>CM057348.1:107518060-108721048 GCA_030015575.1 Agapanthus africanus
CTATTCCCTCAAATCCAAAAGTGGGCGGACCGCATGAAAATCGGTCGCATCCTATCTCGGGAAATGTCTTGGCTACCGATGACAGTAGCCCGCTAACTCAAGATCAAATCATGGATTTGGTTGCCAACAAAGTCAAAACATTGGTAGCTGAAGCCGAAGCGCAAAAAGATATCAGCAGTAGGTGGGAGACCATATCCTGCTCAGTATGATCTGGTAGAATTTCCTAGCGGCTATATCATCCCTAAATTCGGAAGATTCGATGGGACGGGAAATGCGAATCAGCACATCGCCCACTTTAAAGCCTCATGCGGAAATACTGGGGGCAATGATGCGCTTTTCCTCCGCCAGTTCGTTAATACCTTGGTCCGGTGTTGCTTTCGACTGGGTACGCGAGCATACCGGATGGGCTCCCGGTCACAACTTTCGTCCAAATGGAGTCTCTGTTTTTGGCAGAAGGTTCATGAGCGTCAGCGATAAGATGCACCATCACCGACCTCGTAAGGACCAAGCCAAAGAACAACGAAAGCAGCACGGATTTTATAACCCGATGGCGCAATCTCTCCGTCAAATGTGAACCGCCGATAGAGCAGGACCAATCTGTCAGTCTCCTCGTCGGAAATCTCAATAATTGGATGGCCCCCGTTTCTATGCACCACGGGTCTCAAAACATTCCAAGAGCTGACCAGAAAAGTTCAGATGCTGGAGCGCTCAAAGAAGGAGTCCTCGTCGGATTCCCAAAATAACAATAGGTCCTGGAGAAACCGAAAGGATGATAATCGCAAAGGCGGGAATTCCGACGATTCTGAATCTTTTAACACTTCGGCTAACCGAAATAAGCAAGGGATGGGCGGGCCTAGTGCCAACCAGCCTTGGAAGCCAGTGTTCGGAGAGGGAGGAGAATCTCCACTGAAAGAAAAGCTAGATAAGGTCTATTCCTTCAGAAAGGACAAAATCCGTAAAATATTCAAAGACGCCATAAGGAACGGTCTACAACTGCCAGAGTCAAAAAGACCGCAGGAAGCGAATATGACCGACGATCCCAAATACTGCCCCTATCATAGAGTGATAGGTCATGCCATTGAGGACTGCTTCGTCTTCAATGATTGGGTTGAAAAGCAATACAAGGCAGGAAAGATAGAACTGTCTAAAGGCGTGTTAACAAACAGTCTAGCTGCGACCGCCAATTTCATACAAACGAAGACCGAAGTTCTTCGTGAAACTGATTCTCTCAGACATCTGCCTTTCTCTGAAAACAGTCGACCACCACATCATTAAACTGGGAACAATAGACCATTAAGTCTTTAAACTGGGAACAGTCGGCCTCTAAGTCGTTTAAACTGGGAAGGTAAAAAAATGTGTAAATAATAAAGGGGCCGAAATGATAGGGCAATCACGACCTTCGCGATAAGAAAAGCTGAAATGATAGAGCAATCACGGTAAAACAAAAAAAAATGCAAAAAACAAAAAAACGGTGAATGATGAGTCGCTCCTGGTACTATATTCCAGTGCAGCGATGCAGACGCCAACCAAAATCCAATTTTCCAAAATTCCCCCAGCCCTACGTTTGGTCCCCATCCCCAAGTTGACTACCGTATATAATCCAGGGGATCAAATAATTCTCATTATACCCATATCCCACTACAATCACCAGTCCAGCGGCCGGTCTCCATCCTCGGAATTATGCTCCATTTGGGAAGACCCACTCATGTGTCCTCACGATGCATGAGGAGAACAAAACTTACAGGATCCTCACGACTCGTAAAAATACACCTTCGTGGGATCCTTACGACTCATAAAGGAAAAACACACTTGGGGTTCCTCATGACTCCTAAGGAGAAAATGCACCTACGGGATCCTTATGACTCGTAGGGAGAAAATGCTTTTATGGGACCCTTACGGCCTATAAAATTGAAAAGACTTAGGTGATACGGATCTAAACCTGTCTCCTAAGCCATCGCTTCCCAATCGGCAATGGCGAATGATGAGTCGCTCCTGCTACCATATTCCAGTGCAGCGTGCAGACGCCAACCAAATTCCAAATCCCATACCCCAACGGCGAATGATGAGTCGCTGCTGGTACCATATTCCAGTGCAGCGATGAAGACGCCAACAAAGTTCCGAAAATTTTATGGCCCTACGGTCTGGATCATACATCCTGCAAAACCGTATACAATCTACGGGCGTAAAACAATCACAATCTCTCCCGAGTCCTACCGGTGAGACCACATTCAAAGTCCCACCAAAAATAAAAAAAATATATATAAAAAATTAAAAAAAATGGTATGTCCACAAGCAAAATGGGCACAGATGAAAACCCGAAAGGGCTCCGTGAGTAAAAACATCAGGACTGCCGGCGAGTTTGTGAAAACCCGAAAGGGCACAAACTCGTAAAAAGGAAATGAAATGCACTCGCAAAGTCCTCTCGACTTTGTGAGGAGAAAATTCCCGCGTGAGATCCTTACGACTTACAAAGGAGCAACACACTTAGGAGTCCCCACGACTCCTAAGAAGAAAATACACCTACGAGATCCTTTCGACTCGTAGGGAGAAAATGCTTTTATGGGACCCTTACGGCCCATAAAATTGAAAAGGCTTAGATGATAGGGATCTAAACCTGCCTCCTAAGCCATCAATTCCTAAATCCTCTCGGGGCAAATGATGAGTTGCTCCTGGAATTATTCCAGTGTAGCAATGCAGATGCCAAAAATCGAAATCCTCAAATCCACTCATGGCAAATGATGATTCGCTCCTGGTACCGTATTCCAGTATAGCGATGCTGATGTCAACCCAAATCAAATCAAACCAACAACCTCTGCGGCGGAATCATGCTTCGTCCTAGAATTTACCCCGTGTCGAAATCAAGCTTTGCCTTGGTGTATCTTCCTTCCTTGTCTTCGTCTCAGAATCAAATCAAACCAACAACCTCGGCGGAATCATGCTTCGTCCCAGAATTTACCCCGTGTCGAAATCAAGCTTCGCCTCGGTGTATCTGTCCTCCCTGTCGAAATTATGCTTTGTCTCGGAATCAAATCAAACCAACAACCTCTGCGGCGGAATCATGCTTCGTCCCAGAATGTAACCCGCGTCGAAATCAAGCTTTGCCTCGGTGTATCTGCCTTCCCTATCGGAATTATGCTTCGATTCGGAATCAACCAGCGACATCCTCGTCGGAATTAAGCTTCGCCTCGGAATCAAGTCGACCAACAACCTCTGCGCTAAAATCATGCTTCGTCTCAGAGTGTACCCCGCATCGAAATCAAGCTTCGCCTCGGTGTATCTACCTTCCCTGTCGGAATTGTGTTTCGGCTCGAATCAAATAGCGACCTCCTTGTCGGAATTATGCTCCGCCTCGGAATCAAGTCAACCAGCAAACTCTACGTAGGAATCATGCTTCGTCTCAGAATGTGCACCCCGTGTCGAAATCATGCTTCGCCTCGGATTATCTGCCTTCCCTGTCGGAATTATGCTTCGGCTCGGAATCAACCAGCGACCTCCTCGTCGGAATTATGCTCCGCCTCAGAATCAAGTCAACCAGCAATCTCTGCGTCGGAATCATGCTTCGTCTCAGAATGTGCACCCCGCGTCGAAATCATGCTTCGCCTCGGATTATCTGCTTTCCCCATCAGAATTATGCTTCGCCTGGGAATCAACCTCTGCATCGAAATTATGCTTCGGTCAGAATGTCTGCCGCTCTTTGGAATGACGCTCCGACCCCTGGAATCATGCTCCACTCTTCGGAATGATGCTCCGATTCCTGGAATCATGCTCCGCTCTTCGGAATGATGCTCCGACCCCTGGAATCATGCTCCGCTCTTCGGAATGATGCTCCGATCCCGGAGTTATGCTCCAACCCTCGAGATTATGCTCCGACTTTTCGGAATGGTGCTCCGATCCCTGGAATCATGCTCCGCTCTTCGGAATGATGCTCCGATCCCGGAATTATGCTCCAACCCTCTGAATTATACTCCGACTCTTCGAAATGATACTCCACTCTATAATTATGCTCCGCAAATCGGAATGAGGCTCCGATCCCCGGGAATCAAGCTCCCCGAGGGATGCTCAGCCCCGGAATGATGTTCCATCTCGAAGTCCAGCTTCAAGATCCATCAATTTCATGCACACAACTCAGATACGCGGTGTGCATTGATCTGTCGAAAATACTGTATTTCTAACACGGCAATTTCCCTACCTTTTGCAGTCAAGTAAAGCTATCCAGTATTCATATCACTCATATTTGCAAAACACATGTAAAATATTGGATTACTTGTACTGTACACTAAAACCAGCACTTTTAGGGAAATTGTGTGTGTTTCATGGCATCGCATCATCCTTGTATTGCGCAACTCTTGTCTCGGTGAAATTGTGCAGGAAATTCCAGAAGCAGGGCCTAATTGGGAAATGAACTAATAAAAGACACACCAATTGAAAGGCTAAAGATCTGGAGCAATACAGAAAGGCCAAATAAAAATACAAGCATCAGAAAGAGGCCCACCAGTCAGCCCAAGAGTTACCAGATAAAAAGAAATCACCAAGATCACCAATGGGCCGCGGATCCGCGGCCTAATCCCCCTTGGAGCGGCGGATCCGCGGCCATATTAAAGGATCACTGCTCCAAATTTCATCACATGCTTATTTATAACGGCTATAGCTTCCAGAAGACCCCAGAAGCTCCACGTGGCATTTCTAGAAGGATCGGCGTAACAACTTCTTGGAGGGAAAATTCAAATTTTGGGCTTAACTAACTTTTTGGGAGGAAATTTGAATATTTGGTCAACAAACTCTTGGAGGGAAATTCAAATATTGGCTAACTAACTTGTGGAGGGAAAATTCAAATTCAAATCCTAGCTCTAGGGTTTTGGGAGTCTATAAAAGAGAGCCTAGAGCTAGGGAGAAAAATGTTCAAGAATTATCATCATCTTCTACCCACAAGTTTAGTGACAAAAGCTTGTGCCAAATTCAAATTCCCATCTCCAATTCAAAATCAAGATCAAGATCCCGAGATCAATTTGAGCAAGAGAGCCTTCAACCTTTAGCAAGCGACGCTGGATTTCCAACGGAGCAAGAGATCCACGCCGATCCGCGACTCAAGGAGCCGAGCGAAGCCGAAATCGACGATCTAGTTCCTTCCTTTTGTAAATTCAAGAGAGTTGTAACAAATTTGTCGATAAATAAAGGTGAATTTTCTATATTCTTGCTTCTCTTTTAATTCAAGCATAATGATTAGAATTCAATTTATGATTGTGTTTGTGATCATGATGTTTGAGTAATCTCCGCTCGTGTAGGAGTTGTGACGATCTTTAGATGATGATGATTTAGATATTTCTACAATTCTTAAATCCTATAATGTTTGGAAATTCTAGTTAATCAAATGATTAATAACCTAGTTTCGAGATGATGCTTTCTTGATCGTGTTCACTCGAAACTAGGGAACAACTATTAAACATTTGATTGATTAGAAGCTAGAATTTGAATGCGATCCATCGAAAGGACAAAGGATGAGTTGTGGAATCCCTAATTTTCTCGCAAAGATCCTTAACCCTCGATGAATTTGCATCGATCTAGTATCAATTCATTAATGGATAAAAATTAGTAATCTTTAGATCTCATCACATCTATACATCCGATCCACTCCTACGAGCCTTACTTCTAGTCTTGATTGTTGGTTGGAAATTATCTCTCATCCCTATTCTTACTCTTTAATGTTTCTTTTTGATCTAGTTTTTTCTTACTTTTTGATCTACAATTACAAATCATGAATTGTTTTCTTTTCTTTGCCCTAAATTTTCAACTCACCTAATTCAAGAATTGAACGGAACTCACTTTCCCTGTGGACGATCCGCACTCACTTACAATCTACATCCGACACCGTAGTTGATTGTGGTCAAATAATTTTTTTGGTTGTGATTTCTAAAATCTATTTTCTAATACGACACAATCGGAAAATTAATCCAATCAAAATGGCGCCGTTGCCGGGGATCGTGTGCTATTTGTTCATTTTTTGAAATTTGAGTTGAAAAGTTTATTCCATCTAAAAATTTTAAAGATCAAAACTCGCGCAAACACTAATACGTGTTGTTGTGGTTAATTGCAAGGAGATCTGGAGCTTGCTGGAAAATTGGAAAATTATTTGGTGAATTCCAGAGGACTGAGGAAGAGAACAGAAGCATTACCAAATTTTTTTTGTACAGAGAAGAGCTTGGGGAAGCGCGGAACCGCGGCATTAGGAGCTAGTTGCGGCGGAAGCGCGGCGCTTCAAGGGGTTCTCTGGAAAAAATTTATCAGGTAATCTCTAACTTTCTTATCTCCTCTCTAAAATCTGCTCCAACTAACAATTTGTTGCAGGTTTCTTTGCAAATAATCGCTGCGCGCAAAAAGCAAAATAAAGTGTGCTTGTTTTTTATTTTGTGGTTGTTTGCATAACTAATACGGAAATTAAGGGGCACGGCCAAATCCAGATTAGGTGGGGAGTTCATTACCCTTCCTAGGCCCCAAAAATCACAAACCTGCATCCGCATTACCCTCATTAATTAAAAAAAAATCTAGAGATGACTCTAAGGACCGTCGCGCTCACTTAGGACAGAAGAAGGCCGTGGGTAATTCATTGCTTATCCGCGTTTCTCTTGTGGTGCCTAGGCAAGTGTGTCGAAGGCTAGTGGTTACTTAATTAGGCCCACTACTTACGTAGTGGAGAACCTCCCACTTACCTGGCACTTACCTGGCCACAGGAGGGACAAAGAGGCAGTGGAGGATTCTATCCTGCGTCTTGTCTTCTGGCAGTTAGGAGCGGTCTAGAGATTGGACCTAGGTGACCATAAATTTTAGGGTATTGCTTGTTGCATCATATTTTCAAAATCCGTATCATTTTTCAAAACAAACACCGCACTCACTTCATTTCCCCTAATTATAAATCACGCTGCCACTTGTACTAACCCCTTTTAGTGCAAGATAGGCTGGACACGGGATTCTAGTGCCCGTCTTGTCCGCGTCCCCTCGATCGACTCCGAAGTCGGTATTTCTCCATTTACCTTTCTTTTACCCCCCACCACACCCACACCGATGGATCAGTCTCCATCAAACCTCTTTACCGCTACTCTGCCGCCGTCCGTTGGTGCGCAGATTCCACCCCGCATCTCTCTCCAAGAGAGGTGTTACCCCTTGCGAGGTCCTCTCTCGACCTGCTTATCCATTCCACCAGCCAACGGGGATAACTTTGAGATTAAGCCCCAGTACATCAACCTTCTACCCAAATTCCACGGTCTCGAGACTGAAGACGCGTACGTTTTTATTACCAAATTTGAAAACGTATGCGCAATGATGGGTACATCACAACTTTCTGTGGATGCCATGCGTCTACGACTTCTTCCATTTACCTTGTGCGATATAGCCGAGAAGTGGCTGTATAACACCACCGCACATTCCATCACGAATTGGGAAGAATTCATTGCGGCATTCCTTAAGAAATTCTACCCGATGCAAAAGACAGCTCGAATCCGTAGCGAACTCTATCAATTCTCCCAGCTTCCGGCTGAACCATTTTCAAAATACTTTGACCGATTCAAGGATCTTTTGGTTCAATGCCCACATCACGGCATCCCGAGATGGGAACTTTGCCGAATCATATATGAGGGCAGTAACCCTACCACTAAACAAAACCTTGAAAACATATGTCAAGGCACCTTTATGACCAAGGATGATGGGGAAGCATGGAAATTTTTAGAAGAGTTCGCTGAAAAGTCACTTCAGTGGGAGACTGGAACCCAGCCATCGAGTAGGGGTGGCATACACCAAATAGACGTGTCCATAGGTGTTCGAGCTGAGATGGCAGCAATGCAAAAGAAGCTCGACGCAATGGAACACAAATTCCTAGCAGCCTCCCTAAACCCAATGTCGCTCCCCAAAACCGTTTGTGGGTGTTGTTCTGATCCTTCTCACTTCACGGAAGAATGTCCATTAAACTCTCAGTTTCGAGGTCTCGAGCATACCAATGCCGCATTTCAAAGACCTGGAAACGACCCTTTTTCTTCCACATATAATCAGGGTTGGAGGAATCACCCAAATTTTGCTTGGAACCAATCCCAAAACACGGTTCCAAACCCGAATCAATTCCAACGGGTCCCTCCACCACAACAGCAACCACTTCACCTCACCCAGCACCCCTACCAGTCACCAAATTTCCAAAACCAGGTCAACACTCCTGCACCTTCTAATCCTATGCAGTCGACCTGTTCTGACGAATTCTCTCAATTCGCTCAAACCATGAAATCACTCATGTCAAATTTCATGGAAGTGTCGGCCGAGGTTAAGTCTTCCGTTGGTGAGATAAAGAAAAACTCAGCGTCCCAAGCTGAGAGTATCAAAACGATGGAAGCTGAGATTGCACGACTTAAGGCCGAAATGAGCGCGAGAGAAAAAGGGAAACTCCCAGCTCAACCTGTACCCAATCCTGGCTATTCACATCATGTGAATGCAATCACCACGTTGAGATCTGGGAGAGTGCTGGATAACCATGTTGGGGAAGAAGTTGATGATATTGAGAATCCTATAAACACCCCGGCTGAGACATTTCCTCACACACACGCTTCTGCTTCTGATTCTTGTTCTTCTACCCCACCGCCTTCTCGCGAGCCTATTCTCCATTTCCCACTAGGCTCTACACCTCAGCCCACCTCTTTTACTCCTCCACAGACGATCCCCACTTCTATTTTAGGATCGGGGCCACACACACTTCCTTCTCCTATGATGGACCCAGCGCTTATTGCTAAAGCACCTTATCCAACCCGGTTAAGGGCTAACACATCGAGTCCACATAGGGAGAAGATTATGGACATGTTCAAGCAAGTTAACATCAACATCCCTCTCCAAGATGCGATTCAAAAAGTCCCCTCTTATGCGAAAATTCTTAAGGACTTGTGCACTAGGAAGAGGAAGACTCAAGTGCCAAAGAAGGTCTTCATGTCCAATAGCATTAGCACTGCTTTTATCCCTCCGCTACCAAAGAAACGTAAGGACCCAGGATGTCCTACGATATCGATTTCTATTGGGGATAAACACATCAATCGTGCTCTTTTAGACCTTGGCGCAAGTGTTAACCTGCTTCCTTTCTCAGTCTATGAGCAACTATGGATCGGAGAGTTGAAACCAGCCCATTGCACTCTCCAGATGGCCGACCGATCAATCACCAAACCTAGGGGTGAACTGGAGGATGTGTTAATAAAAATCGGGGAATTCGTATTCCCTGTGGATTTTATTGTACTTGATACACAGCCTGTAGCGAACCCCCGGAATCAAATTCCGGTGATTTTAGGTCGTCCTGTTTTGGCCACTTCCAACGCTATTATCAACTGTCGTAATGGCTCTATGACCCTATCCTTCGGGAATAGGTCAATAGAGCTGAACATTTACAGGATTGGAAGTGTACCCTCCGAACCTACTACTCATGTCTGTTCTGTCGACTTAATGGATGTCGACAGCAGCGAATTTGATGATTCTCCTGATACCGATCTTGACTCTTTTCATACGTTGTTGTTTGACCCAACTATGTATCATACACATACGGACTCTTCCACCAAGATGACCGGGTCAACAACTAACACCGATTATGAATTGCTTTTAGAGTCTGAAGATCACCCCGCACTTTGTGATGACATTATTCTTCGGGGTATTGATGAAACTTTTGAGGAGATCTTCGCTGATGAACTCGCATTTCTAAATAACACGGGTGTTGAGATGAATCATGTCCCAATCATTGAAATTGAACCTCCACCCCCTCTTCTGAACTGTAAAAAGAATGCGAGTTATCCATCACATTCACTGCTTCGTCTCTCCAAAATGAGACGCACACACACTCTCTTCCACCCCTTACCCTTTCCCCACTTCTTCTTCCACCAACCCGAGCACTGCATTGATAAAATCTTCGAATGGTTGGTGTTGATCTTCGGTCTTTGCAAAGCTTGGCATCGACCAATGATTCTCGACCCCCTCATGTGATTTTCAAAGCTTAACATTGCATAACTCAAGTTTGGGGGGGAACAATTTTTCTGGCTCTTGAAAAGAAAATTTTTACAAAAAAATTGCGAATCAAAAATAAGTTTGGGGGAAGTTCTTCACTTATATATTTTGCCCCAACTAATAAATTCCTCCCAAGCTTACAGGTTTTTCAAGATTTAGCTGATGGCAACAGTGAGGACACTGTTGAAAACAAGTTTTGGGGAGGTTTGTGCTTAGTTTTGCATCATGTGCATATCATTTGCATAAGCACAAAACATTTCTTTAAAAACCATAAAAAATTTTCAAAACCCATAAAAAAAATTTGTGTAAATATTTTTCTTTTGGTTCATCAATTTTTGTAAATAGTTTTTCAAAACCCATTAAAACCTATAAAAATTCAAAAAATTTCAAAACTCATAAAAATTTAAAATTTTCAAAATATAAAAATATTTAATATTTATGATAATAAAAAGATTAGATAGTGAACAATTACATCCATGAGATTAGAAAAATTTAAGAAAACTGAGAAAATTAGAAGTTTTCTTATACGAACTAGTAATAAGTAGTTATGAGCCGTTGTCCCAAGGGTTAGTAAGATGAAGGACGTCACTAATCTGAGGATAAAAATAAGTCTGAAAGATAGTTTCTATTCTGGAAGCCAAACATTTTGAACGTTGATACCCTGCTATTCGCACTTACACACGTCTTAAAGCCTGGGATAGTAGAGGATACCTTGAAATGCTCTTGTCTTAAAGCCGATGTATAAAAAAAATATATTTAGAAAGTGGTGAGAAAAATGGATGCTGGTTTTGTTATCACCGAGGGCAATAAAAAATATATAGCAAAAGGATACTTCTTCACCTAGTGCCCTAAGGCCAACTGGTCTGGGAGTCACTGCTATGCCTGAGGTGGTGCAAGACGAGGAAAATACACCAAGCATGCAAGCACATGAGTAATCGGTCGGTTAGTATCTCAAGAAGTATTAACGGTCGCATAAAAGTGTGTGAGCAATCTCGTTTATCAAAAAGTACTGAGGTTGATGGGCAAGAGTATGATAGCTTGAATTGAATTCTCCGGGTGTAGGGATGTCTTTACACACACGTAGGGTTATATGATCGATGTTTGGAAGACAGATAGGAATGAAGAATAAGACGATGTTTTATTGAGGGAGGACGTGATTTCTAACATCTTTTCATGACCATTAAGATAGGGATCATGACAACCGAAAAGCTAGCTTAGTTGGAAACCCTAATTTTCAAGGCTTTTCTTTTACAATTCTTGTCTTTAAATGTAATATTCATGATCTTCCTTTTATTATTGGATTTTGTGGGTGCAATCCGCTGAAAACCCTCAGGAGACAACACTCCTCCTACTAGGGACACCTAGAGGTTTAAAGGCTTGTTGCACGTGCTCAGTGCAATCGTGTTGCCTACGAAAGTGTGCTAGTTAGTTTTTCTCTTTCTTTATTTTCTCCTTCTCTTTTTAATAAAACTGTTCGATCGAGACGATCGAAAATAAGTTTGGGGGAATTTGATCTGTCGAAAATACTGTATTTCTAACACGGCAATTTCCCTACCTTTTGCGGTCAAGTAAAGCTATCCAGTATTCATATCACTCATATTTGCAAAACACATGTAAAATATTGGATTACTTGTACTGTACACTAAAACCAGCACTTTTAGGGAAATTGTGTGTGTTTCATGGCATCGCATCATCCTTGTATTGCGCAACTCTTGTCTCGGTGAAATTGTGCAGGAAATTCCAGAAGCAGGGCCTAATTGGAAAATGAACTAATAAAAGACACACCAATTGAAAGGCTAAAGATCTGGAGCAATACAGAAAGGCCAAATAAAAATACAAGCATCAGAAAGAGGCCCACCAGTCAGCCCAAGAGTTACCAGATAAAAAGAAATCACCAAGATCACCAATAGGCCGCGGATCCGCGGCCTAATCCCCCTTGGAGCGGCGGATCCGCGGCCATATTAAAGGATCACTGGTCCAAATTTCATCACATGCTTATTTATAACGGCTATAGCTTCCAGAAGACCCCAGAAGCTCCACGTGGCATTTCTAGAAGGATCGGCGTAACAACTTCTTGGAAGGAAAATTCAAATTTTGGGCTTAACTAACTTTTTGGGGGGAAATTTGAATATTTGGTCAACAAACTCTTGGAGGGAAATTCAAATATTGGCTAACTAACTTGTGGAGGGAAAATTCAAATTCAAATCCTAGCTCTAGGGTTTTGGGAGTCTATAAAAGAGAGCCTAGAGCTAGGGAGAAAAATGTTCAAGAATTATCATCATCTTCTACCCACAAGTTTAGTGACAAATGATTGTGCCAAATTCAAATTCCCATCTCCAATTCAAAATCAAGATCAAGATCCCGAGATCAATTTGAGCAAGAGAACCTTCAACCTTTAGCAAGCGACGCCGGATTTCCAACGGAGCAAGAGATCCACGCCGATCCGCGACTCAAGGAGCCAAGCGAAGCCGAAATCGACGATCTAGTTCCTTCCTTTTGTAAATTCAAGAGAGTTGTAACGAAATTTGTCGATAAATAAAGGTGAATTTTCTATATTCTTGCTTCTCTTTTAATTCAAGCATAATGATTAGAATTCAATTTGTGATTGTGTTTGTGATCATGATGTTTGAGTAATCTCCGCTCGTGTAGGAGTTGTGACGATCTTTAGATGATGATGATTTAGATATTTCTACAATTCTTAAATCCTATAATGTTTGGAAATTCTAGTTAATCAAATGATTAATAACCTATTTTCGAGATGATGCTTTCTTGATCGTGTTCACTCGAAACTAGGGAACAACTATTAAACATTTGATTGATTAGAAGCTAGAATTTGAATGCGATCCATCGAAAGGACAAAGGATGAGTTGTGGAATCCCTAATTTTCTCGCAAAGATCCTTAACCCTCGATGAATTTGCATCGATCTAGTATCAATTCATTAATGGATAAGAATTAGTAATCTTTAGATCTCATCACATCTATAGATCCGATCCACTCCTACGAGCCTTACTTCTAGTCTTGATTGTTGGTTGGAAATTATCTCTCATCCCTATTCTTGCTCTTTAATGTTTCTTTTAGATCTAGTTTTTTCTTACTTTTTGATCTACAATTACAAATCATGAATTGTTTTCTTTTCTTTGCCCTAAATTTTCAACTCACCTAATTCAAGAATTGAACGGAACTCACTTTCCCTGTGGACGATCCGCACTCACTTACAATCTACATCCGACACCGTAGTTGATTGCGGTCAAATAATTTTTTTGGTTGTGATTTCTAAAATCTATTTTCTAATACGACACAATCGGAAAATTAATCCAATCAAAATGGCGCCGTTGCCGGGGATCGTGTGCTATTTGTTCATTTTTTGAAATTTGAGTTGAAAAGTTTATTCCATCTAAAAATTTTAAAGATCAAAACTCGCGCAAACACTAATACGTGTTGTTGTGGTTAGTTGCAAGGAGATCTGGAGCTTGCTGGAAAATTGGAAAATTATTTTGTGAATTCCAGAGGACTGAGGAAGAGAACAGAAGCATTACCAAATTTTTTTTGTACAGAGAAGAGCTTGGGGAAGCACGGAACCGCGGCATTAGGAGCTAGTTGCGGCGGAAGCGCGGCGCTTCAAGGGGTTCTCTGGAAAAATTTTATCAGGTAATCTCTAACTTTCTTATCTCCTCTCTAAAATCTGCTCCAACTAACAATTTGTTGCAGGTTTCTTTGCAAATAATCGCTGCGCGCAAAAAGCAAAATAAAGTGTGCTTGTTTTTGATTTTGTGGTTGTTTGCATAACTAATACGGAAATTAAGGGGCACGGCCAAATCCAGATTAGGTGGGGAGTTCATTACCCTTCCTAGGCCCCAAAAATCACAAACCTGCATCCGCATTACCCTCATTAATTAAAAAAAAAAATCTAGAGATGACTCTAAGGACCGTCGCGCTCACTTAGGACAGAAGAAGGCCGTGGGTAATTCATTGCTTATCCGCATTTCTCTTGTGGTGCCTAGGCAAGTGTGTCGAAGGCTAGTGGTTACTTAATAAGGCCCACTACTTACGTAGTGGAGAACCTCCCACTTACCTGGAACTTACCTGGCCACAGGAGGGACAAAGAGGCAGTGGAGGATTCTATCCTGCGTCTTGTCTTCTGGCAGTTAGGAGCGGTCTAGAGATTGGACCTAGGTGACCATAAATTTTAGGGTATTGCTTGTTGCATCATATTTTCAAAATCCGTATCATTTTTCAAAACAAACACCGCACTCACTTCATTTCCCCTAATTATAAATCACGCTGCCACTTGTACTAACCCCTTTTAGTGCAAGATAGGCTGGACACGGGATTCTAGTGCCCGTCTTGTCCGCGTCCCCTCGATCGACTCCGAAGTCGGTATTTCTCCATTTACCTTTCTTTTACCCCCCCACCACACCCACACCGATGGATCAGTCTCCATCAAACCTCTTTACCGCTACTCTGCCGCCGTCCGTTGGTGCGCAGATTCCACCCCGCATCTCTCTCCAAGAGAGGTGTTACCCCTTGCGAGGTCCTCTCTCGACCTGCTTATCCATTCCACCAGCCAACGGGGATAACTTTGAGATTAAGCCCCAGTACATCAACCTTCTACCCAAATTCCACGGTCTCGAGACTGAAGACGCGTACGTTTTTATTACCAAATTTGAAAACGTATGCGCAATGATGGGTACATCACAACTTTCTGTGGATGCCATGCGTCTACGACTTCTTCCATTTACCTTGTGCGATATAGCCGAGAAGTGGCTGTATAACACCACCGCACATTCCATCACGAATTGGGAAGAATTCATTGCGGCATTCCTTAAGAAATTCTACCCGATGCAAAAGACAGCTCGAATCCGTAGCGAACTCTATCAATTCTCCCAGCTTCCGGCTGAACCATTTTCAAAATACTTTGACCGATTCAAGGATCTTTTGGTTCAATGCCCACATCACGGCATCCCGAGATGGGAACTTTGCCGAATCATATATGAGGGCAGTAACCCTACCACTAAACAAAACCTTGAAAACATATGTCAAGGCACCTTTATGACCAAGGATGATGGGGAAGCATGGAAATTTTTAGAAGAGTTCGCTGAAAAGTCACTTCAGTGGGAGACTGGAACCCAGCCATCGAGTAGGGGTGGCATACACCAAATAGACGTGTCCATAGGTGTTCGAGCTGAGATGGCAGCAATGCAAAAGAAGCTCGACGCAATGGAACACAAATTCCTAGCAGCCTCCCTAAACCCAATGTCGCTCCCCAAAACCGTTTGTGGGTGTTGTTCTGATCCTTCTCACTTCACGGAAGAATGTCCATTAAACTCTCAGTTTCGAGGTCTCGAGCATACCAATGCCGCATTTCAAAGACCTGGAAACGACCCTTTTTCTTCCACATATAATCAGGGTTGGAGGAATCACCCAAATTTTGCTTGGAACCAATCCCAAAACACGGTTCCAAACCCGAATCAATTCCAACGGGTCCCTCCACCACAACAGCAACCACTTCACCTCACCCAGCACCCCTACCAGTCACCAAATTTCCAAAACCAGGTCAACACTCCTGCACCTTCTAATCCTATGCAGTCGACCTGTTCTGACGAATTCTCTCAATTCGCTCAAACCATGAAATCACTCATGTCAAATTTCATGGAAGTGTCGGCCGAGGTTAAGTCTTCCGTTGGTGAGATAAAGAAAAACTCAGCGTCCCAAGCTGAGAGTATCAAAACGATGGAAGCTGAGATTGCACGACTTAAGGCCGAAATGAGCGCGGGAGAAAAAGGGAAACTCCCAGCTCAACCTGTACCCAATCCTGGCTATTCACATCATGTGAATGCAATCACCACGTTGAGATCTGGGAGAGTGCTGGATAACCATGTTGGGGAAGAAGTTGATAATATTGAGAATCCTATCAACACCCCGGCTGAGACCTTTCCTCACACACACGCTTCTGCTTCTGATTCTTGTTCTTCTACCCCACCGCCTTCTCGCGAGCCTATTCTCCATTTCCCACTAGGCTCTACACCTCAGCCCACCTCTTTTACTCCTCCAAAGACGATCCCCACTTCTATTTTGGGATCGGGGCCACACACACTTCCTTCTCCTATGATGGACCCAGCGCTTATTGCTAAAGCACCTTATCCAACCCGGTTAAGGGCTAACACATCGAGTCCACATAGGGAGAAGATTATGGACATGTTCAAGCAAGTTAACATCAACATCCCTCTCCTAGATGCGATTCAACAAGTCCCCGCATATGCGAAAATTCTTAAGGACTTGTGCACTAGGAAGAGGAAGACTCAAGTGCCAAAGAAGGTCTTCATGTCCAATAGCATTAGCACTGCTTTTATCCCTCCGCTACCAAAGAAACGTAAGGACCCAGGATGTCCTACGATATCGATTTCTATTAGGGATAAACACATCCATCGTGCTCTTTTAGACCTTGGCGCAAGTGTTAACCTGCTTCTTTTCTCAGTCTATGAGCAACTAGGGATCGGAGAGTTGAAACCAGCCCATTGCACTCTCCAGATGGCTGACCGATCAATCACCAAACCTAGGGGTGAACTGGAGGATGTGTTAATAAAAATCGGGGAATTCGTATTCCCTGTGGATTTTATGTACTTGATACACAGCCTGTAGCGAACCCCCGGAATCAAATTCCGGTGATTTTAGGTCGTCCCTTTTTTGCCACTTCCAACGCTATCATCAACTGTCGTAATGGCTCTATGACCCTATCCTTCGGGAATAGGTCAATAGAGCTAAACATTTACAGGATTGGAAGTGTACCCTCCGAACCTACTGCTCATGTCTGTTCTGTCGACTTAATGGATGTCGACAGCAGCGAATTTGCTGATTCTCCTGATACCGATCTTGACTCTTTTCATACGTTGTTGTTTGACCCAACTATGTATCATACACATACGGACTCTTCCACCAAGATGACCGGGTCAATAACTAACACCGATTATGAATTGCTTTTAGAGTCTGAAGATCACCCCGCACTTTGTGATGACATTATTCTTCGGGGTATTGATGAAACTTTTGAGGAGATCTTCGCTGATGAACACGCATTTCTAAATAACACGGGTGTTGAGATGAATCATGTCCCAATCATTGAAATTGAACCTCCACCCCCTCTTCTGAACTGTAAAAAGAATGCGAGTTATCCATCATATTCACTGCTTCGTCTCTCCAAAATGAGACGCACACACACTCTCTTCCACCCCTTACCCTTTCCCCACTTCTTCTTCCACCAACCCGAGCACTGCATTGATAAAATCTTCGAATGGTTGGTGTTGATCTTCGGTCTTTGCAAAGCTTGGCATCGACCAATGATTCTCGACCCCCTCATGTGATTTTCAAAGCTTAACATTGCATAACTCAAGTTTGGGGGGGAACAATTTTTCTGGCTCTTGAAAAGAAAATTTTTACAAAAAAATTGCGAGTCAAAAATAAGTTTGGGGGAAGTTCTTCACTTATATATTTTGCCCCAACTAATAAATTCCTCCCAAGCTTACAGGTTTTTCAAGATTTAGCTGATGGCAACAGTGAGGACACTGTTGAAAACAAGTTTTGGGGAGGTTTGTGCTTAGTTTTGCATCATGTGCATATCATTTGCATAAGCACAAAACATTTCTTTAAAAACCATAAAAAATTTTCAAAACCCATAAAAAAAATTTGTGTAAATATTTTTCTTTTGGTTCATCAATTTTTGTAAATAGTTTTTCAAAACCCATTAAAACCTATAAAAATTCAAAAAATTTCAAAACTCATAAAAATTTAAAATTTTCAAAATATAAAAATATTTAATATTTATGATAATAAAAAGATTAGATAGTGAACAATTACATCCATGAGATTAGAAAAATTTAAGAAAACTGAGAAAATTAGAAGTTTTCTTATACGAACTAGTAATAAGTAGTTATGAGCCGTTGTTCCAAGGGTTAGTAAGATGAAGGACGTCACTAATCTGAGGATAAAAATAAGTCTGAAAGATAGTTTCTATTCTGGAAGCCAAACATTTTGAACGTTGATACCCTGCTATTCGCACTTACACACATCTTAAAGCCTGAGATAGTAGAGGATACCTTGAAATGCTCTTGTCTTAAAGCCGATGTATAAAAAAAAAATATTTAGAAAGTGGTGAGAAAAATGGATACTGGTTTTGTTATCACCGAGGGCAATAAAAAATATATAGCAAAAGGGTGCTTCTTCACCTAGTGCCCTAAGGCCAACTGGTCTGGGAGTCACTGCTATGCCTGAGGTGGTGCAAGACGAGGAAAATACACCAAGCATGCAAGCACATGAGTAATCGGTCGGTTAGTATCTCAAGAAGTATTAACGGTCGCATAAAAGTGTGTGAGCAATCTCGTTTATCAAAAAGTACTGAGGTTGATGGGCAAGAGTATGATAGCTTGAATTGAATTCTCCGGGTGTAGGGATGTCTTTACACACACGTAGGGTTATATGATCGATGTTTGGAAGACAGATAGGAATGAAGAATAAGACGATGTTTTATTGAGGGAGGACGTGATTTCTAATATCTTTTCATGACCATTAAGATAGGGCTCATGACAACCAAAAAGCTAGCTTAGTTGGAAACCCTAATTTTCAAGGCTTTTCTTTTACAATTCTTGTCTTTAAATGTAATATTCATGATCTTCCTTTTATTATTGGATTTTGTGGGTGCAATCCGCTGAAAACCCTCAGGAGACAACACTCCTCCTACTAGGGACACCTAGAGGTTTAAAGGCTTGTTGCACGTGCTCAGTGCAATCGTGTTGCCTACGAAAGTGTGCTAGTTAGTTTTTCTCTTTCTTTATTTTCTCCTTCTCTTTTTAATAAAACTGTTCGATCGAGACGATCGAAAATAAGTTTGGGGGAATTTGATCTGTCGAAAATACTGTATTTCTAACACGGCAATTTCCCTACCTTTTGCGGTCAAGTAAAGCTATCCAGTATTCATATCACTCATATTTGCAAAACACATGTAAAATATTGGATTACTTGTACTGTACACTAAAACCAGCACTTTTAGGGAAATTGTGTGTGTTTCATGGCATCGCATCATCCTTGTATTGCGCAACTCTTGTCTTGGTGAAATTGTGCAGGAAATTCCAGAAGCAGGGCCTAATTAGGAAATGAACTAATAAAAGACACACCAATTGAAAGGCTAAAGATCTGGAGCAATACAGAAAGGCTAAATAAAAATACAAGCATCAGAAAGAGGCCCACCAGTCAGCCCAAGAGTTACCAGATAAAAAGAAATCACCAAGATCACCAATGGGCCGCGGATCCGCGGCCTAATCCCCCTTGGAGCGGCGGATCCGCGGCCATATTAAAGGATCACTGCTCCAAATTTCATCACATGCTTATTTATAACGGCTATAGCTTCCAGAAGACCCCAGAAGCTCCACGTGGCATTTCTAGAAGGATCGGCGTAACAACTTCTTGGAGGGAAAATTCAAATTTTGGGCTTAACTAACTTTTTGGGGGGAAATTTGAATATTTGGTCAACAAACTCTTGGAGGGAAATTCAAATATTGGCTAACTAACTTGTGGAGGGAAAATTCAAATTCAAATCCTAGCTCTAGGGTCTTGGGAGTCTATAAAAGAGAGCCTAGAGCTAGGGAGAAAAATGTTCAAGAATTATCATCATCTTCTACCCACAAGTTTAGTGACAAAAGCTTGTGCCAAATTCAAATTCCCATCTCCAATTCAAAATCAAGATCAAGATCCTGAGATCAATTTGAGCAAGAGAGCCTTCCACCTTTAGCAAGCGACGCCGGATTTCCAACGGAGCAAGTGATCCACGCCGATCCGCGACTCAAGGAGCCGAGCGAAGCCGAAATCGACGATCTAGTTCCTTCCTTTTGTAAATTCAAGAGAGTTGTAACGAAATTTGTCGATAAATAAAGGTGAATTTTCTATATTCTTGCTTCTCTTTTAATTCAAGCATAATGATTAGAATTCAATTTGTGATTGTGTTTGTGATCATGATGTTTGAGTAATCTCCGCTCGTGTAGGAGTTGTGACGATCTTTAGATGATGATGATTTAGATATTTCTACAATTCTTAAATCCTATAATGTTTGGAAATTCTAGTTAATTAAATGATTAATAACCTAGTTTCGAGATGATGCTTTCTTGATCGTGTTCACTCGAAACTAGGGAACAACTATTAAACATTTGATTGATTAGAAGCTAGAATTTGAATGCGATCCATCGAAAGGACAAAGGATGAGTTGTGGAATCCCTAATTTTCTCGCAAAGATCCTTAACCCTCGATGAATTTGCATCGATCTAGTATCAATTCATTAATGAATAAGAATTAGTAATCTTTAGATCTCATCACATCTATACATCCGATCCACTCCTACGAGCCTTACTTCTAGTCTTGATTGTTGGTTGGAAATTATCTCTCATCCCTATTCTTGCTCTTTAATGTTTCTTTTAGATCTAGTTTATTCTTACTTTTTGATCTACAATTACAAATCATGAATTGTTTTCTTTTCTTTGCCCTAAATTTTCAACTCACCTAATTCAAGAATTGAACGGAACTCACTTTCCCTGTGGACGATCCGCACTCACTTACAATCTACATCCGACACCCTAGTTGATTGCGGTCAAATAATTTTTTTGGTTGTGATTTCTAAAATCTATTTTCTAATACGACACAATCGGAAAATTAATCCAATCAAAATGGCGCTGTTGC
This sequence comes from Agapanthus africanus, assembly GCA_030015575.1. Lineage (NCBI taxonomy): Eukaryota > Viridiplantae > Streptophyta > Magnoliopsida > Asparagales > Amaryllidaceae > Agapanthus > Agapanthus africanus. The sequence goes on from CM057348.1 coordinate 107,538,783, forward strand.
CGGGGATCGTGTGCTATTTGTTCTTTTTTTGAAATTTGAGTTGAAAAGTTTATTCCATCTAAAAATTTTAAAGATCAAAACTCGCGTAAACACCAATACGTGTTGTTGTGGTTAATTGCAAGGAGATCTGGAGCTTGCTGGAAAATTGGAAATTTATTTTGTGAATTCCAGAGGACTGAGGAAGAGAACAGAAGCATTACCAAATTTTTTTTGTACAGAGAAGAGCTTGGGAAGCGCGGAACCGCGGCATTAGGAGCTAGTTGCGGCGGAAGCGCGGCGCTTCAAGGGGTTCTCTGGAAAAAATTTATCAGGTAATCTCTAACTTTCTTATCTCCTCTCTAAAATCTGCTCCAACTAACAATTTGTTGCAGGTTTCTTTGCAAATAATCGCTGCGCGCAAAAAGCAAAATAAAGTGTGCTTGTTTTTGATTTTGTGGTTGTTTGCATAACTAATACGGAAATTAAGGGGCACGGCCAAATCCAGATTAGGTGGGGAGTTCATTACCCTTCCTAGGCCCCAAAAATCACAAACCTGCATCCGCATTACCCTCATTAATTAAAAAAAAAATCTAGAGATGACTCTAAGGACCGTCGCGCTCACTTAGGACAGAAGAAGGCCGTGAGTAATTTATTGCTTATCCGCGTTTCTCTTGTGGTGCCTAGGCAAGTGTGTCGAAGGCTAGTGGTTACTTAATTAGGTCCACTACTTACGTAGTGGAGAACCTTCCACTTACCTGGCACTTACCTGGCCACAGGAGGGACAAAGAGGCAGTGGAGGATTCTATCCTGCGTCTTGTCTTCTGGCAGTTAGGAGCGGTCTAGAGATTGGACCTAGGTGACCATAAATTTTAGGGTATTGCTTGTTGCATCATATTTTCAAAATCCGTATCATTTTTCAAAACAAACACCGCACTCACTTCATTTCCCCTAATTATAAATCACGCTGCCACTTGTACTAACCCCTTTTAGTGCAAGATAGGCTGGACACGGGATTCTAGTGCCTGTCTTGTCCGCGTCCCCTCGATCGACTCTGAAGTCAGTATTTCTCCATTTACCTTTCTTTTACCCCCCACCACACCCACACCGATGGATCAGTCTCCATCAAACCTCTTTACCGCTACTCTGCCGCCGTCCGTTGGTGCGCAGATTCCACCCCGCATCTCTCTCCAAGAGAGGTGTTACCCCTTGCGAGGTCCTCTCTCGACCTGCTTATCCATTCCACCAGCCAACGGGGATAACTTTGAGATTAAGCCCCAGTACATCAACCTTCTACCCAAATTCCACGGTCTCGAGACTGAAGACGCGTACGTTTTTATTACCAAATTTGAAAACGTATGCGCAATGATGGGTACATCACAACTTTCTGTGGATGCCATGCGTCTACGACTTCTTCCATTTACCTTGTGCGATATAGCCGAGAAGTGGCTGTATAACACCACCGCACATTCCATCACGAATTGGGAAGAATTCGTTGCGGCATTCCTTAAGAAATTCTACCCGATGCAAAAGACAGCTCGAATCCGTAGCGAACTCTATCAATTCTCCCAGCTTCCGGCTGAAACATTTTCAAAATACTTTGACCGATTCAAGGATCTTTTGGTTCAATGCCCACATCACGGCATCCGAGATGGGAACTTTGCCGAATCATATATGAGGGCAGTAACCCCTACCACTAAACAAAACCTTGAAAACATGTGTCAAGGCACCTTTATGACCAAGGATGATGGGGAAGCATGGAAATTTTTTAGAAGAGTTCGCTGAAAAGTCACTTCAGTGGGAGACTGGAACCCAGCCATCGAGTAGGGGTGGCATACACCAAACAGACGTGTCCATAGGTGTTCGAGCTGAGATGGCAGCAATGCAAAAGAAGCTCGACGCTATGGAACACAAATTCCTAGCAGCTCCCTAAACCCAATGTCGCTCCCCAAAACCGTTTGTGGGTGCTGTTCTGATCCTTCTCACTTCACGGAAGAATGTCCATTAAACTCTCAGTTTCGAGGTCTCGAGCATATCAATGCCGCATTTCAAAGACCTGGAAACGACCCTTTTTCTTCCACATATAATCAGGGTTGGAGGAATCACCCAAATTTTGCTTGGAACCAATCCCAAAACACGGTTCCAAACCCGAATCAATTCCAACGGGTCCCTCCACCACAACAGCAACCACTTCACCTCACCCAGCACCCCTACCAGTCACCAAATTCCAAAACCAGGTCAACACTCCTGCACCTTCTAATCCTATGCAGTCGACCTGTTCTGACGAATTCTCTCAATTCGCTCAAACCATGAAATCACTCATGTCAAATTTCATGGAAGTGTCGGCCGAGGTTAAGTCTTCCGTTGGTGAGATAAAGAAAAACTCAGCGTCCCAAGCTGAGAGTATCAAAACGATGGAAGCTGAGATTGCACGACTTAAGGCCGAAATGAGCGCGAGAGAAAAAGGGAAACTCCCAGCTCAACCTGTACCCAATCCTGGCTATTCACATCATGTGAATGCAATCACCACGTTGAGATCTGGGAGAGTGCTGGATAACCATGTTGGGGAAGAAGTTGATGATATTGAGAATCCTATCAACACCCCGGCTGAGACCTTTCCTCACACACACGCTTCTGCTTCTGATTCTTGTTCTTCTACCCCACCGCCTTCTCGCGAGCCTATTCTCCATTTCCCACTAGGCTCTACACCTCAGCCCACCTCTTTTACTCCTCCACAGACGATCCTCACTTCTATTTTGGGATCGGGGCCACACACACTTCCTTCTCCTATGATGGACCCAGCGCTTATTGCTAAAGCACCTTATCCAACCCGGTTAAGGGCTAACACATCGAGTCCACATAGGGAGAAGATTATGGACATGTTCAAGCAAGTTAACATCAACATCCCTCTCCTAGATGCAATTCAACAAGTCCCCGCTTATGCGAAAATTCTTAAGAACTTGTGCACTAGGAAGAGGAAGACTCAAGTGCCAAAGAAGGTCTTCATGTCCAATAGCATTAGCACTGCTTTTATCCCTCCGCTACCAAAGAAACGTAAGGACCCAGGATGTCCTACGATATCGATTTCTATTGGGGATAAACACATCAATCGTGCTCTTTTAGACCTTGGCACAAGTGTTAACCTGCTTCCTTTCTCAGTCTATGAGCAACTAGGGATCGGAGAGTTGAAACCAGCCCATTGCACTCTCCAGATGGCTGACCGATCAATCACCAAACCTAGGGGTGAACTGGAGGATGTGTTAATAAAAATCGGGGAATTCGTATTCCCTGTAGATTTTATTGTACTTGATACACAGCCTGTAGCGAACCCCCGGAATCAAATTCCGGTGATTTTAGGTCGTCTCTTTTTGGCCACTTCCAACGCTATCATCAACTGTCGTAATGGCTCTATGACCCTATCCTTCGGGAATATGTCAATAGAGCTGAACATTTACAGGATTGGAAGTGTACCCTCCGAACCTACTGCTCATGTCTGTTCTGTCGACTTAATGGATGTCGACAGCAGCGAATTTGATGATTCTCCTGATACCGATCTTGACTCTTTTCATACGTTGTTGTTTGACCCAACTATGTATCATACACATACGGACTCTTCCACCAAGATGACCGGGTCAACAACTAACACCGATTATGAATTGCTTTTAGAGTCTGAAGATCACCCCGCACTTTGTGATGACATTATTCTTCGGGGTATTGATGAAACTTTTGAGGAGATCTTCGCTGATGAACTCGCATTTCTAAATAACACGGGTGTTGAGATGAATCATGTCCCAATCATTGAAATTGAACCTCCACCCCCTCTTCTGAACTGTAAAAAGAATGCGAGTTATCCATCACATTCACTGCTTCGTCTCTCCAAAATGAGACGCACACACACTCTCTTCCACCCCTTACCCTTTCCCCACTTCTTCTTCCACCAACCCGAGCACTGCATTGATAAAATCTTCGAATGGTTGGTGTTGATCTTCGGTCTTTGCAAAACTTGGCATCGACCAATGATTCTCGACCCCCTCATGTGATTTTCAAAGCTTAACATTGCATAACTCAAGTTTGGGGGGGAACAATTTTTCTGGCTCTTGAAAAGAAAATTTTTACAAAAAAATTGCGAGTCAAAAATAAGTTTGGGGGAAGTTCTTCACTTATATATTTTGCCCCAACTAATAAATTCCTCCCAAGCTTACAGGTTTTTCAAGATTTAGCTGATGGCAACAGTGAGGACACTGTTGAAAACAAGTTTGGGGGAGGTTTGTGCTTAGTTTTGCATCATGTGCATATCATTTGCATAAGCACAAAACATTTCTTTAAAAACCATAAAAAATTTTCAAAACCCATAAAAAAATTTTGTGTAAATATTTTTCTTTTGGTTCATCAATTTTTGTAAATAGTTTTTCAAAACCCATTAAAACCTATAAAAATTCAAAAATTTTCAAAACTTATAAAAATTTAAAATTTTCAAAATATAAAAATATTTAATATTTATGATAATAAAAAGATTAGATAGTGAACAATTACATCCATGAGATTAGAAAAATTTAAGAAAACTGAGAAAATTAGAAGTTTTCTTATACGAACTAGTAATAAGTAGTTATGAGCCGTTGTCCCAAGGGTTAGTAAGATGAAGGACGTCACTAATCTGAGGATAAAAATAAGTCTGAAAGATAGTTTCTATTCTGGAAGCCAAACATTTTGAACGTTGATACCCTGCTATTCGCACTTACACACGTCTTAAAGCCTGGGATAGTAGAGGATACCTTGAAATGCTCATGTCTTAAAGCCGATGTATAAAAAAAATATATTTAGAAAGTGGTGAGAAAAATGGATACTGGTTTTGTTATCACCGAGGGCAAAAAAAAATATATAGCAAAAGGGTGCTTCTTCACCTAGTGCCCTAAGGCCAACTGGTCTGGGAGTCACTGCTATGCCTGAGGTGGTGCAAGACGAGGAAAATACACCAAGCATGCAAGCACAGGAGTAATCGGTCGGTTAGTATCTCAAGAAGTATTAACGGTCGCATAAAAGTGTGTGAACAATCTCGTTTATCAAAAAGTACTGAGGTTGATGGGCAAGAGTATGATAGCTTGAATTGAATTCTCCGGGTGTAGGGATGTCTTTACACACACGTAGGGTTATATGATCGATGTTTGGAAGACAGATAGGAATGAAGAATAAGACGATGTTTTATTGAGGGAGGACGTGATTTCTAACATCTTTTCATGACCATTAAGATAGGGCTCATGACAACCGAAAAGCTAGCTTAGTTGGAAACCATAATTTTCAAGGCTTTTCTTTTACAATTCTTGTCTTTAAATGTAATATTCATGATCTTCCTTTTATTATTGGATTTTGTGGGTGCAATCCGCTGAAAACCCTCAGGAGACAACACTCCTCCTACTAGGGACACCTAGAGGTTTAAAGGCTTGTTGCACGTGCTCAGTGCAATCGTGTTGCCTACGAAAGTGTGCTAGTTAGTTTTTCTCTTTCTTTATTTTCTCCTTCTCTTTTTAATAAAACTGTTCGATCGAGACGATCGAAAATAAGTTTGGGGGAATTTGATCTGTCAAAAATACTGTATTTCTTACACGGCAATTTCCCTACCTTTTGCAGTCAAGTAAAGCTATCCAGTATTCATATCACTCATATATGCAAAACACATGTAAAATATTGGATTACTTGTACTGTACACTAAAACCAGCACTTTTAGGGAAATTGTGTGTGTTTCATGGCATCGCATCATCCTTGTATTGCGCAACTCTTGTCTCGGTGAAATTGTGCAGGAAATTCCAGAAGCAGGGCCTAATTGGGAAATGAACTAATAAAAGACACACCAATTGAAAGGCTAAAGATCTGGAGCAATACAGAAAGGCCAAATAAAAATACAAGCATCAGAAAGAGGCCCACCAGTCAGCCCAAGAGTTACCAGATAAAAAGAAATCACCAAGATCACCAATGGGCCGCGGATCCGCGGCCTAATCCCCCTTGGAGCGGCGGATCCGCGGCCATATTAAAGGATCACTGCTCCAAATTTCATCACATGCTTATTTATAACGGCTATAGCTTCCAGAAGACCCCAGAAGCTCCACGTGGTATTTCTAGAAGGATCGGCGTAACAACTTCTTGGAGGGAAAATTCAAATTTTGGGCTTAACTAACTTTTTGGGGGGAAATTTGAATATTTGGTCAACAGACTCTTGGAGGGAAATTCAAATATTGGCTAACTAACTTGTGGAGGGAAAATTCAAATTCAAATCCTAGCTCTAGGGTTTTGGGAGTCTATAAAAGAGAGCCTAGAGCTAGGGAGAAAAATGTTCAAGAATTATCATCATCTTCTACCCACAAGTTTAGTGACAAAAGCTTGTGCCAAATTCAAATTCCCATCTCCAATTCAAAATCAAGATCAAGATCCCGAGATCAATTTGAGCAAGAGAGCCTTCAACCTTTAGCAAGCGACGCCGGATTTCCAACGGAGCAAGAGATCCACGCCGATCCGCGACTCAAGGAGCCGAGCGAAGCCGAAATCGACGATCAAGTTCCTTCCTTTTGTAAATTCAAGAGAGTTGTAACGAAATTTGTCGATAAATAAAGGTGAATTTTCTATATTCTTGCTTCTCTTTTAATTCAAGCATAATGATTAGAATTCAATTTGTGATTGTGTTTGTGATCATGATGTTTGAGTAATCTCCGCTCGTGTAGGAGTTGTGACGATCTTTAGATGATGATGATTTAGATATTTCTACAATTCTTAAATCCTATAATGTTTGGAAATTCTAGTTAATCAAATGATTAATAACCTAGTTTCAAGATGATGCTTTCTTGATCGTGTTCACTCGAACTAGGGAACAACTATTAAACATTTGATTGATTAGAAGCTAGAATTTGAATGCGATCCATCGAAAGGACAAAGGATGAGTTGTGGAATCCCTAATTTTCTCGCAAAGATCCTTAACCCTTGATGAATTTGCATCGATCTAGTATCAATTCATTAATGGATAAGAATTAGTAATCTTTAGATCTCATCACATCTATACATCCGATCCACTCCTACGAGCCTTACTTCTAGTCTTGATTGTTGGTTGGAAATTATCTCTCATCCCTATTCTTGCTCTTTAATGTTTCTTTTAGATCTAGTTTTTTCTTACTTTTTGATCTACAATTACAAATCATGAATTGTTTTCTTTTCTTTGCCCTAAATTTTCAACTCACCTAATTCAAGAATTGAACGGAACTCACTTTCCCTGTGGACGATCCGCACTCACTTACAATCTACATCCGACACCGTAGTTGATTGCGGTCAAATAATTTTTTTGGTTGTGATTTCTAAAATCTATTTTCTAATACGACACAATCGGAAAATCAATCCAATCATGCATTTATTGATGGGGGGCACTTTGTTGGGGTCAAAATTTGCACCCCGGTTGACCAAGTCAAAATCAAGGTCAACCCCAAGTCAGCTGGGCCCAAGCCCAGGTCAAGCAGGCCCATGCCCAAGTCGAGCCCGCGGCCAGCCTCCCCCATGCCAACATAGAAATCATGTAATAAATATTTTTTATGTAATTTTTTATGCATGAATGGGCATAAAGCCAAATTTTTGTAAAGCCCATGGCTTATGTGCAAAAAAGAAATGGCACATGAGCCATAGGATGGGCAAAATGTCATTTTGTAAAGCCCAAAGGGCTATGTGTAAATGTGCAAGCCTATATAAGGCAACATGATGATGAATAAGAGATACACTTTTTCATTCTCAAAAATAAGGGCATGTGCTTTTTTCTCCTTCCTCAAGGTTCTAAAACCTTTTTCATTTTTTTGAATTAAATCAAGAGTTTTACTCTTCCTTTTTCAAAACTAAATAGCTTTTCACCACAAAACCTACAAAGGGGAGCTTGGATCTTCCATTAGATCTCAAAAAAGGGAGATTTTTAAATCTCACCCCTTTCTCCAAGATCCGGCCAAACGACAGGAAGAAGAAGGAGACCCATCTCCAGAAACCCTATTTTGGGGAAGATCCAGGGCTCAAGGGGAGAAGCCCCCTTCATCAGCTTCAAAATATCCTGGGAGTTTAACTCCTCATATATATATTTACACACACACACACACACACACACACACACACACACATATATATATAATAAGTGATCCTTTCAGGGAGTACAACTCGCATTGCAGGGACCAAGTCCCTTTTGCCTCCCGAGCGCCCTTGCGCTCAAAGCGCCGTGCCCAAAGCGCTAGCGCTTTTGCGCTAGCGCCCGATCACCCACGTGTTTAGCACGTGAGGCGCTGGCGTCCTTGCGCTCAGAGCGCTAGCGCCCTGGCGCCCAAAGCGCTAGCGCCCACGTGCCTGGTACATGAGGCGCTAGCGCCCTGGCGCCCAAAGCGCTAGCGCCCGAGCGCTTTCTCCCACGCATCATTTGGATGCCCTTTTCCCTTATTTACACACACACACACGTACTCCAAGACACTGTGCCTGTTAGAAAAAAATTTCTAACGGGGGCGTCCCGCACCCCGCAAGGGGGCTGCTAGCCCCCTTGATCCCCAGCCCGCTATACGGGTAGCGGGACCCCCGTAAAAACTCTGCGAGGCCCCCGATATATCCAAAACCTCTTCAAAACACAACACTGCACGTTGATTTCGCATGACCAGTTTAACCCGTCAATCGGAGGTTCTCTCGCTCTAAAGGCGAGGGCTAATTAACGGCAGCTTAGTCCGCGGCTGCCGGAGATTCGGATCCCCACAATCAATAAACCCCATCCTACCCTAGGCAGGGGGAATCTGTAATGGGCCTGACAAGCGCGCGCGTATTCCCATCTCAATGGGGTGACGAAAAACACCCTACAAAGATATTCTAGTGGATATAAAACTAAATTGAATAGTATATGGTATTTTCATGTAAATTGACTTGTATTGATTTTTTATGGTAGTTTCAAGAAATTTGGGATTCCTTTGTTTAGAAAACATGGATATTTTTTATTTATATTTAAAATAGATAGGTTGATAATATTATATATAATTATTAGAAAATAAATTTATTTATTAAATAGAAATCACGTTTACTTAAAAATTGTAATACAAATTCCATTAAGATCGTAGCTCCGTGAGGAGGTCTGCATTTCGTCCTACTAGTCCGATGGATGTGCGATAACCCGCACCAACCAAATCGGATTCCCCAAAATGGGTTGTAAGAACATAATTGTATAGAATCTGATTAAAACAATTAAAATAAATATGGATTTGATAGTGTATGATATTTAACTGTAAATTCGCCTTAGTCACAAAAATATTGTTTTCAAACTATCGTGCTATGTCATGATGATTGTTGTGATGAGGTAGGCTATTATCTCGTGGGTTTTCTAAAGTTAATATGAGTAATATGATGAATTAATGTCGTAGGTAAATTTTGTGATAGTTAAACGAAAAAGTGTAATACAAGTTGCATAGCATTTTATTTTGAATTGAAATTTGATCTAAAAATTGTTTTATGGTTGCTAAACAAGATATAAAGAAATGGTTGATTTATTGTTAAGAAAAATTGGGTTTTTAATGAAATTAGAATCGGAAGTCGGAATAACTCTGCTTCCGACTAGTTTTAATAAGAGATTGTTTTAGAATAGAGGAGAGGAGATGAGAGGGAACTTACGGGTTTGGAGAAAAGAGAAGAGGTATAGGAATAAGTTGTGAACTTCATGGAGTCGCGGTGTCGCCAGATTTGTCCCGAATCGTCGCCGGAACTTGACCTTGGGCTAACTCCACTTGTATAACTTTTTAGACTTGGAAAACTTTGAGAGTTTTGACAATGGATTTCATAATAGAGAGGGCTAAGTTTGGGATGGTATTTATAGGATAGAATTAGGGTTTAGGGTATTAAAATGAGAATTAAAATGCATTAAAATTTATTTTTAAAGCACATTTTAATTCTCTGTAATGTGCAGAAAAATCAAACAAAAGAGGAGTAGTGCAGGGAGGCCAAAGGGTGTTAGGGCAAAATTTGAGAGAATTTGGGACGAGAGGGGGGCCCGGCGGCGCCGGCCCTATATGGGATCTCACCGGCCATCAAGAAGGGGGTTGGGCTTGGATGCATGCCACGTGTCAGGGTCTGTGTATACAATATTTTCCACATGTTTGATTTTAGTGACTTTTCATTTTTACGTGTATTGCACGTATAAAATTTTGGGCTTCCAAAAAGTTTAAAAGAAAAAATCAGCAAAAATAATATGTGGCTGAGGGGATTCGAACACAGGAGCTATGTCACAGCAATTCAAGGTTTTACCAATGAGCTACAAACTATTTCTTGATGTTCTAAAACAATTCAAATACTTATAGCATACACAGGGTTGCAAATACTCCATTTAGTACATTAATTTTAAACAAATATTTGTACATTATAAACAGAGTCGTTACAATCATACATCTAGAAAACTTCACGGGGTAATGACATACATACACACATGTTTACATAGCTCGATACTCTTAGAAACATATTTTTGTGGCAAATACAATATTTCATTAAAATACCATCGACTATAAAAACCCGGTTTTCTTATTAATTGTATTATTAAATTCTTTGTGATTATGCCTCTACAACCCATTTTGGGGAACCCGCTATTATATGGTGCGGATTATCGCACATCCTCGGGCGAGTAGAGCGAGATGCAGACCTCCTCACGGAGCATTCGGTCACAAAAGATTTTTACTACGATTTTTAAGAAAAACGAGATTTTCTAATTAATAATAAAATTAATTTTTAATATTATATAAATATTATCAAACCACATATTTTCAAATTATAATAAAATTCCATGCTTTTTTAAAAATAAAAGAATGACAGATTTCACTAAAATACCATCAAGTATCAATACAAGATAAGTCTTACACTAAAATACCTTGAACTATTCAAGCTATGTAAATATTCACTAATATACCTCACTATTTAAAATTCAAATCCATGAAAATCCTAAAGAACATAAATAATTGCTCGAGATTTATTTTGAAAGTATATAAAATATTTTTCATAAAACCCCCTCGAGTTATATAAAATTACATTTAAAAACTTTAGTAAATATGGGTTTAAGCGGGATCAATTCTCTTGAGCCTCAGGGAGCTGGAGAAAGTGAGTGCTTGCCTATTTAAGGTAGAAAAACTTAACGGTGTTATCAATGGTAATTGTCTTGGAAAAAGACACAAATCCTGCCGTCCATGTGCAGCAGTTACTGATAACACCCGAATATAATTCAGGACCCAAATCTGTTTTAAAGTGTGTGACTCAATCTGAGTCTAAGTCTAATCTTAATCCAATCCAAACATGAATCCAATTCAAAAATGAATCTAATATACCAAACATGAATGCTTGAACATGAACCTGAATACCAGAACAATATCAAACAAGCAAACATGACTACCTGACACATGTTGAACCTGATTACATGAATAACTTGTATCCATGGTCTCGGCAAGTCTGATAACTACAATAAATACAATATACATTACGGGGTTTAACGGGATAGACTGGTACGGAATGTATTAGAAGTGGAACGAGATGGTCACTAAAAGACACCTACCTGAATATCCCGTGTCGTTGTCCCGTGGGTTTTGACGGGGCCTTGCACTACGGGTTACCATAATCCACGGAGTAAGTTGGACTCCTCTCGTATACACTGATACCTTCTGTACTAAGTTACAAACAACTACGTTAGTATAACAAACATATACCTGTACAACTTACCGGTCATATACTCTCTATTTGTCCTATTCTATTCTATTCTACTCTTACTTTTGGGACTTACAGAGCGCTAGTTCGCTGATGGCATTCCTTCTATTTCTTTCTTTGGAATGTTCGTCAGGAGGACCGACCCTCAGGAGACCGAGCCCAGCCAGGACGACTTGGACCAGTTCATAGAGCAGCCAGACTTCTAGCTTTTACTTGTACTTATTTATGTTCATATGCCACTGTTTAGGCATTGCTTTCTATCATTGTACATTTCCTTTTCAAATAAGTTGTAATGTAAAGAATGAAAGTTAATAAAAAGTTGATGTTCATATTACATCACTTGTCATTCTTGTACATTTATTTATATTGCTTATTTATACTTAACGTGTTTACTTCTGAGTAAATACGTCACGTGCCCACCACGCCTACTTCCCCGTACACTGGGAGGCAGGACGTGACAGCCGTAGGGAGATGCGTGGGGACCCCGGGGACGTCTCGGGGGGACCTAGGGAGGGCTTACACCCCCAAGACCACCCAAATGGTGGCCTTAGGGTGGTGGGGATCGGAAACTGCCTTAGAAGGAAGTTTCGGGTCTGGCCACCCCTATGGCCACCTTAGGGTGGCCTAGGGGGTGGGTACCCCCCTAGGTGCCTCCGGGTCGACATTAATTTCATGCCGGGATACTCCATGAAGTTTCGGCTCAATCCGAGGTCATTTCGGACTCCCGGAGTGTTTTTTAGCATGGATTTTTTGTCGGTTTTTAGCATACTTAATTTTCGGTGTTTTGAAAAATTGAAGTGTTGGCTATATGTGTGCGTTATTCGGTTATCGTAGGTTTTATGATGGTTACGTGTATCATAACGTTTAGTAAAACGTCGTCTAATTGTAATATGTATCAATTAGACTGGGTTATGGAATTGATACTCACAAATTTGCATGTTCTGTGATGGATATTGCTTAGTGGTTATGGTTGTGTTGGACTTGTCGCTATGGATAGCCCGGAGTGTGTAGTATTAGATCTAATTCTCTGTGATATAATGTATATTCATATTGCGTAGCGAGCGTCCGACATGTGGACTGCCGTCACTGCGGCTTGTACTATTCTTTAGGGCGCGTCCAGGTTGCGGACGTAGTCACCGTTGTGTATTCAAGTTTTCATTACATGCCTTAGGATTACCCCACGGCGGAGTGCTCGAGTAGCCGGGTTCTAGAGGGCAATGAGTCTCCATCTTATGGCGTTGAGACCGGGGTGCCTTACTCTAGAATTAGCGGGTTATTCGCCGCACTCGTAGGGGGTATAGGATTAACCCACAGAGGGGTGCCTAAGTCACCGAATTTTGGAAGTGTTGGGCAGTCCACTCACTTCGTTGATTGGGGCTGCCTCGCTTTTGGGATTGGCGGGTGGCTTTCCATACTCGTAGGGGTCCAGGATCCGATACTACAGGCTATCCACACGACCGGGAAAATTGAATTTCATATTTGGCTCCATTCAAATGTACTTTTCCTAGATTATCTGCATTTCTATTCTGTGTTTTCTTCTGTTGTGTTTCTTCTGTGATGTTACTTGATATCATGCATGTGACGGACGTTGCTATATATATTATATATTTAGTAGACTCTATATATGTTTTGCATCCATGTTAGTCCTGTCCCCACCTTGCCGTAAGTTAAGTAACCTTACGGTGAAGATCCGGAACCCTGTGGCGAATGTGGATGGCATATATGTGCGTGCTTATTTTCGTTTCTTTCTAGCATGATATGATTAATTGATGGGACTGGATTAATTCTAATTAATGCAAGGAAAATAATCCTAAATGATGTTGTCGGAACCAATTTTTAAAACTACTCGGTTTTCTTCAAAACTATAGTTATATTCTTTTGCTTTGCATTGAGGTATTCAGTTAGGAATATCCTGCACCTCATTCTACGAGAGAAGAGCCTTGATCCTTTCATAGGGAGTTCGCTCTTAAGCAAAGGTTTATATTACTCGTTTTAAATATGGATTCTAAACCACTCCTTTTCAAAGCTATTCGATTCCTTCAACGATATCAAGTTCATTACGTTAAAGGGTTTTCGCCAAAAACCAGCTATAGCCCTCCGCCATTTCAGATTAGTAGTATTTAGTATTCGTACAACATTTGTTGACCTAGTCAAGGAGTAGTGTGCGGTAGCTAAGTGAGACTTTTCTGTGTATTGAGATGCGATTGGTTAGGACAGTTGTGCGGCCTTGTTGACTTAGTAAAGGGCTCGTGCGGGTGGGTTTAATGCAATCAAGAAAATGACGGGCTGAACTTGACTAACGGTTTTTGGTTTGTTGACCTAGTCAAGGTCATAAGCCGTTAGGGGCAAAAACCATATCGGGAGTTTCAAATATAAGGGAAACTTGCTAAGTTTGCGAATACCTTCTGAAATGTGGTAATTTTGGTCGACCTCCGTCAAAATTATCATACAATGATTGTTGGGTCCCGATTCCCACTGATGCGTAGGTGTTACTCCTCGGGTCATCCTGACTAATTCTCCTTTTAAGGTTTGAATAAAAATTTGAGAAAACGGTAGGAGCCATCCTGAATAGATAAAGTGATTAACCAATCTAATTTAGGTTAGAGTGCACGTTGTGTGTTTCTTTTCTCTCTCTTTAGCAGCGGCCATGATCTGACCTTAAACTAAAACTCATGAACCAAGTTAACCGAACCTTCTTACACGCTTTGGTTTTGGATTGCCATGATTCATGACAAAATCGCATATATTTCTGCTACTCCTACTTTTCCTTTGCCTTTCTGCAGAACACTTTGTATCACAACGGATATCCATATTATTTGGAAAGGCCATCTCGTATAGTTACATACGAACTTGAAGAAACTTGTTTCAGTTTGAGAATGGCCACGGGTTCTGAAGAAATTGAATAGGATTATTCGGTTGTCTTTTATCTTTACCTTCTCTCAGGATGTGAAGGCTCATAGTATTAGGAAAGTACACCTATTACGCTTATTGGATAGTCTTTTTCCAAACCTTAGGCTGGTGCCGAATGGTAGGGAAAGAAGAATACCAATTAGCATAAGTATGGTTTACAGTAAGTTAGAAGTAAAGACATATAAAGGTATTGCAGTAAGAGCAATGAAATTTGCGACTACTACCATTAATTTGGATAGTGGAAGAGGCATTACTAGGAATACCCGGCCACCTTCTCGAAACATTTTCATGTTTCACTTTTCCTGTGCGGTGTTAATTGAAAACTGCTTTCCCAATTATATTCTGACTCCAGGGTGTGTATTTACCAGACTTGATTCTCAAATCTGTATGGCGTTACAGATGCTGAGTGAAAGTAGAATATTGTGAATTGGATGATTAGATCCTCAATATCAGAATTCTTTGTAATTGGTGATATTTGAGAAAATTACCAGGGTTTTTCCTTACGGCAAATATTTGGTTTTGAATTACCGTTGTTATGCACCAATTTTAAAACTTGAATATCTATATCTTTATTTTATAAAGCGAGATATAAATTTTAAGAATTGTGTTTTAAACACTCACCTTTATCAATTAAGGATAAGATAAGGTACATTGAATAACGGTATAGAGATTCTTAACCAAAATACAGTTTTCAACTTACAACACACGAAATTTGAGTTAGTATACTCTAGGATCTTATACATGGTAATGTATGTTGTCCGATGTCCATTAAGACAAGGGTTGGTACTCGTACTATATCCCGTTTACTTATGATTTTTCTGGTTTTATACACGTATTTCGTTGAAATACATGATCTAAATTTTAAGAAGTTATAGGTATAAGAATAAAGTAGAGAACCATGCATTGGAAGTATCAGGATTTTCGAGGTGATCGAAGATGTAGATACTTATGCTACGTATTCCATCATAGTAATATTTAAGAACCTGCTTCTCTCTCAAGTTACTCATTCGTGGGTGCACTCCTTAATGAGTAATGTTGCATGGCCTTTTTCCATATGGGATATACACTAGAAACAGTCGCATAAAAATTGAATATGGTTCCATCTAAATTAGTGTCTTTATTTCTATGTGGACATAGAATGGTTGCATATCTTGAGAATGTTAAGATATATAGTTATTCGGATTCTGTTTAAAAGCTGAATCCGGACAAACTCAAGGTACATTTCTGTAATGGCAGTTTGTGGGTTATTCCAGGCTTTTTAGCAAGGGTTTGGCATTCTACCATTTACAAGATCAAAGGTTATCTTGTTCTTGACTCGCCACCTTTTTATAAAAGGAATCTTTTTGCAAAAAAAACAATTGGGAGTATGGTAGAACTGGATTTGATTCCAGAACCACAAACGGTTACTAAATTTTTAGTAGAACCTAAGGATTCAATTAGATTCGACAATCCATTATCCAATCCGCAAATTTGGTGGGTAACCTCAGCCACCGGAGAGATACTTCGGTTTTCTCAAAGACAGTGACATGAAGGTTTTGATAATCCAAGTTTGTCACTACTGCTGTTCTTGACTATGAGATCTGGCAGGTGGATGACTATAATGTCATTCTAAATTGAAAATGCACGTGTATATGACTGCCGGAGGGTTGTTGTAATCAGTGGGAGCAGTGGGAGCGTGGTGGGCAAGTAGTTTATGTCTATTTATAGACTAAAGCAAGTATAGAGGATATAAATCATCTATTTTTGATGTGACGGTCTTAGAGTTTGACTTCATCAGAACAACAGATGGACCTGGTAATAAGGCAATGGGGAGTGATGTCCTAATATCTGGATGACATGCTCCTGATAGAAAGTGATATTCATATACTACGGTCGGTCAAACTTTGGTTGTCAGGTGTTTCTCCACATAGGATATGGAAAATATATCACGGATTCTGGTAACTAGATCTATGGTTTTAGATCTAGATTTAGGAAGTGTCCCAATTGGGGCACTTTGACACTATTCTAAAGTGTTTTAGAATGGACGACTCCTGGCATGATGGTATACCCGCAGGTGATTGAGTCACCCTCTCTAAAGGGATATCTTCTAGACTGATGAGAAGAGGGATTTGCATGATTGACATGTCACATGGTTAGGCAATTGAGCCAATCATGAAATGTCAAGTACCACACCGAATATTGCTTTTGCACTTGCTGTAGTAAGTGGATATTAATCCAATCCTGGAGAAACAAAAGGACGCAGTAAAGAACATAAGAGAATGTTCTTAGTGTATAGTAATGGAAGCCTCTTACATGAAGCGGTTACCGGTTTAGATTTCCAATGTGACCTGGATAACAGAGTAGCTGTCAGAGTTATAGGTTTACTCTTTTCTAAGGTGCGGTATGTTGGATAGTTTTCTAAGCAGGATATTGAGATGGTCATGGCGCTGGGTGCTGATTACATCAGCAATGGATACAGTCTAAAAAAAGCTTGTTGGATTTGGTGTTCATGTTATGAACAAGGTCCCATCAGATATCCAGACAAGTTCTAAGACAGGTATCACTCATTTCGGGAGATAGTCATTCTCCGTGAAGTTGAGATAAAGATAGAAATATTGGAGCGGATCCACTCACTAAGGCTATTTCTCATACATGTAAGTTTCTCAAAACGAATTTTGAGAAACTGACTAGTAGAGAAGATGGGTATTCGGTAGCACACGAGCTGTGAGTATGCGATACCACAATAATTGGCCTTAAGTGCAAGTGGGAGATTGTTGGATATAGTGTGCTTATGGAAATTATTGTAATTGCTGGTAGGAAATTATAATAATTGAACGAGAACCTATACAGGTAGAACAGTCTTACTCGAGATGATAATATGCTATCTGGTTTGTCTTTATCATTATGTGTATACGTTTAGATAAAGCCCGTAAGATTATTACTTGACTACCAGTATTATGATGGCATTCATATACGTGGGAGATGGGAGGTCCATAAGCACATCCTTAAATGCCCCTAGTCGAGAGAGTATCGAGATCGGGTATCGATACGATGGAGTAGACTAATGTATACTTTTCGAGACCCCGATGAGGGACGATGGCTAGTCTCACAAGCCATTGGTGTTGAATCACTTAAGATAGTATACAGGTGCTCACTGGAGGTGAGTACACCGAACGGACTCGCCGAGAACTTCTAGATGGTAATATACTTATCGTCAGATGGAAGTTCTCTTGTGGCATGAGTACAGGTTAGTCCGTTGACCTGAGATTTTTATTTGTCTCGTATGAGTTCCCACTGTACATAGATTACTACCCTACCATGGCTCAAACGAGTCGTGCAAACAGATTTTAGTTGGGTACAGTCTTGAGCTACATGGAGACAGTGAACAATCGTCAGGGATTCGTCTCTCTCAGTATTGGGAGTCGATGTCGCGCTGTGTTGGGTCAGCCATCACCAAAAATCCTTCGCCAAGCTTGATGAGAATTACTGATGTGATGCCAGTAGTTTCTCAGTGGGTGATGAGCTTCAGACCGGCACGACTTATTGGGTTAGTAGGGGTCTGACATTATCCACCCCTAGACCTGATATACGATTATCTCAGACGAAAAGACCAGACTGTACGGAGATTATCACAGACAACCTCGGTAGGGGTATGGATGAGTTTACTCATCGGACTTTTTTTCGCTCAATACCTGGGTAGCCGTTACGTACAACTATTGCCGCTGACGTGCTTGTGGTTAAACCCACTGCCAGCATATTGACGAGTCTTTAGAGTCCCACACAGAGGGTTTTCCCAGTTTAGGAAAAATGATGTAGTGGCCATATATTGATACGTGCAGGGTTCCGATTAAGTATGTATACTAGCCACACGGACTTCAATCGGGCGGATGATAATACTAGCCGGTTTAGGATTAAGCCGGATTATTAAATCAAGTTTTGATTTAATAATTTACATATATATATTTCGATATGTATATTATAGTATTATGTTCAATGTATTTTTCTATCTCTTGGGTATTTGTATTTTGATACGAATATGGGCATGTATTTGCGGGGATACTTCTAGAAGAAGGACAACTCGTTTCAAGGTTTTTCTTTTTAAGAAATTAAGAAATGAGTTGGAAAAGAAAAATGGTGGAGGATATAGGCAAATGAATTTATAATTCATTTGAAAATACTATTCAAGTATGGTTGTAGTTTTAAAATAAGAAATTCTTTTAACAAAAGAATGCAAGTATGCTTGAATTTGTAAGAATTTTTTCATGCCACCATTTTGGTTTCTCTCTTTTCCATGGCTCCTCCTCCTTCTTTCTCTACCTTCTCATGAGTTGAGATTCAAGAGGATTAAGAGAAAGAAAAATCATCAGAACACTCACACACATCACTAAGCATCCTAAATTAGCAATCTAGGATCTTTAGTTATTTCATAGATGAAGTTGAAGCTTGAACATGGTTCTCTCGGGTGGATTATCTTCAGCGAAGGAAGACCGGCTTGTAAACGCGATTCGGAGCTCTTGAGAGCATGCTAGAGTCAACCCAGTTGGAGCAAATGAAGACGCTATAAAGGTTGTGATTTCTATCCTCTGGTGTTTGCTAGTTTAGGTATTTGGTTTAGATTCTTGGTTACAAGTTTTTAGTGCCATCAAAATTTTCGTTTTCATATTCCGCATCGGCTGTGGGTTAGCGGCAAGGGCACTAGGAACTTTCACGCCTAGATCATATATTTGAAGAACCCTGGATTTCTTAACCCTTGCTCTGATTCCAGTTGTTGGGATTAGATAGATGCTACTCCGGCTCTGATACCAATTGTTGGGGATTGATGGGGAGAAATCAAAACACGGAACAATACTCGCGACAACACCCAAATCACGTAAACATAATAACACAATTAAACGACAAAAGACCAATATAAATATGCGATAATAAAATAGGAAATCAAACATAGAGAAGCAATAGATTTGATAACGAGGTTCGCCCACGTATGGCTAGTCCCCGGCAGAGCGGAATTTGCAAAGACTCCACTATAATCTTCGAATCAATTATACGAGCAAAATCCTAGGAGTTTTCTTTCAAAATTCTCTAGCCCTTACCGTCACCCTCTCATACAAAGATCTCTCACAAATTGGCTGTGTTGGCTATGCAAGTAATACATATGAGGGGTTTCTTTAAATAGGCAAATCCTAATTCTAACAATCCTTGAAAATAAACAAACTTTCCAAAGTTAGTTACCATCAGAACTCGCCGCCGCCAGACGCCTGCAGTTCACTTAGGATGACGTTTGCCTCCGTCTTGGATCGGATTTCGTGGCTCCAGCAGACGTTTGTCTTGATGAACTGCAGACGTCTGCTTTTCGCTCTATTATTCTTCGTGTAGTTTTCAGACGTCTAAACATAAGTTGGCCAGACGTCTGAAATTTATATGATTACACTTTCGGACGTATGCCGCTGTTTGTACTTCAGGATTGTGGATCAGTGATGAGCACTCCGCCAATATAGTTCTTATTATGGTTTAGGTATTCTTGTTTCTTCTTTAGATCTTTATTGTTTTCGCTATCGTTTTCTATTATCGTTCTTGTGGCTATTGGACATGTTTAGAGATAGATATTTATATTATTGTTTTTGATTACCGATTAACCGTTTTAATGTGACTATGAAAGGATGTTTTCTTACCGTAGGTAATATGGCTGGTTTTGACGCGTTCCGTATTTACGTATTTTGGGAAATGAGACGTGACAGAAGCTTTGATATGAAAATCTAGAGGGAGTGCGCAACATCTCGAAACCTCGAGTTAGATAGTCGCAGATTATTGTTGGAAAGATCTGATACCAGTTGATAGCGCGAGTCTTCTTTCTTTTGCACTGTTTGTTTTTTCTAGGGTTCGAAAATATGAAGATTTATTTTTTTATACGCCTAAATATTAATAGACGTACATTACATGCTACCCATTTGGAAAGAGATACTCCTAAAAATTCTACCACTAGCTCTGAAAATGAATTAGTGACCTATAACAAAAAGAGAAATAATAGCAACTTAATGAGAAGAAAAACTTGGAACATGCGGATTCTACAAAATCCTTGCCCGAAATGAATCTTCTTTATGTAGCATCTGGGAGAAAGTGGGGAGGGTGTTTTGCATGGTCGAGAAGGTTCCCAAGGAGGATTTGCACCCGGAGTACGCGTACGAGGAGGCGGATGTGTATATCACGAGGAAGAGGAAGTAGGCAAATGTGGAGATTGACGGCGATAAACGTGGGTCTTGATAATTTTTATTAAAATGTTTTGCGATATTCCTTTTATGTCTTGCTGTATGCATAAATTGTCTTTTACTTTTTTTATAAGCTATTCTTCGTTTTAGAAATACCAATAAACTTGGAATTTGTAAGATGATACATCTTGAACTTGAAATGTTTAGTCAATGGAATGTCAAAATTGGTTTTGTCCAATTTGGAAGACCTTGACTACTAAAAACACGGGCAAGAACTATGAAGGCCTTGCTCTTAATTGTTGGCAGCAGAGGAGCATCGTTCTACGATATTAAAGTTGAATAGCTTCGCCGCTAGTGCACGGGCCTTATCGCCCCCTCCTTTCTTTTCCTGTAACGGGAAGAATGGCCCCGCGTTTGCTCATAAAGATAACAAAGCACTTTAATAATCATATGGAAAAATGCATAACAAAAGCATAACAAAGCACTTTAACAGTCAACAATAAATTTTGTTGCATTAGCAAAAGTAGTTCAAATGGTTGCGGACAATTTAAATTAATTGATATTTTTGCGAATACAATTCATGCCCCATCAGAATAAATCATCTTAGATATTCATTCTACCATTTCATCTATATTGTCATCAGCAAACAAAGGAAAGGCATTTTCCCTTTTTATCCAACACCATACATATAACCATAGTCACAAATTCGCCATTCGGGAATAATTCGGCGAGGTCGAAAATTCGGATTCGGAGAACTATTCGGAAAAAATCGGCAGGTATTCGGGAAAGATTCGGTAAGTGTTCGGGAAATGTTCGGGAAGGATTTCGAGCAATAAATTAATATATGAGATGCTAGGTTTTGATTTTGTGAATTATTTGCAGTTTTTTGAATTATTCGCTGTTTTTCACATAATTCGGGAATAATTCGCGAATTATTCGTGAATAATTCGCGAATTATTCGGCCAGTTCGGCAATGACGAATAATTCGGCGAATAATTCGTTTGATCAAAAATTCGCGAATTATTCGCGAATTCGGCGAATAATTCGCGAATTATGTGACTATGCATATAACGACAACGACAACGACAACGACAACAATCTTATCCTAAAATTTTTTGGGATCGGTTATATAAATCATTTTCTTACATTCTGTCCTGTTAAGGGTTGCCTTTTATATTAATTTGATATTTTTCAGCATCATTCATGTGATTCATATAGCCAACTTTACTAACAAGTCATTTCAATCTTGAATTTCTGACTATGTGCAGATTCCATTTTATTATATTAGATTCCAAACTACTGCCAAGTAAATAGTTAAGATCACAGTAGAGCAAACGGTCGAGATGTAAAGTGTAAGAAGCATGAATTTGAACCCCTAGTATAATATCAAGGATAGACTTCAATGACTGAACGCAAACCCAAAGCTGGTGTGAACGTATAGTGCATAAATCCTGCATCAATGAACAAATTCCTCCATTCTTTCTCACTTCTCTCTACTCCCCCACTTACCACCATCATCAGCATATCAAAGTAAAACTGAGCCTCGCTTGATTTCTCATAACAACTCTTTGATCCAACAACCATATCAATGATTATGACCTTACCCCCATGTCTTGGAATTGCCTCCTTGCATCGTTTTAGTATCTTCACGCACTCTTCATCGCTCCAGTCATGCAAGATCCACTGCATCCCATATTTAAAATTTCAAATATGTTATTTTTCTGTTTGGGAAAAAAGTTTAATTGGGTTGTATTTTGATTTTGTACTTGGATTTTAGCATTGCGCAAGTCCAGCAGCTAACCATATAGATTTGTTCAAACTAATAATTATCGGCACCTAATAATTAGTTAATTAGGAGAGTGTTATATTCAGGATAAATTTCTAATATCTAATCATTAAGGTTTCATCATGAAATTAATTCTACATTAATTTTATTGTTGATGAGGAGATTGATGTGAGGTCTTTATGCTTTGCGCCGTGCTTAGTATGTACCTCAATAGAAAGATCATATCCTATTCCGAAAGGGACAAGAAAAAGAAAAGTAGGTATAGTCTATTGTAATCTGAATATGCCGACTCTTTCCATCTTCTTCCTTTTTCTTTGAAATGTGTTTTAATTATCTCATATACATGATGGACACTTGAAAGTTGAAACATTCGTTTAGGCATTAGTTTATTGCCTTGTGCACTGCTAATATCTGATCTTGCCAATTTTTTCCCTTGTTGAGGAGCAGATGCCTTGGCAGCTTAAATAGAGCTTCTCTGACTTTCTGTGAGAGGAAGCTACCGTTCAATATTGAACGTCTAATGCCAGAATTTCATACTCTTAGCTTTATCTAAACACTGTCTATCTTGTGTTCAGTTTTATATATCAATTATCATTGATATCAATTTTATTTATTTTTCCTAATTAAATGACATCTAATGATCTACGTACCTTTAGAAGTACAGAGTCAGCAGGGGGAATGTAATCAAACATATTGCCAGCAACAAAGTCCACACCTCCCTTCTCATTTACCCCGTCGATAACCTGAGGTAGCTCAAGCACACTACACCGCATATCGGGAAACTCCTCCGAAATCGTTATAGCAGCCAAGCCTGTTCCTCCCCCAACATCCACCAAAGAATTAACCCCTTTAAACACTTTCCTACACTCTGTAAGCAAAAAGTTCATCACAAACTTGGAATCACTTGCCATTCCTTCATTAAACACCTTGCTGAATTTAGGGTTCCTTTGTGTCATCTCCCAAAAGTCGAAACCGTTAAAAGTAGAGAAAGGTGTGGGCTCATGACTGTCATCGCTTTTGAACCAGGTGCTCATGGACTCAAAGGGGTTCACAATGACTGGATGGAGCATGGCTAGTAGGAATTTAGATAGGTCTGGATCTTTCTTTTCGATGAGAAGGCTAGAGAGAGGAGTGAGTGCGTACGTGTCTTCATTGTCTTCATCAGTACCATTGCTTCGGGCAAAAACACCTAACAAATTAAAATAATATTTGGATATATAGTGTTAGCTCACAACCCACATAACATTAATGGAAAAAGAAGTTTTATTAAATTACATAGATTATGAAATATTTCAAAATGGATATCCACAAATATATAAAAAAAAGATTATATGAGGTATGCATAAAAAGTGTGTACTCCAACGATCATGTTTCACTAAATGTTAATTAAGTTTGCTTGATGAAGTTAGTAAAGTAGTTCTTGACAATACCTGAATGGGTCAACACACGCATGAGGCGACGTAGGTGAGGTTCTCTAATCGGTGGAATAGAGATAGCGGAGATAAGCTCAGAGAGAGTGATGGGCTTGCCATGGCTATGAATAGCCTCAGGGATTTTGAGTTCTACAGCACATTTAAGAGACATGGAGTCGATGTGATTAAAGATGTGGCTCCATAGAATTGTTTGAGCTCGCATTAGCTCATCGCCGCTGCCGCAACTGCCTTCCGTGAGCTCCATTGTAGAGGCAGTTTCACATGAGAAATTCCATGCGGATCACAAGATACGTGATTGTTGATCATATATCATTGCCATCATTCTACGAACACAAATAGTAGTCTCATATGAGTTTCTTTATGTCTCAGCCTTACGTCTATACAAGGCACCCCAGTGAGAATCGGAAAGGAAGAAGATTTTTAATATCATCTTTTGTCATGCCAGAGAAGGGAGCTTGCCTTCTTATAGTATACGAGACCACACCAAGTTTTGATGAGGTTTTAGATATATAATGGTTAAATTGAGAATGGTTTTTGTGAGTCAAAGCCTGACATTATTCGCACTTTGAAAAATACATAGAGTGGAATTTAAATATGGATAGTTTGGATACTATCATAAAGTCTCTATTGTACCATACCTCTTAAGTTACCCTCAATTCCGGCCATGACTTTGGAGTGTTGGAAATAATTTAAAACTATTGAGAAGCACAAAAGATCCAATTTAAATCAGTCCAAAAAAATCCGTCCTGATCTAGAATGCAGACACATGCGCTGACGTATATACAATTAGTGCAACCGGCCGCATACAGAGAAAATTATGTATGAATCATGCTTTGAGGACCACAAATTAAATTCATTGACAGAGCATGATTGGGACAAATCATGCATGGTGACAAACAATTATTGGTGCAGGGAAATGAACGTCAAAGAAGAGACAAGTGGGCTGCATATGATAAAGAAATTTTGTTCTTTCTCCCTAAAGCAATCAAGTAGATTTGAATAATTTGCACAGATTATTCAATGCTTTGAAAGCCATGTTCACTCTCCTCTTTCTCTCCCATATAAATGTTTCTCTCTTCTTCTCCTTGAAAAGGCATGAAAAAAATCCCAATCATGAACAGAAGTGTGTGTTCTCAGACTGAAAAGGACCGTAAATTTGCGGTGGAAAAAGAATTTGTAATTTTGTATCTTGTAAAAAGAAAAAATAGAAGAAAAACTAGTGCGGCAAAATGGACTAGAGAGATTGTTAAACCACTATAAAAATCACGTGTCTTCATTTTATTTGTGCAATTGTTTTTTTTTATCCGTCGTTTTCTACCACATAATCGGTTGATATATTCCAAACATGGAGTAGTGTATAATGGATGTTAAGCTGTCTGACTTTTGGATGGTTGAGATTGCCACTGCCTTATCTTTTTAGTGGGTGGGCAGAGTTGGTGACCATACAATTCTCTCTCAAAGTTAGAGGCTTATGTCACAATGGTAAAACTATTTTTTGAGCTAATGGATACAAAATTTTTACTCCCTGTTCCGATCTATCATGTTTTCTCTCATTTTTTATCATATTTTGCAACAAAAGTTAGCTTTTGTACAATACATCAAAAAAATTGTATGAAAATGGCTCTAGAGTATAGACTTTGTCTTGAGTCACATAGTTGATCCATTTAGTACTCATCCTATCTTGAAATAGGGTTGCTCTTTTTTATGAACGTGAATTTGGTTAATTTTACTGTTCTTAAATGAGTATTTATGGATTTTAAGATGCCATACCTTGTTATATTCATGTTATGTCTTGTTTGTACATTACTTATCTTCCTGCATATCAAATTTTACTTAGAAAAATAAGAATTTCCATAGGTTGTAAGCTGTCTTACATCAATATTTACTTTTTTTTGCGCGTGCGATGTTTATGGAAAAAAATAATATTTTTATATAACATTATGTGTGTGTGTGTGTGAAAGGTTGGAGGAGGGGGGAAGGAATAGGATGATTGAAATTTGAAGATTCTTAAATTTTAAACTTTAAACAGGAAGAATTATAGTGCGGATTGCTTTGGAGTGGGACAATTGAATTTTTGAACGGCTGATAATGTGGAAGCTTGAAATGAGAGAGTTCATTGCGGATTTTTCTCCGTATTTAATTTCATTTTCTTAAAAAGATAGGCCATTAATTGAATTGAGACATGAGCTGCATTCTTGAATCGTGGGGTTTACATTATAAGAACGGAGATGTTGAGAGCAATTGAGCCCGTCTTTAAATACATCATTGTTGTCACTGATGTGTCCACTGATCAGCAATAAATGCTGCTATAATACTGCAGTTCAAATTATTTTCAGACAATTTACGTTAATTGATATTTTTGCGAATTCACTACGGTGTCATGTCATAAAATTCATCTTATTTATCTATTCTACCATTACATTCACTCATAATCACATAATTCGTGAATTATTCGCCGAATTCGCGAATAATACGCGAATTTTTATCAGCCGACTTAATCGTCGGGCCGAATTATTCGTGAATTATTCCCGAATTATGTGAAAAAACAACGAATAATTCAAAAAACAGCAAATAATTCACAAAATCAAAACCTAGCGTCTCATATATTAATTTCTTGTTCGAAACCCTTCCCGAACATTTCCTGAACACTTACCGAATCTTTCCTGAATACCTGCCGATTTTTTCCGAATAGTTCTCTGAATCCGAATTTTCGATCTCGCCGAATTATACCCGAACGACGAATTTATGACTATGCATTCACTGTCTGCATTACTCCTTTTTCCCGACATCATTTACGTGAAACAAATAGTCGCCATTCCCCATTCCTATGAACACATCTCTATCTTGAAAATCATTTACAGTGAAACAAATAGTCGCCATTCCCCATTCCTATGAACACATCTCTATCTTGAAAAAATATCAGAAACCAAAGAGTACCTTAGTAGAACAATCAAAGATTACAGTTAGAAATACAGGTGAGATGTATAATGTTACTATTGGGATCGAAAATTACGCCCCACAGTCAAGATCAAAAAGTCAACACACAAGTGAATCCGGGTCCGACCCCAAGAAATTAGGCCTACGCCCAAACCGCCTCAAGCCCAAACGAAACTGGCCGGCCGTCGAAGAATAAAAAAAAATTTGCAATAAATAGATTTTTATATGTAAGTGCGAAATTGTAAATTTAGTGAGCAAAAAACCAAATTATCTAAAACCCATGACTTATATGCAAAAAAAATGAGCTCATGGGCATGCGAGAGGCAGAAGAGCAATTTAGTAAAGCCCAAAGGGTTAAATGTAAGTGTAAGCCTATATAAAGCAAACATATGAAAAAATCAATAATAACTTTCATTCTCTCAATTTTTCTGAGTTTTAGAGACTCCATTCAAGGGAGGCAAGTTTCTTTCCCTTCTTCTTCTTCTTCAAGAGAAAGATCTAAAGGAAAAGAGAGCAGGTTTCTCTTATCACCCTCAGCTTATCTTCTTTCCCAAACAGTTCATTAGGAAGAGAACCCATCACTTAAAGAAGAAAACTCATCTCAAAACTCAAGATTTAAGATCAAAATCAAATAAAAGAGCAAGCTCTCTTCATCAAATTTGAAGAACAAGAGAAAGGAAGAATTCTTGGGATGAAAACCCATGAACTTTCACCCCAAGCAAGCATAGATTTTGAGCAAGCGAACCCGAGCATGGAGAACCCGATGAAAGCCTTTAACTTTTATCACTGCACGTCCAAGGAAACACCGCAGGGGGACTTTCCACACTTAGAGATCACCGTGAGGGGATCTCCTGTTTCGGATGCCCTCAAGAGGGGACTATCCGCTCTCAGGACCCCTTAAGGGGGTTCCCACCGTCAGGGACCCCCCTAAAAGTGTTCACACCGTGTAGGACCGCCCTAAGGGTCTCGCCGCCTCGAGAGGCCACCAAAGCTCTCTCTCTTTCCCCTTGTCGGGAGCTTCCCGACACACTCAAAACACAACACGCGCATATTGCACTTTGAGTTCGCATGACTTATACGACCCGTTAATCGAAGGTTCTCCAGCCTCAAAGCAAGGGGTAATTAACGACAGCTTTACCCGCGGTTGTCGGAGATTAGAATCTTCACAATTAATAAACCCCCGCCCACCATCGGGTAGGAGGATCTGTACAACGCCTGACAAGCGAGCACATCCATCCCAATGGGTGATGAAAAACACTCTACAGATTCTGGCACGTCTGGTGGGACCTATCTCTCCTCCCATATTTTGGGTCAAATGATCATGCGAACCCATTCAACATAGATATCGTTGTTTGTATTGAAACTATGATGTTTCATGTAGATTATCAATCTTAAGCAACAAACAACAATCAACATCACTCGACAATATCCCCGAAGAAAAACTCGGCTTCTGATGCAACCCCGGTCGTGTACACAATCAAGACAACTGCTCGAGTGATTCTCCCATCAAAGCTTATGCGACAGTTAGGGGAACTGCCGCTTCAATTCAGTTCCATTCTATTTTCTTCAGCCTTCAGTGCTCCTACCATGGAGGCTCCGGTGAGCCCGACAGATAAGCCGATCTCAAGAGGAAAGAGGCCGAATGTTATGGTTGTAAGGGCATCTGAGGCCAAGCGCAAATCTGTTTTCGAATGGCTTTCCATCGCTCCAGCTGGAGGTAAGGCTGTCGACTTAAAGATGACCACAAGACTTCCCGTGCAAGCCCAGGCAATGCCCGTGACGACCGCACGCTCGAATGCTTTCTCCAGACTCTCTGTCAATCAGCCTACGGCGGCTTTCAGGAAAGCATATGCCCGCCAGACCCTGAAAACTGAGAAGCTAAGACAAAAACGGCTTAAATACAAAGCCAACAAAAGGGCTAGGCCTCTTGCGCAGCTGGATTTCGTAAGGTTCCAGAATGATGGTTATCTCGCAACACTAACCGAGCTGGCCGTGAAGCTTGTTAACTTTTTTGAACCGTTGAAACCGGTTCAGAAGAATACTGTGACCATTAGAATAAAGAAGTAGGTGATCCAAAGAGTTCTGCAAAGACGTACGTCTAAGCCCTAAAATCGAAGGCACGATACAATCTCATCAAGAGTCTGTCAAGCTCTCGC
Source organism: Agapanthus africanus (assembly GCA_030015575.1). Lineage (NCBI taxonomy): Eukaryota > Viridiplantae > Streptophyta > Magnoliopsida > Asparagales > Amaryllidaceae > Agapanthus > Agapanthus africanus. Next base: position 107,567,878 of record CM057348.1, read on the forward strand.
TACCACGCGAATGCCAAGAAAAGAGTTTGAGCAAAGGGAACCGGTTTTATCCGAAGCTCCAGCTAGATTAATTGTCTTCAGCCGCCTATCCTTTCCTGAGAAGAGCGGGTCGAAGCAAGGGGCTAAAGGATTGGCAAATGCTGCTACCAATGGTGAAGGTTTGGCCAGATGCACGGTCCATATGGTCTATATAGCAGGCACACGTCCCAATGGTGACTTTCGCAGCAAGAGCAAAGATGGGGCTGCCACATCCCAGGCCCAATCTGGTTTGAATGTGGCTGCCACTTCCCAGGCCCAGCCTCTTATGGAAGACGATGAAAACCTTTTTGGTGAGGCTTCTAAGGAAATAGAGGCCGTAATTCCCAAGGAGTCGAGCTTGGAAAGCAATGAGGAGCCGCCTATCCTTTCCTAAGAAGAGTAGAGCATAATTTCAATTTTTCAAATAATTGATTTAGGGACATCAATAAGGGAGAGTAAATATATTGGCATACTCATAAGCACCAAGTTATTTGAGCACAAGTCTACCTCTCATGCTCGAAAGGTGTTTACTCCATCCTTGAATCATGTCATTACCTTTTATCAACAAAAATGGAAAGATACGCCTTAAACATCTACCAGCTTTTAGGGAAACTCCGAGATATTGACAGGGTAAAGAAATTTGAGCAAAACATATTATGGTGCGAATAGAATCCACTATATAATCACTATTGTGTATAACCACTGTAAAGTCGCCCTTTCGTGTTATTCACCTCATACCCAAACGATATGTTGGATTTTGTTGGTGCTTTTTAAGAAAATATTAGGTGAAGTTTCAAACTAATAGTTATTTGTTATTTTTTTTGCATCTTAACAAATAACTTTGGTAGGTCCTTTGGTTTGTTAAGATTTTGCCACCCAATGGGTCAACGGTTCGAATCTTGTCGTAAGCAAGATTAATTAATTTAATTCCTCATAAGTAATACTAGCACATGGGCTCGAGCCTGTCCATGGACAATCGAGCCAATCCGGCTAAAGTGCATTGAGCGCAGAACACTTTGGCTGTTGGGCTACCCATCAGTCTTTGTAACTAATGACGAGACTTTTGAGCTGAGCTCTCTATATAAAGGACTGGAGTAAGTAAAAAATAGAAGAAAGAATAAAAAATAGAAGAAAGAATAAAGAACGCTCTCAGACTAAAGGGTTCAGACAAGCGGGCTGGAGTTAGTGAAAAATAGAGAAATGAATAAAGAGCAGAGATTGACTGAGAATACAGAGAATATCGCCGATCTCAATATTTCAGTCGGCGAAATCCAGAAGAGAGCTCAGCCTATGGGACCGAAGTAAGCCAAATCTGCTTTAAGATGAACGCACAACAGCTCTCTGATCTAGTAATAGATCAATTTCTCGATCTAGCAATTGATTGTTCTGATCTCACAATAAATCAACCACTCAATCTGGCGATAGATCGTTCTAACTTGATCTAGCCATAGATCTCTGCACAATTTTTTTTTAAATTTATCGTCCTTTCTGCACCCATGACTCACAGCAGGGCAGCTTCCAAGGATTGAAGGTAAAGGAATCTTCTTTGATTCAAGCTTTGTACCGCTCGCCGCTCCTTCATTAAACACTATGTTGAAATTTGGGTTCCTTTGGATCATCTCCCAGAAGTCAAAACCATTTAAAATAGAGAAGGGGATGGACCTATCAATGGTGCAGCTTTTGAACCAGGTGCTCATTGCTTGAAAGGGATTCACTAGGACTGGGTGGAGCATGGCTAGTAGGAAATTAGATAGGGTTAGGTCTTTGTTTTCGATGAGGAGTGTAGAGACAGGAGTGAGTGAGTATGCATCTTCGTCGTTTCCATCGGAAACCTTGCTTTGGGCGAAAATACCTGATAAATGTCAAATTTGTTTGATATAAATTGCCGGCACAGGGTTTAATTGTTTAGCTTAGCATCAAGCATAAACAGGTTAACCCAGTTATAAAAGAACAGTCTAAAAAGGTTTTGTATTTCAATGTCATCATCTCAAAATTTAATACTTTCCCCTCTTTTAAAAATAATACATATTAAAATTCTTTCATGTTTATTCATAGCCCATGGAATTCTTGATATTTATATGCCCGCTCTCTTGAAATATTAAAATTGTATCGGAAAATTGATCTGTGTTTGAAACTTTATCGTTAACGGTAACAATGATAAACTTTTCTATTTAAGGGATCGATGAACATTATTTAGTTATATGTTGTAACTTTTCATAATTTTTTTCTACATATTCTAAGTCTTTTTCATTCGTCATCCCAAATTTCATCACATCTTTTTCGTTTTACTAGGGTTCGTACCGAGGAAATTTTCAGCAGTGAGTTTGAATTAACTAGGGTTAATTGTAAGGAAACATGTTTTAAAATAAACATATTAAGTCAAGTCTTAAATAAGCAAATATTCTATACTTGTGAAAAGAAGGTTAATTACATAAAAGATATCAAGGGGTATATATAAAGATATATATATGAAGAATTCAAAGAGGCTATACATAGATATAAAAGATGTTGGGAAGTTTGCTTGAAAAGCTGCACTCCAACTAACTAATTAAGTTTGACGATACCTGAATGCGTCAGCATGCGCATAAGTCGACGTAGGTGATGTTCTTTACTCGGCGAGATATTGATAGAGGAAATAAGCTCGGCGAGAGCGATGGGCTTTCCATGGCTATGTATAGCCTCTGGGATTCCAAGTTCTACAGCACATTTAAGAGACATGGAGTCGATGTGATTAAAGATGTGGCTCCATAGGATTGTCTGGGCTTGCTTCAGCTCATGGCTGCTTCCTCCCTCGGTGAGCTCCATTGCAAATTAATGCTAGTTTTATTTATATTTGTTTGAATGACTAAGTTGATGCTCTAGTCTCTGGGCCTGCATATTTATATTAGGAATTTAATTCCATTTGGATCACAAGGTTGGAGATTTTAAATCATGCAGTCCCTGTCATGATGCTACAGGTATAGGCAACTGGTAGTTTTCTGCAACAATGCATGTTTAACGGGCCCTCAACATTTGTTTCATTAACGGGCCGTCCCGGCCTGAGGGCCAGGTGACGGGCTTGGGTCGGCCCGGCAAAGGCCAAGGCCCGGCTGTTGGCGGCCCGACGGCCCGGCCCGGCCAAATTCAAATTCATATTCGGTCTCGGGAGGATGAATTTCTGGGTTGGAGCCGGTCAAATTCTTAGGATGGGGTTTATTTAAATGTGGGTGGGTTTTTTTATTAAAGGGAGTAAATTTGAATTAAAATGAGGTTTGTAAAATTATCTAAAACTCTTTAAATTAAAATTATACATTTCTACATCCTTAATCCAAAATTCTAAAAATACATATTCACACTTCTCATTCTTCTCACAATTCACAATAACAAAATTTTCAATCTTTCAATCACTCTCTTTAATTTACGAGAAGTTTACTGTTAAAATTGGAATAACGCAATTTTCATTTCCGCAGTCTCAATCTTCACTTCAGTTTCACTAATTTGATTCTGTTATTTGGAATCAGGGTTTTTTATTGGTTATATATTTTTCTCGTATATTTTTTATCATCCCGCTTTCTCTGTTACTAATATTTTTAACTAAGAATGTCTGGCTCATCTTCACAAAATAACAGGAGTACTTTATCTTCATGGAGACGTTCATTTCAAATCTATATGGATTCACAAGAGAGACAGAGGTTAAACAATATGCTGTAAACTAATTTTGATTCTTATTCTCTTAAATATGAATTTTCTAATTATGAGATCTCTGCTGCTTCACAAATTAATGTCCCTGAAGAATTTTCTGCTCCTATCGTTCTTAATTAAAGCAAGAGCTTCTGCCCCTAAATATAAAAGTGCTAAAACTTCTGATATTTGGAAACATTTTGTAGTACAAACAGTTACTAGTAAAGACGAGCGGGCAGTTTGCACTTATTGCCAAGCAGATTTTACTTATGTCACTTCAGGTGGAACTACCCATCTAAAAAACATTTAATCAAACACGAAAAAGCTAATTCTCGGCAGACGACTTTAAGTATGTGGCCTGACTCTTTAACTAGTTTTTCTTATTCGCAAGATACTAATATAAGAGAATTTGCAAGATATGTCATACATGCTGAACATCCATTTAGTTTTGCAGAAAATGAAAAATTTGACAGATTGAAAAAATGCATATAATCTAGCATTTCAAAGAATACCCAAAACAACACGTAGAAGTGATGCTTTTAAAAAATTTCATGACGGTAAAACCAATTTGATTGATATTTTTATAAATTTTAAGAGTAAAATTGCATTAATTTCTGATCTTTGGAGTTCAAAATTGGGTATGCGTTATATTTGTGTTACTGCACATTTTATTGATAATGATTGGATTTTACATAAAAGAATTATTGGTTTTTCAAAAATGGAGCATCCACATAGTGGAAATAATGTAAGTAATTGTATTTTGACTACTGTCAGTGAATATAATATTCAAAATAAAATATTTTCTGCTAGTTTTGATAATGCTACTAATAATAATTCTGCTATAGCAATTTTTAAAAATAATTTAAATCCTGTTTTAAATGGAAAATTATTTCATCAAAAATGTGCATGCCATGTGTTAAATTTAATTGTGCATGATGTTCTTACTCAAATTGATTCTCATTTAGCGAAATTTAAAGATGCAATGATATTTATTGAAATCTCTGGATCCCGAAAACAGATTTTTAAGAAAATTTGTACCCAGTTAAATTTAAAATTTAGATTTTTTAAATTCAATATTCCAACTAGGTGGAATTCAACTTATGAGATGTTGAAATGTGTTTTAAAATATCGGAAGCCCGTTAATTTATTTTATGAGAAACAAATGCTCAATAATAATTTAGAGAATTATGATTGGTTTGTTTGTGAATATATTTTGAAATTTTTAGAAATATTTTACAATACAACTAAATGATTATCTGGTGTTTATTATCCTACAACATGTTTAGCAGTAGAACATCTATTTTATATTAGTAAGATTATTAATGAGTATGTAACTGATCCTGAAAGTGTATTTGCTGGAATGTTACATAGCATGCTTACGAAATTGAATAAATATTGGCGAAAAGTTCCTGCATTGTTTTGTTTAGCATCTGTTATTGATCCTAGACTTAAAAAAAATAATTTATTTTTTTTATTAGATGGATACCATGAAAACTTAGGTACCGATATAGGAAATTATAAAAATGTTTTTGTCACGACCCGAAACTGGCACGTACTGGCACTTAAATCACATGACATCTAAACATATCGACGCGAACCAAGTAAACCAAAAACCCAAAATCTAAACCTTTTTACGAAAAACATTGGAGGTGAAGTTTAAAAAATAGTCATTAGATGGAATCGGTTTAAAAAATAGTTATTAAAGTCTAAATAAGTGTGTTTGAAAAGCATCTATGACGTTTTAAAAATCGGCAGCACCTCCTTTATAAATTTTGAATAAAACCTGATACAAGCATAATATATAAAGCATCCCAACGGGAGTTACCTTCCACGTTCAAACGGCGTAGCAACCACGCAGATAATATATGACACCCAATGGCGAAGAAAAGGAAAAACGAAACATAACCAACAAGTAAAAAAAGTCGACTCCAACAAGTGTGACGCCCACAAACATATAAACTCTAAGTCTCGCTTTTAAGTCCACAAATATACAAGTTCTGGGTCGATGGAATTTTAACTAGATACAAAAGAATATATATACATATACAAGTGTGGGTACAATACAACAGTAACCCGCCTACCAAAGCAATCACCGAAAAAAAGAGTGTGCCGTAAGCCGCTAATTATCCGAGTGGTATATCCTATAAGAAACTGGGGCACAGCGGGAGAGAGTTACCAATTCAGTGAATAAAAGTATATCACACGGTAGAAGTCGAAATGCATAACGATAGACCTAGGTTAAAATATAATACTATCATACCATGTACTATAATGTGAATAATGCACAAGTACTATAAAAGCATCACTATCGATCGCGCAAACCCGAAAATATATCATCTCATATGTATATAATATGCATCCAGGTATAAGCCTATAAGCTAGCCAAATATGTATGTAAAATCCCTTTTAAAATAGCCACGAAATACGTATGTCACGGCATAAGAAGTAGATGTAATAGTATGAAGTATTATATGTATTTTATTTAAGATATACGTCTCACTATTTAGTAAAGAGTTTTAAGAAATTTACAGTTTAAAAGATCCTTGTGTCATCCTAGACACGTCAAAATAATGACTATAGCTCATTTAGAAACCCTTTTATATGGATCAACAGGTAAAAATAGTATTCAGGTACTGTCCTCCGGATCAGTCCTGATCGGCTACTATATCGCATAAACTATAACGGCGTATTTCGAATGATCGCAGAACATCAATACATGAGTGTCCAACATCGACACCCTAAGATTATCAAATCTCTCGTGTCCATCACCGACACGCATGTCCAGATATTGTCGACACCATCTCATAAGATCAGTCACCCGTCGATATCCTTAGCCCCGATCAGTATCCCCTGAATATCCGCCGTGCTCACATCTATCTACGGTATCGAGTGTCTTCGCTAGGCTTCCCATTTCAACCGCGACTTTCCTGCCCCTCGGTCTCGACCGAGTCCACCATATATCCAACTGTATACTCCCCTACTCAGTCTGGATATATAACATATCCGTAACCGTATAGCTCTCACACTCGGTTCGGAATAAAATTAAATCAGAAAATATCAAGCTCATGGTGGACGTAAACTCATCGTATCCAGAAAATCTCAAGTAAAGAAGAATAATAATTGCATATATCATTATGATGATAATATATATATATATATATATATATATATATATATATATATATTGCAGCGTCCCATACTACTAATATATATCATTGAAGGTAAAAACATCATGAAAACTCAAAAAAATCAAATATGAATACCATGGTAATGGTATTCGAAATAAATCAATTGGTAATAAAGGCATCGTACGTAATTATAGTCAATCGTGCAAACAAACGCAGGAGTTCTATTGTGTATGTCAATACTAACGATGTGTAGTGTAACATACGCGTCTGTACTCGTGCAGCATGGCAATAATTAGTATTTGTGCAAGTGTTCTATAAATATTTTATAGCAGAATGTAATTCTATCCCTATCCATAGCATATTAATACAACCCAATGTTAGACATATAATAAAACAAAAAAGTTTCAATATCCATCACAAATTCATTTTCTTTTCCCAATAGAAAAAAATAATATTGCCAGAAATTGACAAAATGATATTTCCATTTCTTCATCAGAAGACAAGTCCCCTTTGAAGAAAGAATTGCTTTTCCTTGATAAAAGAAGATAAATAGTTACGAAGTAAAAAGGGCTTTTATTGGGGACAGAGGGACTTGAAATCGTGATATAGGGAATTCATAACATATCGTATTAGCATTTATATAGATATCGCGTGGTATAGCGGTCCTACAGTGTCATGGCAGTACCAATGAGATGTAGTGTAACATTTGCGTCTGTGCTCGTGCAACATAATACTCACTAGTAGTTGTGCAGTATTCTATCGGTGTGTTCGTGTAAAAGAATAACGCAATTAACGTATATAATCAGTAAGCGTATCGCAAGCATATAAAGGTAATCTAAGCGTATCGCGTAATTATTAAATGTAACTAAGTGTTATGAGTTATTCCATTATCATTGAAAATGGAACGAAACGTTATTTTGAAATAAGGAAGCTGTATTATTTTTAAATAGATATTTGTTTTGAAAATAGTATCGCATCCTTGTCATTTATCATATAAAATATAAAAACGAATCGTTACTTTTTAAAAGAGTATAGCTCAATCAATCATAATATCCTAAGTCGGGATAACGCATGATTCCACGAGTCTAAATGAAACTCAGTCATATTCGGCACATTATCCTCATCATCCCAAGTACGGTATGATTTCTCATACAATGTCCATCACAGTCATATCCATATCGTACGGATTTATCGCCGCGTACATATGTCCCCCAATACCATATATCAAGATATAACCATACCCATATGCAATCTAATAGGTACTTACCATACACTAATATAATGCAAGTTAAGTTAGACTTGTTATATCATAACTATTCTATATAAGTGGTTGCGGGGGTGCTATACTCCATCCACCCGACTTCCCCCGTAGATATAAATCTACTCACCAACTTGTCGTGCTGGATGAAATCCACGATTGTTTTGTCCGTCCTTGCCGTCTCGGAAATCTCCGCGATCGTATCTACAATCGAAGTTATAACACATCGGCGTAAATTTTTTATCAAAAAGCAATTCAACGAGATAAGCGCACATTGGTTAGAAACTACTGCTTACTTACTCCAAATATGACCAAATATCCCCGAAATCAACGTACAAACGTCATCAATTCAGTCGAGCTATACAAATACGAAAAACAGTATCATAAATATCGGAAACATTGTTAAAACAATATTAAAATACTTCCAGATTTTTCTATATAAAATCTGGGACAAAACAAACAATAAAGTAACCTTAATTAAAATCAATTGAAGCTACAGAAGAAAAATCAACACCCAACTCAATAGGAAAACTGCCGATAGCGGGAATTTTGGGAAAACGGCCGGTTTTATTGAGGAGTGAGGGGCTCGGGGTTTAGGGATTGCCTCTTACTGGTCTCACCATATCCTAGTATTGTTAGTTTTTCTTGTGGATTAATCTAGTGGTCCCAGATTCAAATTGATCCTCACAAATATCACAAAAATCGTAGTTTCTGATATTTGCACACTAAAAACCGATTTTTAACAAAACAAGACTTGCAAAGGAGGTGAGATTTATCTATAGAGAATGTGCACAAGGGATATCCAACTCAAGAAGTGCATGGTTGAGACTCCTAGAGCTTGTAGTGGCTCTAACTTGATGATATGCACAATTTTGATGAAGAAACCATAACTTTTCTTTTTTGGTTTGATATTACTTGAGAATTTTGGTGTTGGAGCTTAAAGGAACTCATTGTTTCAGTTTGAGAGTGAGTGAATGATCATAAACATTTGTTGGTAAAGTGTAGGAGAGGGTGTAGAACAAGTAGGAGGTGTAAAGGGTTTGTGTAGAGTAAGTAGGAGGTGTCAACAAAGAAGGATGAGATGGAGTGAGGAGAGGGTGTACGAGGGTGTGTTGGTTGTTAGGGTTTAATCTAGCTTAATCATATTCCATACCCTCTAAACAAACTAAAAGATCTTTTTTTAAATAAATACATTCTTGTTTTTAAAAGAAAAACAACACTTATCATAACACTTAAATACCACAATCTTATAATAAAATCTCATGTCATATTAAAACAATTTAAATATCATTTTTATGACACATTTTCTTTATTTTTTCCCAAAATAATTATATTTTTGTGGATATCAATCCGATACCAAAATTTATATATAATATCATTTTTGTAAACTCATTAGATCCTATTTAAATTATAAATTATTATTTATAATTTTCCAAAATGTTGCAGTTTTAGATTCTTATTTGCATGAATTGTATGCCATAAATGATGCACAGTACGGTCAAAACAGAACTTCTTCTTTATTTTTCTTTTCACAGCAAACTTCCAAAAAAGGTATATTTCAGTTTTTGCACCAGAAAAAACAATGAACAATCGTTTTTGCTTCTTCTACATATAATGAGCTACAATGTATTTGCAAACTAATTTCAGTAATTTTATTTACCGCGGATCAAATAGATAATCTTGATATTTTGGATTGGTGGAAAACACATGGACACATGTATCCTGTGCTTTCTTCTATAGCTCGTGATTTACTAATAACTTCAGTGTTCACAATAGCTCGGAGTCTGCTTTTAGTGCAGATAACAGAGTTCTGAGCAACAAAAAAACGAGGCTGTCAGATGACGCATTGAAAATCGCAGTGTGCCAAAAAGATTGGTTCGATACAGAAGCTAGACAACAACACATTAAGAGTATTGAAGACTCCGACACCGATGAAGAGTAAAGACCGATAGAAACTAACCAGTTAGTTTTTTTTTATTGAATTGCATTTTTAATTTTTTTGGTAATTGTATAAGGTAAGGTTTGCCAACTTATATCTTCCTCAAAATATTTTTTAATTAATAAAATATTTAAGTCTGCCTCGGAACCTACACGAAGTTCGAGTTAAAAAATTCCAAATTTTTTTCATAAAAATAAAAGTTTAATTTAATTTTTTTTATAAAAAAATCAAAATTTTTAAACGGAACGGTTCGAGTCCGACCTGGCCCGAAGCCTGGTCAACCCGGGCCAAATCTGGCCCAAAGACCGCCTAGCCTGTGGGGTCCGTGGCCGATAGACACCAAGAATTAAGATGGATGTTTTTTAATCATGAGATCTTTATAATTAATGCTTATATGTTTTTTCTAAAACAAACCCTTGCATCAAGATATTATTATAGGAATATGTTGTTAATACATAATTGTTCAGTGATTAAAAACAGAGCAGTTCTAGCTAGCTTCGTCAGATACTTCTAGTTTCTCCTGCATCCAAAAGTCGCACCATTTCTAGTCTTCCAACAGGTCCACATCGATCGTTCGTTTTGCTCGCCACAGGCAATGCGGCAGATCATCTAATGTTCGGAAATTGGTGTAGAGCACGCCAACCTCCCTTAGAGTCCTCTCCAATGTTATATCCCTTTCATTGAGATTCTGAGCGTATGTTAACCGATGAATGATCTATGACTGTAGCATGCTTTTTACTTGTCATGGTTTTTTTAACCAAAAATTTGGCTCCTTTTTAAGGAGCTTCGACATCAAGTTTGTCAACTCAAACTGTTATTGAATGTTTGCTTCTAACCTGATCTCATTTGAATGATGAAAAGATTTAGATGATGATATCGATAAGATTTGTGTAATGATAAGAAAGAAAACTGTACGAAGTTTGATGAAAGTTAACAGATAATTTATTGGATTCAGAGTCATTTTCACAATGCTATGTGTTACTCAGAAGATTGCAGTGCTATCAGATATCATGTTACGAATGCAAGCAACCCATATGCTATTAAAAGGATGAATTAACATGCAGTTATTTTTAGATATTGCAACTCTTGCATGTGTACGGGATGAAAGACTTGAACCGTGCACGTTGCATGTTTGAATAATGCTGACAGGACAGGCTGGCTCGTGTGGGACCCACCCACCCCCAAAAAAAATTCAAATTTGTGGCGGGGACTTGTTCAAGAACAAAAAAATAATTGCTGTGGGGTGGCAAAGCTCCAATCAGTGGGCAGGAGGTTGCTCTCAGCTCCGTTGTGCTGCCTAGGTGAGTCCATTGGGCCAGCCGTGTCAGTGCTGTACTTTTTTTTTATCTGGGGATGTATAAGAAGAATATATAAACAAAAGGTGAAGGCACACAATTTTTTTATTCCTTTTCTTTTCTTCTTTTTTATTCTGACTAAAATAGGTGGATAAATCTTCCCCTGTGTTTTATGTGTTTATTTTAAGATAACATAAAAAAGATACAAAATGAGAAAAATAAGGAAGTATAAAAAATAGGAAAGAAAAGAAACTTGTATCACCACAAGAAAAATTGCATTTATTCCGTCGGTATAAGCCCGACGGATTAAATTGGTGTCCGAAGGAATAACGTTATTCCGTCAGACAATACCCGACGAATAAAAGTGCGACGTAATAAGGTTCATTACATCGGGTCATGAACTTATTTCGTCGGCAGAGTTTTTTCCGTTGGCTTGATGCCGACGGAAAAAGTTAAAAAAAAACTGGGAAGCTAACTCATTTTCTCCCCGGTTTTGATAGATTATTCCGTCGGCTCTTTATTTATTTCTTCGGGTATGACCCGACGAAATAACTTAGCAACAGAGAAAAAAATGTCTGACCTGCAATTGCTTCGTCGAAAAAATTTGATACAAACAAATATATTTCATACTGTACAAAGCAGTTCCAAATCCAATCCATTTCCATTTCACCAGTTCCTTTTCAATCCATGACAAAATATATAATCAAATATACGAAACACTAAAATTCATTCAATTACAATTCAAATATATATAGACCGTTAGTTCAATTATAACTTCTAAACAAAAAGAAACCAATTCTGAGGCTGCAAAAAGTGACGAGAAGACACGGGATCGAGAAAGTATGAGTCTTGCTGAGAGAGAGAGAGAAAGTAATAAATACGTTTACTGAATATGGAGATTAGAAACATCTCTATCTTCAATAACCGTATTTATCGTTTTCTTTCTCTAGGCAAGACTCATACCTTACTCGATCCTGCGGCTTCTTGAGCTCACTTGGAAGCACTGCCGCCATCTCGGGAGGGGGGGATGGCATCTGGATAGTCGCTGAAATCAAGCCACTCTTACAGTGTTATAAATATACAAGTATTAGAAACGGATATACACAATAACTATATGAAAGTTGCATTGAAAATGAAGATTATCAATTAAACTTACATCCGATTTCTCCTTGCTTAATTGTACTAGTCTCCGCACCATCGTTCTCCTCGCTTGCATATCAGTTAGGGCTTCTGCTCAGCTCATACGTATGGATGAACTCGAATTCGACACGAATACAAATATAGGAGTCGAGAAGACGGGTACTTGATCACCGGCGGGGGTATGTGGAGAGCTTTTCGGGTGATATATCCGGGTAGATGGAGAGAGAGATGGGGCTGCAGCGGGCGCGGGTGCCGCATGCTCCTGAATGAATATCCCCGGGCATGCATGAGGAGGATGCAAACTCGGACCGGGATGAGCGTGATATACGGTAGGCGTGATGCCTTGGCCACACATATGAACTCTCCCGTATTTGTCCGGGTTGTGCAGCTGAAAGTCCTTCTTATTGATCATATGAACCTCCACGTCTGTTGGCTGTCGATGGTGCGCCGTAACAAATGCAACTCTCCGCTGCTCAATCTCGCCACTCATCCGTTGCTGCGGGAAATTCCAATATGAACCAAGGTTCAAGAATTCTTTTCGGTTTCGGTCTTTTATATATTAATGAGTTAAATTTAAGGTTATATATTCGTTTCGATTTCGGTCTATTAGATTTGCAGTTTTCTGACAACGAAAGGCTACATTGACCACACTTACAGTTAAAATTGTATAATAAAATCATGTAGGAGCATATTTACATAATACTCAGTCGCCTCCTGTGAGCTGGGGTAGCTGGAGTCATGTGTAAACCCCATATGAAAAAGCTCAACGTGACTGGGTATTTCTCCCATCTTCTTCGCCTGCCATTTAGATCAATGAATTTAATTTATATCAAGTTTAGAAATTAAAACCGACAAATTAAGAAAACATAGTATTCTTACATGAGCAACTACATACTGGGAGGAGTTCATCCCTCCGCCCGACCATCGATCACGGTTGTGCCTCTGCGCCGCTGATCCCCGCTAGCTCCTCACCTGTCATTCAGATATGTTGTCCGGTTTCATGCTAATATTGAATTAATATCTAACACTATTAAAGTTTTCGGTAACATACGAACCAAAGTCTCGGACGACCGGAAGTGATCAATCATAGCGGCCTAATACTCGTCAGTCCAATACGCGGGCTTCATCGCCCATTTCTCCTCATCGATGGTGGCATTCCTCTGTTTTATGCATACGGAGTGTTTCTGATCACGCCAACTCCCCAACAAGTATATGAATAATCGGCCTTGGACCACATGTAGAACAACGGGGGAGCAGCCTATCCACCATACTATGGAGAAGCGCGCCTACAAAGAATTGGGGTCAAACATATATATGCGAAAGTAATAAATCGTATGAATGCTTAATTATATAAGCTTACCAAGATCTCATCTAATGCCACATACTTCTTGTCCTCTAAAGCTCTCGACGTCCAATCCACTACAACGTAATTGGCTACATCCTTTACTAAATGCAGAATGCGCTTCTTATTATTGCAGATCGAGGCAAAAAATTTCTTCAGTTCTTTCACCCCGGGTACAACGAAATCTCTATTCGCTCAAAAGTGCACATCGATGTTCGGGTCGTCTCAAGAACGAGCCCATACATCATGCGCCTGTGTGGGGCCCTTTCTACAACAGCTATGACCCGCGGAATCAAAGGAACTGGCTCCGGGGTCTCCCTCAGTACGTCCTCGGTCACAGCCCTTAGAATTAGAGGAAGTGGCTCCCGGGACCCCCTCAGTCCGTTCATGAGCCCCACGAGAACTGGAGACCATATCTTGAGAAATGAACTAATGCAACAGAAAAATACAGTAACAATTTCAAGAAACATGTAAGCAAAATTATATAGCTGAGATGAAATGAGCAGTTAAGCAAATTATATAGCTGTAGATGAAATGAACAGTTAAGCAAATTAAACAGTTAATCAAATTATATAGCTGTAGATGAAAGAAACATGCGATAAACTAAACTTTTAAATTGTATACATGATTATGAATATTACAAAAAGTAAATTAAAATTTAATGTTAATCATCATCTTCGGTAACACTACTCTCAGTCGTTGAATTGTGCTCAGAGTCATTAATGAATTGGTCTGCTACACGCGTTGTTCATTTTCGTATACGGGCAGTTGATCTTAATGATCCATCTTCTACAACAATCTCCGGATCGATGTTAGCCCTTGAAAGGCTAATGTCATCGATATTCATGGTCAGGTCTTGTAATAGTGTGACTGGCGTGCTTGGATAGCTAATTTCAAGATTTTCATCATCAGGATTTCCCATGTTAAAATAGTCTCATGGATTTGTTCTGATATCGACATTCCAGAAAGCATCCCTAGGGTCCTCCACATAAAAACACTGACGTGCTTAACCCACTAATATGTAAGGCTCATTCATGAACGCGAGTCATGAAGAATTTAGTAGGAGTAGCCCGTTTTCTACTTTATATCCTCGTCCATCTGTCTTGGTATTAAACCAGAGAAACTTGAATAGGACAACTCTGTGTGCACAATAACGTACCTGCACTATATCTTGCAACACACCGTAGTAGTCAAGTTGTCCCGTGGTTGGATTGATATCTCTAGATGATGTGTAATCTCTTGTGGTTGATGTCAAAAAAACACCGCAGTTTTGGAACTTTCTACGTGCATCTCTACCTTGTATATGAAATCTATATCTATTAACGACATAACCAGTAAGACGCTTAACTAATGGATCTGGTTTAGATGCAAGTATTTTTAAATATTCTGTTATATTGGCATCTACAGCTGTATGAACCTAATAAGGCATGATAAGTATTAGAAAAATTCGTATTTAGTTTAACAGATGAGTAATGAATTATATTTTAGTGATAAACTTACAAAATGGTTAAACCATGTCGCAAATTCTCGATTTAAAGCATTATCGATATGCCTCGATAGCAGGAGACTCTTCGGTGGTATGTATCGAGCTCTCCATAAACTAAGTATGAAACAAATAATGCAGTTAGATAATTTCATATTTGAAAGTTGAAAAAAATAATAATCAATATACATACTCTTGAAATAGGTCGACCTCTCCAGAGTTAAATAATACATATCTATATATTGTGTCAATCTCCACACTATGAAGTGCGACATGTTTCACGGCACCTATTACGTTCCCACCTCCACGGAAGACTGATATTGTTCTTTGTCCATCGGGAACCACGACGTCCTCGTTACGTCCTGTCCTGTTGAATACAGTCTCAGTTCTCTCAAGGTATATAGAACAAGATGTCATGCATTCTTCGGCGAGAAACCCTTTAGCTATCGACCCTTCGGGTGTAGCTTTATTTTGTATATATCGTTTTATCTTAAACATAAGCATGTGGATTTTAATTCGGTAAGTTCAATTGATGAATTTTGATAAAATTATTCGACAGTTAAATTCAAATATTAAACTCTTAATCATTACTTACTTCTCGAATGGATACATCCACCCATAATTAACGGATCCACCTAAACACCCCTCTCTTGCAAGATGAACTGTGAGATGCAACATGATTGTGAAAAGCGTAGGCGGAAACAACATCTCCAATCTGCTAAGAATGATAGGTATTTTGTTCTCCAGATTTCTAAAATCATCTGCCCTATATTCCTTAGAGCTTAAATGTCACGACTCGAATTTGGCACGTGACCGACATTTAGATTTTGTGACGTCTAAAGATACCGACTCAATCCAAGTAAACCAAAACCAAGATCTAAACCCTGTTTGCGGAAATAAGGAGGTACAGTTTTAAAAGTAATGAAAATGAGACCATATTTTAAATTTCAAAGATTGCTTAGTTTAAAGCATATGCTGAGTGGTTTTTGAAATGAAGTTAAAACAATTGGTTTCGTATTGGAAATTTTGACAACACATTCTTTGTAAATTTTGATAAAAAAGTACATAATAATTATTATAACGGCATCCCCTATTTGGGAGCAAAATCAACGCCAAACGGCGGAAACAACCCATGCAAAGAATATACGACGCTCAAAAGCAAATAATCACATGTATACTAAGTAAAAGAAAGCACAATCGAACAAAACTAGTCGATTCTATTCAAATCAACCCAAAATATACATAAGTTTTCTCTCGTTCTAAGTCAAATAATATACACGGTCTGATAGAGTGACACTAGATACAAAATACACAAAAGAGACGGTTACTAAACATGTAACCCACCAAGCAAGATAAGCGACGGAATCTGAGATATGGATCCGCAACGCTGCTATGCGTCCATGCTATCTTTCCTGCAAGGAACTAAGGCACAACGAGGATGAGTTGCCAACTCAGCGAATAAACTAATATCAAACAGTTGAAATTGTATGCATAAACGAAATAGCGATTAAACCTATGCATCAGGTAGTCATGATATGTGATAGCATGTGAAACATGAATATGTCACTATAGTGCCAATATAGAAGAAAACAGAAATCTCATCAAATATTCCAAAATCTTGGTCATATTCATAAACTATTCTTAAATCCAGTGTCAAATATCGATACAAATCTTCAGTTCCAGCAGGCATCGTTCACCGAACGATCCTGACAACCAACAATATCGGTCAGTATCCTCTAAATATCCGCCGTGTTTCTCAAACTGTTTCTGGTATCGAGTGTCCTCGCTAGGCTCCCCGCCTCAAATGCGGCTTTCCTCTCCTCGGTCTCGACCGGGTCCACCATGTATCCGACTGTATACTCTCCCACTCAGTCTGGATAACGTAAAAATCCGCAACCGTATAGCTCCCCTACTCGATTCGGAATAAAACCAAATCAGAAAATATCAACTCATGGTGGACGTATCATATATATCATAAGAAACCGTAAAGATATAATCATTTATATCTTATCGACTATATCGCACGGTGAATTAAAACTCAAAACAACAGAAATCTCATAAAGAAACATTTCATGAATAAAAGTAATAATAATGATAAGGAGATACAATATATATCAAACAATAGTAAATAATGAGTGACAACCGTCATTAAGGATACTAGCAGTGTACAATAGGATATATATGACATGGCAAGTTCTAAGTGTGTACGTGGCATATTAATTACCGACGGGGTGTGGTGTAGTATGCAGGTATGTGTAAGTGCAACATAAACTCATCGGTAATAGTACAAATGTCCTAGCAAGTATTAAGAAATAGTGTTTAATATGTATGAATGTATAAAATGCAATTCTAGGTCTAATTATGCAAACAACATGAAAGGAAAACAATTATAACAAGTTTTTGGTTTCGAACGTTGTACGCCATCCATACAATGTCCCCGGTAGATATTTAGTCTTTTCACTGGAACAAGTTGCGATCTACTCGGCTTCTATCACTCCTTTTCCCTTTCTCGCTGCTTCTGAAGTCCCCACGGTCAATTCTAACATCGAAATAAAATTTTCGTATATAAGAGGCTAATTTGCGATACGACGAATACGTAAATTCTAAGTGAACTAACTTACATAACGTAATACGTTTGATTATCGTGTGCTATACAGACCTAAAACTAACTACAGCTACCTCGAATCGTCGTATTTTGAGAAAACACTAAAATGTGATACGAAATATCCGTATCATACATTAAAATATCATAAAAGTATAGCAATTAGCTTCCAGATTTGTATACAGACTATCTTGGAAAAATTAAAGTATACCAGAGACCTTAGATAACATACAGAAAGATACCCACACAAATTCAACACCCAACTCTACCTAAAAACCGGTGGTAGCGGGAAAATTGGGATATCCGGCGGTCGAACTATAGGAATTTGGGTTCGAGTTTTAAGGGTGCACTCTAGGTTCTAACACCATCCTATTATACTGTTAGATTTATTTTGTGACTAATATAACTATAGCAGACTGAGGCTAAAACTATAAACTAAATCACATTTTTCCAATATCGTATACACTCTTTGGTACATGAACTTTTACGAAAACATGAAAAGTTGAGGGTTTTTTTTTACCCAATTTGAAGAATTCCACAGAACTCTAAGCATCAAGATGTGTGACAAGGAGTTAAGGAGGCCTAGCTTGAGTGATTTGAACCATCCTCCATGAAAACTCTAACTTTTCTCATTGTGAGGATGGAGAGCTATACTACTTTAGTGTTAAAGTGTTGGGAAAACTTAATTTCAGTTTGATAAACTGAAACAAAAGAAAGAGTGTTGTCTTGAAAGGAAAGGAAGAGGTGTCACAATGAAATGGTGAGGTGCATGTGTGTAAGGATGAGGTGTTGGCTCAAGGTGTGTTGTGTATGAGGTTTAGTTTACTCTTTACACCTATTTACTCACTAAATGCACTTAAACCCTCATACAATCCAATAACTCTCTTTGCAATTAAAACTTTTCACTATAAAATTTTCTTTACAAATTAAAAGCCATCTAAACTAATTATAATAATACATAAATACCATACTCATTTATAAAAGTCTTTTATCATAAATTTAAAATTTAAAATAACATTTAAAAATTAAATAATTATTTAAAAAAATTCTAAAAGATTACATTAAATCTCGGAAGCAATGACAAAGATCCGTCACAACCAAGACAAAATCCCCATCCTTTAACTCCCTAATTGCAATGGGGAGTAATTGCTGTATGATCACATGACAGTCGTGACTTTTAAGATGAGAAAGTTTTTTATATTTAATGTCCACGCACTTAGAGAGATTTGAAGAATAACTGTCAGGAACCCTTACTTGCTCGAAAACTCTACTAAAAGCACCATTCTCGCTAGCAGACATCATATGCTTCGCTGCAGGAATTGACCATCTACCATTCCTCGTTTATCGTGGGTGCAATTCAAGACGTAACCTTTCCTGTAGGTACCACTGTCGAACCGCAAGTGTATCCTTAGATTTGGATTTTACATTCAATAAGGTGTTAAGGAGTAGGCCGCATACATTCTACTTGATGTGCATAAAGTCTAAGTTATGATGTAGATTGAGATCGTGCCAATATACTAGCTCGTTGAAAATGGAATTCTTCCTCCAGTGATTGCCAGCACCCCGTAGAATTGTATATTCTGTCGTTCTCCTGAAAAAAAATTATTGAAATCTTGTGTGGCCTCCCACAACTTCAAACCCGTTGGCTTAAGAGGGGCATGCATATGCTCTTATTAACCATTGAACTTGCTGCAATTACGACGATATGGGTGTTTTATATCCAACCATCGATGGTGACCCGTGTAGCACTTGATCTTGCATGATCCACTTTAGGATTACAAACGGTTTCCTTTAGACATACCAGATAAGATTTGTAACCTTTAGTGATCCATCCAGATAACATAGCGTAAGCTGGAAAATCGTTGATTGTCCACAAAAGCGCCGCATGAAGTGTAAATGTCTCTTTCTTGTGGGAATCATATACCTGTATACATGCCTCCCACAACTCCTTCAGTTCCTCAATCAACGGTCTTAAGTATACATCGATGTTATTTAAAATATATGTACTTCCAGGGATCAATAAGGGCATCTGTGTGTAGGAATGCTTCATACTCATCCATGGAGGTAGATTATAAACAACAAGTGTAACGGGCCATATACTGTGATTTGCACCGTGGCTAAATGACTCCATTCTATCTGCAGATAAACCAAGCCTGATATTACGGGAATCCGCAGCAAAATCTTTATAAAGGGCATCAAAGCGTTTCCACTCTTCACTATCGGCTGGATACTGCAGGATTCCATCCTTAGTGCAACCATTTGTATGCCATGACATGCTATCAGCAGTTTTAGTTGATAAAAATAAATGCCGAAGTCTTTGCTTGATTGAGAAGTAACACAAAACCTTTGCTGAAATCCGTCTAGGAGCATCGAGTGTAGACTCATCTTCACCGTTGTCCCTTCGAGGGAGGATCCAACTCGATAAGTTACATGTTCTATAATTATCCAACTTTTTATCCTTCTCTGTCCAGTATAACATGCAATCGTTCGGACACGAGTCGATTTTCTCATAATCGAAACCTATATCATTTAAGATCTTCTTCGTCTCCGTGAAATTTTCAGGCAGTAGCGCTTTAGTGTAAGTCTCCCTTTGCACCTCAAGAAACTGATCAAAAAACTTGTTAGTACAACAATTATTCTGGCATTTGAGATGAAACATTTTGACAATCCATCCAAACTTAGAGATGTTTGCGCCTTCGAAAAGGGGTACAATTGTATCATCCATATACTTCATATATTTTTGATGATTCTGCATCAGGGAGACTATGGATATCTTTCTCTCTGACATTAGATTTGGGAACAATGCCATGATCGGATGCATGCTGGTTCGGAGCTCGTCCAACATACTAATCAAACCGGTGTCCCTAAAATTTATAAGACGAGGATCATTTGGCATAATCCAATGACTCGTAAACATGTCGACCGTCGATCTCGCTTCTCCATGGTACGTTTATTGTGTATACTCAGGAGATATCTTATTTTTTAGTAGATGTTCTTACACTATATCTCGACGGAGGTCGTAGCCGTTATGACACTTTTTACACGGACACGAAATCAATTCTTCAGAAGATCAGTCCCTCAATACAAATTCCATAAACTCTTCGACGCCAACCTTGTACTCATTACTAAATTTGGATACATGCATCCAACTCCTATCCATTACTCTCCATTACGTAATCAACCGTTATTTTATAACTTTAATTAAGGTTTAATATTTTAGTTTAATCTATCAATTCATCACATCGACTGTCGGGGGTAAGGTTTCTATCCCATTAAGAATTTATAACGCATACACCCTTGCGTTTGTGCTTTCATTCGTTTTAAGAAAATTTCAGCAGCACCTCCTTGCTGTTCACATTTTGAAAATTTTATATATTATTTATAATTTAAAGAGGGATATTATGAGTTTTACGGATATGATAACCTGTGTGGATTGAGTTTTCATAAATTAGTATAATTATATATACCTTCATTTTGAGAATTAATTGAAAATAAAATAAATTTATAATTATGGGGACATTTGTTTAATGGGGTTTTCTTTAATTGGTTTTAAAACAATGCTCAATACTAATTATGTTACGAAAACTAAGTTTATTTTTTAAATACCATTTAAGTGTGCCATGGCAAGTTAAATATCCATCCTATTTATTATTTCAATTCTATTATGTTTAAGAATATCATGAGAGGCATGGGATTGGGGTATGGGTTTTAAATATTAGGAATGGGAGAAAGAGGAAGATAGATAAGAGCCATCACATTTCCCTCATTCTCATTTCCTCTTCTCTT
The DNA here is from genome assembly GCA_030015575.1 of Agapanthus africanus. Lineage (NCBI taxonomy): Eukaryota > Viridiplantae > Streptophyta > Magnoliopsida > Asparagales > Amaryllidaceae > Agapanthus > Agapanthus africanus. The sequence continues at coordinate 107,589,529 of CM057348.1, forward strand.
TCTTTTCTTTATCTTCTTTTTCTCCTTCTCCCCCTTCAACTCCAAACCATGATAACACCCTAAAATCATATTTTTCTTGGTTCAAATCCTTTCATTTGTTAAGCTCTTCAAGCTTGATCCATTGGTAGCATCTAAAGCTTGGAGCTCCTCCCCCTTTCAATTTCAAAGAGAGATAAAAATCTCATTTTTCTATATGTTTTAAATATTTTTTTGCCATGCAAATTATATGTCATTGATAAAGTTCATGTTTTTAGGGTCTTGAGTTTTTAAAAGTGAAGTTTTAATATTAAAATTAGGATTTTTGTAAGGTTATGAGTTGTGATGGTTATAGTAGTGGTTGGCTTAGTGTTTACACTTTGTTTTGGATAGTAAGTGGTATTTTGTTGCAAGTATATTTATATTGAAAAGTGTTTAAGTTTTAAAATCTATAGTTTAATGAAGTTTTTGAAGTTTAAATGAATCTGGAACAACTTGGTGTATTTATAAGATAAATAAATAGAAATTTTAAGCCATTTGAACAACTAAGAGGCCATTATAAGAGCACGAACCCCTGATTCCTTTACCTGGCCGCCACTGTCGGGAATTTTGATGATTCCGGCTGTCGACTTGATGAGGGAAGTGTCGAGGTTTGGGTGGTAGAACACACACTTGGTAATTAAGCCACCGATATACTTTATTTTAACCCAGATTTCATATATCAAAATCCGTAAGCATTTTAAGTTGTGTTTTGACAAAGTTTTAAGGTTTTAAACTTTGGTTTTTAGATTTCCATATCATGATTTGGTCGTTCGATGTTCGTACATCGACGTCGGGGGTATTTTTTCGTATTTGGCACGCCTTGGACATAGGTTCTAATCTATGTGCGCTTCGCTCATCATTTCGATTTCGATGTAAATTTTCATGCGGTTGTGTTATGGTTCGATTGTAGGTACGATCGCGGGAAGTTCCGAGACAACGAAGAAGTGCAAGGCGTTCATCGACTTCTACTAAAGCGAGACGTCCATAAGTAGATGTATATCTATGGGAAAAGTCGAGTGGATGGCGTAAAGCACTCCCGCAACCATAGTAATTAGAATACAATATATTAGAACCGTATTCTTAACCTATAGGGTCATGTTAGAACACCCATATGCTCATATTCGTATACTTAATAAATAACTATATACTTAGTCTCTATTTCATAGCTATTAGGCTATATATATATATGATTATTGTTATCTGATATACGTTACCAATAATTTCATGTTGCACTTGCACATACCCGTATACTACACCCACAACTCATCGGTAATTGACATGTCACGTACACAGATAGAACTTTCCGTGTTACTTGTATTACACTATACCCCATCAGTATTGTAGATTACTGTTTATCACGCAGCATCTGTACTATTCTGTATATTATACCTTATTTCTATTGCTTATATGAGCACACTTGTAGAACATTGTACAATTACCAATAGTTTACATGTTGCACGTACACAGACTCGTATGTTTCACGCACACATCATTGGTAATTACCGTGCTACGTACCCATATAGAACTTGCCCTGTTATTTCGCGTCATATTATATTCCTGCCAGTATCTTAGATCACTGCTCGTCATATATCTGCATCCATTATACCACTATCCTGCACTTTTTAATTTGTTTCATTATTGCTATGTTCATAGGCGATAGTGTTTTCATGGGATTTCTGTTTTTATGAGATTTGAGAAACCGTGGATATGATTTTATAAAACCTAGATCCGTTTCCAAAATACGGTTTTATCTTGATATGATGTTTTGGCATCGACCATGAGTTTTGGTTTTCATAGTGAGATATCCGAATCGAGAGGGGTTAACCGATTACGGATATATGGTGGACCTGATACAACACCAAGGGGTAGGAAGTCTGTAGAGAGGTACAGAGAGCCTAGCGAGGTGGATCGATACCGAAAATAGGTTAGAGAATGGCGGATATCTGAGAGATACCGACCGTGGCTATTGATATTGAGAGAGCACTGGGTAGCTTCCTGCCTAACAACGCTGTGGATCAAAAGCCCTCCTCACAAGACCACCGAGTAGCTTCCTGCTCGGTCTATCTGCAGTGGGTAGCTTCCTGCCCAACAATGGTGTGGATCAAAAGCCCTCATCACGAGGCCACCGAATAGCTTCCTGCTCGGTCCATCCGCAGTGGGTAGCTTCCTGCCCAAAAATGCTGTGGATCTAAAGTCCTCATCATGAGGCCACCGAGTAGCTTCCTACTCGGTCCATCCACAGTAGGTAGTTTCCTACCCAACAATGTTGTGGATCTAAAAGCCCTCCTCACGAGGCCACCGAGTAGCTTCCTGCTCGAACCAACTGCGGTGGGTAGCTTCCTGCTCAACAACGCTGTGGATCCAAAGCCCTCATCATGAGGATATTGAGTAGCTTCCTCCTTGGTCCATCCGCAGTGGGTAGTTTCCTACCCAACAACGTTATGGATCCAAAGCCCTCACCACGAGGCAGCCGTGTAGAATCGAGTGACGCCGACCTTCCTACACTAGGCTATCAATCGGTTCATACTCGACGCGCGATCGCAACTCGACTCCAGAAGAAGGGAGGATATCGACCTTCCTGCACTTGGCTATCGTTCGCCTCGTACTTGATGCGCGATCGCTACCTCGACTCTGGGGAAAATGAGGATACCGACCTTCCTACACTTGGCTATCGTTCGATTCAGACTTGATGAACGATCGTCACCCAGGAAGGGTGGACGTCGGCCTTACACTAGCAAGATAAATAGAATTACGAGCTAAAAATACTTGCAGAATAAAGATTCGAATAATTGAAAGTATACGAGCTAACGTACTTGCAGATTGATCAGATATTTGAGCGAAGAAAAAGTACACTTTATTCATGATCAAAATTATGTACAAAGGTATTATAGGCTTCTCAGCCTTACAAAAATACACGGAGGCTTACAAAATTCTAAAAACAAAAAATATATACAAGAAAAATCGCCAAGGGAAGATAGCTCAAACCGCCTCCTCGGTCGGGATCTCTCCCTGCTCGATGCCACCATCAGGGGCCAAAACGGCGACCTCAGGCTCAGTGTTTCTACCAAAAGCCTTGCATCCTGCAGCCGGCTCGGCGCTTCCCCTCTGCGGCGCTTCCTCGGTGAGAGGGAACCTAGCGCGGAGCTCGCCATCTGCAAACTCTGGCATTAATTCCTTGACGTCATCCAAGGCTCTCAGCCGGCTTTGCCGCCCGGCTCTCAGCTAGCTGTGCCGCCTCCAAAGCCGCCCGAGCATCCTTATTGAAGGCTTCCCTCGACCTTTTCATGGAGTTGTAAAGGTCGTCCATCTCCTCCATCTTGGCTTGAATGTTCTGGTTGGATTCGGTGAGAAGACGATGGGACTCCTTCAGTTTGGAGTTCGTCATCCCCTCGGCGACCAATCTCAAGTCAAGAATGGCCGCCTTCTCCTCCACCTGTTGCAATTGAAGGCAAAGCTCTCCCTCCCGCGAGGAGGATTCGACCGCCTTCTTCATCGCAGAGGCTATCTTCTCGGACTCTATGTGGACGAGGAGAGTGTTGGCTATAGTGCCCTCAAGTCAATTATTGTAATCGCAGGCACACGATTAGAAGATTGAGGGATAACCTATACAGGTAGAATAATCTTACTCGAAAAGATAGTATGCTATCTGGTTTATCTTTATTATCATGTACATACTTTAGGTGGAATTACAGTTCACTATTATATGTTGATAGAGCACATATGATTCTTGCTTGTCTACCAGTATTATGATGGCGATCATATACGTGGGAGCTGGGTGGTCTATAAGCACATCCTTAAATGTCCCTAGTCGTGGGAGTATCGAGACTGGACATCAATACTCCAAAGTAGACTAGTGTGTACTGATCGAGACCCCGACGAGAGGCGATGGACGGTCTCACAAGCGATTGATGTTAGTTTGTTCATCTAAGATAGTATGTAGGTGCTCATTGGGTTATGATTACACTAGACAGACTCGCCGAGAACATGCTAGTTGGTATTATACCTATTTTCAGATAGCGGTTCCCTGGTGACATGTGTACAGATTAGTCTGTTGACCTGAGATTGTCATTTTTCTCGTGTGAGTTCCCACTGTGCTTTGATTACTACCCTACCACGGCTCAAAGGAATCGTGCAAACAGGTTTTAGTTGAGTACAGTCTCGAGCCACATGGAGGCAGTGAGCAGATCGTCGGGGATTCGTCTCTCCCGGTATTAGGAGTTGATGTCGCGAGGTGCACGGGTGGCCATCACCAGAAATCCTTGATCAAGGTAGTCGAGAATTACTGATTTGGATCAGCAATTTCTCAGTTCGTGATGGGCTTCATACCGACACTAAATGTCGTGTTATTAGGGGTCTGACTTTATCTACCCCTAGACTCGATATGTGATACTCTTAGACGAAGAGACCGTACCGTACGGATATTTTCACCGGACAGGCTCAGTAGGGGTCAGGGTGAGTTTGCTCGTCGGCTTTCCTTTCGCTCAATACCTGGGTAGCCGTTACGTATAGCTAGTGCCGCTGACGTGCTTGTTCCCCTCCGAAAGACGGCGCGACGACGTGAAGAAGTCTTGCCTGAGATTCGGGGCAGATACTATATGGTTTTATCCGTCTACCTCTCCGAAGATGCCAAGTTGATTTATAGCACCGTGTATTGGAGGTTTAGACGGATGCGGCCGATGTAGCAGACTTCGTCAGATTCCTCCTCGCTTGAGGGTTTTTTGATTGTGGGGACGCTTTTCCCTGTAGGCGCAAGCCCCTGCAGTTAATTACGTTACCGATCGCGGTAACCACTTTCTCCTTCTCCAGAAATTTCACTTCGTGTCGTGTGTGTTTGTTTTGTTTGTGGATGCCCGTGGATTGTATACGGAGACTAAGTTATGCCGTCGCCCGTAGGACGTGGATTTGTCCAAATCCGTATTTACTTAGATTTGGGTTTGGTGTTTTAGTTTAAGGATACATTAGCCGTATTGAAGCTAAGATCAACTTAAACGTTCGTTAAGGATACGTTAGTCCTGTTTGAGACTAAGATCGACTTAACGGAAAGAGCATTTGGGGCTCTATTGTTCCAGTTTAAGGACATAGTGGTCCTTGTTTAATGTATGGCCGTCGGGACCCGTCACCTCTCTGACGACGTTGAAGGATTACAACGACGGGTGTCAGAGGAGTTCGGAGATGTACCCTTGAACCAAAGTTGATTAAGGAATATGTAGTCTGATTGAATGTTTAAGGATACATTAGCCAGACTTGAGGCTAAGATCAACTTAAACGGGATCGTTTTAGATCCGACAAAAGAGCGTTTAGGGGCTCTATTGTTCCAGTTTATGGACGTAGTGGTCCATAGGTAGTTTAAGGACATTGCGGTCCATTGCCAGTTTAGGGACATGGTGGTCCATGGGTAGTTTAAGGACGCATAAGTCCATGGGTTTAAGGACCCCACAGTCCATATGGGTGTGTTTAAGGACGCATTAGTCCGTTAGTTTAAGGACGCATAAGTCCGTGGGTTTAAGGACCCCACAGTCCGTATCTTGGTTTAAGGACGCATAAGTCCATGAGTTTAAGGACCCCACAGTCCGTGTTGATATGTGGTTGTCGGGACCCGTCACCTCTCTGACGTCGTTGAAGGATTACAACGATAGGTGTCAGAGGAGTTCGGAGATGTACCCTCGAACCGGATGTAAATTGATTTAGGAGAGCAGCCGTACTCAGTCAATTTAATTTGAGGGCTTATGGCCATGATTGGGCTAAGTTCAGTTGGGAATATTCAACGTTTTTCTTGATCTTTTGCCTATTAGGCCTGTGCTAGGGCTTTGCTCATGCACTGCATTTTGTTTTGGCCTGCAAAGCATCTGTTTTGTTTGGGCTCTCCCCTTTTATAAATGATGCAGAGCATCTGTTTTGTTTGGGCTCTGCCCTTTTAATGCATTGCATTTTATATGGCCTATTAGGCCTTTTTTAATTGGGCTTGGCCCTTCAGTAAATAATGCAGTGCATTAATTGTCTGATATTGGCTTGTCAGGTGCTTTGCGCCAATCATTAAGCGCAAGCGCATATGGAGGTGACACGTATCACGCTCTGGTGAGCGCTCTCTGATGGCTTGCGCTAACCCAGGAGCGCAACAATGCAGTTTTGCAAGTGCAAGGCACTGTTTCAATAACTTGATCTAATTTTGGATTCAAGAAAAGAATTTTTCTGAAATTCCAGAACCAATGGTTCATAAAAAGTGCAAGGCACTGTTATTATTTATTTTTTATTGAAGATCATTGATCTTGTTCTTAGATCAATGATCTATTCAGAAGAAATTCTTCTATTTTATAAAGGTTTTTACCCTTTTCTTGAGTTCTTTTCAAAATTCTTCAGAGTTCTCTCTGTTTTGAAGTTCTTGATGTCGATGTCTTTTGAATTGGGGTCTAGGGGCCTTTATATAGTGCCCATAAATTAGTTAAATTTGTTAAAGAGATCATTCTCTGAGAGATTTGGGGAATTTTCCCCACCGTTGGATCTTTGATCCAAGGGTTTCTGTTTTACAGAAGACAATCTTCTTGTTTTAACAAGAACAGAAAGATCTTACTAGAATTTTAATTCTGTTTGGCGCAAACACCCCAGCGCTTGACACGTGTCGCACAGAGCAGAGCGCAGCGCAACTGCGCATGCGTAACTGCACTGCCACGTGTCGCGCAGCGCAACTGCGCTGCCACGTGTCGCGCAGCGCAACTGCGCTGCCACGTGTCGCGCAGCGCAGTGCTTACGCAACTGAAGCGTTGCTTCTTTTAATTTTGTTAAATAGAGCCTTCCTCTGATTGGGCGCGTTGTCTTGGGCGCTGCGTTCCCTGCGCTGGCGTGTCTGATTTTGACACGTGGCGCCCTGCGCGCAGCGCAGAGGATCTGAAGCGTTGCTTCATTTATTAAAATTTAAATTTTCAAAGTAGAGCTTTGCTCTGATTGGGGGGAATCGAAAGCGTTGCTTCATCTCCCGCCTTGGAATTTGAACAGAGCTTTGCTCTGATTGGGGTAAACAAATGCCCCCCCACCGTTGCGCTTACGTGACCCCAAACGCGAGCGCAACGGTGGCAGAATTCCAATCGTTGCGGCAACTTTTGGAAGTTGAAAGGGCATTTGATGCCTATAAATATGACCTTTGGTCCTCCACAGATGATCATCATCTCCAAAAATTTTACTTTCAGAATCTCAGAGCCCTGCTCTTTTGTTTAAACACTTTTAAAAGTTCAAACTTTAGAGAATTTTAGGTAAAAAATTAATTTGGATTAAATTAAATCAATTTTAAGAGTCTTGCTCTCAATAGATCTCTGATCTAAAGAAGACCCATTTAGGGTTTCACTTAGCAGAGCTTTGCTCTAAAGGGGTCTAAAGAGGACTAAGGAGAACCCTATTAGGGTTCCATTAACAGAGCTCTGCTCTCTAAAAGATTTTCCTTGGATTTTCTTAATTCATTAATGGAGCTTTGCTCTTTCCAAATCATATAGAAGAACTCTTAAGAATTCTTCATGGATCTTGGAAGTTAAAGATGGCATTTGGTATTATTATTATTATTATTATATCATCTTTTCAGAGCAAAGCTCTCAATGTTCTTAGGGGATTTTCCTCAAATTCTCATCATAACTGATTTTGACAGGTGTCACTCCTGTTTGCAGAGCATTGCTCTCGAGGAGTTATTACTCCCTATGCTTTTTCCTCATTGCTAATCTTCCAATGATGTTTCCTTCAGGCATTATGGCGGTGTGTCTATACAGTCTGCACGAATTCATTACCTACGAGGATTTCCATGCACAGGGTCGTCAACAAAACCAAGAGTTTACAGACGCCCAATGTGCGGAGGTCATGGGTCGTCTGAACGCACGCGTTGGTTGGCTGCTCCCTCGCCGTTCTGCTCTCTTGAAAGTCGTGCTGGGAGCAATCTGGAGAGCACTCCCGGGGTTCCACGAGGCCCTACCGCTCAATGCGCTGGATGATGCCGAAGACAAGGTGCATTCAGTATACCTGTCGGGGCTGATCTCGAAGAAACGGCGGGATAGCCTCATCGACATTCTGCATCAAATTTTCTAGCAGACGATGATAATCGCTGCTTATCGACGGCTGGGGGGCCTCGCCGAAGATCTTGACACACAGGAGCGCGAGAGGCTGCGCACGAGAATAATCAGAAAGGCCAGAAGAACTCTGGATGGCCTTACTTTTGAATTCCTCAATCCGTGCCCTGGATCTGAGGTTATTCCATTGTAATAATGTTTCTCGTTTACTGCTTTTATGATTGTAAGAATTTTTGGCAATATAAATGGAAAATTTTTATCCAAGCTTGTCTTATTTCTCGTTCTGAGTCTTTTGCCTATGCATGAATAAGTGTGTCTTGAACGCTTGATCAAATGTAAATTAGATGTTCTTCCTGTCACTTTCTTCTTTCTTTTATTGTGCGCATGCTGTCTTAATAAACATGGTTGACAGATAATAGAGTAAGCATCTTAGTTTTTCCAAGAAACAGCGATGGCTTAGGCCGCAGGTTCAGATCTGCCGCCTAAGACTTTTCAACTCTATGAGCCGTGAGGCTCTTATAGAGACTTTTCTCCCTACGGATCGAGAGGATCTCGTAGGTGTATTTTCTCCTTAGGAATCGTGAGGATTCCTAAGTGCGTTTTCTCTTATAAGTCATAAGGATCCTATAAGAGAATTTTCCCTCTTATGAGTCGAGAGGACCCGTAAGCGGTTGTTTCCCTCCTTGTCGAGATTCGAGTTTGGAGAGTGAGACCCGTGAATAGTATGCAAGAGACCGTTTTAGACCGACTTGCAGGGTCCCAGTGCTCAGGAAACAAGTTTTTTAATTCCTGCTGCCTAAGGCTTTATCTTGCAAGTTGAGACGAATCGGAAATTTCTCGCGGAGACACTGGTTTCTCTGCGGGCCGACGCGAATCAGGAGGCTCTCATCAAGGACGCTAGTTTCCCTGAGTTGAGGAGTTTGCCAAGGACACTGGTTTCCCTAGGGTTGAAACGAGTCGAGGTATTCCTGCAAAGACGCTAGTTTCTCTGCGGGTCGACGCGAATCAGGAGGCTCTCATCAGGGACGCTAGTTTCCTTAAATTGAGGTATTTGCCAAGGACACTGGTTTCCCTGGGGTTGAAACGAATCGATGTATTCCTGCAAAGACGCTAGTTTCTCTGCGGGTCGACGCGAATCAGGATTTTCTCGTCAAGGACGCTGGTTTTCCTGAGTTGAAGGATTTTACCGAAGACACTGGTTTCTTCGGGGTTGAAACGAATCGGAGTATTCCTGCGGAGACGCTGGTTTCTCTGCGGGCCGACGCCAATCAGGAGGCTCTCATCAAGGACACTAGTTTCCCTGAATTGAGGTATTTGCCAAGGACACTTGTTTCCCTGGGGTTGAAACGAATCGATGTATTCCTGCGGAGACGCTAGTTTCTCTGCGGGTCGACGCGAATCAGGAATTTCTCGTCAAGGACACTGGTTTCCCTGAGTCGAACGATTTTGCCGAAGACACTGGTTTCTTCGGGGTTGAAACGAATCGGAGTATTCCTGTGGAGACACTGGTTTCTCTGCAGGCCGACGCGAATCAGGAGGCTCTCATCAAGGACGCTAGTTTCCCTGAATTGAGGTATTTTCTAGGGACACTGGTTTCCCTAGGGTTTAAACGAATCGATGTATTCCTGCGGAGACGCTATTTTCTCTGCTGGTCGACGCGAATCAGGATTTTCTCGTCAAGGACACTGGTTTCCCTGAGTCGAAGGATTTGGCTGAAGACACTGGTTTCTTCGGGGTTGAAATGAATCGGAGTATTCCTGCGGAGACGCTAGTTTCTCTGCGGGCCGACATGAATCAGGAGGCTCTCATCAAGGACGCTAGTTTCCCTGAATTGAGGTATTTGCCAAGGACACTTGTTTTTCTGGGGTTGAAACGAATCGATGTATTCCTGCGGAGACGCTAGTTTCTCTGCGGGTCGACGCGAATTAGGATTTTCTCATCAAGGACACTGGTTTCCCTGAGTCGAAGGATTTGGCCGAAGACACTAGTTTCTTCGGGGTTGAAACGAATCGGAGTATTCCTGCGGAGACACTGGTTTCTCTGCGGGCCGACGCGAATCAGGAGGCTCTCATCAAGGACGCTAGTTTCCCTGAATTGAGGTCTTTGCCAGGGACACAAGTTTCCCTGGAAGTTGAACTGATCTGTGGTGGTCTTTCAGGTTTTATATAAGTTACCGTCAAAACCGTGAAGCTAGGAATTTGATCTTCGCTTCGTTTGCTGGCACCGCGTCTGCTGTATCGAGACGAATGTCGCGGTTGTCTCTAAGCTGTTGGTGAACCGTCGAGATTTGGGCTTTGCTTTCTGGCTGAGCCTGTTCGGAAGGTATGGTTCCCTCTTTGTTTGTGTCCTTGGATTGTATACAAGGATCGATGTGATCTCAACTGTAGGGCAAAAGTTTCATCATTTTTTTTATTGCTTTATTTCCGCGATGCTCTATCATTTCAGCTTTTATATCGTAAAGGTCGCGATTGCCCAATCATTTCGGCTATTTTTCGCGGTGCCCAATCATTTCGGCTATTTATTTTATTTTTACTCGCTGCTTTTTATTGCGAGTTGCCCAATCATTTTGGCTATTTTATATGCATACGTTTTTACTTGCTGCTTTTTATTGCAAGTTGCCCCATCATTTTAGCTATTTTGTATGCATGTGCGGCTTGCTGGCTTTTCACCGTAAACCTGAAATTAGACACCGATTTCGGCATCAGCACCGCTACAACTAGGATATTGCCAGGAGCGAATCATCATTTGCCTCTGTCGTGGTTGAACAAAGGTGGCTTAGCGAACAAGGTTAAGGTCCTGTTGACTAAGGCTTTTGACTTCATGAGCCGTAAGGGTCCCACAAAGGTATTTCTCCCTACAAGTCGTGAGGATCTTGTAGGTGTACTTTCTCCTTAAGAATCGTGAGGATTCCTAAGTGTATGTTCCTCTGTAAGTCGTAAGGATCCTACAAGAGGGTTTTCTCCTTGTAAGTCGAGAGGACTTACAATGGTTGTTCACCATGCGAACATATCCCCAGTCACGGATGAGACTTGATTAGGGAAATGTTTATTCGCGCCCGTGGATTGTATACAAGGGTCAGAATTGAACCACTTGTAGGGCAAAATCGAAGGTTGTGGAGGTTGCTTAAGCATAGGTTTAGGTCTCTGTAACTTAAGACTTGTAAATCTTATGAGCCGTGAGGGTCCCATAAGAGAGTTCTCCTTACGAATCGTGAGGATCTCGCAAGTGTATTTTCTCCTTAGGAATCGTGGGGATCCCTAAGTGTGTTGCTCCCTTGTGATTCGTAAGGATCACACGCGGGTGGTTTCTCCTTACAAGGTCGAGAGAACCCTGTAAGTGTCCTTTAACGAGATTGCGCCCTTTCAGGTTTTCACAAACACTCGCCGGTAGTCCTGCTGTTTTTACTCACGGAGCCTTTTCGGGTTTTCATCCGTGCCCATTTTGCTTACGGACATACCGTTTTTTTATTCTTTTTATTCTCTTCTTTTTTTTACGAGGTCACGCCCTTTCGGGTTTTCACGAATACTCGCCGGTAGCCCTGCTGTTTTTACTCACGAAGCCCTTTCGGATTTTCATCCATGCCCATTTTGCTTATGGACATACCGTTTATTATATATTTTTTTTTATATTTTTTTATTATTCTTTTTTTTATTCATCTCGTCAGCCTAAGGATGCTGTGGTAGTAGTTTAAAGACGTTTCGGTCCTTCGTTAGTTTGAGGACGTTTCGGTTCGTCATTAGTTTAAGGATGTTTCGGTCCTTCGTTAGTTTAAGGACGTTTCGGTCCGTCCAGGAGAAGACTGGCTACTGCTTATAAAGTTTGAGCTTAGGAAGATAGTGAGCGGACATAGTCATCGTCATCTATCATTGACCTAGGCAGTAACTCGCTAAGCATAGTATTTCTTTAGGAATCGACCATTTATTGGCCTGTAAGGCCTTTCACCGTGCATATCCATGAGTAGATAGGCTCCACCCTGGTAGACCTTGTCTATGATGTACGAGCCTTCATAGTTTGGCTCGAATTTTCCCCGCTTGGCGCGATTGGGGATCATAGGCCTGTTGACCACTAGCACAAGTTCGCCTTGGCGGAATGTCCTCGGCCGGGTCAATCTTTCATATGAGCGCGTCATCTTTGCTTTATAGGCCTCCAGATTTTGTTGCGCTATGAGCCAGGTTTCATCAAGGGCATCAAGTTCTTCAAGCCGAAGGTGAGCATTTTCTTCGTCCGTCAGCTCGTAGTGGACTGCCACTCGTAGAGAGGGTAACTCTATCTCGAGGGAGAGTACTGCTTCTGTACCGAATACCAACGCGTACGGCGTTGTGTTCGTGGCTTTCTTGAACGTAGTTTGATATGCCCAGAGAGCTTCTTGCAGTCTCTCGTGCCAGTCCTTCTTATTTCGGGACACCGTCTTCTTCATGATCTTTGTCAAGGTCTTGTTGAAGGCCTCAACTAGACCGTTAGCTCGCGGATTATAAACCGAGGAATATCTCCAGTCTATATTGTGTTGTTGCGCGAAGCGACTGATCTTGTGGCTTCTATAAGCTGGCCCGTTATCGGAGATGATCCATCGCGGAGTTCCAAACAGATATATGACGTGCGTCTTGAAGAAATGGAGGATATTCTCCGTCTTCACTTCTCTTAACGGTACTGCTTCTGCCCATTTGGAGAAGTAGTCAGTCGTCGCCAGGATGAAACGATGTCCCCTGGACGATGCTGGTTCGATGGGGCCGACTATGTCAGTTTCCCACATTTCGAATGGCCAGCTAGCCACCGTTGGATGGAGTGGATTTGGATGCTGGTGGATGAAGTCCCCATGGATTTGGCATGAGTAGCATTGCTTCGCATACTCAAGGCAGTCTTGAATCATCGTGGGCCCGTTTGATCTTCAACTTCATCTTTAGGCCTGCTTGGTGAGAACCGCAAAGTCCGTCATGAACTTCCTGAATGACTCTTTTCGCTTCGTCAGGTCCCAGACATCTCAACCACAGAGAATCAAATGACCTCTTGTACAGAGTATCATTGACGAAGGCGAAAAAAAGAGCTCGTTTCATAAGCTGATGTCTTGAGGACGCATCTTCGGGCGTTCGACGGTATTTGAAGTAGTCTATAAAGACTTCTCTCCAATCCTTGGTATTTTCCCGATCTTTTATTTGCAGGGTCGTCTAATCAGTCGCTCCCTTTTCTTCGGATGATTCCGGAGATATTTCCGCTGGGGAATGTACCCGACGGCTTTGTACCACGATTCTTACGTCATCGAGGTTCTCATCAGCCAGTTCCTTAGCGAGCTTGGTCAACGCGTCCACTTTGCTCTTTTCCGCGCACGGTATGTTTTCCAAAGTATAGGAAGGGATTTGGGTCAACAGTTGCTGCACCTTTTCGCCGTACTTCACCAACTCTGGTTTGCTCGTTTGGTAGTCGCCGTTTACTTGACTAACGACCAGTTGGGAATCTCCGTATATGAGGAGGTTTTCAATTCCCATGTCGATGGCGATCTCGAGGCCTGCTATCAAAGCTTCGTATTCGGCTTCATTGTTTGTCCTCGGCTCTGTTAGGGAGAAAGCAAAGCGCATTATCCCTCCTTGTGGAGTTACAAAGATGAGTCCTACCCCCGATTTGATTATAGGGGTACTTTGTTTGCGCTTTTTCACGGAAGATGCTCCATCGAAATAAAGCTCCCATCGGGTATCATCACCGTCGATCGCATCAAACGCATGTTCGTCTGGAAGATCGCAATTCAGAGGAGAATCGGCGGGTATCGGATGCTCAGCGAGGAAGTCGGCGATGGCCTGGCCTTTCACTGCCTTGAGAGGTTGATACGTTATCGAGAACTCCATCAAGAGCAGGGCCCATTTAGCGAGTCGTCCCGTCAATATGGCCTTCGACATTAAATATTTAAGAGGGTCCTTCGAAATGAGACGGACTTCATGCGCCAACGCATAGTGCCTGAGCTTTGTTATCGCGAAGATCAATGCCAGGCAGTGTTTTTCAATAGGGGAGTAGTTGCTTTCTGCCCCCAGTAGAACTTGACTCAAATAATATAGTGCTCTTTCTTTCCCTTGATCGTTCTCTTGCGCCCATAATGCGCCTAAGGAACCTTCGAGAGCGGTTGTATAAAGAATGAGGGGCTTTCCCTTGACCGGAGCAGCCAATACTAGCGGGTTCTGCAGGTATTGCTTGATCTCGTCTAGCACGCTTTGGCATTTTTGGTCCCAGACGAACGGGGTTCCCTTCTTCATCAGGTGGCTGTAAGGACGGCACTTGCCTGAAAGGTTGGCTATAAATCGCCGTATATACGCGAGCTTCCCTTAGAGAGACCGCAGCTATTTGAGAGTCCTTGGCAGAGGCATTTCCATGATCGCCTTGATCTTTGATGGATCTATTTCGATACCTCGGTGTCGAACGATGAATCCTAGGAATTTGCCTGAGGAAACTCCGAATGCGCACTTGAGAGGGTTCATCTTCAAGTTGTACTGCCGAAGGCGTTGAAATACGGTCTTCAAATGCTCGAGATGCTCCTCGTATGATTTGCTTTTCACCACGAGGTCGTTGATATAGCATTCGACGATTTCATGTATAAGGTCATCGAAGATCTTCGTCATGGCCCTCTGATAGGTAGCACCGGCGTTCTTTAGACCGAAGGGCATCACCTTGTAGCAGAATATACCAAAAAGGGTCCTGAAGGCGGTGTGCTTCTGGTCTTCGGGATGCATCTTTATCTGATTATACCCTGATGAGCCGTCCATGAAGGAGAAAACTTCATGAGTGGACGTATTGTCTATCATCAGTTCGGTGACTGGCACTGGGAAATCGTCCTTCGGGCAAGCTTTATTAAGATCCCGGAAATCCATGCATATGCGCACTGTCCCATTTTTCTTCATCACGGGGACGATGTTGGCGATCCATTCAGGATATTGAACCTCCTGGATAAATCCGGAGTCGATCAGCTTCTTGACCTCGGCGTTGATGCTCATATCAAGGTCGAGCCGCACTCTTCTCGGTGCTTATTTGATTGGTTTAACGTCCGGAGATATCGCCAATTTATGCACAACAATTTCTGGATCTAGTCCTGGCATTTCGGAATAGTTCCATGCGAAGCAATCTTTATGCTGCATGATTGGTAGAGTTTTTGCGTGTTCAAGTTTAGTTAATTACCGCAATCAAAACGGTTTCGCTTGTAGCTAGCCGGTTGAGTACGGGTCGTCCGCAGGGAGATGAGAATCTTTTTCTATGTGCTTTAACGAGTTAAGTCCAAAAGTCCAGATTTGTTTGTGATTAACTAAGTGTTAAAATGATATGTAAAGAGAGCTTGTTAGGGTTAGGATTAGGTTTGTTTGAGTTAGGAGTCGCTCACTTCTTTCGTTGCCACTC
Source organism: Agapanthus africanus (assembly GCA_030015575.1). NCBI lineage: Eukaryota > Viridiplantae > Streptophyta > Magnoliopsida > Asparagales > Amaryllidaceae > Agapanthus > Agapanthus africanus. Next base: position 107,604,957 of record CM057348.1, read on the forward strand.
TTAATATTGGTGTTACGGTAATCAGTAACAACGGGGATTAGCACGACTAGGAAGGAATTTGCGAGTATAAGCTAGGCTTTCCAACGCATAAGTTCTTCCTTTTGGTGCTTATCCGTCCGTTCTTGGCTCTTAGCCTTAACCTCCGGTTAATTCAACCACAACCGGTCTCACTACAGAATCACCGCTATCATGTAGGATAGGGTGCCGTAGGGAGCGGATTGTGGTTCAATTTACGGGAGTTCGATTTAAGATGTTGGGCAAAGAAAGAGTGAGAGAGATTTCCTTCTCTCAAACTTCCCTTATCCTTCCCTAACAAGTATGGAAACTACTCACCCATTACAAGAAGAACGAAAAATAAAACAAAGGAGGAAGATAGAAAGAAGGAGATTAGAAGATAACAACTAGCTATTTGCGACCTCACCTTGGCAAGGATCAAATGTAAGCATCATGGTTGTTTAAGGATAAAGGAAAAGAGAATAAGAAAAAAACAACAATAAATAACAACAACTAAATTATCAATTGAAGATTACAAGCAATTAACATAACAAGAGCAAGACAAGTATAATAACAAAAAGAACTTCTTTATTCATCATTCTTCACTCACAAAAGCTCACTACAAGTTTTTAATGGAGAAGAGGAAGAAGAACAACAAGTATTCTAAAACCTAAAATACAAGATTAAGTACCCTTGGCTTTGGCAAGTTCTGGACTATTTATAGGCAGGAAACTGGAAACCTAGGGCAAAATTCTGCCTCTTCATGAAAAGTCCAAAGTACCCCTGAAAGATGACACGCTGCCGACACCGTACGGCCGCGGTTCTGCGGCCTAAGCCTGCTAATGCCGCGGAACCGCGACACTTTAGAGGACTTGGTTCTTCATTTTTGGTGGCTTTTCCTGTTTTGCTGTGCCCATTAGTCTGGTATATGATTTTTCTCAGAATTTCTTCACGATTTTTCCAGAATTTCTGTTGATCAAAAGGTGATTGGATATGGATCTTTTTGTCATGATTTTCTTGAGCTCCGCGTAGATTTCTTGGATCCTGTGTTGCCATTGAGCCTTGTGCATGAAAATGACATTGATTTGCCATTATGTCTCTTAAACTGGTGTGTGGCAATATACGGATAGAGAGCGGAGACCCGTATTTTATCTGTGGTTGGCAGGAACCCGGATTTTGTCGTGCTTTTCAATGAATTTCACCGTTTAGAGCTGAGAACCTGTATCCTGCAATTGACTAGCAAACACGGCTCAAGAGTACCTACCGATAAACAATGTGATAAAAATTAGGCGGTATAAAGATGCAAAAATCTGATATGAACAAATACCCCCAAACTTATCAATTGCTCGTCCCGAGCAAAGCCAATTTATTCATAAAAAATTTCCTAACCTCACTTTCGCAGGGAACGCGATTGCACTGAGCATGTGCAACAAGCCGTTAAACCTCTAGGTGTCCCTAGTAGGAGGAGTGTTATCTCCTGAGGGTTTTCAGCGGATACTACCCACAAAATCCGGTCAAGCTAGTTTTGCAAAATAACTATGATTCAAACCCTAAAGTTTTGTTTCAGAAAATAACAATTCTATTATCCTAAGTCTAGACTATCGAACCTTTATTTTTCACATCTCGCTTCTTATTTAACTTAAGATTCTATATGTCTTTACGTGTAGTGCAAATAGTGTCGTTAGGTTCCAGAAGGGTCGAATAAAGTCATCATGTCACACAATAAAGCCCAGATAAGAATTTTGAAAGGATCACATAAGTTTCATAAAGAGTTAAGCATTTTTCAAGTTTCGTTTTCTAGTAAAGTTTCAACTTCAGAATTTCTATCTTTCTTAACAGGAAACTAGGTCTTATTTTTCATTCCACCTTTTTCTCGTTTTCATTTCATACACACCTCTGTGAACGTGCAATAGTCTTTATCAAAGAATAAAACCTTCATATCTCCGCTAGAAATTTTATAAAATCCTGTCTTTTGTCAAGATTATTCTCACACAAAGAACCGTTAGGAATTTTAACTCGGAGAGAACACTTGCTTGACTTTGTTTTAATCTGGACTTTCTAGGCTTCTTAGCGAGCTTTGGGCCAATGCACCCAAACCAGTTGGTTTTAGGGCATTAGGTGTAGAAACACCCCAGCGGACTTAATTACTCAAGTTACCTAGGTCCAAAAACAAAAGACGGTTTGGCGTGAAATCCATGATGATTTAATACGAACGGAGATATAACCGGCAGTTCAATTATTTTTTTGGATAAAAGACGTGTTTAGTGGGTTTGGTGTATAATCATTCCAATCAAGTTCCAGATGGGTTATTTTTCAGACTTAGTTCCAATTAAGGCATCAATAACATTCCTTCATATTCACTTCACTTCATAAACTATTCTTGGTATTACTTATTTCAGAACAAACCTATTTGATCCTCAGAAAATCATTTATCTATTTAAAAGTTTTTAGACATAAAAGACTTGTCATCTAATTTTCAAAACTCACGACACGTGTAGTGTGATGTAAAGACGTATATCAGCTATAGTTAATTTCAAAGGAGAGTTATTTTTCAGGTTTTTAAAATCTAAACATAAGATTTAGTTATACTTATTTTATCAAACAAAACATTCGAAATGTTGAATCAGAGTTCTCCAACTAGCTAACTTGACAGAAAAGTTTTTTTTTATGTTTTAAAAATTTTTATTTTTATTTTTATGGATTTTAGTATGCAGATGCAAAATATACATATGAATGCGAAGGTTAGAAATGCGTACCGAGTGTACCCCCAAACTTAAACTGGACAGTGTCCTCACTGTCATCGCATGAAGAGATCATTTGAAGGGTCAAAATTGTCGGTTAGATATACACAATTTTTTTTTTATTTTTAAAGAGTAAAGAAAAAGGAAAAGAATATCCACAAATAAATACAAAAAGGTATATACATACCCCCAAACTTATTTGGAACAGTGTTCACTGTTCTTGGCTGGATAACCGAAGTTTGGCGGTAGGCAGAGGAAGATTATGCAGGGTAAACCGGCTCCTGTAAGACCAGGAGCTCCTCTGTTGGTTCGGCGCTAAGGTACAGTTTTAGTCGGTGTCCGTTCACTTTGAAAAATGAACCGTCCTTTGGATTCTCCAAATCCACAGTGCCCTGCGGATACACATTCCGCACAAAATACGGCCCTTTCCAGCGAGATCTGAGCTTTCCTGGATGGAAGTGTAGCCGGGTGTCGTAAAGCAGTACCTGTTGACCAGGTACGAAAGTTTTGCGCAAAAGGTGTTTATCGTGAAACACCTTCGTTCGGTTCTTAACGACAACCGCGTTATCGTAAGCCTCATCCTTAAGCTCGCTCAATTCGTTCAACTGCAGCTTCCGATGGCTGTCCGCATCTTCGAGAGACAGATTCAGTTCTTTTATCGCCCAAAATGCGCGATGCTCTATTTCGACAGGTAGATGGCAAGGCTTTCCGTACACAAGACGATAGGGAGACATGCCAAGATCGGTCTTATAAGCGGTTCTAAATGCCCAAAGGGCATCAGTGAGTTTCAGCGACCAATCTTTTCGGTTCTTAGAAACCGTCTTCTCCAGTATCTGCTTGATTTGCCGATTTGAAACTTCGGCCTGCCCACCGGTTTGGGGGTGGTAGGACGTAGATAGCTTATGATTAATGGAATATTTCCGCATCAAGGCCTCGAAAGTCTTATTGCAGAAATGAGTTCCGTTGTCGCTAATGATCGCTCGGGGGTGCCCAAAACGGGAGAAAATGTTTTCTTTAAGAAACCTAACGACAACCTTCCGGCTGGGCACATCCTCGACCTACTTAGAGACGTAATCAACAGCGAGAAGGATGTACAAGTTCCCGAAAGAGCTGGGAAACGGTCCCATGAAATCTATCCCCCAAACGTCAAAAATCTCCACAACCAAGATTGGTTGGAGCGGCATCTCGTTCCTCCGGGATATCCGGCCCAAGTGTTGGCACCGGGAGCAAGTCTTGCAATAGTCATGAGCGTCTTTGAAGAGTTGTGGCCAGTAGAAACCACATTGCAAGATCTTCTCAGCTGTCTTTCTGGGGCCAAAATGCCCGCCACATGCTTGATCGTGGCAAAATGACAGCACACTCTTGAATTCATCATCAGGGACACACCGAAGAATAATCTGGTCGGGACAGTATTTGAACAGATAGGGTTCGTCCCAGTAAAAGTGTTTTACTTGGGATAAGAATCAAAGTTTGTCCTGACTTGACCATTCAGTCGGTAGTAGCCCTATGGCCAAATAGTTTTGCGAACTAGGGTTTGCGAGATACTGTCAAGAGCTGTTCATCCGGGAAAATGTCGTTGATCGGAAGTTGAGGCGACGGCGAAGAAGGAAGTCGTGAGAGATGGTCGGCGACTATGTTTTCACATCCTCTTTTGTCCTTAATGACAAGGTCAAACTCTTGAAGTAAGAGGATCCAACGTATTAGCCAAGATTTTGCATCTTTCTTCGCAAAAAGATGGCGCAGAGCAGAATGGTCTATGTAGACAATGACTGGAGAGCCGATGAGGTAGGGCCTGAACTTTTCTAAAGCAAATACAACAGCTAAGAATTCCTTCTCAGTTATTGTATAATTAAGTTGGGCATCGTTCAGGGTTCGGCTAGCATAATAGATTATGTGCGGCATCTTGTTGATGTGTTGTCCAAGGACAGCACCAATGGCAAAGTTGGATGCATCGCACATAATCTCAAATGGGTGCATCCAGTCAGGTAAAGAAAGAACGGGAGCAGAAGTGAGTGAGCTTTTTAATGACTCGAACGCAGTCACACAGCTCGAGTTGAAGTCGAATGGCGTGTCCTTGGCCAGCAAAAGAGTCAAGGGCCTAGCAATCTTGCTAAAGTCCTTGATGAACCGTCTATAGAAACCGGCATGGCCAAGGAAGGCTCGGATGTCTCTGACGCATCTGGGAGGAGGGAGATTGGAAATGTCCCCAATCTTCGCTTTGTCAACCTCTATGCCATTTTGCGAGATGATATGTCCTAAGACAATACCTTCACGCACCATGAAGTGGTATTTCTCCCAATTCAAAGTGAGGTTCTTGTCCTTACATCGGGTAAGGACAGCGTTAAGATGCAGCAAACACTCGTTGAAGGAATCGCCGAAGATGGAGAAATCGTCCATGAAGATCTCTAGAAATTTTGCACCATGTATGAAAAGATTCCCATCATACATCGCTGGAAGGTAGCGGGCGCATTACATAACCCAAAGGGCATGCGACGATATGCAAACGTGCCGAAAGGACAATGAATGTGGTCTTGTCCTGGTCTTTTTTGGCGATGGGAATCTGATTATAGCCGGAGTAGCCATCAAGAAAGCAGTAGTACTCGTGTCCGGCCAATCGTTCAAGCATTTGGTCAGTGAAAGGTAGCGGAAAGTGGTCCTTCCACGTTGCGGCGTTGAGTTTTCTGTAATCGATGCATACCCGCCACCCAGTTTGGGTGCGAGTAGGGATTAACTCGTTCGCCTCGTTAGTGATGACCGTTATACCTGATTTCTTGGGGACAACGTGAATGGGGCTAACCCACTGGCTTTCAGAGATAGGGTAAATGATACAACTATCCAGACATTTTATGATCTCCTTCTTCACAGCCTCCATCATGACTGGGTTGAGTCGCTTTTGAGGATCTCTGGCTGGTTTGGCATCATCCATCATATGAATGTGATGTTCAACGATCAGGGGACTAATCCCCTTGATGTCCACCATGGACCAGCCAAAAGCTTGCCTATTGCTGTGCAAGACCGCAAGAAGGGCTTTCTCTTGCTCTGGAGCTAGAGAAGCCGAGATGATGACAGGGAGGGTCTCGTTCTCACCCAAGTAAGCGTACTTAAGGTGAGACGGCAAAGGCTTGAGTTCGAGCGTTGGAGGTGAAACGATTGAAGGCAAGACTGGTGAAAAGGTCTCGAACTCGAAGGATTCCAGCAAAGGTTCAAAACGAGTGTAAGCGACCGAGTTGGATGGTTCAGGTAACTCATCCGGAAATTCGAAGGATTCAAACTCGGGTGGAGAGTGGCTAAGATTGTTCGAGAAAGTGAAACACTCGTAGTCATTGTCGGGCGCAGAAACAGCAGCAGGTTCGAAGAGGAACGCACTAGTGGCGTTAAGGTTATTGTGATCGAACAAAAACTCCTCGAATTCACACTCTTCAGGGGTGATCTCCTGGATTGAGCACACGTCCAGTATATGAGCATTAGGTTCGGAGGGCTGATTCCCCAACTTAAAAATGTTGAGTTCAATTGTCATGTTTCCAAAAAACAGGTTCATCGAACCATTGCGACAATTGATCACAGCATTTGAGGTTGCAAGGAATGGGCGACCGAGTATCACCGGAATTTGATTCCGGGGGTTAGCTACAGGCTGTGTGTCTAATAAAATGAAGTCAACGGGAATATGAAGTCCCCGACATCGATTAACACATCCTCTAGCTTACCCCTAGGATGGGTGATCGATCGGTCGGCCATTTGGAGAGTACAGTGTGTGGGTTTCAGCTCTCCTACACCTAGTTGCTCATATACTGAGTACGGAAGCAGGTTAACACTGACACCAAGATCTAATAGTGCGCGGTTGATGTTCTTATCCCCAATGGTAATAGAAATCGTAGGACAGCCAGGGTCCTTCCGTTTTTGTGGTAAAGATTGGGTAGGAGCATCACTCACAGCACTAGCCAAGAAAACTTTCTTGGGTACCTGAGACTTCCTCTTTTTCGTGTACAAGTCCTTTAAGATTTTCGCGTAGGACGGGACTTGTTGGACAACATCTAAAAGAGGAATGTTAATGTTAACCTGCTTAAATAACTCCAGAATCTTCTCCATTTGTGGATTTTGTTTATTGGACCTCAACCGGTTTGGAAATGGAACGTTTTTAAAATTGGTTGAGTCCAATGCTTGTGGAGGAGATTGTGGAGCTGGAACGGATCCCAGAGCCGGTGTTTTCATGGAGTGAGAAGTGGGTCCGTTCAAAGCAGAAGAAGAGGAAGAGCCTTTTGAAGAATGAAGAATAGGCTCAGAAGACGAGGAAGGAGAAGAAGAAGAAGAAGAAGAAGAAGAAGAAGAAGAAGCGGCCGGGGTGTCATCGTTGATCCGTGTGCCAATGTTGTTTTGCAGCATCCTTCCCAATCTCAATGTGGTCACGGCACTCACATTATGGTTCTGTTGTTAAAGAGCAACATGTACATTATGTGGGTGACCGGGATTAAGGAGTGGCTGGGACGGGTGCTTCCCCTTTTCTCGCTCGCTTAACGCCGCATTCAGCTGTGCAATCTGGGCCTCGATGGTCTTGATGCTTTGCCCGTGAGCGGCAGTGTGTTGCACTAAGGACTGAATGGAAGACTGGATGTTGGCAGTGGATTGTGTCGATTGTTTAACGAACGCCTCCAGACTTCGTTTGAGCGAGGAAACCTTATCGTTGTTTGATGGAACAAAATTGTTTTGGGGAAAAGAATTGTTGGGTGCAAAGTTGTTCGTCTGATTTTGAAAAGGTTGGGGTTAGAAGGGCTGCTGAAACTGATGTTGAGTTTGTTGTTGTGCTTGTTGTTGTGGAGGAGGTGGCCTCTGGAAGTTGTTGCCTTGGAATTGATTCTGATTCTGATTCCAGGCGAAATTGGGGTGGTTCCTCCAACCGGAATTGTAGGTGGAAGAGTATGGATCATTCCTCGGTCTTTGCTGAAATGCAGCATTAACCTGATCCTGTCCTTGAGATGGTGGATTGTAAGGACACTCTTCGGTTAAGTGAGAAGGATCAGAACAACAAGCGCAAATGGTACGAAGGGGAAGAACAGGGGTAGGAGCAGGAGAAGAAAATTTGCTCTCTATCGCTTCAAGCTTTCTCGTTATTGCAGCCATTTCAGCTTTCATCGCAATAGAGACATCAAGTTGGTGAATTCCTATCCTAGACTGACCGGTAGAAGTGGAGGTAGAAGAAGAAGAAGTCGGTCTGGTGCTCTCCCATTGTAGCGTTTGCTCCGCAAGATCGTCAAAGAATTGCCACGCTTCCTCGTCAGATTTCGATAGGAAGTGGCCCTGACAAATGGTTTCCAACAACTGCTTGGTTGCTGGGTTCAGGCCCTCGTATAAGGTTTGGTAAAGTTGCCATCTCTCGATACCATGGTGAGGACACTGAACAAGAAGGTCTTTACACCGGTCAAAGCACTTCCAGAAGGGTTCAGAAGGAAGCTGAGAGAATTGGTTGATTTCGTTACGGATCCTTGCGGTTTTATGATTTGGATAAAATTTCTTGAGAAACGCTTTCATAAACTCGTCCCAACTGGTTATGGAGTGGGAAGCGGTGCTATACAGCCATTTTTCAGCAAGATCGTATAAAGTGAACGGAATGACCCGTAGCCGTATAGCATCGTCCGACAGCTGGGTGGTTTTCATCATGGCACAAACATTTTGGAACTTGTTGATGAAGATATAGGCATCTTCAGATTCAAGCCCATGAAATCGCGGAAGCATGTTGATGAAGTGGGGCTTAATTTCAAAGTTATCCCCATTGGCCGGTGGAAGAGAAAGACAGGTGGGAAGTGCAGAATAGGTGTGATAGAAACGATCCTGGAGCGCGATTCGCTGCGGCGCTACAACAGGCGGTGGTGGGGGGGGGTAGTTTCCTCCGTAGGAGGTGGAGTCAATGAGATGTTTGCGTTAAATCCTGACATCGCGGAAGAAGAGGTTGGTGAAGGTGAAGGTGAAGATGTATGAACAGAATTCTGGTCAACGTCGGAGTTGGCCGGCAAAGGTAAGGGTGAAAGAGGCGTGGACGGAGTTTCGACGTCTGAGTCGATCGCGTAGTCGGTAGCGACTAACGTAACGCGGACTAGGCGGGCGCTAGTGTCCCGAGTCCAAGCGGACATACACTAAACGAGTTTAGTATAGTCAAAGCGGAGAAGGTGAGGGTAAGAAAACGTCAATGGAGAAATACGATTGGTAGTGGGTGAGAAAAATGGATTCTGGCGACAAAGGGCAAGTTTTTATAAAAAAATTTGGTTTTCTGTTTTTTTTTTAGAAAGAGATTTATAGAAATATGTACGGACTTACGGCTTCAAGCAATCACAAACAAGATATGCACAATCACACCTAAATCTAGGGTCACCTAGGTCAGCTAGACAGCTCCTAACTGTTCCAAAGGGCTAGAAATAGGACCTCAAACCGCCTCTTCTCCAACAATTGCGGCCAGGTAAGTGCCAGGTAAGTGGGAGGCTCCCCACTACGTAAGTAGTGGTCCTAATTAAGTAACCACTTGCCTTGGACACACTTGCCTAGACACCGCAAAAGTCAGGATAGGATAAACGGCCGATGCCTGTAACTAGTCCTCTGTCCTATTGAGCGCGAAGTCCTTAAGGCTGAGTCTAGTATTTTTTGATTAACAATGGTCAATGCATATGCTTTTTGTGATTTCTGGGGTCCTGGGAAGGGTGATGAAATCCCAACCCAATCTGAATTGGTTTCAAGCCCCTTAAAGTCCGTATTAATAATTGCAAAGCAGTAACAAATCAACTGCAAACAATTTTTATTTTAGCTCGGCGCAAAGAATCCTGCACAAAAACATTTTATTGGAAGGGGGAAGAGAATTTGCGCAAAGAATGCTGCAGAAAACACAGTTCAGTGGAGTCCATAGGAGTGGGGGAGAGAAGAGAAAAACTCACAAAAATTTTGGCACCCTGAAGGCTCCAAATGGCCGCGGTTCCGCGGCCAAACACGTGCTCAGGCCGCGGTTCCGTGGCCGAAAAGAGAGATTGGGCTTCCAATTTTTTTGTGTGTGCTGGTCTGGGAGTCCTCTGCTTGTCTGGATTTCCTGAATCTTGATTTTCTCACTGTATCTGCTCCAGATTTTTACACTAGACTGTTGGCTCCGTATTGATCCGTCGCGGTGTAGCCTCGAGATATGGATCTAACTTCCCACGTCCTTGGCACTGAACTTGAACTTCGTATTATCCTGCACACTTGCACAAAAACTAATAAAAAAAAACAAGATGATTTTTTACAATGTATATATATTTTTTTGTTTTGTTTTTCGGTTAGATTTATATTCACAAATTAACCCGAAATTACACAAAGAAATAAACTACCGTCTCCCCGGCAACAGCGCCATTTGATTGGTAGAGTTTTTGCGTGTTCAAGTTTAGTTAATTACCGCAATCAAAACGGTTTCGCTTATAGCTAGCCGGTTGAGTACGGGTCGTCCGCAGGGAGATGGGAATCTTTTTCTACGTGCTTTAACGAGTTAAGTCCAAAAGTCCAGATTTGTTTGTGATTAACTAAGTATTAAAATGATATGTAAAGAGAGCTTGTTAGGGTTAGGATTAGGTTTGTTTGAGTTAGGAGTCGCTCACTTCTTTCGTTGCCACTCTTAATATCGGTGTTACGGTAATCGGCAACAGCGGGGATTAGCACGACTAGGAAGGAACTTGCGAGTATAAGCTAGGCTTTCCAATGCATAAGTTCTTCCTTTTGGTGCTTGTCCGTCCGTTCTTGGCTCTTAGCCTTAACCTCCGGTTAATTCAACCACAACCGGTCTCACTACGGAATCACCGCTATCATGTAGGATAGGGTGCCGTAGGGAGCGGATTGTGGTTCAATTAACGGGAGTTCGATTTAAAATGTTGGGCAAGGAAAGAGTGAGAGAGATTTCCTTCTCTCAAACTTCCCTTATCCTACCCTAACAAGTATGGAAACTACTCACCCATTACAAGAAGAACGAAAAATAAAACAAAGGAGGAAGATAGAAAGAAGGAGATTAGAAGATAACAACTAGCTATTTACGACCTCAACTTGGCAAGGATCAAACGTAAGCATCATGGTTGTTTAAGGATAAAGGAAAAGAGAATAAGAAAAAAACAACAATAAATAACAACAACTAAATTATCAATTGAAGATTACAAGCAATTAACATAACAAGAGCAAGACAAGTATAATAACAAAAAGAACTTCTTTATTCATCATTCTTCACTCACAAAAGCTCACTACAAGTTTTTAATGGAGAAGAGATGAGAAGAGGAAGAAGAACAACAAGTATTCTAAAACCTAAAATACAAGATTAAGCACCCTTGGCTTTGGCAAGTTCTGGACTATTTATAGGCAGGAAACTGGAAACGTAGGGGAAAATTCTGCCTCTTCATGAAAAGTCCAAAGTACCCCTGAAAGATGACACGCTGCCGACACCGTACGGCCGCGGTTCCGCGGCCTAAGCCTGCTAATGCCGCGGAACCGCGACACTTTAGAGGACTTGGTTCTTCATTTTTGGTGGCTTTTCCTGTTTTGCTGTGCCCATTAGTCTGGTATATGATTTTTCTCAGAATTTCTTCACGATTTTTCCAGAATTTCTGTTGATCAAAAGGTGATTGTATATGGATCTTTTTGTCATGATTTTCTTGAGCTCCGCGGAGATTTCTTGGATCCTGTGTTGCCATTGAGCCTTGTGTATGAAAATGACATTGATTTGCCATTTTGTCTCTTAAACTGGTGTGTGGCAACATACGGATAGAGAGCGGAGATCCGTATTTTATCTGTGGTTGGCAAGAACCCGGATTTTGTTGTGCTTTTCCATGAATTTCACCGTTTAGAGACGAGAACCTGTATCCTGCAATTGACTAGCAAACACGGCTCAAGAGTACCTACCGATAAACAATGTGATAAAAATTAGGCGGTATAAAGATGCAAAAATTTGATATGAACACTGCACAAGCAGGTCTTTTAATGAAGCCACCCTCTCTTCAGACAGCAGCTAACTACTGAATGTCGGTCGCGGGTCATTCGCCGTCCCCAACTTAATTTTCTTGAGGTTATCCGCAGTGGTATGTATTCCATCCTCCAGCTCTTTCGGTGCTGGTGGAAATTCTGAGATCACCTCATCATCGCTGTTTTCGAAGCACCAGGGAAGGTCATTTATATTCTCGGGCTCTTCTTTTGATATCGTTATCATATGACAAGTACGAATTCACTTCCAAGCCCAATGTGGAACCGGTTCTGCTCTCGTGGCTTTGGGTTCGTGCTTATGTGGCAGCGTTACCCTCCAGTTGTCAGACAGAGCGAACTTGCCGAGCTGATATTGATTTTCGACCCAATTCTTGAAGGTGAAGCAGTCCTCGAGAGGGTGCCCTATCACTCGGTGATAAGAGCAATAGTTTGGGTGTGAGACTTTGCCTGCTTTTTCGGGGTGTTTAGACTCCGGCAGCGTAAGCATCTGATGTTTTAGAGCGAGGTCAAGTATTTTCTTCGTCTTGTCCCGAGGAAAAGAGTACGCTCGACCCATTTTCCTCATGAGGGATAGATCGGAACCGCTCGATTCCCTCTTGCGTGGCTTCTTAGTCCCGCTTTGTTGCTGTTGAGCGCCTTTTTCGCCTTTCGACTTATTTCTGCCCCTGCGTCGAGCCTTTTTTATAACAGGTTGGCAGGGAGCGGCATCTTCTTCTTCCATGGCCTGTTGGAATAGGCGTTGCGTTTTGGTTTTCTCATAGATGGCCATTTCGCGGTTATGGCCGTCTCGGACTTTTTGACCAGCTTCTCTTATAAACTTGTCCATTTTTTCTTCGAACGACGGACTGGGCACCTTTGCGTCAGGAACTTTTGATGGTTCAGTGTTAACATCCTCCCATTGAGCATCCGCTTCTTCATCGAAGTCATGCACGACGTACCAGTCACGGAGTAGCTCTCGTTTCTTGGACCGAATGTATCCAAGCCCGATTGTTTCCATTCTCCCATTAGGTAACTTGTGCTGAGTCCCGGGAACGTTCCAGACCCGGTCATAGAATTTGGCTTTTCGAGCGGTCTGTTTAAAGGATATCCCTTGGTGCTTTAGCAGCCTCTTCAAGCCTTCTGTATAATATCTGGGGAGACGGATGGGCTGAAGCCTGTCAAGCGTAGGATCCGCGCCGTGCCAGATTTCTTTCTCCACTTTTGTTTCTTCAGAGCGGTAAAATAGAATTGCCTTTTCACCTCCTCTCCTGGGAGGGACATAGAACGTCTGCAACTCCCCTACGCTGTAGATATCAAGTGCATCCAGTTCTTTATGGTGTTTAAGTGGAACCATGGCGACTTGTAGACTTTGCTCTTCGTCAGCGGACATTTGTATTGAAGGCCGAGCAGAGAATACAGCATGGACCTCATCTTCCAAGTCGCTACCAAAGATCAACGTAGGAGCAGATGGTCCCGGCTTGTTGTATTGGGGCGGACCCGAATAAACTATCTCCTCTTCCTCCTCGGTATCACTGCCGAAGATAGGGATGGTGGCGTTAGCCTTGTTCTCCGGCTTGTGACACCTCTCCGTGTCTTCAAAATCCGGTAAAAAGTATTTGGCAATCTTCATATTTGCGGACCTCGTTCACAGAGAACGGGTTCAGTTCTCCCGTCACGGTATACTCGAGACCATCCCTAAAATATTTCATACACTGATGCTGTGTAGAAGGGATGATATTATACTCATGTAACCATGGTTGGCCGAGCAAAGCATTGTAGCATGTCTTGGCGTCTATGACGTGGAACTTAATGTCCATGACGAGTAGCCCAAAGCGTAGCGTCAGCATCACAGACCCAAGAGTTCTTGATGATTGGGAGTCGAACCCGGAGATGGTGATCTTGTCCCGAGCAAGGTGCTGGACGCTCATGCAGATTTCCTTTAACACCCGCACGTTAAGGAGATTAACGGAGGATCTATTGTCGACCAGGATTTTGCCTATCTTTATATCGTGGCAGTATCCTGAGACATAGAGGGGGCGATTGTGTTCGCACGTCCCAAGGAGAAGGTCTTCATCGCCAAAAGTGACATCGGCCGTGTGCACTTCTTCCAATTCATCCTTTATTTTTTCTTCGGCTAGGAAAGCTTGGAATTGCTCAGGGTCCTGTAGTGCCTTGATTAATGAATCCCTTGATTCTTTTGATAGTAAAAGGGCGTCAAGGATGCTGAGCTGCGAGTGCAGCTTCCTCAGATGCGCTAGAACGTTGTAATCCACCTTATTTTTCTTCGGCGGGTCCTTGGCAGTTAGCTCTTCCATGATTTGGTCATCTAGGGCGATATCCTCAGAGACCTTTTCTTTCCCTTTATCTTTTTTGTTTGAGGGTCCGAGATTCTTTTCGGGCAGCGTCCGATTACGCAGCCTGATATTTTCCCAGACCTTCTGCTCTTCTTCTTTTCCCGAGGTGGACTCTTTAAAGAGGGGGCTAAGAGCCAGCTCCTCGTCAGAATCATTCCCGAATGTAAGCACTTGTGATCCCCCGGCGTTAACCATGCGACAATTGCCGGTAGTTCTGTTAAGTTCTTCGATCGTATTTTTCCGCTCCCGACGATTTTTGTGTTTCTCCCGCTTAAAATGTTGTCGGTGAGCAATATATCCTTGCCACCATCTATCGAAAGCTTTGCACTCTTCGGTGGGGTGCGAAATCTTCCGATGATACAAGCAGTAGGAGGTGTGCATTTCCACTTCACCAATAATGCTTCCTTCAGAGGATGGTAGCTTCATGCCTATTGATATGGCCTTAGCAAACATTTTCCTCATCTTGAATTTGCTTTTATCCGAAGTGGATGTATTTTGCTCCAGCGGGAGTGTCTCAGCTCTTTCGTCAAGTCGCTGGCGCTTGGCCCTTTCAAATATAGCCGTCTCGTGTTCCCGATCAGCTTTACTTTTCAACAGAGCTTCGTCGAGGAATGCGTCAATTACTTCATCTGATGGCCCCAGAATTTTTGGTTCAGGATCTGCCCCCAGATTTTCAGTGCAAGGAGTTTCCTCATCGTCCGTGAACGAATGGGAAATCACATGACAGCTCGCTACGTATTCTTCAGATTCATCCGACGAACTTTCTCTCTCATCTTCCTCTTGAATGACGTGGTTGAGAAACTCTTGGAGTGTAATGGGAGTCCGTGCTTTTTGGTTGTATTCCTCCAGCGCGTCAATTTGTTTTTGTAAGTCCGTGCGCTTGTCGCCAGGCTTCACAGGCTTCTTGGATTTCTTCTTCTTCGAAGATTTTGACGGCTGGTTGTGAGTGCTTGGGCCACCACCATCGGTCTTTGGAGTTGGACGGGGCTTCAACATCTCTTCAATGACCTGCGGTTCCAACGGGTTCTTCCACCTGATCGCTGGGCATGTTTGAAGATCGTTCAGCATCCTCCTTGTCTTGGCTGATAGCACAACCTCCCATGGGACTTCTTCAATGAGAGAGCATGTTGCCCCCGGCGTATTCATCCTTTTAGAGGCGTGAGGTTGCGGCGCATTCACCTTCCATCTGTCGGGCAACGCGAACTTGCCCTGTTGGTACTGGTCTTTAATCCAATTTTTGAAGACGCATCAATCTTCGATCGGATGACCCAGTACTCGATGATAGGGACAGTAGTTGGGCTCATTGACATCATTTGGTTGCGACGGACGTTTTGGATCCGGCAGATTTATAAGTCGGTTGCGCAACGCCGGCTCGAATAATCTTCTCATTTTATCTCGAGGAAACGAGTAAGGACATCCTAGCCTCTTCTCAAGGGGTACGTGCGGATGCATATTATTTTGACGGACAACCGGCTTCGAGTTGCTCGGCTGTTGTTGAGCATTAGCGACAACGATCGCTTTCCCCTTCCCCTTTTCATTTCGGGAGTCCGGCTTTGGAAGGGGAGGTCAGTGGCCCATCTGATCCATTTGTGCTAGCTTGTCGATCAGGGCCTGGAAGGTAGTCGGCTTGAAGAACATCATAAATTGCGAGATGGTTGCTTGCGGATCAAGGGTTCCCACAAACATGCCTACCGTAGGAGCCTCCTCGATGCGTTGCTCGCATTTTGACCATAAGTTCCTCCACCGTATAGCATATTGGACCCATGTCTCGCGTAGCTTCACTCTGGCATTAATCAATGCCGTCATCGGGGTGCGTTCGCTGGCGCTTGTGAAACGCTGAGTAAACAGCAGTTCCATCTCCGCAAATGACTTGATAGAGTCGTTTGGGAGCTCAGAATACCACTCGAATGCTGTATCTGACAAGCTGCCGATGAACTGGCGAAGCAACAATTTATCATCACCGTCGGTGTTGCCGCAAAGCGCCCTGAACTGGGAAACATGCTGGTGGGGATTGCCTATCCGCTTATAGACATGGAATTTGGGTATTGTATAGCCCGACGGGTACTTTATCTGATCGTACCAACTCGGATATGGTCGTCCTGTTTTTACGACCTGACCGGCTGCTTCAGTTGCATTATGAACCCGTATCTGTTGGGCTATATATTCGTCCAAGTCAGCTTTGGAGATTATCTCCTCCTTGGCTGTTGACAGCGCCGGTGGAGGATTTGACTTCGCGCAGGTGGCTGTTGACAGCGCCGGTGGAGGTTGCTTCAGTCGCAAGCCCCTGCAGTTAATTACGTTACCGCATCGGGGTAACCACTTTCTCCTTCTCCAGAAATTTCACTTCGTGTCGTGTGTGTTTGTTTTGTTTGTGGATGCTCGTGGATTGTATACAGAGACTAAGTTATGCCGTCGCCCGTAGGACGTGGATTAGTCCAAATCCGTATTTACTTAGATTTAGGTTTGGTGTTTTAGTTTAAGGATACGTTAGCCGTATTGAAGCTAAGATCAACTTAAACGTTCGTTAAGGATACGTTAGTCCTGTTTGAGACTAAGATCGACTTAACGGAAAGAGCATTTGGGGCTCTATTGTTCCAGTTTAAGGACATAGTGGTCCTTGTTTAATGTATGGCCGTCGGGACCCGTCACCTCTCTGCGACGTTGAAGGATTACAACGACAGGTGTTAGAGGAGTTCGGAGATGTACCCTTGAACCAAAGTTGATTAAGAAATATGTAGTCTGATTGAATGTTTAAGGATACATTAGCCAGACTTGAGGCTGAGATCAACTTAAACGGGATCGTTTTAGATTCGACAAAAGAGCGTTTAGGGGCTCTATTGTTCCAGTTTATGGACGTAGTGGTCCATAGGTAGTTTAAGGACATTGCGGTCCATTGCCAGTTTAAGGACATGGTGGTCCATGGGTAGTTTAAGGACGCATAAGTCCATGGGTTTAAGGACCCCACAGTCCATATGGGTGTGTTTAATGACGCATTAGTCCGTTAGTTTAAGGACGCATAAGTCCGTCGGTTTAAGGACCCACAGTCCGTATCTTGGTTTAAGGACGCATAAGTCCATGAGTTTAAGGACCCCACAGTCCGTGTTAATGTGTGGTTTTCAGGACCCGTCACCTCTCTGACGTCGTTGAAGGATTACAACGATAGGTGTCAGAGGAGTTCGGAGATGTACCCTCGAACCGGATGTAAATTGATTTAGGAGAGCAGCCGTGCTTAGTCAATTTAATTTGAGGGCTTACGACCATGATTGGGCTAAGTCCAGTTGGGAATATTCAACGTTTTTCTTGATCTTTGGCCTATTAGTCCTGTGCTAGGGCTTTGCTCATGCACTGTATTTTGTTTTGGCCTGCAGAGCATTTGTTTTGTTTGGGCTCTCCCTTTTTATAAATGATGCAGAGCATCTGTTTTATTTGGGCTTTGCCCTTTTAATGCATTGCATTTTATTTGGCCTATTAGGCCTTTTTTAATTGGGCTTGGCCCTTCAGTAAATAATGCAGTGCATTAATTGTCTGATATTGGCTTGTCAGGCGCTTTACGCCAATCATTGAGCGCAAGCGCATATGAAGGTGACACGTGTCACGCTCTGGTGAGCGCGAGCGCAACAGCGTAGTGCGCTGTGCTGTTGCGCCGCTGACACGTGGCACTCTCTGGTGGCTTGCGCCAACCCAGGAGCGCAACAGTGCAGTTTTGCAAGTGCAAGGCACTGTTTAAATAACTTGATCCAATTTTGGATTCAAGAAAAGAATTTTTCTGAAATTCCAGAACCAATGGTTCATAAAAAGTGCAAGGCACTATTATTATTTATTTTTTATTGAAGATCATTGATCTTGTTCTTAGATCAATGATCTATTCAGAAGAAATTCTTCTATTTTATAAAGGTTTTTACCCTTTTCTTGAGTTCTTTTCAAAAATCTTCAGAGTTCTCTCTGTTTTGAATTTCTTGATGTCGATGTCTTTTGAATTGGGGTCTAGGGGCCTTTATATAGTGCCCATAAATTTGTTAAATTTGTTAAAGAGATCATTCTCTGAGGGATTTGGGAAATTTTCCCCACCATTGGATCTTTGATCCAAGTGCTTTTGTTTTACAGAAGACAATCTTCTTGTTTTAACAAGAACAGAAATATCTTACTAGAATTTTAATTCTGTTTGGCGCAAACGCCCCAGCGCTTGACACGTGTCGCACAGCGCAGAGCGCAGCGTAACTGCGCTTGCGTAATTGCGCTGCCACGTGTCGCGCAGCGCAACTGCGCTGCCACGTGGCGCACAGCGCAGCGCAACTGCGCTAGCGCAGCGCAGTGCTTGCGCAACTGAAGCGTTGCTTCCTTTAATTTTGTTTTAAATAGAGCCTTGCTCTGATTGGGCGCGTTGCCTTGGGCGCTGCGTTCCCTGTGCTGGCGTGTCTGATTTTGACACGTGGCACCCTGCGTGCAGCGCAGAGGATCTGAAGCGTTGCTTCATTTATTAAAATTTAAATTTTTAAAGTAGAGCTTTGCTTTGATTGGGGGGAATCGGAAGCATTGCTTCATCTCCCGCCTTGGAATTTGAACAGAGCTTTGCTCTGATTGGAGTAAACAGTGCTTGCGGTTAAACTCACTGCCAGCGTATTGACGAGTCTTCAGAGTCCCACACAGAGGGTTTCCCTGCTTCGGGCGAAACGATGTAGAGGCCGTATGGTTTTATGGTAGGATTCAATCATATACGTGCACTTGTGCACGTATCATGATTCGGACAAATAATACTACCGGGCTTTGGTTTAAGCCAGATCCTGGTATTATATTGTTGGATTATTTTCGTCTCATTGTATTTGTATTTTTCGGAATGCGGATGCGGGTATGTATATACGGACGAGGGGCATTCTTGTAATTTATTACAAGATTATTTTCTAGAAGATTACACCGCATTATGTTTATTAACCATTTAGGTTAAATTGTTAATTGAGGTGAAGGGATGAGTGTGTGCTTGGCATTTGTCATGCATGCCACAATTGGTGACTTATGTGGTGAGTCATGGGATGACTCATGGTGTGACTCATGAAACACTATTGTGGCATGCTTGAGTTTTTTTGTTTGTTGTGTGAGATATTTGTTGTGAGCTCTTGAGATATTTTCTAGAATTGCATGCTTTTCTTACACTCTCACAACACTTAGCCATTTTCTTGAGTTACTTTGCTCAAGCTTCACTCTCATCTCCAAGCATCTTCTTCTTTCTCCATCCTAACCCTCTCATGTGTTGAGAAACCTAGGGTGTTTAAAGACAAATTAATCCTCCATTAGACTTTACATCTTCTAGGCTATCAAGTTTAGCAAACTAGATACCCTAGTTACTTCAGTTATGAAGTAGGAGCTCGATTCATAGACTCTCGGGTGGATCATTTTCGATGGAGGGAGACCGACGACCAAACTTGATCGTGGTGACCACTAGGAGCTTGGGAAGAGGTTAAAGACCGAAGGACATGGATCATTCGGTATAACATTCCAAACTCTTTAATTAGCTTGCTAGTTTTAGGGTTTATGGTCGATCCATATTCGGGGTTGTGGTAACACCAGTTTGATAAATTTTTGTTCAGCATTCGACCACGGTTTGATGGCCAGGACGCTGCTATAACCCAACATGGTATCAGAGCCACCCCATAAATCCTACTAGCTAGTTTGCATATGGTTAAAATCTCGATCGACCAATTTTTCCGGATCACAGTTCCATGTTCATGTGCTTGCTGTCGAATTTCAAAGTTGTTTAAAAAATTTTTTTGGGTATCTTAAAAATATGTGCAGGAAAAATTAGAGCTATGAAAAAACTTTGGGCACCTAACTCCAAAATTCCACCATGGAACCTGAGAAAAATATCACATTTTGCGGCGGAACCGCTGCGCTTTTTGGGCTACAGTGCCTAAATTTTTTTCTAGGGCTCTACTTCATGAAAATATGATTTTTTTGATATATAGTTTTGGCCTAGATTTGTTTGAGTGTTGGATTTGCATTTGAGGCCAATTTGGAAAAGTTTAGTCGATCAAAATTTTAAATATGTGGTTTTCAGTGCATACATTACTATCTGCGACCGTGAATGTCATTAGAACGGTACAACTAGTCTAATTACTATGTCTTTCAGACGGTTTTGCGAACATCACATTCACGTTGATGTTCTGTGTTATGCTGTGGTTGTAGTTGGATCGTCGTAGTGGATAGCCAGTGGTGCAATGATACTAAAGTTTAGATTCATTTGTATATTTGATATTGCAGGACGAGCGTCCGACATGTGGACTGCCTTCTCTGCCCGTTTGTATATTATTTGTTTGTGGCATAACCGAGTTAAGGTCGATGTCATCGTTGTACATATATTTTCTTTTCTGTACTAGAATTACCCCGCAGTGGAGTGCATGAATAGCCGGGTTCTAGAGGGCAATGGGTCCGCATCTCATGGCTTTGAGATGGAGGGGGCTTTACTCTAGAATTGGTGGGCTATTCGCCGCACTCGTAAGGGGTACATGTTGACCCACGGAGGGGTGCTCAAGTTATCGAATTCTGTAAAGTGCCGAGTGGCCCATTCAGTCCATTCACGTTGTTGATTGGGGTTGTCTCGCTTCTGGGATTGGCGGGTATCTTTCCGCACTCGTAGGGGTCTAGGTTTTCATTGCATAGGCTATCCACACGACAGGGAACGTCGGGTCTCATTTGCGGCTCAAGTGAAACCCGAGGCTCCAGGATTATCCACCACTCTGTGTTGCTTGGCTGAGATTTTGTGATGTTAATTTATATCATGCATGGGACGATTGCTATATATATTTATATATATACTAGTAGATGTTGTATATGTTTTGCACCCGCGCTAGTCCAGCCCCCGTCTGCCGTTAGTAAAGTAACCTAACGGGTGATGACGGGGCCCAGTGGCGAATGCGGGTGGCATATACGTACATCATATTTTCGTTCCATTATCTGGTGTGATATGTTTAATTGATGGGACTACGTTGATTCTGATCAATGTAAAGATAAAACAAACCTATTTGATGTTGTTGGAACCAAGTTTTTTTAAAAACAGATATTTCAGACGTTTGCTTTTGTTTTGCACAGTGGTATTCGGTTATGAATCCAACACCTCATTCGACGAGGCAAGGGCTGAGATTCCTTCATAGGGAGTGACCCCTTGGGCAGAAGTTTGCGTCAACGTAATTACTTTACTATAGTCGATTCTTTTGCTTTGCATCGTGGTATTCAGTTTGGAATATCCTGCACCTCATTCGACGAGGAAAGAGCCGAGATCTCTTCATAGGGAGTGATCTCTTCAGCAAAAGTTTTCGCCACTATATATTTATAAAACCACTCGGTTCCTTCAACGATATCAAGTTCATTACGTTAAAGGTTTTTCGCCAAAAACCAGCAGTAGCCCTCCGTCATTTCAGATTAGTATTGCTTAGTATTTATTCTACGTTTGTCGTTGTTATTCGCCGAGACGTAGTGTGCGGTAGCTCTGTAATGCTTTTCTGTCACATGGACATGTGGATTGGTTAGGACAGTCATACGACTTTATTAATTATTCGTCAAGGATCGTGCGGATGGGTTTAACGCAATCAAGATAACGACGGGTTGAACTTGACTAGGACCTTTTGATTTGTTAATTATTCGTCAAGGTCACTTGGGTCCTAGGGGTAAAAATCACATCGGGAGTTTCAAACATACACGAAACTTTCCAGGCATGCGCATACCTCCTGGAGTGTGGTGACTTGAGTGGATTCTATCAAGTTATCATGCGATGATAGTTGGATCCCGATTCTCACTGATGAGTAGGTGTTACTTCTCGGGTGATTTTTGATGATCCCGACTACTTCTCCTTTTAGGTTTGGAGGAGAATTCGAGAAAACAGTGGGAGACATCCTGATTAGATAAATAATTAACCATTCTGATATAGGTTAGAGTGCACGTTGAGTGTTTCTTTTCTCTCTCTTTAGCAGCTATCTTGATCCGACTTAAACTAAAACTCATGGACCAAATTAACCGAACTTTCTTAAAACCCTTTGGCTTTTGGATTGTCATAGTCGCATATATCATTGCCGCTCTTACTTTTACCCTTTGCATTTCTCTGGAACATTCCGTATCACTACGAAGATCCACATTTATTGGATATGACCATCGTATAGTTACATACGAACTCGAAGAAATTTGTTTCAGATTCGAGGATGGTTTTTGGTTCTGAAGAAATAGAATAGGACTATTCGGTTTTCTTTTCTCTTTACCTTCTCTCAGGTTGCGAGGGCTCCTACTATTAGGGGAGTACACCAATTACGCTTATTAGGTAGTCTTCTTCCAAACCATAGGCAGGTACCAAAAGGTAGGGAAAGAAGAAAACCAATTAGCTAAGTTTAGTGTACAGAAGGTAATAAGTAAAGACATATAAAAGGATTAGAAAGAGGGTAAAAGGAAATTGCGACTGCTAGCATTCACGACAAAGCCGCGTGTATCATCGCCACTCCTACTTCACCTTTTCTTTTCTCCTGAACACTCCATATTACTATGAAGATCCAAATTTATTGGATACGCCATCGTATAGTTACATACGAACTCGAAGGAACTTGTTCCAGTTCGAGGATGGTTTTCGGTTTAAGAGAAATTGAATAGGATTATTCAGGTTTTCTTTTCCCCTTTACTTTCTCTCAGGTTGAGTGGGCTCCTAGTATTATGAGAGTACACCTATTACGCTTATTAGATAGTCTTCTTCTAAACCATAGGATGGTGCTGAAAGGTATGGAAGGAAGAAAACGATTTAGCCTAAGTGCGGTGTACAGAAGGTAATATATAAAGACATATAAAGGGATTGGAGAGATGGCAAGGAAATATACGGTTACAATCATGAATCAGGATAGCAGAAGAGGCATTACTAGGAATATCTGGATACTCCTTCGAAACATTTTCATGTTTCAGTTTCACTGTGTAGTGTTAATTGAAATCTGTTTTTCCCATTTTGATTCTAACTCCAGGGTATGTATTTACCAGATTTGATTCTCACATCTGTATGGCGTTACAGATGGTAAGTGGGAGTAAGTTATTGGGAATTAGGTAATTATATCCTCATTATATCGGAATTCATTCTAATTGGTGATATTTGAGGAAATCACCTGGGTTTTGCCTGACTACAAATATTTGATTTTGAATCTCCGATGTTATGGACCAATCTCAAACTGATATATCTGTACGTTTATTTTATAAAGTGAGATATACCTTTTGGAAATTATGTTTATGACATTTACCTATATCAGTTGATGATTGGGTAAGGAGCATTCAACAGCGGTGTAATTCTTCTTAACCATGGTACAATTTTCAACTTACGATGCACAAGGTCTGAGTTATTAAACTCAGGAGACTTATACAAAGTATTGTATGTTGTCGAGTGTCCATTAGTGGAAAGGGGTTGGTACTCGTACTATATTTTGTTTACTTTTGACTTCTATAGTTTTAGACAAGTATTTCATAGAAATACAAGGTCCAGATTTTGAGAAGTTATAGGCATACGAATAAAGTGGAGAACTATGTGTTGCAAGTATCAAGATTCTTCAAAGTGATCGAATATGTAAATACTTGTGCTAGGTATTCCGTTGATAGTAATGGTTTTAAGAACTTGCTTCTCTTTCAGATTACTCATATGTGAATGAACTCCTAGATGAGTAATGCTGATTGGCCTCCTTCCATTTGGTTGATATGCACTGAAGACAGTTGCGTGATTTTTGAATCTGGTTCCAATTAAATTAGTGCATATATTTCTATATTGGATATAGAATTGATCATATCTTGACGATGTTGAGGTATATAGAGTTGTCCGGATGATGCTTAAAACCAGAATCTGGACAAACTTAAGGCATGTTACAGTAATGGCAGTTTGTGGGTTATCCCGGGTATTGACGAGGGTTAACTTTCTACTATCTGGAAGATCAATAGTTATATTGTTCTTGACTCGCCACCAGTTTTAGTAAAATGGATTCTTTTCAGAAAACATTAGTGGGAGTATGGTAGAACTGGAAGTGATTCCGGAACCATAAACGATTACTGAAAATTTAGTAGGACCTAAAAATTTAATTGGATTCGACATTCCATTAGCTACTCCGCAGATATGATGGGTAACCTCAGACACCCGAAAGGTATTTCGGTCTCCTCAAGGACGGTGACAAGGAGGTTCTTGTTTACTAAGACTTGCCACTACTACTGTTCTAGACTATGAGACTTGGCAGGATGATGACTATAACATCGTTCTAAACTAGCTTTAGAAGTACACACGTATATGACTCTGCCAGAAGGTTGTTGTAGTCAGTGGGAGCAGTGGAAGTATAGTGGGCAAGTAGCTTGTGTCTATTTATAGACTAAAGCAAGTAAAGTGGAGATAGATCATCTATTTTTGATGTGACCGTCATAGAGTTTGACTTCATCAGAATAAGAGATGGATCTGGTAAGAAGGTATTAGGGTGTGATGTCCTGGTATTTGGATGACATGCACTAAATAGAAAGAGATCTTCCTATACTACGATCGGTTATACTATAGTTGTCATAAAGGGTTTCTCCATATTGGATCTGGATAAAATATCAGGATTCTGGTTACTAGATCTATGGTTTTAGATCTAGACTTAGGAAGTGTCCCAATTTAGGTACTTCGACATTATTCTAAAGGTGTTTTAGAATGGTTGACTCCGGGCATGGTGGTGTACCTGCAGGTGATGGAGTCACGCTCTCTAAAGGATGTCTTACAGACTAAAGAGAAGAGGGGTTTGCATGATTAGCATATCACTTGCTTAGGCAATTGAGTTAATCATGTAATGTTAAGTACCACACTAGATATTGTTTTTGCACCAGTAGCAAAAAGTATATATTAATCCAATCCTGGAGAAATGGAGGGAAGCAGTTTTGAACATAACCGGATGTTCTTAGAATATGGTAACGGCTGCCACCTTCGGGAGGCGGTTATCAGTTCAGACTTCCAAGGTGACCTGGATGACAGAGAGGCCGTCTAAGTTATAGTTTTCCCTCTTTTGAGGGACAGTATGTTAGACAGGTAGTCCAAACGAATGCTGAGGAAGGTATGGCACTGGATACTGATTAAATTCAGTGGATGATACAGTCTAAGAAGTTTGTTGGATTTGGAGTTCATTTGTGAACTAGGTCCCATCAGATATCCACACAAATTCTAAGACAGGTATTGCTTATTTCGGGAGATAGTTGTTCTCGATGAAATTGAGATATAGAGAGATATAGAAAGAAACATTGGAGCGGATCTACTCACTGGGGCTATTTCTCGAACGCAATAGTTTCATAAATAGGCTTTGCGAAACTGATTAGTAGAGGAGTTGGGTGTTTGGTATCACACGGGCTGTGAGTATGCGACACCGCAATAATTAGCCTTAAGTGCAAGTGGGAGATTGTTGGCTATAGTGTCCTCAAG
The DNA here is from genome assembly GCA_030015575.1 of Agapanthus africanus. Taxonomy (NCBI): domain Eukaryota; kingdom Viridiplantae; phylum Streptophyta; class Magnoliopsida; order Asparagales; family Amaryllidaceae; genus Agapanthus; species Agapanthus africanus. Next base: position 107,630,417 of record CM057348.1, read on the forward strand.
TCAATTATTGTAATCGCAAGCACGCGATTAGATGATTGAGGGAGGAACTATACAGGCAGAACAGTCTTACTCGAAAAGATAGTATGCTATCTGGTTTATCTTTATTATCATATACATGCTTTAGGTGGCATTACAGTTCACTATTATATATTGATAGAGCCCATAGGATTCTTTCTTGACTACCAGCATTATGATGGCGATCATATACATGGGAGCTGGGTGGTCTATAAGCACATCCTTAAATGTCCCTAGTCGTGGGAGTATCGAGACTGGGCATCGATACTCAGAAGTAGACTAGTGTGTACTGATCGAGACCCCGACGAGGGGCGATGACCGGTCTCACAAGCTATTGGTGTTAGTTTATTCACCTAAGATAGTATTGGGGTGCTCATTGGGTTATGAGTATACTGGACGGACTCACCGGGAACATACTAGTTGGTATTATACTTATTGTCAGATAGAGGTTCCCTGGTGACGTGTGTACAGATTAGTCTGTTGACCTGAGATCATCATCTGTCTCGTGTGTATTCCCACTGTGGTTTGATTACTACCTTACCACGGCTCAAAGGAGTCATGAAAACTGCTTTTAGTTGGGTACAATCCCGAGCCACATGGAGGCAGTAAGCGGATCATCGGGGATTCGTCTCTCCCGGTATTGGGAGTTGATGTCGCGAGGTGCACGGGTGACCATCATCAGAAATCCTTGATCAAGATAGTCGAGAATTACTGATTTTGATCAGTAGTTTCTCAGTTCGTGATGGGCTTCATACCGCCACTAAATGTTGCGTTATTAGGGGTCTAACTTTATCTATCCCCCCAGACTCGATATGCGATACTCTTAGATGAAGAGACCGTACTGTACGGATATTGTCACCGGACAGGCTCAGTAGGGGTCAAGATGAGTTTGCTCGTTGGCTTTCCTTTCGCTCAATACCTGGATAGCCGTTACGTACAGCTAGTGCCGCTGACGTGCTTGTGGTTAAACCCACTGCCAGCGTATTGACGAGTTTTTAGAGTCCCACACAGAGGGTTTCCCTGCTTCGGGCGAAACGATGTAAAGGTCGTATGGTTTTACGGCAGGGTTCAATCATATACGTGAACTTATGAATGTATCATGATTCGAACGGATAATACTAGTGGGCTTTGGTTTAAGCCGGATCCTAGTATTATATTGTTGGATTATGTTCGTCTTATTGTATTCGTATTTTTCGGAATGCGGATGCGGGTATGTATATACGGATGAGGGGCATTCTTGTAATTTATTACAAGATTTTTTTCTAGAAGATTACACCTCATTATGTTTATTAATCATTTAGGTTAAATGGTTAATTGAGGTGGAGGGATGAGTGTGTGCTTGGAATTTGTCATGCATGCCACAATTGGTGACTCATATGGTGAGTCATGGGATGACTCATGGTGTGACTCATGAAACACTATTGTGGCATGCTTGAGTTTTTTGTTTGTGGTGTGAGATATTTGTTGTAAGCTCTTGAGATATTTTCTAGAGTTGCATGCTTTTCTCACACTCTCACAACATTTAGCCATTTTCTTGAGTTGCTTTGCTCAAGCTTCACTCTCATCTCCCATGGCATCTTTTTCTTCCTTCACCCTAACCCTCTCATGTGTTGAGAAATCTAGGGTATTTAGAGACAAATTAATCCCCCATTAGACTCTACATCTTCTAGGCTATCAAGTTTAGCAAACTAGATATCCTAGTTACTTCGGTTATGAAGTAGGGGCTCGATTCATAGACTCTCGGGTGGATCATCTTCGATGGAGGGAGACCGGTGACTAAACTTGATCGTGGTGGCCACTAGGAGCTTAGGAAGAGGTTAAAGATCGAAGGACACGGATCATTCGGTATAACATTCCAAACTCTTTAATTAGCTTGCTAGTTTTAGGGTTTATGCTCGATCCGTATTCGGGGTTGTGGTAACGCCAGTTTGATAAATTTTTGTTCAGCATTCGGCCACGGTTTGATGGTCAGGGCGCTGTCATAACCCAACAGAGAGAACGGTGCAGGAGGACCTTAGGAAAAATAGCAAACATGTCAGAAAATTGAAACCGAGGAAATAAAACTTGAGTGGTTCCTTTAGAAAGAAACTACCGACCTGAACCACCTCCTGGGCAATCGCGACCACTTGGGCCTTCATGGTGCCCCGGAGAATCTTGGTCCCTGCTGCCTTCTCCATGTCGTTCCCCAACAATCCACACTATGATTCTCGACACCAAATTGAGCATAAGAAAAACCAAGCGGGCCACTCTCGACCCGATCCATGAATAGGTCGGAACGAGAGTGGGGGGCTAATGATAATGCTCACAAGTGGTGTCTCCTCAGAATACGAAACGTGGCGAATGACGCGTCCAGAAGGCTACGAAGGTGGAATAAATGAGATGCATTAGGGGTGTTCCTCGGGGACTCGTCTCCGAGGACGCATCCGACCTTTCAGAGACCTCCCTGAGTACTTTCCACATTCACCTAGCAAACAGCCAACAGCTCGCTTCCGAGCAGCCCAGCGAAGCTTCCTAGATCTTCTTGCTCGTCTCCGAGCCATCTTATAGGCCGAGCTTTCTCGGCCTCCCTGCTCGTCCCCGAGCATCCTGAAAGGCCGAGATTCTTCGGCTTCCTCGATCAACCGAGAGCACAGAACCCAAGCTCCCTCGCAACGGCTCCAGGTATCTCGCCAAGGCGAGATATCCGCCTCCCCACGTTCTACGTCCCACACTAGCGCGTCCCCCCATTAATGGGCATATCCCGCCATTAATTCGAGGATAAAGCAAGGGCGTAACTGACGACGGTGATCTCATGCCTTCTCGCTTCACGCGACCACTATATAAACCCCTCTCTCAGATGACTCAGGTAACTCGAACTGATTCCAATACGCCGTTACTCTGCACCCATTCTCCGGCACTAACTTGATCGTCGGAGAGTCCTATGGTAGTCACCTATCCCTGGACTTCTTTTGCAGATATCTCAACATCAACATTAACCCATTGAGATCCACACGCGCAACAACTCCCAAACCAAATCTCAACTATTAAAGACCGCCATCACAGGATCGACGGAGGACAACATTTGAAGGAGATCACGACCACCGTCAGAATCCAAATTTCACAATCACTCATAGGTTGTTATTCTTGTTTCCTAACTCTTTGCAGGAGTAACATCCATTCACCATCTCAATTCACAAATCTTACTTACACAGACTCATCTTGAATATCCAAAACCCATAGATTCAACCTAGCCTCTGCCATCGTGAAACCCTAAATTCCATTCCGTGATCTCTCGTCTCCTGATCTTAATTTCAATGACGGAACTCATTTCTTTTGACAATATTATTGATAATTCTCAATACTGGCGACCCTCAGGATCATGACACGTGGCGAACGACACGTCCCAGAACTCAGAAGAAAGGGCCCACAAAGGCAGTCCATGCTACCCCTGTACCCGTTGTAAGTCTACGGTAGTGCTCCGGCCGTCTACAGACGCCAAATGCGGAACAAAAACTTTTTAACTGGCGCTATCGTGTACTTTAACCCGGATCTGCCATTATTGCTAAACTAACAAACTGTAAAGAGAGTAGAAAGGTTATACCGAACGATCCGAGTCCTTCATTCTTTAACCATCATCCCACGCTCCGTTGCGGCTGCTTCGTTCTCGTCGATCTCCGATCTCCTCGTCCAGGTGGCACCACGTCAACGATTCTTTAAACGGGCTTCCGCCTCTGACTCGAGGCAACTCGGTCGTCAAGTTTGCTAAAAGAGATGACCAAGATTGATGTAGAGAATGAGTAGAAGACTTTGTCTCGTTCCGTCCAAAGCTATGGACGAACGGTTAATGAAGTTGCCAATTGATTCGGGTGATGGAATAAAACGAGCAATGAAATTTCCATACACCCCAAAACTATCATAATCTTTTTACAACTATCAAGTGAGTAAGAGAGAGGGGAGGGGCCGGCCATCTTATAGGAGGTGGGGGGGTGAGTGTAGGAGAGAGGAGAGTGACCACAAGAGAAAATATCTAGTGTGAACACAAATAAATATCTAGTGTGAACACAAAGAAAGCAACCAATGAAACATCAACACCACTCTAACCTAGTCACCACCTTCTAGAACCTTCTAGAAGCATGGCTCACCCTCATCCAAGAAAAGATAAATCCGTCTTTAACCGAATGTTAAAATACGGCTGATAGAAAACTGGAAACTGGCAACTTCCAAAAGTGATCCCGAAACGAATTTCAGGATAACCCCGTAACTGTATAAATATACCCGCATTTGTATTACGACCGAATACAAATGCAACTGAGACAAAGATATTATATCTACTCAGTATAATACTCGGATCCGGCTTAAACCAAAGCCGACCAGTATCATCTGCCCGAAATCTAACACGTGCGTAAACGCACGTGCATTTTCCGAACCCTGCCATAAAACCATACGGCCTCTACAACGTTTTTCCCGAACTTGGGAAACTGTCTGTGGGGGACTCTAATGACTCGTCAGTACCCTGGCAGTGGGTTTAACTACAAACCGTCAGCGGCACTGGCTATGCGTAACGGCTGCCCATGAACTGACCTCAAGGGAGACCGATGAGCGAACTCATCCGGAAACCCTACTGAGCCTAACAGTGATAATGTATATACAGTCCGGTCCGTTCGTCTATGAGTATCGCATATCTGCCTAAGGGGCTAGTAACGTCAGACCCCCAATAGCAGTATAAGTCGTGTCGGAGAGTAGCCCAATAACACCCTGAGATACTATTGGAGTATCTACCAGTAAATCTCCTGCCACGGCCATGGGCTTTGTGTAATGGCTCTCCTAGACACAGCATGATCTCGCCCCCAATACCGGGAGAGACGAATCTCCTGCCGATCCGCTCACGTGCCTCTATGTGGCTCGGGACTGTACCCAAAAACTACATGTTTTCTCGACTCCTTTGAGCCGTGGTAGGGTAGAAATCAAAGCACAGTGGGAACTCACACGAGACAAATGACGACCTCAGGTCGATGAACTAACATGTACACATGTCACCAGGGAACTGCTATCTGACGATATGTATAATACCAACTAGTAGGTTCCCGGCGAGTCCTGTCCGGTGTACTCATAACCCAATGAGCACCTGTATACATCTTATGTGATCCAACTGACACCAGTGGCTTGTGAGACCGGCCACCGCCCCTCATCGGGGTCTCGTCTGTATACACTAGTCTACTCCGGAGTATCGATGCCCTGTCTCGAAACTCCCACGACTAGGGACCACAATTAAGGATATGCGTATAAACCACCCTACTCTCACGTATATGATCGCCATCATACTGTAGGTAGTAAAGAAAGATCCTAAGGGCTCTATCAAAGTGTAACAGTGATCAGTCATCTGAAACTGTACATGACTTATAAAGGCAAACCAGATAGCATACTATCATCTCGAGTAAGACTGTCCTACCGGTATAGGTCATCCGCAATCATTGCAATCACGTACCTGCGATCCAATAATTGACTCTGAGGGCACTATCTCCAACAATCTCCCACTTGCACTTAAGGCTAATTATTGCGATGTCGACTACTCACAGCCCGTGTGAAACCGAACATCCAACTCCTTTACTAATCAATTTCACAAAGCCCGTTTGTAAAACTATTGTGTTCGAGAAATAGCCTCAGTGAGTGGATCCGCCTAGATGTTTCTTTCTATATCTCTCTAAATCTCAAGTTCGCGGAGAAATCCATCTCCTGAATTGAGTAATACCTGTCTTAGAATATGTTTGGATATCTGATGGGACCAAGTTCATAAATGAACTCCAAATCCAAACTTCTTATACTGTACAGATCACTGAACCAAATCAGTATCCGGCACCATGCCTCCCATAGTATCCTCTTGGACCACCTGTCCATAATACTGTCCCTCGTAAGAGGGAAAACTATAACTCTGACAATCACTCTGTCATACATGTCACCTTTGAAGCCTGGAATGATAACCGTCTCCCGAAGGAGGCTGCCGTTATCAAATCCGTAGAACATATACTTATGTTCTAAAACTGCTTCCTTATGTTTCTCCAGGATTGGATTAATACAAACTTATTGCATCTAGTGCAAAAACAACATCTAGTGTGGTACTTGACATCTCATGATTGGCTCAGTTGCCTAAGCAAGTGATCTGCCAATCATGTCCATCCCTCTCCTCTTTAGTCTGTAAGACACCTTTAGAGAGGGTGACTCCATCACCTGCAGGTACACCACCATGCCAGGAGTCATCTGTTCTAAAAACCATTAGAATACTGTCAAAGTACCCACATTAGGAAACTACCCAAATCCAGATCTAAAACCATAGATCTAGAAACCAGAATGTCAAATATTATATCCATATCCTGTTTGGAGAAACAACTGTGTGACGACCACAATACAACCGATCGTAGTATAGGAATTTTACTTCCTACTCTATGTATGTCATCCAAATACCACGACATCACACCCTACTACCTTCTTAACAGATCCATCCCCTATCCTGATTGAAGTCAAACCTATGACTGTCACATCAAAATTAGATGATCTATCTCCGCTATAACTGCTCAAGTCTATAAATAGACATAAGTTACTTGCCCACTAAACTTCCGCTGCTCCCACTGACTATGACAACCCTCTTACCGAGTCTCATATCCTGGAACAACAGTAGTGTTAAGTCTGGGTAGATAAGAACCTCCCTGTCACCGTCCTTGAGGCTACCGAAGTACTTCTCGGGTGTCTGAGGTTACCCACCATATCTGCAGAGTGGCTATTAGAATGTCAAACCTGATTGAATATATAGGTCCTATTAAATTTTCCGTAATCGTTTGCGGTTCTGGAATCACTTCCAGTTCTACCATACTCCCACTACTGTTTTCTGAAAAAATCCATTTTACTAAAACTGTGGCGAGTCAAGAACAATATCACTATTGATCTTCCAAATGGTAGAATATCAACCCTCGTCATAGCCAGGGTCAACCCACAAACAGCCATTACAGAAACGTGTCATGAGTTATCCAGAGTCTGGTTTTAACCATAAGCTGGACAACTCTCCGTACCTTAACATCTTTTAAGGTATGAACCATTCTATATCCAATATAGAAACTTTGGCACTTATTTAATTGGAACCAGATTCAAATCATGCAGCTGTCTCCAGTGCATATCAACTTAATAGAAAGAGGCTAATCAGCATTACTCAACTTAGGAATCCATCCAATTATGAGTAACCTGAACGAGAAACACGTTTCTCAAAACCATCACTATCATCTGAATACCAATCACAAGAATCTACATCTTCGATCTCTTTGAAGAATCCCGATACTTGTGACACCTGGTTCTCTACTTTATTCTTATACCCACAACTTCTCAAAACTTAGACCTTGTATTTCTACGAAACACTTGTCTAAATACTAGAGAAGTTATAAGTAAACAGAACATAGTACGAGGACCTACCCCTTTGTCCTGATGGATACTTGGACAACATACAATACTCTGTATAAGTCCGCTGAGTTGAATAACTCAAAACCTGTGCATCGTAGGTTGAAAACTGTACCCTGGCGATTTCCTCAAATATCACCAATTACAACGAATTCTGATATAATGAGGATAATCACCTAATTCCCAATAACTTACTCCCACTCATCATCTGTAAAACCATACAGATATGAGAATGAAACCTGGTAAATGCATACCCTTGGAGTAAGTATCTAATCGGGAAAACAGTTTTCCTTTAACAATGCACTGAAACATGAAAATGTTTCGTAGGGGTATCCTGGTATTCATAGCAATGCCTCTTCCATAATCCAATTCATGACTATAACCGTATATTTCACTGCCATCTCTCCAAGTCCCTTTATTTGTCTTTAGTCGTTACCTTCTGTACACCATCGTTAGGCTAAATGGTTTTCTTCCTTCCCTACCGTTCGGCACCAGCCTATGGTTTGGAAGAAGACTATCCAGTAAGCATAATAGGTGTACCCTCCTAAACCAAGGAGTACTCGCATCTTGAGAGAAGGTGATGATAAAAGATAGCTGAATGATACCTTATTCTTTTAAAGGTGAAATAGGAGTGACGACGATGTACGCGGTTTTGATCGTGAATGATAACAGTCGTAATTTACTTTGCCCTCTTTCTAATCCCTTTATTTTGTCTTTACATATTACCTTCTGCACACCCTACTTAGGCTAATTGGTTTTCTTCATTCCCTACCTTTCGGCACCTGCCTATGGTTTGGAATAAGATTATCCAATAAGCGTAATAGGTGTACTCTCCTAAACCAAGGAGCCCTCGCAACCTGAGAGAAGGTGATAATAAAAGACAACTGAATAAACCAATTCTATTTCTCCTGAACCTGGATCCATCCTCGAAGAAGTCCCTTCGAGTTCGTATATAACCATACGATGGATCTATCCAATGGAAGTGGATGTCCGTAGTAAAATGGGTGTTCTGAGAAATGCAAAGGGTAAAAGGAGTGGCAATGACTTATGCAACATAGACAATCCAAAAGCCAGTATTTTAAGAAGGTTCGGTCAACTTGGTCACTGAGTTATAGTCTATTGTCGGTCAAAGGTCGCTGCCAAAGAGAGAGAGAAAAGAAACACTCTGCGTGCACTCTGACCTAGATCAGAATGGTTATCACTTTATCTAATCCGGAAACCTCCCACTGTCCTGTCAAATTCTCCTCCAAACCTGAAAGAAGAATCAATCGGGATCACCCGAAGAGTAAACCAACTCATCAGTGGGAATCGGGATCCAACTCTCATCGCATGATAACGTGATGGAATGCATCCACGTTACTCATACTCCAGAAGGTATGCACATACTTGGCAAGTTTCAGTTTCTTTAGAAACTCCCGATAAGATTTTTGCCCCATGCTCTTATAACCTTGGCGTTGGTCAAAATGTCATAAGTCACATGCCAAGTTCTACCCGTCACTATCTTGTCAATTTGAACACACCCGTACATGCCCTTGACGTTGGCCAAAATGGCAGAACGACTGTCCCAAACCAACTCATCTATCTATGCAACAAATGAATACCCAGCAGCTACCAAACACTATGCCTTGGTGTTGGTCAAAATACATAGCTTGAATACTACTGAATACCCAAAAGAAGTGACGGAGGGCTACGACTGGTTTTTGGCGAAAAACCTTTAACGTAGTGAACTTGATATCGCTGAAGGAACCTGATAGCTTTTTAAAATATAGTGGCGAAAACCTTTTGCTAAAGAGGTCATTCCCGATGAAGGGATCTCGGCTCTTTCCTCGTGGAATGAGGTGCGGGATATTCCACTGAATACCGCGGTGCAAAGCAACTTGTAATCGACTATAGTGAAGTTATTACCCTGACGCAAACTTCTGCCCAAGGGGTCAGTCCCGGTGAAGGGATATCGGCCCTTGCCCCGTCGAATGAGCTGCAGGATATTCCACTGAATACCGCTATGCATAACAAAAGGAAACGTCTTTGCAATAAATCTTTTTAAATTTGTTCCAACAACTGCCAAACAGGTTTGTTTTACTTTGCATTGATCAGAATCAACGCAGTCCCATCAATCAATCACACCAGAAAAGAACGAAATAAAATGTACGTATATGCCATCCGCATTCGTCACTGGGTCCCGTCATCACCCGTTAGGTTACTTAACTAACGACAGAGCGGGGACTGGACTAGCGCGGGTGTAAAACATATACAACATCTAATAGTATATAAACCAATATACAATAATCGCTCCAGGCGTGATAATATGCAACATTACAGAAAAGTAATATGCATCACAGAACAATACAGATAATCTGGGATCCTCGAGTTTCACAGAGCCGCTGCTGAAACCCGACGTTCCCCTGGTCGTGTGGATAGCCTGTGAAATGAAACCTAGACCCCTACGGGTGCAGCAAGTTACCCGCCAAAACCTGAAGCGAGGCAGCCCCTTACAGCAAAGTGAATGGACCATCCTGCACTCCACGGAATCCGGTAGCTTGAGCACCCCTCCTTGGGTCAACCTTTACCCCTTACGAGTGCGGCGAATAGTCTGCCAATTTTAGAGTGAAGCCCCTCTGCCTCTCAAAGCCATGAGATGCGGACCCGTTGCCCTCCAGAACCCGGCTATCCGTGCACTCCGTCGTGGGGTAAAACTAGTACAGAAAAGAAAAATATGTACAATGGGTACATCGACCTCGACCCGGTCGTGCCCCAAAAGAATATTATACAACAGACAGTGACGGCAGTCTACATGTTGGACACTCGCCCCGCAATATCAAATGTACAAATAAATCCAAACTGCACTACCATTACACACTGCTATCCACCACGATAAATCCGCAACATCACAGCACAACACAGAACATCAATGCGAATGTCACGTTCGCAAACCCGTCTAAAAGAACTATAGCAATCAGACGTGGTTTACCGATCAAATGACATTCCCGGTCGGAGATATAATGTAAGCACTGTAAACTAACATGTTTAAATTTCGATCGACTAAATATCACGAAGTGGGCCCTACGAACATCTGTTGAACAGTAACAAAATCTGGGCCCAAAAGATATATACCAAAAACCCCAAATTCCAGATAAGAACCCACTGTGCAAATTTGGGGCCACGATCTCACTAAATGGCCGCGGAAGCGCGGTCAAACCATAGGTTTGACCGCGATTCCGCGGCGGTCTTATCGAATCACGTGCTCAAATTTGTATGGTTTTCTTAGAAAACCCTGCACAACTTTCTGTGATATGTAGAATAATTTTTGGAACCCTTTAAAAATCAACAGAAACTGTGAACTTGAAATTTTGCAGTTTTTGATATTCGGTCCGATCGATATTTTAAACGCGTTAGCACAAGTTTGTAAAGCAAAATGGTGAGGCTCTGATACCACTGTAAGTCTACGGTAGCGCCCCGGCCGTCTACAGACGCCAAATGCGGAACAAAAACTTTTTAACTGGCGCTATCGTGTACTTTAACCCGGATCTGCCATTATTGCTAAACTAACAAACTGTAAAGAGAGTAGAAAGGTTATACCGAACGATCCGAGTCCTTCGTTCTTTAACCATCATCCCACGCTCCGTTGCGGCTGCTTCGTTCTCGTCGATCTCCGATCTCCTCGTCCAGGTGGCACCACGTCAACGATTCTTTAAACGGGCTCCCGCCTCTGACTCGAGGCAACTCGGTCGTCAAGTTTGCTAAAAGAGACGACCAAGATTGATGTAGAGAATGAGTAGAAGACTTTGTCTCGTTCCGTCCAAAGCTATGGAAGAACGGTTAATGAAGTTGCCAATTGATTCGGGTGATGGAATGAAATGAGCAATGAATTTCCATACACCCCAAAACTATCATAATCTTTTTACAACCATCAAGTGAGTAAGAGAGAGGGGAGGGGCCGGCCATCTTATAGGAGGTGGGGGGTGAGTGTAGGAGAGAGGAGAGTGACCACAAGAGAAAATATCTAGTGTGAACACAAATAAATATCTAGTGTGAACACAAAGTGTGAACGAAAAGAAAGCAACCAATGAAACATCAACACCACTCTAACCTAGTCACCACCTTCTAGAACCTTCTAGAAGCATGACTCACTCTCATCCAAGAAAAGATAAATCCGTCTTTAACCGAATGTTAAAAGACGGCTGATTGAAAACTGGAAACTGGCAACTTCCAAAAGTGATCCCGAAACGAATTTCAGGATAACCCCGTAACTGTATAAATATACCTGCATTTGTATTACGACCGAATACAAATGCAACTGAGACAAATATATTATATCTACTCAGTATAATACTCAGATCCGGCTTAAACCAAAGCCAACCAGTATCATCTGCCCGAAATCTGACACGTGCGTAAACGCACGTGCATTTTCTGAACCCTGCCATAAAACCATACGGCCTCTACAACGTTTTACCCGAACTTGGGAAACTGTCTTTGAGGGATTCTAATGACTCGTCAGTACCCAAACCGTCAGCGGGTTTAACCACAACCGTCAGCGACACTAGCTATGCGTAACGGCTGCCCATGGACTGACCTCAAGGGAGGCCGATGAGCGAACTCATCCGGAAACCCTACTGAGCCTAACAGTGATAATGTATATACAGTCCGGTTTGTTCGTCTATGAGTATCGCATATCTGCCTAAGGGGCTAGTAACGTCAGACCCCCAATAGCAGTATAAGTCGTGTCGGAGAGTAGCCCAATAACACCCTGAGATACTACTGGAGTACCTACCAGTAAATCTCCTGCCAAGGCCGTGGGCTTTGTGTAATGGCTCTCCTAGACACAGCACGATCTCGCCCCCAATACCGGGAGAGACGAATCCCCTGCCGATCCGCTCACGTGCCTCCATGTGGCTCGGGACTGTACCCAAAAACTACCTGTTTGCATGACTCCTTTGTAGGGTAGAAATCAAAGCACAGTGGGAACTCACACGAGATAAATGACGACCTCAAGTCGATGAACTAACTTGTACACATGTCACCAGGGAACTGCTATCTGACGATATGTATAATACCAACTAGCAGGTTCCCGGCGAGTCCTGTCCGGTGTACTCATAACCCAATGAGCACCTGTATACATTTTAGGTGATCCAACTGACACCAGTGGCTTGTGAGACCGGCCACCGCCCCTCGTCGGGGTCTCGACTGTATACACTAGTCTACTCCGGAGTATCGATGCCCTGTCTCGAAACTCCCACGACTAGGGACCACAATTAAGGATATGCGTATAAACCACCCTACTCTCACGTATATGATCGCCATCATACTGTAGGTAGTAAAGCAAGATCCTAAGGGCTCTATCAAAGTGTAACAGTGATCAGTCACCTGAAACTGTACACGACTGATAAAGGCAAACCAGATAGCATACTATCATCTCGAGTAAGACTGTCCTACCGGTATAGGTCCTCCGCAATCATTGCAATCACGTACCTGCGATCCAATAATTGACTCTGAGGGCACTATCTCTAACACCCGTCCGGCCAGCGCAAGCCAGCCCTCCGTGGGGCTCCCCGCTTATTGGCCTCCTCGGCCCCTTAGCTCGCCTCGAGCTATCGCCAGACCAAGTCTCCTCGGCTTTCTCGCTCGTCCCCGAGCCCGTTTGCCGAGGCGGTCTTCCTCGGCCCTCCGACCAGTTTCGCCACTCACAGGCGTAACCGCAGCTCCACGAATCTCTCCATGCGTGGATTCTCCTCCAGCAACATCCCACGTTCCACGCTTCCATGATCCCCATTTATGGGCAATCCGCTCTCCACGCTGGCGTGACGTCGGGAGCGTAACTGCTGGCGAGATTTTCGCGCCTGCTGCTGCATGCCTCCATCACTATATAAACCCCCATCACAGAGGGGTCAAGTAAACCATTTTTACTCCACTTAGCCGTTACGCTGCTCGGATCTAGTACTAACTTGATCGTCGGAGGGTCCTCGGTGGTATCCAACCACCCTGGGACTTCTTTGCAGGTGCTCGGCGCCAAATTCCTCCAATCACCAAACTTCCTTTACACCCATTGAGACCCACACGCAACAGGCGATCCCCTCCAGAATCCACTGGGAGATCGATGGAAGACAACATCTGAAGGAAATCTGAAAAGGACCTCCATCAGTTAGCGCCGTCTGTGGGAAATGAAAGCTCCACAAAAACAAAGTTGGCCTTCCGATCTCCATCCACATGGAAAATAATCGCCCCGAAAATCTAGGTCCCAGCCGCCGCTCTCCCCTCAACGAAGACACGGGTGGCCGCCCGAGCAAAAGGGCTAGAGGCCGTGAACCCATCACCATTGGCGACGAGGATCTCCACGGCATATCCGTGCCCCACAATGATCCGCTGGTGATCACGGCCCAAATCCACCGGTACGAGGTCCACCGGATACTCGCCGATTCGGGCAGTTCGGCGGACATCCTCTTCCATGACTACTTGTTGCATATTGGGCTCGCCCCAGTAGACCTGAAACCGACCTCTCACGTCCTCTCAAGGTTCACTAACCACTCCATCCAGGCGCAAGGGGTGGTCACCCTGCAGTTCACGATCGGGGAGCCCGGCCGCACGCGCATGCTGCCTGTGGACTTCATCGTAGCGAAAGTCCCATCGGCCTACAACGTCCTCCTCGGCCGCCCGATGCTGAACTCCCTCCATTCCCAGATATCGACCTACCACCTAGCGATAAAGTTCACTCTCGATCGGGGCGGGATAGGTCGGGCATACGGGAGCCAGCTGGTCGCGAAGATAGGACTTACCAAAACGTCTTCGCCCGAGCAGCCTGCCGACGACGCCGAGGCATGTGACGACATCAAAGGTTCCCTAGGCACCCGAGACGAGCGGAAGGAGGTCCATGGGGCACCGGTCGAACCTCTGACCGAGGTGCCCCTAACAAAAGGAGACCAGGGAAAAACCGTCCAGGTCGGATCGCTCCTGACAGGGACTCAGTGGGATGACCTGATCAGATTCCTCAGAAGCAACTCCGACGTCTTCACCTGGGCGCCTACTGACATGCCTGGGATCGATCCCAAAATCATCTCCCACAAACTCGGGGTTGACCCTGCAGCCCGACCCGTCAGACAGAAGAAAAGAAGCTTCGCCCCGGTCAAACAGAAGGCTATCGAAGAGGAGGTTGATCGGCTCCTCGCCGCCAACTTCATCAGAAATGTACCCTACTCGGAGTGGCCGGCAAACGTAGTTCTGGTCAAGAAGTCAAGCGGGAAGTGGCGTATGTGCGTCGACTTCACCGACTTCAATAAGGCCTGCCCCAAGGGCAACTTTCCGCTCCTCCGCATAGACCAGCTCATCGACAGCTCGGCCGGCCACGAGCTGTTAAGCTTCATGGACGCTTTCTCCGGCTACAACCAAATCCGTATGAATCCTGAAGATGAAGATCTGACCGCCTTCACAACGGACCGGGGAGTTTACTGCTACAAGGTGATGCCCTTCGGCCTCAAGAACGCCGGGGCCACGTACCAAAGGTTGGTCAACCGCATGTTCAAGCCATAGATCGGCAGGAATATAGAAGTCTACGTTGACGACATGCTCGTCAAATCCATCTCGTCGGCTAACCATGCCAAGGACCTGGGCGAGGCTTTCGAAGTGCTCCGCAAGTTCAACATGAAGCTAAACCCCGCCAAGTGCGCATTCGGAGTCACCGGGGGAAAGTTCCTCGGGTTCATGGTCACTCACAGCGGAATTGAGGCTAACCCAGAGAAGATCGACGCCATCCTGAACATAGTTGCGCCCAAGACCAACGTCGAGATCATGCGGCTCACGGGGTGGGTCGCCGCTCTGAGCCGCTTCATGTCTAGGTCGGGGGAGAAGTGCCTTCCGTTCTTTAAGGCGCTGAGGAAAATCCCGAGGTTTGAGTGGTCGGAGGAATGCCATGCCGCCTTCGACCAATTGAAGAAGCACCTTGCAACGCCGCCGCTGCTCACCCGGCCACTGGAAGGAGACAAGCTGTCGCTGTATCTGGCAATATCCGACTAAGCAGCAGGCTCGGTGCTCGTCCGGGAGGCCGAGGGAGCACAGAAGCCGGTGTAATATGTGAGCCACATGTTTAAGGATGCGGAAACGAGGTACCCTGCCATAGAGAAGATTGTCTTATCCCTCGTGGTAGCCTCACGGAAGCTGCGGCACTACTTCCAAGCACACACCATCATCGTCCTCACCGAGCGCCCGTTGGGAGCTATCCTAGCATCAACAGAATCCTCGGGCCACCTAGAAAAATGGAGGTGGGAGCTATCTCAGTTTCACATAAGGTATCGCCCGAGGCAAGCCATCAAGGTGCAGGCCCTGGCCGATTTCATCGTTGAATACACCATCCCTAGCAAGAAGCCGGAGTCCGCGCCGCCCCTCGCAACCCAGTGTCCCGTCACGGAAGGCCCTGGCTCGGTTCCGGAGTGGGTCATCTGCGTCGACGGGTCTTCTATCGAGGAAGGCTGCGGTACCGGCCTCATTATCCGGGGCCCGAACGAAGCGGAGATGGAGTATTCTTTGAGGCTCGGTTTCAAAGCATCGAACAACGCGGCAGAGTGCGAGGCCCTCTTGGCCGGACTGCGGATGGCCGCCGGGCTGGGGCTGAAGATAATTCGAATCCGCAGCGTCTCTGCCCTTGTTGTCGGTCAAGTAACCGGCCGCTTCGAAGCTCGGGAGCCTCTGATGATGAAGTACCTAGACGAAGTGAGGAAACTCCGAAGAAACTTCGACGAAGTCCAGGTAGAACAAATACCCAGGCAGCTAAATGCCTAAGCAGAAGCCCTGAGCAAGCTGGCTTCGTCATACTCGACCAACAATAAGCGGTATATCCTCTTCGAAACCTTGCCTCAACCCAGCATGGGAGATGGAGCGACGACACTCCACGTGTACGCGGCGCAGGAGAGCGACCAGGATTGGAGGAATCCCCTCGTGGAGTTCCTGAAAGACAGCGCGCTCCCGGAGGATCGGGCATCCGCCCACCATCTCCGGGCCAAAGCCCGCCACTTCGTCTGGAGCAACGAGAACCTCTACAAGAAGGCCTTCACTCAGCCCCTGCTCCGGTGCGTTGACCCCCACGAAGCCGACTACGTCCTTCGGGAAATCCATGAAGGGGTAGGAAGTGCACACCAGGGGGTCGGATCTTGATCCAAAAGGCGTTGCTCCAAGGGTACTACTGGCCCACTATGCACGAGGATGACCTGAAGCTGGTCAGGAGGTGCAAGAGCTGCCAGATCCACGGCAGCATTCCCCGCCTCCCGGCTACCGAGCTGACTGCCCTAACATCCCCATGGCCATTCGCCCAACGGGGGTTGGATATGATCGGCCAGTTCCCTACCGGAATAGGCGGGCACAAATACGTCCTCGTTGCGGTGGACTACTTCACCAAGTGGATCGAGGCCGTCCCCATCAGGAAACCGGACGCCGCCACAACCATCAAGTTCCTGCAAAACAACCTGATACTCCGGTTTGGTATCCTGAGGTGTATCATCACCGACTGTCACGCCCCACCCCCAATACAGAGAGTATTAACCGCTTTGGCCGAAACCGTACGGTTTTTCCCTTTAGAGCGAACCGGACCCGACTAGGGGCCACTTCCCAGGAGGTCACCCATCCCAAGACTTCCCTGGCCCGAGCACGCTTAACTACGGAGTTCTCAAGCTCCTGCAGTTCCGGTTCACTTAAAAGGCGCCTCTGTATTGAAGAGTGGTATCATTCCATTTATAGTACAGATCTGCCCTTTTTCGGAATGTATTCCGAAGATTCCCCATTGTTCTATAGTGGGTCCCACGGACTCAAGAGGTGGCCCCTACGGATTCAAGAGGTGGCCCCCGCCCACTTAACATGACACTTGGCATGGCACTTTGCTCCGTGAGCAAGAACCGGGTCCCGACATTCTCCCCACCTTTGAACAATGATTCGTCCTCGAACCACAGACCTATTATTGAGGGACCAGCTCTGATACCATTCTGTCACGCCCCACCCCCAATACAGAGAGTATTGTCCATTTTGGCCGAAACCGCACGGTTTTTCCCTTTAGAGCGAACCGAACCCGACTATGGGCCACTTCCCAGGAGGTCACCCATCCCAAGACTTCCCTGGCCCGAGCACGCTTAACTACGGAGTTCTCAAGCTCCTGCAGTTCCGGTTCACTTAAAATGCGCCTCTGTATTGAAGAGTGGTATCATTCCATTTATAGTACAGATCTGCCCTCTTTTCGGAATGTATTCCGAAGATTCCCCATTGTTCTACAGTGGGTCCCACGGACTCAAGAGGTGGCCCCCACGGGATTCAAGAGGTGGCCCCCGCCCACTTAACACGACACTTGGCGTGGCACTTTGTTCCGTGTGGCACTTTGCTCCGTGATCAAGAACCGGGTCCCGACATCGACCACGGGACGAACTTCGAGAACAAGAAAGTGAAGGACTTCTGCAAAGAGTACCATATCCTCATGAAGTTCGCCGCGGTCGCGCATCCCCAATGCAACGGGCAGGCCGAGGTCACTAACCGAGACGTCCTCCGAGGTCTCCGGACCTGCCTAGAAGGGCGACAAGGAAGTTGGGTCGAAGAACTACCCTAGATCTTATGGGCCCTGCGCACGTAAAAAAAGACTCCCACCGGGGAGACCCCCTTCAGTCTCTGCTACGGGACCGAAGCGATGGTTCCAGCGGAGATCGGGCTACTCAGTCACCGGGTCGAGCACTTCGACGATGACACAAACACCTCGGCGCTACGGACCAACCTTGACATCTAGTTGGAGAAGAGGGATCGGGCTCAGATCAGAGCTGGCGCCTATCAACAACAAACGGCCCGATACTACAACGCTCAGGTCAAACACCGCTCCTTCAAGACCGGGGATCTGGTCCTACGGCGGAACGAGTTCATCGACCAGGGCAGGCTTCACAAGTTCTCCCCAAAGTGGGAGGGCCCCTTCCTCATCTCTGAGGCGCTCCCCGACGGAGCCTACCGCCTACAAGACGCGGACGGACGAAAGCTTCCGCGGTCTTATAACGCCGAGAAGCTCAAGCTATACCAGTGAGGTCAAAGCCAGCGAGTGTATACCACCCCTCTCTTTTTCCATTTCACAAAGATGATGTAAAGCGTTCTCTAAAAATCCTGTCCATACGAATAAAGAAACGTCGAATCATCCCGAGTAGACTTCCGACTTTACAATTTAAAGCCCTCGCCAAGAGGCGGCTGCACAACCCACTTCCTGGCTATCCTTAGTAGGCTTCCTACAGCCCCCTGACGCTAAAGACCAAAAAGTCCTCTTTAGAGTCAGTCCAGCAGCTACCCTGCTCGGTTATCCCTGGAGGGTAGCTTCCCTACCGCAACGTCAGGGATCGGAAAGCCCTTCCAGAGGAAGTCTAGCCCGACCGTCGCTCGGCTATCCCCAGCGGGCAGCTTCCTTGCCGCAACGCCGGGGATCAGAAAGCCCTCCTAGAGGCAGTCGAGCCTGAGGATCCCTCGCTCGGCTATCCTTCAGGACAAAAGCCCTCGCCAAGAGGCACCGGGCGGTAACCCTGCCCAGCCAAGGGTCCTTGGTAGGCTTCTACAGCCCCTCCTGCGCCAAGGACCAAAGTCCTTCCAGAGGCAGTCGAGTCCTTGCTCGGCTATCCCCGGCTGGTAGCATCCTACCACGACCGACAGGGATCAAAGCCCTCGCCAAGAGGCACTGAGCAGTAACCCTGCTCGGTTCCCATCCTGAAGGATCAAAGCCCTCGTAAGAGGCAACCGCACGTTCCTGCCCAGTCGGTCCCGGCGGGTAGCTTCTCTACCACAACGCCTAGGATCAGAAAGCCCTCCCAGAGGCGGTCGAGCCCGAGGATCCCTCGCTCGGCTATCCTTCAGGACAAAAACCCTCTCCAAGAGGCACCGAGCAGTAACCCTGCCCGGCCAAGGGTCCTTGGTAGGCTTCTACAGCCCCTCCCGCGCCAAGGAACAAAGTCCTCCCAGAGGCAGTCGAGCCCTTTCTCGGCTATCCCCGGCTGGTAGCTTCCTACCACGACCGACAGGGATCAAAGTCCTCGCCAAAAGGCACTGGGAAGTAACCCTGCTTGGTTCCCGTCCTGAAGGATCAAAAGCCCTCGCAAGAGGAAACCGGGCAGCTACCCTGCTTGGTCCAAATAAGGCGGACAACCCTCCACCCACCATGCGCGGACGGCCCGAGCTGCCAACCAGGGGCATCAGGTCTATCCAAGTCTCGAGCGATCTCCCTTCGAATTCGGGGCTATGGAGACGCATGGGGACGCCTTCTCCTCAGCAGCGCATGAATCAACTCGATGGGCGATTGCTAGGCAGATAGCCGACCTGACATGGAGGCCCAACAGTGCATGAAGAAAAATTTTACAAGTGTTCATCACGAACAAAAGACAAAAGTGCAAATCAAGGAAACCAAAGAAAGAAAAAAGTTTTATTACTAAAAGGCGGTTCAAAAAGGCCCAAGTCGCAAACCCCCTCCCCCCTACGCCTCGCCTCCCTCGTCGCTGGGGGCTTCACCATCGGAGGTTTCGCCACCAGGGGCACGCCTCATTCCCCCCATCGTTGTCGGCTGGAGGCCTTGCAACCGGGATTGTGACCCGAGCACAGAGCTCGCCATCGGCGAAATCTGGAAGCTGCCCCTTCACGACATCCAGAGTCTTATTCCACACGACGGCAGAATACTCGCCGAGCTCGACGTAAAACTGCTCTGACGTCTTGTAATCGGCCACGGCTTTCCTAGCCCAGGCCTCAGCGGCCTGAGCCGACAGAAGCGCCGCCTCGGCATCCCTCCGGTTGGCATCTCTCTCCTTCTCCATGGCCGCGAAGCGGTCAGCCAGATCCGCCAGCTTCCTCTCGGCAACCCGGAGAGATGCACTCAGGCGACGGCGGACACCCTGATTCGCTGAATTGGCAAGCTCCGCAGACTCCGCACGGGCTGCCAGGACATCGGCCCTGGCCCTCTCCAGGCGCAGGTCACGCCGCAGGGCCTCGACCTCCGAAGGGAATGCCTCTACCGGGCTCGGCACATGGAACGCCCCCTCGGCTTCCAAACGAGCGGCGATGGCGCAGTGTTGAAGGACCTGACAGGAAGCGGGTGAGAAACCAAAAGTCACTCGGGCCAAAGAAGGAAGGCCAAAGACAACGCATGAAAGGGTTTGTATCTGGACCGCCCCCTAGGCTATGGCTTCCATTTGGGCCCTCAGGGTACCGCAGGGGGGTCTCCCTCCTGCCGACTCTTCCATCCCGGCGAGCAAGCCGGCAGCGACAGATAGCCCGGACGGAACCATGAAGACGTCCTCTCCCTCCTGCACGGGGATCCCTTCAGGGACCATTGACGACGATGCACGGGAGATTGTCCTTTTCCTCTTAAGGGGGACCCCGTCCTCGCCCCCTCCTCCATCTCCCGTCTGGGGCTCGGGTGACCGCAGGCGCCTCTGACCACAACCGGAAAAAACCCCGGGAGCCGCCAACGGGGCGGAAGACCCTGCCGCCGGCAGGATATTCGTAGTAGAACCTCGGCCAGCCGGGGCACGCCCGCGTCACGGGCCTCCCCCTGGGATGAGCGACCCAAAGAATGAGAATGAACCATGTATCCCCAAAAAGAAGGAGCGCCGAGCAGTCAAAGCTTAGAAGAAAGGCGAGATGAAGGTTTAGGGGCCATGGAGCAGGCCCCACCCCTATTTATCGCCGCGAGCAAGCTCATCCAACGACGCCTTTCGTCTCCCGCCGAAACGCCTCCTCGCGTCCAAACGACTCAGATTGCTCCACCTGTCGTTCCCACATTAGACCGCGCCCTTTCAGGCGTCGCAGGTCTGCGCACGTCACGTCGACCAACCAACGCTCGACACGTGGACCACCACTTCAAAGACAAGATTCACGAACTGGCGCACCCTCCTTAAATGCAAAGATCTCACCCTGATTCGACGGCGGAAAAGACAGCTCACGGCCCGGGGATGCGTCCCGACGAAACCTTAGGAGGGAGCTTACCCCGGGCGGCCCGGCGATCCACTTCTGTCCCGACCCGACAGCAGGCCGGGACAAGAGTGGGGGGCTAATGATAATGCCCAATACTGGCGACCCTCAGGATCATGAAACGTGGAGAACGGCACGTCCCGGAACTCAGAAGAAAGGGCCCACAAAAGCAGGCCATGCCATCCCTGTACCCGTCCGGCCAGCGCAAGCCAGCCCTCCTCGGGGCTCCCCGCTTATTGGCCTCCTCGGCCCCTCAGCTCGCTCCGAGATATCGCCAGACCAAGTCTCCTCGGCCTTCTCGCTCGTCCCCAAGCCCGTTTGCCAAGGCGGTCTTCCTCGGCTCTCCAACCAGTTCCGCCACTCACAGGCGTAACTGCAGCTCCGCAAATCTCGCCATGCGCGGATTCTCCGCCAGCAACATCCCATGTTCCACGCTTTCACGATCCCCATTTATAGGCGATCCGCTCTCCACGCGGACGTGACGTCGGGAGCGTAACCGCTGGCGAGATTTTCGCGCCTGCTGTTGCATGCCTCCATCACTATATAAACCCCCATCACAGAGGGGTCAAGTAAGCCATTTTTACTCCACTTAGCCGTTACGCTGCTCGGATCTACTACTAACTTGATCGTCGGAGGGTCCTCGGTGGTATCCAACCACCCCGAGACTTCTTTGCAGGTGCTCGGCGCCAAATTCTTCCAATCATCAAACTTCCTCTACACCCATTGAGACCCACATGCAACAAGGATTCTCTCCAGAATCCACCGGGAGATTGACGGAAGACAACATCTGAAGTAGATCTGAAAAGGGCCTCCATCAATTATTAATCAAAAGGTATGATCTGTGAAAGGAAATTGGATGAATTTGTATAAATTTAAAGAGATCTTCTTTTCTTGTATGTACATGCAATTTAAAGAAATAAATAAACCAACTTTAAAGAGCTCATCATTATAGAAATAACTGAGAGAGCTAATATAGCTTAAGAGACGAGAAGAATTAAGTAACAATCAAAATGGGTTTCCGTTCACCTTTATTAATCTTCTTGAAGAATGGCAGATGGATTTTTGGATTAGTGTAAAATGATATTAAGAAAAGATGAGAAAAGGCAAGAAATGTCATTTTCTAAATTTTGTCAACTTAATTTGTTTAGAATGCAAGCCAGTAGTAGAATTCTAAGAATTGAGGAAAGTTAGAAATTCAACTTCAAACTGAGACTTCAATTTTATGCCATATAGATTTTGGACATGTGTCAATACTGAGCAGTCATAATTAAAAAAAGAAAAAAAGAAAAAACCTATCCCATATCTAAATTTTCTATGATAGAAACTCCCTTCACATTTTGTGATGACTGCCTTTATCTTTAAAACTAATCATATCATTCTAAAAATAAAAATCTCATGGTAAGTATTCATTTGTATAAAACATGCATCGCGCGTGCATAGTACTACTTTGCATATATTTTGTAATCACCGGTAGTTTCAGAAGAAATAATTGGTATGGTTAATGGTAGTAACAGGTTGAAATTTAGCCTCCTCAAATTATGGTAAATGGTTTTCATAAAATGAATCCTCAGATTCTAATTACTGCACGCTCGATAAAGCAACTTCTTTCTTGTATTTTCTTTAGAAAAAGATGGAATTATTAGCCTCTGAGTGCTTTTAGTATGTACTGGACGCACATCGTCGACACAAAAATTTTCTTTGGTCATTTTGAATGCAACTAATTTGGATTAATCCTACTTTCAAATGGATATCATTCGATCTTTAATGTAGACCTTCCCACTCTCTTCTCAAAATATTTTATATTCATTAGTTTGCAGATAGGTTCTAATAAAATACAACTAGTATTACACGTGTGATGCCTGTGTGTATATTTTAAATATCATGAAGACGGGTGTAAAAATTTTACCTAGATATTAAATGAAAATTTCTAAATGAAAAATTTCTAAAAGTGTCTATAAATTTTCTAAATTTAAATTAAATAAATACGGCCAGAGCTACTATTAGAATTGAGAAATTTATGAGTTATAGAAAATAACAAAGATATAAGGGCTTGAGTATTTATTTTTGGGTTTTGGAGCATGAGAATGAATGTGCACAGAGAGGGGAGGGGAGGGGGGTTGATGACTTTTCATTTTTTTTTATTTTTGTCTTTGATGATGGATGATGTGGACATCTCCAATTCTCAATTTTGACTATTTGAATTTTGTCATTTTTTTCTATATTTTCTATTTTGTTAATTGTTACTCTCTCCGTTTTTTTTACTTGTCATTTTAGCGAAATACACACCGATTAAGGAAAATATTATCACTTTCTTAATATCATTAATTAATCTACCACCACATTACCACTAAAAAATCATATCATTTCCACGCTCAACTATTAAGAAAAGTATTCACTTTTTTAATATCAGAAATTAATTTTCTAGGTTGTTTTTGATATTGTATCATTTATTGATATCTTTATCATTAATGATTTTCTCGTTATTCCAAAAACGTCAAGTAAAGTGGGACGTTTCTCTCTCTCTCTAAAATGACAAGTAAAAAAAGGCAGAGGAGTAATTAATGACATTACTTAAACAATAGGAGAGTGATAGACTATGAGATCTACTGGACCGTAGTACCCCTGCACAAGCATTTCTCTTTCGCTTAATTACTTTTTGAAAGCGTTCATGCCATAGGAGCCCCTCCCATCAAAAGAGACAAAAAAGGGAACAAGGGTTTTCTTGGGAGACTAGCTAGCATGTGACCTCCGTATCACTTATTGCATTTGACCTCCCTCCTTCTCCAGACGACAGTTATCTTCACGGTATCATTGACTCTGCTCTTGCTATTTTTCATATTATACAATTCAACCCACTGCTTTTAAAATATATTTCAAAAGTGTGTATAACTTTTAATATATATTTCAAAAGTGTTTATAACTTTTAGGGTAAGTTGTCAAAAAAAAAAACCAATCACTTGTTTGCGTTGTCAAAAACCCTGGCCTCGAAACGGTAGTCAAAATCTCTCTGGAAATTTTTCCTGCAGTATCTACATAGTAACCTATAAATCAATTTATACAAACTATTTAGATATCGCAGGAAACAGTTTAGATATCAAAGGCAACTAACTGTTTAGATATCGCTGGTTACTACTTAGATATCGCAGGAAACTACCAGATATCACAGGTAAGGGTTTTTGGACAACTAAAAGTTTTTTTAGAAGGATTTTGAATCCATTTTCGAGTCCAGGATTTTTTGACAACAGATAATAATGCTTAGGGTTTTTTTTTGACAATTTACCCTAACTTTAATATATATTTTATAGCATTATTGGCAGCCGATCTATAATATACAGATTTTCATTTTTTATAACTATCTGTAACTATCTATATTCATACTTGCATCTGCCAACGACCACATAATACAAATATGGTAATATCCACATTCAATCCGTTTCCAATCGATGAGATGAGAACGTATTCAAACTAATAGCGCTGAAAGAGTTGATTGCACTTTTTCAAAAGACATCCGAGCCTCATATAATTTTCCATGCATGTACGTATGCAAAGTAATAGTGGATGGCCATATATGATAGATAAGAACGTATACAAAGTAATAGAGAAAAGTGTTGATTGCACTTTTTCAAAAGACAACGGAGGCTCATTTAGTTTTCAATCTAATTTTCTATGCATGCAAGTATGCAAAGCAACTGTGAACGAAGTGATTGCAATTTTCAAAAGATATAGAAGGCCTCATCTAATTTTACACCTACATATGTCCAGGAAGAAAAAACTTTTCATAGATGTTACGTTATAATCTAGAGTGAGTGGCGATGACTCGTAAGAAAATAAATACATAATTCATCCGAAAATATATCGTGTGTACCTAATGAGAAACTTAGTGTCATGTCCCATCCCCAGTATAGAGAGTGTTGTCCGCTCAAGCTGAAGCCGCGCGGTTTTGTTCTTCGGGACGAACCGGATCCGACCAGGAGCCACTTCCCAGGAGTCCACCAATCCCAGAACTTTCCTGGCTCGAGCACGCTTAACTACGGAGTTCTCAAGCTCCTGTAGTGCCGGTTCACTTAAAATACGCCTCTGTATTGAGAAGTGGTATCATTCCATTTATAGTACAGATCTGCTCTCTTTCGAAATGTATTCCGAAGAGTCCCCATTATTCTACAGTGGGTCCCACGGATTCAAAATGTGCCCCCCACGGATTCAAGAGGTGGCCCCCGCCCACTTAACATGACACTTGGCGTGGCACTTTGCCACGCCCCGCTTTCCAGAGTACGCTAAGTAGGCACGTGGCATAACCAACCATGCTACCTGTGGATAGGAATGGTCCTTCCACAGTCACATTACGGCTGTAGAGATATCAAGAACAAAAAAAACTATCTAATATATGTCCATAAGCCAAAATAAAATGAGTCAAGTATAATAATAATAATGCGGAAGCAAAAGATCCAATACAAGAATAACTGGAATGTATGTCCCATAATGCGGGCTCACATCAGGAATAAAATGCTGAAAAGTAAAAGAACTAATTACTACTGAATCCTCACTGCTCAGCCTGCTGGCTGAAGTACTCCTGCTCGGACTGCAGCAAAGGTACGGAATCTGGGCCATGCAAAACCCAGACGTCAGCACGTCATGTCATCAAGCAATAAAATATAAACTAAATGTCGGGACCCGGTTCTTGCTCACGGAGCAAAGTGCCACACGGAACAAAGTGTCACGCCAAGTGTCGTGTTAAGTGGGCGGGGGCAACCTCTTGAATCCGTGGGGGCCACCTCTTGAGTCTGTGAGACCCACTGTAGAACAATGGGGACTCTTCGGAATACATTCCGAAAGGGGGCAGATCTGTACTATAAATAGAATGATACCATTCTTCAATACAGAGGCGTCTTTTAAGTGAACCGGCACTACAGGAGCTTGAGAACTCCGTAGTTAAGCGTGCTCGAGCCAGGGAAGTTCTGGGATGGGTGACCTCCTGACATGCAAGTATACTCATAAATGGTAAAGCAGATGTAACATCAATATAATCCGGGCAGTGAAGGGTAATGTGCAGTGAGTAAACTAAACTGGTCTATTGGGTTGAATAGTCTCAAGTCTTTGAAATCAATTTGATGAATCATTGATGTAACTCAATAGTATCCCGTGCATGCCCGGAACCACGGTCTAAGACTCTCGGACTGAACCGAGACGTGCCGCAAGGCACTAAAAGGAAAAGGGTAAAGACGAACGATGTCAGCAGCATCGTCCCGAGGCGGGCCTAGCCTCTAAAAACTGATCAGTATAAGCAAGCAACTGTCGAGTTACAAGTCAGGATTTCATCATTGATTTCCCCATACCCCTAACTTTTATGTGTTCAAGTCAGGTATTAAGTAATCAAGAACTAATGCCAACTCAGGATCAGGTAGGTGCAGATTTGTCTGGATAGACAACAGGAACGGTCCGTAAGGACTACAGGTCATGTTTGTTGGCATTAGACTCACGATCAGGTAACAGGTAAAGCTATGGTACAAGAGGTCAAATCAAGTAGTGTTTTTTAGTGTCATGTCATGTCAAGAGTGTACGGTACCATGTCGTGTCAAGTAAGAAGTGCAACAAGTCATGTCAGGAAGCACAGAATATTATGTGGGTGCTCACAAATCAACTAATATAAACATGATTATAAATAACAAGCATAAGTATTATCAGAAAAATAAATTGGCATATGTAATATGATATGCAAATAGGTACAGATTAAACTACTTGGATGCACGGTTATCAGTTTGGGTTTAAGGGATAGTTTTAACATTTCATGAAGGCAGTATAACAATTATGGATGATAAAACCATATCAGTATGTACCAAAACAATCTAGAGATGCAATTGAATATGAATTAGGCTAGATGTGTGTAACCGGTCGTCCGATAGGGTATAAACTACAAAAGGGTATTATGGCTATGCAAACAATTGTGATTATGTGATCTAACATATAAATGGGGTTACTAAGTTTAATAAACTAGATGCAACAGTTAGGTTTCAAGTTCTAGATCTGAAATATGTAAATGGAACATCGTGCTGTTAACTTGGAACTCATGGCTTTAGATTTTATCTATAGATTTAATAAGAAACTAGATGAATTAATATAGGAATAGTATGCATAGCATGTAGCAAGTTTCGCTTGCCTCGACGGATCGCGATACGGAAAACGGAACGTCTCGTGTCGGCGGGAAAAGTCGCGACGCACGCACGGTACACGGAATGAGTCCGAACGACGAATAGTGGAATCACACGGGTCAGAGGTCCTCACTGGGTCATCGGGGATTGTCGCCGGCACGGTCGGATTCCGGGAACAGAAACAACAGTGAACTCTTTGATGGTAAAAGAATGCATGGACTGGAAACAAGAATATTGATAGAGAACAAGGGAGATTGAGGAACGAACTTACTCACTGGATTGCAGAGGGATGGCAGCGTCGTCGGTGAGGGTCGGCGGCGCTCCGGCGAGGGGGTAGGTGCTTGGGTAAGAGGTTAGGGTTGCGCGAGGGTTTGGTTTGGTTTGATGTTTGGTGGGGTTTCACTGCAGGGTCAGGTGCTCAGGAAAGAGCGGAGGGAAGGAGCAGAAGGGGAGGGAGGTGGTGACGACGAGAAGAGGGAGTCGGCGGGGACGAGATGGCAGTGCTGGGTTAAGGCCACAGTGGGTGTTTCTGGGCTCAGTGGATTTCTTTTGGGGGAGGAAGAAGGAGAAGAGATGATGGAGATGAGGGGCTGCAGAGGGTGTCGATGAGGAACATGGTTAAGGTGATGAAGACGATGAGGAGTTGGGTTCGTGGAGGCGAGGGTAGTGCATGGGCTGTTAAAGAAAAGGAGAAGAAGAAGAAATGTAGAGGGAGGTGACGGGATCCACGCGGGGGTGACGAGATTCGATGAGTGCACAGTGATCGTGAGATCTGAGAGAGAGGGCGCGAGAGGAGAGAGAAAATGAAGAGAGAGAGGGAGAGACTCGAAGCAGAGAGAGAAAGAGAAAGGGGAAAGAGAGAGAGAGAGAGGATTGTGGGCCCGGTATAAAGAAATGAGACGCTGGGATTGGCTCATGGCAATTTAAAGAATATAAGGAGAAAAGAGAAAAGATTCAGTGGGAAAAATGAAACGTATGGGGCCCAGCATTGCAACAGAGGGAAATTTGATTGGTTGGGGAGATTTTATAAAAGATTTAAAGAAAATCTCGTTGGCTTTAAGAGAAGATTTCCAACCTTAAAAATATTGCTTCAGCTGATAAAAAAAGGTTAAGTAAAAATTAAAATATTAAATAATTACAATTTGACGGGATACAAAATATTTCAGAATTGCGCCCGGGTCGGGTCCAAAAATTTGGATTTGAAATATGAAAATTATCAGCAGGTTCCAAAAATTGAAATGAAGGACCATGTAATGAAAAGGCATACCCCCAAGAACGGACGCACGTACGTGCGCGTAGTCGTCCAAACACGTCCGTTTCACTGAACGGGACGAGAACATGATGTAAAGACGCTACCACAGGGTTATGGGTATCAAGCGGGCCATGACATGTATTTTTAAATTATTTTAAATGACTTAAATTGTTATATGCAACAATGTGTAATGTTAGGGTAATCTATATTTAGGAAACAACGAGCTCAAGTAAACGGGTCAAAGTAAATTACCATTTTGCAACCGAACATGATAAATGAACTAGATAGCACAAAAAACATATACGGTAACAGGAATTGGTATAACAGAACTCGGTTGTTACATTATACCCAACTACAAAAGAATTTCGTCCTCGAAATTCCAAGAACACAAAAGGATAAACAACCAACACTACAAGAAAAGATGGGGAAACTTCTGCCGGATTTCATCTTCCCGTTCCCAAGTTGACTCTCCATGTGAGCGACTACCCCAAGAAACAAGTACAAGAGGGATAACCTTGTTCTTAAGGACCTTTTCCCTTCGATCCACAATCGCAACCGGTCGCTCCTCAAAAGTCAAGTCTTCTCGTACCGTCAGCTCCAAATGATCCAACACATGTGTTTCATCTCGAACATACTTACGGAGTTGAGATATGTGAAACACATCATGCACAATCGCCAAGGATTGCGGAAACGCCAATCGATATGCTACCTCACCGACACGCTCCAAAATCTTAAAGGGTCCAACGAATCGAGGACTGAGCTTTCCTCGACTTCCGAAACGAATCACCCCTCTAGTCGGTGATATCTTCAAGAATACCAAATCACCCACGACAAACTCTAGAGGTCTCTTCGACGTATCCGCCCAACTCTTCTGTCTGTCTTGTGCCGCTTTCATATGATCCCAAATTGCATTAACTTTCTCAACTGTCTGCACTACCAAATCTGGTCCCAACAATTTTCGTTCACTGACACCGTCTCAACAAATAGGTGAACGACACTTGCGACCATTTAAAGCTTCGAATGGAGCCATATGAATCGTTGCTTGGAAACTGTTGTTGTAAGAAAACTCCACAAAATGTAGATGATCCTCCCATGAACCCTTGAAGTCCAACATGCAAGCTCTCAACATATCTTCAAGAGTTTGGATTGTTCTCTCCGACTGGCCATCTGTTTGAGGATGATAAGCTGTGCTAAATTTCAATCGAGTCCCCAAACTTTCCTGTAAACTCCTCCAAAAGTGTGATAAGAACCGAGTGTCACAGTCGGACACGATGCTCACCGGTACTCCATGCAATCTTACAATCTCCTGCATGTACCGTTCTGCCAAAGTTTCTGTTGATTGACCAACCTGAAAAGGAATGAAATGAGCTGCCTTGGTCAAACGATCAATAATCACCCATACTGCATTGTTGCCTTTTGAACTCCGCGGTAGAGCTGTTACGAAAACCATGGTTATATGTTCCCACTTCCACTGAGGAATCAGAAGTGGTTGCAATAAACCAGCAACCATTTGATGTTCAGCCTTAACTTGCTGACACACCAAGCATTTTTCCACAAAGCGGGCAATCTCCCGTTTCATGCCTTCCTACCAGAATTGCTGTTGTATATCACGGTACATATTCATGCCTCCTGGATGTACGAAATAAGTTGAGCTGTGCGCCTCTTTCATAAGTTCTTCACGAATATCTCCCTTTAGCACACACAACCAGCTACCATATCTCAACGAACCATCTTCATGGATCAGTAAGTCAGTTCGAAGTCTAGCTTCAACCTGTTCTCGAAACTTTTGCAATCTAGGGTCCTGCGATTGTCTGCTTTAATATTCTCGATTAACGACGAATGTACTTGCAGCTGCATCAACCGTCCCGAAGAATGTGGTAGCACAACCTCCAAATCAAATCTTCGAAAGTCTTCAATGAGTTCCTTCTGTGCAGTCAACTTCTGAATTGCTGGTAACCGACTGAGCGCATCCGGCACGACATTAACTTTCCCCGGATGGTACTTAAGATCAAGATCGTAGTCAGCCATCGGCTCCAACCATCTACGCTGCCTCATATTACGCTCTTTCTGCGTAAACACATACTTCAAGCTCTTATGATCAGTGAACACCTCGACCCTTTCGTCCAAAAGGTAGTGTCTCCAAATCTTCAAAGCGAAGATCACAACCCCAAGATCCAAGTCGTGAGTTGGGTAATTCTTCTCATGGGTCTTCAACTGTCTCGATGCGTACGCTACAACCTTCTCATGCTGCATCAAAACGCATCCCAATCATTTCCCAGATACGTCGCTGTGAATCACCAAGCCTCCGGAACTGTCTAGCACGGTCAGAATGGGAGCGGTTATCAATTTCTGCTTCAACACCTCAAAAGCCGACGCACACCTATCAGTCCACACAAAAGGTACCTCCTTGAGCGTAAGCTTGGTCAACGGCTCCGCCAGACGAGCAAAGTTCTCCATGAATCTTCTGTAATATCCGGCGAGTCCAAGAAAACTTCTTATCTCCGCAACATTCTTCGGAATCGGCCAATCTCGAACTGCTGCAATCTTTTCGGGATCGACGGCGATTCCATCGCCAGACACAACATGCCCTAAAAACCTTACTTCTTCCAGCCAAAACTCTCACTTGCTCATCTTCGCATATAACTTCTCTTGTCTCAACGTCTGCAGTGCGATCTTCAAATGTTCAGCATGCTCTTCAATACTCTTCGAATAGACAAGAATATCATCAATGAACACCACTATAAACTGGTCCAAGAAAGGTGAAAAGATTCGTTTCATCAAGTCCATGAATATCGCCGGTGCATTCGTTACTTCGAAGGGCATCACTAAGTACTCGTAATGTCCATACCGAGTTCGGAACGCCGTCTTGCAAATATCCTTTGCTTTTACTCGGACCTGATGATATCCGGATCGCAAATCCAGCTTCGAGAATACCCTCGCGCCACTAAGCTGCTCAAATAATTCGCCAATGCGAGGGATCGGGTACTTGTTCTTAATAGTCACCCGGTTTAATTCTCGATAATTGATGCACATCCTCCTTGTGCCATCTTTCTTCTTAACTAGAAGAACTGGAGCTCCCCAAGGCGAGTTACTGCTTCGAATCCAACCATTCTCAAGTAATTCAGTAACCTGCTTCTTAACTTCTTCCAATTCCACTGGTGCCATTGGATAATACGCTTTAGATACTGGCGCTGCACCAGAAATAAGATCAATTGCGAACTCCACGTCTCGCCTCGGCGGTAAACCTGATATGTTTTCAAACACATCCATGAAATCTCGCACAACAGCTGGTGCTTCACTTTTATCAACCTCCATTGCTGCAAGAATATTAGATGTTGGCCTAGCCCTAAACTCGACTGACCCGGCAGAACTGCTACCTCCAGTGAAGATAAACTCGGGATGTCTGGGAATCTGGAAAATTACTTTCTTTGCCCTACAATCTATGTGAGCATGGAAAGTGCCAAGAAAATCCATTCCTAAGACGACTTCATAGCTGCCCGTATCAATCACCAAGAAATCTGCAAAAATCTCCCATCCGCAAACGACAACTGCACAATCTTTATACTCTCTACTAGATATGATTTTCCCATTCCCAGTGTGTATGTCCCAGAAACTAGACAGGGTCGTGCAAGCAATCGAGTGTGTAGCTATAAACTTGGACGACAAAAAACAATGGGATGCGCCAGAATCAAATAACGCTAATGCGGGAAAACCATGAACGAGTAGAATACCTAAAACAACTTCTCCCGAAGCCTTAGCTTCCTTAGCCGTCAAGGTAAAAGCTCGAGCCTGATTGGGTCCTTGGGTCAGCTGCTTCTGTCCCTGAAACGATTTCTGCGGTGGCTTCTAAACATCATCCTTTGTGCGAAACTTCGACGGACAAGAATTAATAGTATGATCCGCCGATCCACAAACCAAACAAAGTCCCCGCATCCTGCGACATTCCCTTTGCAAATGTCCGGGTAAGTGGCAATAGCTACAAATCACGGGCTTCCTCTGATCAACGACAGCAGGCTTCTTCATCGGTGTTCACCACGACGGTCCACTGGAATACCTCTGCGTCCATGAGCTCGATTTGGTACAAATGATGGCTTCCTTACTGTAACTGCTGTCTACTGTGAACTCCCAGTCTTCCCAGATAAGCTCAGCTGTTCTCGGGTTGCCGTAAGTACCTGTGAGAAAGTGGTCAAACCCAGGGAGACAATCTGCCTATGGATGTCCACATCCAAACTGCGCATGAATCTCCTTGCTCTATCAGCATCATCGGCAACCAACGGTCCAGCGAATCTACTGAGCCGTGTCCACTCGGCTGCATGTACATCTACGGGTGCACCATTCTGCTTTAGACTGATGAACTTCTCTTCCATTTCCTCTCGTGCAGTCCGTGGGAAGAACTTCACCAGGAAACTCTTCAAAAAATCCGCCCACTTGATCGGCTTGGGCAAGCGGGTCTCCTCCACAAGCCACCATTCACGGGCGTAATCCACCAACTGGATGCGTACTACATCCACCCTCTTATCATCTGGGATCTGTGCTACAATGAGTAGATTCTCCGTGTCAACCAGCCACTGCTCCGCTGGCAACGGCTCCTCCAGGCCAGTAAAGACAGACGGACCCAGTCTTCTGAAATCTGCTACGGTCCCCACACGATCTACTGGTCTGGCCCTAACATTGTTCACGGACTGCTGAACGATCCACAAACCTTCCTGAAATGATTCAGCTTGCTGCTGGATCAGCTCGGTCTGCCGCTTTTGATTCTCCAACATCCCACGTATTACTCCAAGCATGGCGGCTTCGTCAACACGCCTTTGGTACGTCTTCAGATTCTTGTCTGCCATATTCCTGAAATCAAAACACCCAAGGATTAGCATGATAACAGATTCAAAATGTAGATCAAGGCTAGAACTCCGAGTTACTTAAATAGAGTACCGCATTGTAACTATCCCGCGGTATCATAGCTACAATTACATAACTCAACCCAAGTCGTCTAAGTTCTAGAGATAACAAGGAATCAGATTTCGAGTCGATATGCAAAAGAAGTTTGCACACCGTAAAAGATATAATCAGGAGGAGGTTAGATTTAAGAACGGTAAAACGGTAAGGTGGCAGGACATGTTTCCTAATCACGAGTATTCTGATTCATGTATTGGGTCCAATACCCAATTACAAAAGAATCAACCCGATTAACCTATTGCTCTGATACCAAAAGAACCATGTCACGCCCCGCTTCCCAGAGTACGCTAAGTAGGCACGTGACATAGCCAACCATGCTACCTGTGGATAGGAATGGTCCTTCCACAGTCACATTACGGCTGTAGAGATATCAAGAACAAAAAAAAACTATCTAATACATGTCCATAAGCCAAAATAAAATGAGTCAAGAATAATAATAATAATGCGGAAGCAAAAGATCCAATACAAGAATAACTGGAATGTATGTCCCATAATGCGGGCTCACATCAGGAATAAAATGCGGAAAAGTAAAAGAACTAACTACTACTGAATCCTCACTGCTCAGCCTGCTGGCTGAAGTACTCCTGCTCGGACTGCAGCAAAGGTACGAAATCTGGGCCATGCAAAACCCAGACGTCAGCGCGTCATGTCATCAAGCAATAAAATATAAACAGGGTAATCAAGACATGCAAGTATACTCATAAATGGTAAAGAAGGTATAACAGCAATATAATCAGGGCAGTGAAGGGCAATGTGCAGTGAGTAAACTAAACTGGTCTATTGGGTTGAATAGTCTCAAGTCTTTGAAATCAATTTGATGAATCATCGATGTAACTCAATAGTATCCCGTGCATGCCCGGGACCACGGTCTAAGACTCTCGGGCTGAACCGAGACGTGCCGCAAGGCACTAAAAGGAAAAGGGTAAAGACGAACGATGTCAGCAGCATCATCCCGAGTCGGGCCTAGCCTCTAAAAACTGATCAGTATAAGCAAGCAACTGTCGAGTTACAAGTCAGGATTTCATCATTGATTTCTCCATACCCCCAAATTATATGTGTTCAAGTCAGGTATTAAGTAATCAAGAACTAATGCCAACTCAGGATCAGATAGGTGCAGCTTTGTCTGGATAGACAATAGGAACGGTCCGTAAGGACTATAGGTCAGGTTTGTTGGCATTAGACTCACGATCAGGTAACAGGTAAAGCCATGGTACAACAGGTCAAATCAAGTAGTGTTTTTCAGTGTCATGTCATGTCAAGAGTGTACGGTACTATGTCGTGTCAAGTAAGAAGTGCAACAGGTCATGTCAGGAAGCACAGAATATTATGTGGGTGCTCACAAATCAACTAATATAAACATGATTATAAATAACAAGCATAAGTATTATCAGAAAAATAAATTGGCACATGTAATATGATATGCAAATAGATACAGATTAAACTACTTGGATGCACGGTTATCAGTTTGGGTTTAAGGGATAGTTTTAACATTTCATGAAGGCAGTATAATAATTGTGGATGATAAAATCATATCAGTATGTACCAAAACAATCTAGAGATGCAACTGAATATGAATTAGGCTAGATGTGTGTAACCGGTCGTCCGATAGGGTATAAACTACAAAAGGGTATTATGGCTATGCAAACAATTGTGATTATGTGATCTAACATATAAATGGGGTTACTAAGTTTAATAAACTAGATGCAACAGTTAGGTTTCAAGTTCTAGATCTGAAATATGTAAATGGAACATCGTGCTGTTAACTTGGAACTCATGGCTTTAGATTTTATCTATAGATTTAATAAGAAACTAGATGAATTAATATAGGAATAGTATGCATAGCATGTAGCAAGTTTCACTTGCCTCGACGGATCGTGATACGGAAAACGGAACGTCTCGCGTCGGCGGAAAAAGTCGCGACGCGCGCACGGTACACGGAATGGGTCCGAACGACGAACAGTGGAATCACACGGGTCAGAGATCCTCACTGGGTCGTCGGGGATCACCGCCGGCACGGTCGGATTCCGGGAACAGAAACAACAGTGAACTCTTTGATGGTAAAAGAATGCATGGACTGGAAACAAGAATATTGACAGAGAACAAGGGAGATTGAGGAACGAACTTACTCACTGGATTGCAGAGGGATGGCAGCGTCGTCGGTGAGGGTCGGCGGTGTTCCGACGAGGGGGTAGGTGCTCGGGTAAGAGGTTAGGGTTACGCCAGGGTTTGGTTTGGTTTGATGTTTGGTGGGGTTTCGCTGCACGGTCAGGTGCTCGAGAAAGAGCAGTGGGAAGGAGCAGAGGGAGAGGGAGGTGGTGACGACGAGAAGAGGGAGTCGGCGGCGACGAGATGGCAGTGCTGGGTTAAGGCCACAGTGGGTGTTTCTGGGCTCAGTGGGTTTCTTTTGGGGGAGGAAGAAGGAGAAGAGATGATGGAGATGAGGGGCTGCAGAGGGTGTCGATGATGAACAGGGTTAGGGTGATGGAGGCGATGAGAAGTTGGGTTCGTGGAGGCGAGGGTAGTGCATGGGATGTTAAAGAAAAGGAGAATAATAAGAAATGTAGAGGGAGGTGACGGGATCCACGCGGGGGTGACGAGATTCGAGGAGTGCACAGTGATCGCGAGATCTAAAAGACAGGGCGCGAGAGGAGAGTGAAAATGAAGAGAGAGAAAGAGACTCGTAGCAGAGAGAGAAAGAGAAAGGGGAAAGAGAGAGAGAGAGGATTGTGGGCCCGGTATAAAGAAATGAAACGCTGCGATTGGCTCGTGGCGATTTAAAGAATATAAGGAGAAAAGAGAAAAGATTCAGTGGGAAAAATGAAACGTATAGGGCCCAGCATTGCAACAGAGGGAAATTTGATTGGTTGGGGAGATTTTATAAAAGATTTAAAGAAAATCTCGTTGGCTTTAAGAGAAGATTTCCAACCTTAAAAATATTGCTTTAGCTGATAACAAAAGGTTAAGTAAAAATTAAAATATTAAATAATTACAATTTGGCAGGATACAAAATATTTCAGAATTGCGCCCGGGTCGGGTCCAAAAATTTGGATTTGAAATATGAAAATTATCAGCAGGTTCCAAAAATTGAAATGAAGGACTATGTAATGAAATGGCATAACCCCAAGAACGGACGCACGTACGTGCGCGTAGTCGTCCAAATACGTCCGTTTCACTGAACGGGACGAGAACACGATGTAAAGACGCTACCACAGGGTTAGGGGTATCAAGCGGGCCATGACATGTATTTTTAAATTATTTTAAATAACTTAAATTGTTATATGCAACAATGTGTAATATTAGGGTAATCTATAATTAGGAAACAACGAGCTCAAGTAAACGGGTCAAAGTAAATTACCATTTTGCAACCAAACATGATAAATGAACTAGATAGCACAAACAACACATACGGTAACAGAAATTGGTATAACAGAACTCGGTTGTTACACACTTTGTTCTGTGTGGCACTTTGTTCCGTGAGCAAGAACCGGGTCCCGACATTCTCCCCACTTTTGAACAATGGTTCGTCCTCGAACCACAGACCTACTATTGAGAGACCAGCTCTGATACCATTCTATAATGTAACACCCTAGTTCAGTTATAACATGCTCGTGTTAATTATTTTATCTTATGACTATTTCTTGATTTTT
Source organism: Agapanthus africanus (assembly GCA_030015575.1). Classification (NCBI taxonomy): domain Eukaryota; kingdom Viridiplantae; phylum Streptophyta; class Magnoliopsida; order Asparagales; family Amaryllidaceae; genus Agapanthus; species Agapanthus africanus. Next base: position 107,667,790 of record CM057348.1, read on the forward strand.
ATTGTTTTGAGTACGGGTAGTATTTTGGTATCTATGCTTAGCATCCGACTCAACCCGCATGCTTGAAACCCGTCTTGGTTCTTGATTATGTTTTATCTCTGCTAATGTGGAGGATCCGTGCTCGCATATATTCTGTTTACCTGCATCGTATATCTGGCATCTGCATTTTTTAATACAATTATAATCAAATAATATATTTTTAAAATATCTAGTATGACCTGCATCATACCCCTGACCCTGTGGTGCTATCCGTACATCGCGTTCTCGTTCCATTTAGTGAAACGGATTCGTTTGGATCGCTACGTTATTCGTGTATCCGTTTTTGGAGTTATGCATTTTCTTTAACCGGATATCATTTTATGGTTTTAGTTGATACGTATGGTATCCGTACTTTAAAGCTAGAATTTTAGACCCAATTCGGACATATTTTGAAATAAGTTTGTATTAGCGAGAAAACTCAAATTTAACTAATATTATGTTCCTGCTATATTATAATGTTTTAGTTGCATCCTCACATCGGTCTCTCTCTCTCTCTTCCTTATTACTATAATATATTCTTTTATTTTTTATTAATAAACCCATGCCTTTCTTAAAAGCCCACGTCCCCATGTTGGAAACCACGTTCTCTCTGCTGCACAGAATATTTATACTTTTTAAAATAAATTTTCAAGAACCCCTGCCTCACCCCACGTCTCCCTTTTCTGCTTCTTCTTCTTCGTTCTTTTCTCGCCGTGAAAAAGCATTTCTGCAGGAAGCACGGAGAGAAGAAGTGGAAGTGTGAGAAGTGAGCGAAGTAGTACGCGGTGAAGTCCGATTGGAAGGCGCATTCCAAGACTTGGGGGACGAGGGAGTATCGCTGCGACTGCGGAACTATCTTCTCTAGGTTTGTATATATGCACTACCCACACCGTCTCTTGATTAATATCGTAAAACAATACAAGCTCATCCGATAAATTTACTTTACTTTCAGGAGAGACAGCTTCATCACCCACAGGGCATTCTGCGACGCCTTAGCCGAAGAGACCGCCAGGATTAATTCCGCGGCAGCGGCTTCCACGATCACCAATGTCCCGACATCATTCAGCAACAACAACAGTCTCAACTACCAATTCACTCAAGACCTCATGAACCCTAATATATTAATGCAACAACATTTTCCTAATTCTTCACCATTAACTTTGGGAAACCAATATTTTGCCCCTCTATCAAATGCCCAGCTCAATATGTTGTACGAAAACAGCTCCGAGTGTAGTGCTCCTTCATTGTTCAGCAATCAAGGTCACTATCATCCGATATTGGTGGTGGTGGCCGACATGTCGGCAACTGCATTGCTGCAGAAATCTGCCCAAATGGGCGTGACTTCCTCTGTTAATCCTTTTTTTCCGCAGAGCTTCGAGATGAAAATCCACGGTATTTCTCAAAATGAAGAAGCTGCAAGCAATTTGAGATTTGAGCTCGTACGAGGAGAGACTAGCTAGGGATTTCTTGGGTATTGGTGCACAAACTTTGTGCACATCATCCATCAATGGATGGATATGAATAATTAAGTTTAGAAATTAATGTACTTGATTTGATTAACATGGCATGCATCTGTAATTTTTTTGTGAACTCTTTTGTGAGGGGAGAAAATTAAAGGTGGTTATAAGTTCAGTTGGAAAGAGATTCATGCATATTCTGATCATGGGCAACAACAAAAAAGGTCGCTTCTTTATGACTTTATTTGATTTGTAAAAGAAAAGTGAGAAAAGTTGATGGGGGTGGCAAAGAGTACTGCCTCTTTAGCTTTAGTGTTGCAAATTTACTTTTTAGCGCATATCATGCGTATATGTGTTCGTGCTGTCAGTTTAGCTCAGTTGTTACTAATTTTCTTTTCAATATGATAGGTCATAAGTTCGATTATCGAACGGGATAGACTAAAAGACAAAAGAAAGTTGTTTAAGCTTCAAGGGTAATCTGTTGTAATGTTTTTCTTAAATTCCATAAAAACAGGCGAGGTTTGAAGAAAAGGTATGAAATTGATTGATCTGATTAGAATTTGTAATTTGCTGCCACATGAAAAAACAAATGATGGAAATTAACAGTGTTTTTTTCTAATTTATAACTAAACCATATTTAAATTAGAGATGTACAGAGCCTATGCCAATTTGCCAACTACTATGATTTGTTACTTTGGATAAATTACACTAAAATGCCATGAATTTTCACTGTGTTTTAGTTAAATATCATGCAAGTACTCTATAAATTACATTTGAATACCATGAACCATCCTCCTTGTTGCATGAAAATACCATGGATCTTTTATTCTATCAAAACCGTAATTGTGTAATTCAAATTATCGATATGCAACCAATATAGCATCGATTAATTTATCACCGATCCTTCTTCAAGAACCAATTTCTCTCATTTCCTTCTTCTTTTTATCTCATGTTGTGCCTGTTTCTGTTGGGGATCAACGGGGAAAGATCAAAACGCGGAACAATGCTCGCGACAACACCCACATCACGCAAATACAATTATGCAATTAAACGACGAAAGAATAATATAAATATGCAAGAATAAAATAAGAAAATAAATACATGGAGAGACAAGAGATTTGTTAACGAATTTCACCCACTATATGGCTAGTCCCGACAGAGCGGAATCTGCAAAGTCTCAACTATGATTTTCGAATCAATTACACGAGCAAAACCCTAGGAATTTTCTCTCAAAATTCTCTAGCCCTAACCGTCACCCTTTCATATAATGATCTCTCACAAATTGGCTGTGTTGACTGTATAAATAATACATATGAGAGGTTCCTTTAAATTGGAAAACCCTAATCCTAACAATTCTTGAAAATAAACAACCTTTCCAAAGTTAGTTATCATCAGAACTCGTCGCTGCAAGACGTCTATAGTTCACTTGGGCAGATGTCTGCCTCCATCTTGGATTGGGTTTCGTGGCTCCTGCAAACGTCTGTCCCGATGAACTGCAGACGTCTGCTTTTCGCTCTATTATTCTTCGTGCAATTTCCAGACGTCTGAACTTGAGTTGGCAAGACGTCTGAAGTGTATATGATTACACCTTCAGATGTCTGTCGTTGTTTATGCTTCAGACGTTTGACCTGAAGTATGTTTTGCCGTTTCTAACATTCTCTCATTTGGAAATTCTTCAGCCTTGATTTTCGACGCTATTGGACTTCACGCGACTTCGCTCAACGCTCTCCTTATTAGATTTTCATGGAGATGTTCACCAACATGCAATAGAGATTCAGCTTATTTCCATCTATGACCTTGGTTAACATATTCGTCGAATTCTTCTCTCCAGCGATTTTCTGCAATGTCAACTCCTCCTCTTCAATCGCTATACGAATGAAGTGGTACCGCATTTTGATGTGCTTCATCCGAAAGTGATACGCCACATTTTTCGCCAAATGTATCGCACTTTGGCTATCACTCCACAAGATATTGAAGTTTTGTTTCTTGCCCAATTCTTCAAATAACCCTTACAGCCATTTCATCTCCTTGTCAGCTTCTATGATCGTCACGTATTCCGCCTCTACAGTTGATAATGCTACCACCTTTTGTAATTGAGAGATCCAACTCACTGCTGTTCCACCAACCGTGAATACGTACCCCGTTGTGCTCTTCCTACTATCTCGATCCCCCGAATAATCTGCATCAACGTACCTTTGTACCTCTAGAGAGTCACCCCCGAAGTATAAACAGTGACTAAATGTACCCCTAAGATATCTTAGAATCCACTTCACCACATTCCAATAGTCATTCCTCAGATTTTGCATATACCGGCTAATAACTCCCACTGCATGTGCAATATCATGTCTCGTACTCACCATCACACACATCAAATTCCCCACTGCAGAAGCATATGGTATTCTCACCATCTTGTCCTTCTGCTCTTGAGTTGTCAGACAACTCTTTTATGAGTTTGAAATGCTTTGTTAAGGGCGTACTTATCGGTTTTGACTTGTTCATGTTGAACTGTTTCAAAACCTTCTCAATGTAGTCCCTTTGCGATAATCACAGCTTCCGCTGCTTCCTATCTCAAACGATCTTCATACCCAAGATTTGTTTTGCCACTCCTTAATCTTTCATAGCAAATTTTTTGGCCATCACATTCTTCAATTTTGAATCTTCTCAAAACTCGGACTCGCTACCAACATGTCATCTATATATAATGACAAATTATGTAGTCTCCGTTCTTGAAAGTTTGAACGTAAACGCAGTTATCTGATTCACTCCGTATGAATCATGCCTCTAGCATGAACTGATAGAACTTGAGATACCATTACCTAGGAGATTTCTTGAGGCCATACAAACTCTTTCACAGTTTACACACCATATTCTCGTTCCCCTTCACCTCGGATCCACTACTGGATACTATACATATTAGAGACCATCTTAAACGATCACTAATACTAAAGTTACGGTCTCTAAAGAGTATTAGGGACCGTTCTTATTTTAAACGGTTGCTAATACACGGTCGCAAAAAGAGTGGCCGCTGACACGTGTATTAGCGACCGTCTACGAACGGTCGCTAAAATGAACGGTCGCTAATAACTTATTAGCGACCGTTCATCACGGTCGCCAATGCTATGCCGCGTAGACAAACCAACAACTGTTAACTGTTTTCTGTATCTGTAAACGGTTGCTAATATAGGTATTAGAGACCGTTCGTGTAGCTTGAACGATTTCTAATACTCATATATTTTTGAATTTTTTTTACAGAAAATACCTGTTCTCATACAATAATACATTTAATCACAATATAATACGCAAATATAGTGTTTTGATCACAAATAAATATATAAACATGATATATCATAAACCAATAGCATTTCCATCACAAACCATTATAAATCCAACAATTTCAACAACTCAAACAATATGAAAAATACGAAACTCTCTCCAAATTAACACAGACAATATGTTTTGATACATTACTTACTAAATGTCCAACAATATGAAAAACTCTCAAAATCGCGCGTGCAATCCTAGCTCACTCAACCCTACGAACCCTGCAAATCCAGAACAAGTTTAATAAATACATGAACTCAAATCATAATTTTCGAAATTAAACAACGCGTTAGCTATATTAATTAACACATGTAAATGCGTATCTCGCTAACTTCCACCGTTGTCATCGCCACCAGAAACTCGCTTTGAAAAGTATCAATCCGCGATGTCCAACAATACAAAAAAAAACTCTCCAAATCACGTGCAATCCCAGCTTACTCAACCCTGTGAATTCTGCAAATCCAAATAAATAAATAAATATATGAACTCAAATCATAATCTTCGAACCGACGTTAGCTACACTAACACATATACATACATACCTCACTAACCCCCGCTACTGTCATCGCCATCAGAAGCTCTCTTTAATAGTATCGAGCGGTATCTTGAAAGTCTTCCTTCCTAATTAGATATCTAGCTTATACGGTAGATTGTAACCTATAAATATCAATCGCATGCACGCGCACACTCACACACTCACACGTCAACAATATATTTGTGAAATCCTATAGGCTTAAGCTTGAACTTAGTTTTAAAGAGTAGAGCGTGATCCATTTTCTCCTACCACATATTAATTTAAATATTTTTCGGTTTTGCTTACATGCACATATTTAAAAGATAAATTGAAAATTATTAACTAATACAATAACTGTAAGAGTGTTTACATGCACTTATTTTTCGATTTTGGTTATGGCGTCTAGGACAATGGATAGGTGCTCCACCTCTAGGTATCTAGGAAATCTGGTGCTTCTGCTTCTCGCTGCAACGATGGGCCGACAAAAGATCGAGTAAAACATGGATATCAATGAGTCTAACTTATAAGATGGTTTATATCAAATAAACATTACCTTCAAACACAAGTTCCTTTTTCTCTTGTAATTTCAGTATCCTTTCCTCAATTGTGTCCTCATTTACAAATCTCACGATTCTAGTAAATATGGATAAAGAGTGAGATATAAGGCACAACACCCGTTGATACTCGATGACATACTTTCATCTCAATTCCAATTTGGGAATTTCCTGCCGATGTTGCGCTGGTCGGTAACGAGACAAGAACCGCAGCGACTGGGAGTGAAGTGTGACTTCATTCCTATTCGAGACGGTAACCCTTCGCTTCCAGTCGCGATGTTTCTTGTCTCATTATCGGCCAACGTTACATCTGCAGGCAATTCCCAAATTGGAATTGAGATGAAGGTATGTCATCGAGCGTCGACGAGCGTTGTGCCTTGTGTCTCACTATTTATCCATGTTTACTAGAATCGTGAGATTTATGATTCAGGAAACAATTGAGGGAAGGATACTGAAATTACAAGAGAAAAAGAAACTTGTGTTTGAAGGATAATGTTTGTTTGATGTAAACCATCTTATAAGTTAGACTCTAAAGATACCAATAGAGACGGAGCGGGTACATCGAGTATAACTGCAATTTATACAAACCTATAGATATTTAATGAATTTTTACACTAAACCATCTTAAAAATTATACTGACATACACAAGCATATACGTATACACGAACAGAAGTAATATACGTACCAGATGTGCGGCACGGATATTTCACATGATCGTTTAGAGTATTACGTTCCCTAATGTACCGTCCCTAATGTATACAGTTTCTACTAGTGCAAATTACAGCCCAAAATACCCTCAACCCTCAGGACATATAAGAATATAAAAATGTGTTCGCTCAACTTTCCTGGAAGATCAAATTTCATTGTAGGCCAGTGGCGCTCTCAAGGCATGCGTCATGACAATGTCTTTTTTCTTTTTGGCTATGCAACATGACAATAAGAGTGCTTACATGCACGTATTTTGATTGCCATCACACACATTCATACGTGTTCAACCAAAAAAATGTAGACTAAACTTTTGAAACCATATCTCAATATTTCGACATAAAATGAAGTCCATAAGTTATCCATTTTGTTCAGTCATATGAAATATTTGATCTGGCCCTATTGCCAACCTTTTATTTGTTGGAAGCCTCATCCACACATGCAATCTTTGCTCTTTGAATGAATCTTGTGAACTTGATGCATTTCTGCATTAATAGTTAATTTGGAAGCTAGCTGACAAGGATTTGTTTGGAGACAACAAAAAGACCATGTATCATGATCATAGATAAAAAGGACACATGGTTCCCGTATAGTTGCATTAATAAGATCAATTTTCATATTTAATCGTTTTTTAATTAGGGTCTCGGTTCACTAGTATCTAGTTTTTATTAAGATTTCTTAATTAGTGTAATTAATATTATAGCTTAATTAGTGTTAATTTGTCTTAATGGGTTTGATTTTATTTTTGATTTATACATCCAGTATAGTTTAATTAGTATTAAAGGATTTGATATAAATTTTCATTTCGTTTATAGATAAAGCTACAGTTTAAAAATCTAAACAGTAAATCATAGACAATAAGATTTCGAATCATTAAATTTACAAAGTACAAGTCAGATGTTAGGATGAATATGTGTGAAATATTTTATATGCGGGACATATACACATACATATACACATACATATACACACTCACACATACACTCGCTCACACACTCACACACACATACGTATGCGCACACACACTCACACATACACACAAACACACATGCGAGCGCACGCGCACTCACTTACACACTCACACATACTCTCAATTACCTAAAATTTATCTTACCCTAAATTCATCTAATAATTTCTTATAATGCATCTTATCCTAAATTAATTTAACATTCATCACAAATGTCACAAAAATCATGTAGTAAGGTATAATTTGTAATTAGAGTTTATAATTTGTTATTAAGGTTTATAAGTTGTTATTATGGTTTCTTTAGGGTTTATAGATTTTTCAATTTGTACAACCCATCATCACAAATTTCAAAACCTAACATCCACATGTAATTGAAAAACCCTAACATTCACATTTAATTTCAAAAATTCATAACTTAACATACACATCACAATTTCACAACCTAATATCAAAATTACATCACAATTCATAATCTAAACTCATAATTCATAACATAACATCCATATTTAATTGAAAAAATATTAATTGGAGGATAAAAACCCTAACCTTTGATCGAGTTTTGAACACCAGTAGCAGCAATAACAACAGCAATACCTAAAAAAAAATTTAGATAAGAAAAGGGGAATATTTTGGAAAAATTGGGGATAGATGAAGAAGGAAATCGCCTCTTGCGGTCAAATTCGTGGACTGTGAAAATTTTGGGGAAGAATGGGAAAGAGAAAGTCATCTCGTGGGCTAAAAGATCAAAGAACATTAGCGACCGTTTACAGTCGCTAATGTACAATGAACGGTCGCTTATATATTAGCGACCATTCATTTGCAACCGTATATTATATACGGTTGCAAATAATTTATTGGAGACCGTTTAAAAATAAACGGTCGCTAATAGACCGTCCCTAATATGCACCGTACACACTCATACATATGCACAAACATACACATGCACGTGTGCGCATGCGCGTGTATACATGCACACTCACACACAAACACGCGCTCACACATATAAGCGCGCGCTCATACACACACATACGCACACTCACACTCACACATATGATGTTTCCTCATGCTAAACATTCACACATACACACACTCACACTCACACGTATGGATGTCATCAAACTAATGATCAATTTTAACACAAGTTTGCTCCATAAATTAATTTTAAGCCAAAAACAAAAATTAAATATCAAGACATGAAAAACCCTAACCATCGACCGGAATGGCGAGTAGGATTGGCGTCAGGCGGCAGTCGGCGCTGTGGCGTCAGGCGGCAGTCGGCGCTGTGGCGTCAGGCGGCAGTCGGCGCTGTGGTAACAGTCGGCAGCGGCAGGGGCGGACTCGGTGATCGGGTCGGAGGCAGGGGGATGGTCGACGCTCACGTCAGGGGCGGGGTCGGCGCTCGGTGGCCGGGTTGGAGGCAGGGGCAAGGTCGTCGCTAGCGTCAGGGAAGGGCTCGGCCATCACGGCAGGAGAAAGGTCGACGCTTGCGCCGGGGCTCGGCGCTCGGTGGCCGAGTTGGAGGTAGGGGCAAGGTCAACGCTCGGCAGCAGGGGCGGGGTCGCTCTCGGTGGCAAAAGAGGGGTTGCACTCTGAGGCGGCTGCAGGGACGGAGTGGGTGATAAATTTGGCGGCTGGGGCAATGAATTTGGGGGAAGATTTAAGAGAATTCGCGGGGAAAATTTTGGAAGAATGGGGAGAGATATGTGCCATCGCGGGTAAATATTATAGAGGATATTAGCGACCTTCATATACGGTCGCTAATACTCTTTAAATAGTCGTCAATGTTTTGGCGACCGTTTATTAGAGACTGTATAATATATACGGTCCTTAATACTTTATTAGAGACCGTATATATTTTAACGGTCTCTACTACACCGTCCCTAATAAGTACATTGTTCACTGCCGAAAACAGAGACGAACTAAGATAGATCGTCTTGCCTGAATTTGGGGGCAGATACTATTTGGATTTATCCGTCCACCTCTCCGATGATACCAAATTGATTTATGACACCATATATCGTAGGTTTGGACAGATGCGACCGTTGTAGCAGACTTCATTAGATCCTCCCTCATTTTATGAGGGGTTTTTGATTGTGGGGACGCTCTTCCCTGCAGGCGCAAACCCCTGCAGTTAATTATGTTATCGCGTTGCGATAACCACTTTGTCCTTCTCCAGCAGTTCACCTCGTATCATGTGTTATTTCGTTTTTTAAGGTTGCCCGTGGATCGTACACGGAGACTAGTTTATGTTGTTGCCCGTAGGGCGTGGATTAGTCCAAATCCGTATATTTTAGATTTGGGATTTTGAGTCAAGGATTTGCTTGACGGGGTCCACGTTGGTAGCTTGGTTTGCCAACGGGAATGAACTTAGGGCGCATTTATCACATTTGCGAGGTCTATCCGTTCATAGGATATTTGAGTTTGATCTAAGAATCGTTAGTCATATTTGAGACTAAGATCAACTTAGAAACAAATGAGTATATATGCTCAATTATTTTAGTTTAAGGACATCATGGTCCATTATCGCTATGTTTTGGAGCGAATATTAGTTTAAGGACGTTTCGGTCCATTATCGCCTTGTTTAGGGCGACGCGTCGTATTTGAGGCGATGCACTAGTTTAGGGACGTTTCGGTCCATTATCGCCCTGTTTGGGGCGGCGCGTCGTATTTGAGGTGACGCACTAGTTTAGGGATGTTTTGGTCCAACATTCCCATTTTGGGGACGCAATTTAGTTTAAGAACATTTCGGTCCATTATTCATCTTGCGTGCATGTGTATTTGTTACGTGACGGAGTGAATAATGGTGATATGGAATATACCCAATTTGGGGTGCGGTCTGATTTAAATTGTGCACGTCAATTTGGAAGTGCATTAATATGGGATGGAAGGAGTTGCTGGTTGTCGGGACCCGCCACCTCTATGGAGACGTTGAGTAATTACAACGACATATATCAGAGGTGTGGAGAGATGTACCCTTAAACCAAATCCCGTATTTGAGGGAAAAATCATGGTGGATTATCTAAGAATCATTAGCCTTATTTGAGACTAAAATTACCTTAGGAGATATGAGATGAATATAATTTTGGATATCATTAATGAGAGATCATTAGTCCTGTTTGAGACTAGGATCAGTTTGGAAATCACGAGAATATAGGTTCGCTTGAAGAATCTAAAAGGTTTAACCTCAGGAAACTTAGCCAATTTAGGCTAAGACTGGGTTTCTGTACTACCCAGCAGTGCTAAGCACTCAGTTATACAGCACTCACGTGTGTTTCACGTGAGGCGCTGAAATAGTGCTAAGCACTAGTTTTTTGTGGCGCCCACGTGTGTTTCACGAAAGGCGCTGCACTAGTTCTAAGCACTAGCTTTTTGTGGTGCCTACATATTGTAGGGTTCCTAGGCACTCTTGTGAAGGTTCATAAGGAATCAAACATGCCCGGATAAAAATTTAGACGTGCCGAACAACCCAAAGCCAGGATCTTTGCTAGATTATTAGGGTTTAGCATGCAAGATAACATCTTTTTATCTAAGTGTGAGGGATTACAACCTTTGTAGTCCGCTCCTTCGCTTCACAAGCTCCGAATAGAAGTCCCTTCACCGCGATCCACGATCTCCCGGACTCAAGAGAGGCTCCACAACTCGAACGATCCATGCTAGCTTGAAGTGTTCCAAATCTCCGATGATCTACGTCGAAGTTTCAATAACTCAAGCTTTCTCACTCTAAAGAGATGAACACACTAATCTCATGGTCTAGATGAGATGAGGATGAGAGAGTAGTATTTATGCTTTCTTTTTAAATCATTTTCTCATAATTTATCATCACAAAATGAATTTCTAGTGAGCTCAAAATCAAGAGAGAAGAAGATGATAATGAAAAAATGATAATTCATTTTGTGATGAATAGAAATAAAAGTATATGATTGATGTATCAACCATGGTCAAGGATGAGTGGCTAATAGTTTGTAGAGAATAAACTAGAGTTAGGGTTTGGTTAGGTTTAGAAATGAGTCACCAAGAAATATCAACCATAATATCTTAAACTTGACAAAAGGAAAAGCTTCTAGAATGTGCATGAAGCAACTAACCCTAATCAAACCCTAACCTCATTTAATCATCCTTAAACATGTTTAATAATAAATCATATCATGTCACAATAATATATATCACTATATATTATATATTTGCAACAAAAGAAAATAATACAATTAATATATATCGCATATATATCAATGTATCATCCAGTGAGAAAATGAAATAATAAAGCGAGCCAATATTAGATAATGTAATACAATATATCATATATATTATTATACATTAAATCATCGAATCAACACTTGATTCGACGAGCCAGCTATATCTAATATTACCGACTAATATATCATGTACCGATTCATCGAATCAACACTTTATCCGCCATCCCGGTTCATATTTAAATATCGCGAGAATATAATACGGTATCTCATATCGCATTATCCTCGGTCCTGCACATATCACATATGTGCCTCTACTCCGTTTCGCCTGAGCCAAGAAACCTCTGTGTAGGACTCTAAAGAATCGTCAATACGCCGGTAGCAGGTGATGATCATATCAAACACCCACAAGCTGCAAACGGTCAGCTAAACGTAACAGCCACCCAGGTATTGAGCGATCAGAAGATCAACAAGCTAGCCTGTGCATTCTCCTGTGAATCCAATCAGTAACACTCCCGTACAGTCCGGTCTGTTCGTCTGATATGTTGCATATCAAGTTTAGGGGTGGTATACGTCAGACCCCAGTAACCGATAAGTCGTGTCGATGTATGGCTCATAACGGGTCGAGAAACTACTAGTAACACTTACCAGTAAATCTCTATATCATCCCTAGCCAGGGACTTCTAGTTATAGCCAATCGAACACAGCACAACATCAACTCCCTATACCGGGAGAGACGAATCCCCTCTTATCGCTCATTGCCTCCATGTGATTCGGAACTGTACCCAAAAGCCACCGTTTTGCACGCCCTCTTGGACGTGGTAAGGTGGAAATCAAAGCACAGTGGGAATCACACAAGACTCTATGACGATCTCGGGTCTACAGACTACCCTGCACCAGTGTCACTGGAGAACTGCCATCTGACGTGTGGTATATCACCATCTGGGAGTTCTCGGCGAGTCCGTCCAGTGTACCCAGTCTCCACTGAGCACCCGTACACCATCTCTGATGTCAAACACCGATGGATATGGGATCATCCATCGCCCATCATATGGGTCAAGATGCGTATACGCTAGTCTACTCTGGTGTATCGATGCCCTGTCTCGATATACCCTCGACTAGGAACAGTTATAGGATGTACTCATCGAATACCATGGCCCCACTAGTATGATCTCATCATAGTCCTAGTAGTCGAGTACAGATCCTAAGGGCTTTATCAACATGTGAGAGAAAAACAGTAAACCAATACAAGTCAACATGTTAAGATAAAGTGAAACCAAATAGCATACTATCATGACGAGCAAGAAAGTCCTCTCTATATATATCCAAGCATCCATTATAATATACATCATATGTATAACAATGGCCTCTAGGGCATATACATAACTAACAATCTTCCACTTGCACTAAGGCCAGCTACTGTAGTATCTCATACCTAGCATCCCGAATAATCTCTCAAACTGTATCTGGGGAATAGCCTTCATGAATGGATCCGCAGTGTTGTCCTTCGTATCTACTCTCCTGACCTCGATCTCCCGGCGATCAACTATCTTCCTGATCAGGTGATACCGCCTCAGAATATGTCTGGACTTCTGATGGGATCTGGGTTCCTTGGCCAAAGCCACATCTCCATTGTTATCGCAATACAGAGGTATTGGATGCTCAATGGATGGAACCACACCAAGTTCACTAATGAACTTCTTGATCTAGACAGCCTCTTTGGCAGCATCGTTGGCAGCGATGTATTCAGCCTCCATCGTCGAGTCTGCAACGGTATCCTGTTTGGAACTCCTCCAACATGCTGCCCCTCCATTGAGGGCAAAGACAAATCCCGAGTGCGACTTAGAGTCGTCCTTATCACTTTGGAAGCTGGAATCGGTAAAGGACTCCACCTGGAGTTCTCCGTTACCATACACCAAGAACATCTCCTTAGTCCTTCGTAAGTACTTGAGAATGTTCTTCACAGCTGTCCAGTGACTCTCTCCAGGATCTTCTTGATACCGACTCACTACACTTAGTGAGTATGCTACATCGGGTCTGGTACATAGCATCGCATACATGATAGAGCCTACTGCCGAAGCATAGGGTATCCCTTGCATGCGAGCTCTCTCCAAATCAGTCTTGGGAGACATCTCTTTGGAGAGAGTGAGTCCAGAGATCGTGGGTTGGTTCCCACGCTTGGATTCTTCCATACTAAACCTCTTTAGTATGGTGTCAATGTACCTGGATTGGGACAATCCCAGTATCCTTTTAGATCTATCTCTATAGATCATGATTCCCAATATGCAGGAGGCATCACCTAGATCTTTCATTGAGAATCTCTGTGATAAGAAGAGCTTGACTGATTGCAGCATAGGAATATCATTTCCTATCAAGAGTATATCATCCACGTACAATACGAGGAAGACAACCTTACCCTCTCCTACCTTCTTATAGATACAAGGTTCATCTATATTTTTGATGAAGTCAAACTCTTTGACAACAACATCAAAACAGATGTTCCAACTCCGTGATGCTTGCTTTAACCCATAAATGGATTTAAGCAGCTTGCATACTTTTCCGCTGCTCCCACTATCTACGAAGCCCTCTGGCTGAGTCATGTACACGCTCTCTTCTAAATCACCGTTTAGAAAGGCGGTCTTAACATCCATTTGCCAGATTTCGTAGTCATGGTATGCAGCAATGGCAAGTAAGATCCGGATGGACTTAAGCATAGCTACTGGAGAAAAGGTTTCGTCATAATCCACACCTGGTCATTGACGAAAACCCTTTGCTACAAGTCTAGCTTTGAAAGTCTCAACTTTTCCATCTACACCAAATTTCTTTTTAAAGATCCACTTGCTCCCTATGGGTTTTACCCCTTCAGGAGCATTTTCCAAAGTCCATACTTTGTTGGTGTACATGGATTCCATCTCAGATCGCATTGCATCCAGCCATTTCACAGAGTCACCACTCGTGATGGCCTGCTCGAAACTAGTTGGGTCATCATCTTCCATGATGCAATCCTCGCTTCCTCCATCAACGAGAAAACCGTAGTATCTCTCAGGTGGACGAGAAACCCTACTAGATCGGCGGAGAAGCTCGGGTTCATCGGGTACTACTGAATCCTCTGGTTCCACTAAATCATCTGTTGTAGTTTATTCTGCTGGAACTTCTTCCAGTTCTATCTCAGAGCCACTAATCTCTTTTGCAAGAAATTCCTTTTCTAAAAAGGTGGCGTGTTGAGCAACAAACACCCTTTGTTCCTCACTGTGGTAGAAAATATACCCTCGCGAATGCTTGGGATATCCAATAAACTTACATAAAACAGATCTTGCCTCGAGTTTGTCCAGGTTTCGTCTTTTGACATAAGCCGGGCAACCCCATATCTTAACAAAATTAAGATATGGTCTCTTCCCTTCCCATATCTTATATGGGGTGGTAGACACAGATTTGGTAGGAACATTATTCAGTATGTATGTCGCTGTCTCAAGCGCATACCCCCAGAAGAAAATAGGTAATTCAGCAGTGCTCATCATTGAGCGCACCATATCTAATAGGGTGCGATTTCTTCGTTCCGATACACCGTTGTGCTGTGGTGTATAAGGAGGAGTAAGCTGAGAGAGAATCCCATTCTCTTTTAGATAATCTAGGAACTCACTGCTTAAGTATTCACCTCCTCGATCAGATCGAAGAATCTTAATACTTTTGCCCGTTTGGTTTTCTACTTCGTGCTTATATTCTCTGAATTTCTCAAAAGCTTCAGACTTGTGTTTCATCAGAAACACATGTCCGTATCTAGAGAGATCGTCAGTGAATGTAATGAAGTAGGAAGAACCGTTCCTGGCATGCGTAGACATGGGACCACATACATCACTATGTATTAGTCCTAAGAGTTCAGTAACTCTTTCTCCGTGTCCACTAAACGGAGCTTTGGTCATTTTTCCTTTGAGACATGAATGGCAAGTATCATAAGATGATAATTCGAACGGATTCAAATAACCATCCTTATGTAACTTAGCCAGTCGTGTCGCATTGATATGACCAAGTCTACAATGCCACAAGTAGGATTCGTTCATATCTGAACTTTTCCTCTTGTATGTGTTCTGTATATTCAGGACTGTATTCTGATTCAGAATGAATATGCCATTATGTAACGAGCCTGATGCAATCAACTTTTGATCTAGGAATATGTTTATAACATTATTCTTTACTACAAAATTATATCCTTCTTTACTTAATAAAGAAACTGATATAATATTGCACATCATGTTGGGTATATAATAGCACTCATTTAGAATCAGTGTATTACGACTTGGTAATACAAGGTGATATTCGCCAACTGCTTTGACTATAATACTTGCACCGTTTCCTACTTGAACGGAATGATCACCTTTTCCCAGTTCTCTAACTTTTCATAGCCCATGTAACAATTTACATATATGGGATCCTGATCCGGTATCCAATACCCAGGACGTAGGGTGAACTGAGAAACAGTTCTCAATAACTAACACACCTGAAGAAGATGCATCAACATGCATGTTCTTTTGGGTGGCGTGAGAATCCAGATATTCTCATGTTTCCTGTTCAGTCTTATAACTTTTATAAGAAAGAACAGGTCCAACGTTCCCTTACTCAGTACAATAATCAGGTTCAATCAATACATCCATATCATTATCTTGATTATGGCCTGACATGGTCGCTACCTGGAGAGAGAGAGAAGAAAACACTTTAGCGTATGCTCTTGCAAGATTAGATTGGTTATTATCTTATCTAATCAGGATGTCTCCCACTGTTTTTATCAAATCTACCTTCAAACCCAAAAAGGTAAGATTAGCCGGGATTAATTACACCCTACAATTTCGTCAATTTTTCAGCCAGATCAGTGTCGGTACTTTGAGGGAGGTTCCCCGTGCTTTCGCACGGACCTAATTAAAGTAAACCTCGTTTTCCCAGAGGCGTAACCCCGTTAACACTTTTCTAGACACCTACTTGATCAACTAATTGTCCTGTGTAGAACTCTCCCAGGAGTAACTCTTACTCGCAGTGGGTATCGGGATCCAACTATCTCATAGGAGGTATGCAGTCTCATTGCAAATTTCAACGCTTTAAATTCCCGATAATATTTTGCCCCTAGTGTCCTATGACTTTGACGGAGGTCAACAAACCATAGGCTACTAGTCAAGTTCAACCCGTCATTTCTTGATTGAATTAAACCCACCCGCACGACCCTTGACGGAGGTCAACAAGGCCGTACGACTATCCTAATCCAATCTGCATCAAATGCATAAGCAGATAAAAAACTAGTCAGCTACCGTACACTACGCCTTGACGGAGGTCAACAAACGTAGCACGAATACTAAATAGGACTTATCTGAAATAACGGAGGGCTACGTCAGGTTTTTCTGAAAACCTATTGCGTAATGAACTTGATATCATCGTAGAATCGAGTAGTTTTTGAAAAAGGAGTGTTTTTTAGGCTTTTCTTAGTTTCGCTAAAGGGGTCACTCCCGGTGAAGGGATCGTCGGCCCTTTCCTCATCGAATAAGGTGCAGGATATATCATATATACCGCTGTGCAAAGCAAAACTCTAAAAGCAATCAAAAGACAAACCGAGTTTTGTAGCATCTGCCAGTTTCGCTAAAGAGGTCACTCCCGGTGAAGGGATCTCGGCTCTTTCCTCATCGAATAAGGTGCAGGATATATCATATATATCACCGTGCAAAGCAAAACTCTAAAAGCAATCAAAAGACAAACCGAGTTTTGTAGCATCTGCCAGTTTCGCTAAAGAGGTCACTCCCGGTGAAGGGATCTCGGCTCTTTCCTCATCGAATAAGGTGCAGGACATATTATATATATCACTGTGCAAAGCAAAACTGTAGCTACCCTTTTTATAAAGTTTTGATTCTACAACATCTTTAGGTTTCTTTTCTTTTTATTAATCTCATTAATAAAATCCCATCAGCTTATGCTTCCTAAGTATCACAGAAGAAACGAAAGCAGTAATATTTATATATCAGCACATATATATAGTATAAGCATTCGTCTCAGGCAGTAATATGATCTCATCACAGAACATTGCAGCAGAAGAACATATATGAAATATTGGATATTCTAAGACGTCCGTGTTTTCAATACGAGTCTGTATAAAACACGGATTCCACGGTCGCGACGAATAGCCAAACCCACATCCCAAGACCCCTACGAGAGCGGCAAGTAACACTGCGAATTCTAGGGTTAGGAGACCCGGTCTCGACTCCTCGAGATGGCCTCCCACTGGACCCTAGAACCAGGTTACTTGTGCTCCCCTCCTTGGGTCTACCTAATGCGGAAAAGTAAATAATATACAAGGGTGACATCAACCTCAACCTGGAAGTGCCCCAAATAAAAGAATATTACATTACAAATGAATTTTACATGAATGAAAATAAAAACCCTCATCTCACATAAAACCCCCGGCTATTCAGAACGCGACGATCCAATATAACATATCACAGCAACACATAATATCACATATCATCAACGTAAGTAAATATGCGCATCCCAATTGTCGTTGACATATAGCAACGAAACCGGCGATATCACATATTACACTTACGGTCACAGAAAAGAAAGTGTAAAACTACAACATTTGGAATCCACAATCACTTTAGACATCGTAAATCCGAAATATCACATACTTCGCATTTCATGCCTAACTCTATGAATTCCACATATTGTATCACATTCCAGATAAATAGACAGTATTAAACTTTTCGAACGGATAATTAAATACCCAAAATTTCCTAAAGTGCTCAACACTTGAGCGAAGTTCAGATAATCCCAGAATATGTTATAGTACCAGTGATCCAGCCGTAGAAGGCTCAAGCCAACGCCTCACATGTGGCACGCCGTACTTCCCCAAACCCGAAGGTTCAAAAGGCAGTTCAAGACGGTCACATAATCGAGTTAAGGTTTGTTGTCTTCTAGAGGGTCCACCGCTTAACTTGTACAATTTTTCCGAAAGATTTAAACCCGATAAAAATTCAACACTTGAAAATTTGCCGTGCCGGGAAAAAGTGAGTTAATGATATCCGTTCAAATAGTTTAACAGTTTCTAAATATCCGGAAATAAATAACGAATTTAAATTTTCCGATCGAATCTACGATTACAAAATAAACCCCAGATTAAACAACACTTGAATCACTTTTAAAAATACCCAGAAGCATCAACAAGCACCTACGGATATTACCATGAAAACCACGTGTCACAATTCTAAAATTCCGCCGCGGAACCGCCGCGGAAAGCAGGTTTCCGCCGCGGTTCCGCCGCGGTTTGGTGGACTTGTGGGCCCGTGTTTCATGGTAATTCTTAGAATTTCCTGCTGATTTTTTTAGGTATTTTTAATTCAGAAAAATCCCAGATTTTGAAAAATTTCCAGAGAGGGGGTTATTTTCGTCGGTACGGGTTCGATCGGAGTTTTAACTTCGTAAACACATCGCCTAATGCTCTAGCTAGGCTCTGATACTACTGTAGGGTTCCTAGGCACTCTTGTGAAGGTTCATAAGGCATCAAACATGCCCGGATAAAAATTTAGACGTGCCGAACAACCCAAAGCTAGTATCTTTGCTGAATTATTAGGGTTTAGCATGCAAGATAACATCTTTTTATCTAAGTGTGAGGGATTACAACCTTTGTAGTCCGCTCCTTCGCTTCACAAGCTCCGAATAGAAGTCCCTTCGCCGCGATCCACGATCTCCCGGACTCAAGAGAGGCTCCACAACTCGAACGATCCATACTAGCTTGAAGTGTTCCAAATCTCCGATGATCTACGTCGAAGTTTCAATAACTCAAGCTTTCTCACTCTAAAGAGATGAACACACTAATCTCATGGGCTAGATGAGATGAGGATGAGAGAGTAGTATTTATGCTTTCTTTTTAAATCATTTTCTCATAATTTATCATCACAAAATGAATTTCTAGTGAGCTCAAAATCAAGAGAGAAGAAGATGATAATGAAAAAATGATAATTCATTTTGTGATGAATAGAAATAAAAGTATATGATTGATGTATCAACCATGGTCAAGGATGAGTGGCTAATAGTTTGTAGAGAATAAACTAGAGTTAGGGTTTGGTTAGGTTTAGAAATGAGTCACCAAGAAATATCAACCATAATATCTTAAACTTGACAAAAGGAAAAGCTTCTAGAATGTGCATGAAGCAACTAACCCTAATCAAACCCTAACCTCATTTAATCATCCTTAAACATGTTTAATAATAAATCATATCATGTCACAATAATATATATCACATATATATTATATATTTGCAACAAAAGAAATAATACAATTAATATATATCGCATATATATCAATGTATCATCCAGTGAGAAAATGAAATAATAAAGCGAGCCAATATTAGATAATGTAATACAATATATCATATATATTATTATACATTAAATCATCGAATCAACACTTGATTCGACGATCCGGCTATATCGAATATTACCGACTAATATATCATGTACCGATTCATCGAATCAACACTTGATCCGACGTCCCGGTTCATATCTAAATATCGCGAGAATATAATACGGTATCTCATATCGCATTATCCTCAGTCCTGTACATATCACATGTAGGGTTCCTAGGCACTCTAATGGAGTCTCCCAAGTGATCAAACATGCACAAATCAAGAATTCCTAGTGCCTAGAAAACCTAGAACGGATCGTTAACTAGATATATAGGCGAAGCAAGCAAGTAATCGGAAATAAATGCTAAGGGAAAGTGACTACAACCTTTGTAGATCCGGTCCACCACCTCCTAGGCTCCGTGATGAAGTCCCTCCGCTGTCCAAAACGAACCCATGACTCAAGCATCGGTATCATCGAAGAATGGGCGGGCTTGATCGTCGGTTCGATGCCGAAGATGATCTACGTCGAGGTATCATAAGAACAAGCTCCAACTTCACCAAGCCATGAAAAACTTGTGAAGGAAACACCCTATACAACTTGGCAAGAGGTAGAGGATGAAGAAATATGAAGTGGGTAGACTTTAGAATTGGATTTCTCTCTTGATTTGGCTAGTTGCCATTGAAGTAGAAAGCTTTTCTTCATGTTGAAGAAGATGAAGAAGAAGAAGAAGATATGATAAGTTATGAATTATTTGATAAATAAATCAATACCTATCATGACTTCAACCATGGTTTAGTGTAGAGATTTAACCAAGGTTTAGATGAGTGGTTAGGGTTAGAGAAAAGACAAGAATGGTGGACTTAGTCAAGGTTTCAAGAAGCTTCAACTAAAAACAAAATAAGTCCACCATTTATCTTTCTCCTTTTCTTTTCAAATGAAACAAATAAAATAAATAAATAAATAAATGAATAAGCAAATGAAATGATACCCTAACCACTCACTAACCATGGTTCAATACTTTACACAAAACCAAGCAAGAATGTATCATCAAACATGATACAATCATGTGCACAAAATATATCATATATACAATGTGCAATACAAGTGAGTAAATCCATTTAAAGTGAACCAATACTATTTAATGCAAAGTAATATATCAAATATATAATTATACATTAAATCATTAAATCAACACTTGATTTAACGATCCGGTCATATCGCATATAACCGACTAGTATCCTATGTATCGGCTTATCGAATCAATCCTTGATTCGATAACTAGGTTACATCGCATATAACCAATCGATACATTCATCGCGAGAATGGAATACGGTATCACATATACGCATTATTCTCGGTCCCGCAGATATCTCATATGCGCTCCTATTTCGTTTCGCTTGAGCCAGGAAACCTCTGTGTAGGACTCTAAAGACTCATCAATACGCCGGCAGCAGATGATGATCATATCAAACACCCACAAGCCGCAAGCGGTCTGCTAAACGTAACGGCCACCCGGGTATTGAGCGATCAGAAGATCGACGAGCAAGCCCGCTCACACTCCTGTGAATCCAACCAGTAACACTTACCGTATAGTCCGGTCTGTTCGTCTGATATGTCGCATATCTCGCCTAGGGGTGGTAAACGTCAGACCCCAATAGCTCGATAAGTCATGCCGACGTAAGGTCCATAACATTCGTGAAACTACTGATAACTCTTACCAGTATATTACTGCAACCCTGACCAAGGATTTCCTGTTATGGCCAGTCGAGCATAGCACAACATCAACCCCCAATACCGGGAGAGACGAGTCCCCTCCTATCGCTCATTGCCTCCATGTGAATCGAGACTGTACCCAAAAACCACCTGTTTGCACAACTCAGTAGAGCCGTGGTAGGGTTGAAATCAAAGCACAGTGGGAGACACACAAGACTCTATGACGATCTCGGGTCAACAGACTAAGCTGTACTAGTGTCACCAGAGAACTGCCATCTGACGTGAGGTATAATACCATCTGGGAGTTCTCGGCGAGTCCGTTCAGTGTACCCAGTCTCCACTGAGCACCCGCATACCATCTCCGATGTCAAACACCAATGGATATGGGATCATCCATCGCCCATCGCATGGATCGAGAAGATATACGCTAGTCTACTCTGGAATATCGATGCCCCGTCTCGATATTCCCTCGACTAGGAACATTTCAAGGATGTACTCATAGACTATCCAGGCCCCACTAGTATGATCTGCATCACAGTCCTGGAAGTCGAGTAGACATCCTAAGGGCTTTATCAACATGTAACAGAGAGACAAAAAGTATACATGTTAAGATAAAGAGCAACCAGATATCGTACTATCATGTCGAGCAAGAAAGTCCTATCTATATATGTCCCAGCATCCACTACAATATACATCCAATGTACAGTAATGGCCTCTAGGGCATACATATAACTAACAATCTCCCACTTGCACTAGGGCCATCTATAGCAGTGGTTGTAGTATCACATACTCAACCATCCCCTAAAAGTCTCTCTTTGGGAAAAGGCCTTCGTGAGTGGATCCGCCGTGTTGTCCTCTGAGTCTACTCTCCTAACCTCGATCACCCCGGAGATCAACTATCTCCATGATCAGGTGATGCTTCCTCAGAATTTGTCTGGGTCACTGATGGGACCAGGGTTCCAGGGCCGAAGCCACACTTCCATTGTCATACAATGGCAGGAACCTAGTTCATCTTATGAACCAATATACACCCAAACTTCCTCTTTGGTAGTATCTTCAATAGCGATGTTACCAGCCTTTATCGTCTAGTTTGCCACGGTATCTATCTTGGAACTCTTCCAACATACCGTCCCTTTACTGAGGGTAAAGACAATGCCTGCGACTGACATTCAGTCATTTTTATCACCCTGGAACTCTTCCAGTGATTCTCCCCAGGATCGATTGATACCATCTCACTACATCTAGTGAGAATCCTAGCATCCAATTACATCTATCTCATAGATGAAAACTCAGGATTTAGGAGGTATCACTTTGATCCTATTTGGAGAATCCTTGTGATAATAGGAGATTGACCGATCGTAGTATAGGAAACTCTCTTCCTATCAGGAGTATGTTGTCTACGTACAATACGAAGATGACCACCTTACTCTCTACTACCCTTTTGTATATACAAGGTTCGTCTACCATTTTGATGAAGTCAAACACTTTGACTATCACATCAAAACAGACGTTCCAACTCCGCGATGCCTGCTTCATTATGTAAAGCAACTTGCACACGTTTCCGCTGCTCCTACTGTTTACGAAGCCCTCTGGCTGTGTTCTTATAGACGTTCTCTTCTAAATCATTATTTAGAAAAGTAGTCATGGCACCCAACCACCAGATATCGCAGTCATGGTATGTAGCCGTGGCAAGTAGGATCTGGATGGACTTAAGCATATTCCATGGAAAAGGTTTCATCATTATCCGTGTCTGGTCGATGACGAAAACCTTTAACAAGTCTAGCTTTGAAAGTCTCAACTTTTCCATCTACACCAAGTAATCTTCTCAAGATATACTTGCTTCTGATAGGGATTTAACCCTTCAGATATAGCAGCTAAAGTCCATACTTTGCTGGTGTACATGGATTCCATCTCAGATCGCTAAGCATCCAGCCATTCTTACAGAGTCCCTACTCTCGATGGCCTGCTCGAAACTAGTTGGGTCATCATCTTATGATGCATTCCTCGCTCCCACTGTCATCGAGAAACCGAGGTATCTCTCAGGCGGATGAGGAACCCTACTAGATCGGCGGAGAGGCTGAGGTTCGTCGGGAACTATAGAATCCTTTGGTTCTGTCAAATCATCAACTGCAGTTTTGTATAGCTGGAACCTTTCCAGTTCTACAGAACTGATCCTGCCTCGATCTTGTCCGGATTTTGCTTTAAACATAGGCCGGACAACCCCAAATCTTAACTCGCTTAAGAGATGGGTTCTTCACATACCATATCTCATATGGAGTGGTAGGCACTGATTTGATTCAAACCTAATTCAATAGGTATGCAGCTTCTTAAGTGCATAACCCCAAACGGAAATAGGTAACTCAGTAATACTCATCATAGAGCACACCATATCTAATATTGTGCAATTGCTCCGCCCTGATACACCGTTGTGCTGTGGTGTATTCAGAGGAGTAACACTGAGAGAGAATCTCATTCTCCTTTAGAATAGTCCAGGAATTCTATGCACAAGTATTCTCCTCCCTGATCTTATCATAGGACATAATACTTATACCCGTATTTTGGTTCTTTACTTCTAACTTATATTCTGGGAATATCTCAAAAGGTTCAGACTTATGTTTCAACAGGAACATATGACTGAATCTTGAGAGATTATCAGAGAATATAATGAAGTATAAAGAACCAGTCCTGGCATGTGTAGATAGGAGACTTTACATATATCATCATGTATCAGTCCCAAGAGTTTACTAACTCTTTCTCTATTTCTAATAAACAGAGCTATGGTCATCTAATCTTTGTGACATGACTGGCAAGTTTCACAAGATGTAAATTCAAACTGATTTAAATATGCATCTAAAATGTAACTTCAGCCAGTCGGGTCGCATTGATGTGACCTAGTCTACAATGCCTCAAGAAGGATTCGTTCATTTCTGAACTCTTTCTCTTGTGTGTGTTCAATATACAAGGAACTGTAGTTTGATTTAGAACGTCAATGCTTTTAGATAACGCGCCTGAACCGATCAACTTTTGATATAGGAAATGTTCAAAACATTATCCAACAATACAAAATTATATCATTTCTTTACTAATAAAGAGACTGATATGATTTTATATATCAGGATCGGTATCTAATAGCATTTGTTCAGAATCAATGTATTGGTAATACAGGGTGATAGTGACCAACAGACTTGGCTGCAACACTTGCCCCGTTTTCTGCCTCATGAAACTTATCACCCGTTCTCAGTTTTTCTACCCTTTTGTAGCCCTATGTAACAGCTTACATATCTGGGATCCCGATCCGGTATCATATACCCAGGATGCAGAGGATACTGAGAAATAGTTCTTTGTAATGAACACACCCGAAGGAGATGCATCATATGCACTTTCTTCGTTTGGGCGGCATAGGAAATCTGGTATTCCCCTATTTCCTGCTCGGTCTTATAACAATTATAAGTCGGAGCGGGACCAACGTTCCCCAGCTCAGTATAACAAGCGGGTTCGGTCAATTATCCGTATTATTATCTTGATTAAGGCGTGATATGGTCGCTACCTGGAGAGAGAGAGAAGAAAACACTCTGCGTGCGCTCTTGCAAGATCAGATTGGTTATATATTTTATCTAATCAGGATGGCTCCCACTGTTTTTATCAAATCTTCCTTCAAACCTTAAAAGGAAAGACTAGCCGGGATTAATTACACTCTACAAGTTCGCCAATCTTTCAGCCAGGCCAGTGTCGGTACTTTGAGGGAGGTTCCCCGTGCTTTCGCACGGACCTAATTACTGTATACCTCGTTTTCCCAGAGGCGTAACCCCGTTGACACCTTTCTAGACACCTACTTGATTAGCTAATTGCAAAGTGCAAAACTCTCCCAGGAGTAACAATTACTCGCAGTGGGTATCAGGATCCAACTATCATATAGAAGGTATGCAATCTCATTGCAAATTTCAACACTTGAAACTCCCGATAAAGGTTTTTACCCCTAGTACCTATGACCTTAACTAAGGTCAACAAATCATAAGTACTAGTCAAGTTCTACCCGTCATTTCGTGATTAATTAGACCCACCCACATGACCCTTAACTAAGGTCAACAAAGTCACGCGACTGTCCTAACTAATCGCATCATATGCGGTGTAGGAAGACATCACTTAGCTACCGTACACTGTGCCTTGACTATGGTCAACAAACACAGCACGAATACTAAGTACTCTACTTCCTAAAATGACGGAGGGTTGCGACTGGTTTTTGTGAAAACCTTTAACGCTTTGAACTTGATCTCGTTGCGGAATCAAATGGTTTTTAAATGGAAAGTTTTTGAAGCTTTTCTAGTTTTGCTAAAGGGGTCACTCCCGGTGAAGGGATCGTCGGCCCTTTCCTCGTCGAATGAGGTGCGGGATATATCATATATATCACTATGCAAAGCGGAAACTATAGAAGCGATCAAAGACAAACCGAGGGTTGTAGCTCTGCCAGTTATTGCTAAAGGAGTCACTCCCGGTGAAGGGATCTCGGTCCTTTCCCTATCGAATAAGGTGCAGGATGTTCTACAAGGAACACCGCGATGCAAAGCAAGAACTGTAGCTACCTGTTTTATTTTGAAATTCGATTCCACAACATCAATTAGGTTTATTTTCTTTCATTAATCTCATTAATGAATATCCCATCATTTAAATTACCTAAACATCACAGATAAATATGACGTACACTTATGCCATCCGCATTCGCCTCGATGTCCCCTCGTGCACCGTTAGGTTAGGTAACTAACGGCAGAGCGGGGCAGGGCTAGCGCGGGTGTAAAACATAAGCAACGTCTATATAATATATCAAATATACTATATATAATACCTGTCACAGAACATCGCATGATCACATCACAGATAAAGCACAGCAGAAGAAACATATGAAATATTGGATATACTAGGACGTCCGTGTTTTCAATACGAGCCAGTATAAAACACGGATTCCACGGTCGTGATGAATAGCCAATCCCACACCCCTAGACCCCTACGAGAGCGGCAAGCAACCCTAGCAATTCTAGGGTTAGGAGACTCGGACTCGACTCCTCGAGTTGGTCTCCCACTGGACCCCAGAACCCGGTTACTTGTGCTCCCCTCCTTGGGTCTATCCTAGTGCAGAAAAGTAAATAATATACATCAACGGTGACAACTTCCGCAACCTGGAAGTGCCCCAATAAAAGAATATTACATACAAGTTTTTACATGAATGAAAATGAAAAAACACTCATCTCACATAAAAACCCCCCGGCTATTCAAACACGACGATCCAATATAACATATCCAGCAACACATAACATCACATGTCATCAACGTAAGTAAATATGTCTATCCCAATTGTCGTTGACATATAGCAACGAAACCGGCAATATCACATATTACACTTACGGTCACAGAAAAGAAAGTGTAAAACTACAACAGTTGGAATCCGCAACCACCTCAGACATCGCATGCCTGACCAAATGAATTACTTAGACATCACATGCCTAACAATTATAAACCCCGCATTTTAGTCTCAAAATCGAAAACACTTTTCAATATCATGTTGGGCAATTCAACAGGATTCCCGAAAAAACTGATCGAATGCTCGTCGTGAACTTTAGTAGGCGGCCGCACCCCTGATACCGACGACGAAGTGCACCAAGGCGGAACACTGCTACCGCGAGCACCCGAACGGATGCTTTCGGCGACGGGGTTCTCCTGCAGTCACTTGGTCGGGGCTAAGGAGTGTAGCTGTCTATTAAGTTTACCCGGCGAGTATTCGCGTACGCTACGTGATTGCAACGGACTTTTGATCACATCAAAATTCCGTGGCAACCGATCAAGTGAGACTAAACTGCTATGTTTATAATATTCATTCAGTTATCTCATAACTACTTGTGAATTCCAATTATTGTATCCCTTCCGGATAAATAGAAAATGTCAAACTTTCCGATCGAACAGTCAAACACCCAAGTTTTCCCGATACAGATCAACACATGAAACAAGTTTAAAAAACATTCATTTCGTACCTCAGTACTAACGGTCCAGCCGTAGAAGGGTCAAGCCAACACCTCACATGTGGTACGCCGTACTGCCCCAAACCCGAAGGTTCAAAGGGCAGTTCAAACATAATCGAGTTAAGGCTTGTTGTCTTCTAGAGGGTCCATTGCGTTCCTTGCACTACTTAGAATGTCTTTAAACTACGGAAAAATCCAACACTTGGAAATTTCCCGACAGGGGAAAAATTGGGTATTTATATCCGGTCGAACTTTTTAACATATTCTAAAATTTATCCGGAAAGCCAAATAGACAAAATTTGAAACCCCGATCGAAACACCGAATCCCCAAAACAACTCCAGAAAAATTCAACTCTTGAATAATATTTAAAAATAGCCAGGATAACCAGCAATATCAATTAGGAGTTACTGTGTAACATTGACTGAAGAATGAGTCCGTACGGCCGCGGATCAGCCGCACGAGACATGCTTGTGCCGCGGAACCGCGGCTGTTTTATGGAATTACGCACTCGTATTTCACAGTTACTCTTAAAATAACCTGCTGATATTTCTGAATATTTTTAATACTGAAAAAACCCTGTTTTTGAAAATTGGACAGAGAGCATGGGTGTGTTAGGATTTCGGGTTCGTTCGGAGTTCAAAATCCGTCTAGACTTTGCCTAAGGCTCTAGCTAGGCTCTGATACCACTGTAGGGTTCCTAGGCACTCTAATGGAGTCTCCCAAGTGATCAAACATGCACAAATCAAGAATTCCTAGTGCCTAGAAAACCTAGAACGGATCGTTAACTAGATATATAGGCGAAGCAAGCAAGTAATCGGAAATAAATGCTAAGGGAAAGTGACTACAACCTTTGTAGATCCAGTCCACCACCTCCTAGGCTCCGTGATGAAGTCCCTCCGCTGTCCAAAACGAACCCATGACTCAAGCATCAGTATCATCGAAGAATGGGCGGGCTTGATCGTCGGTTCGATGCCGAAGATGATCTACGTCGAGGTATCACAAGAACAAGCTCCAACTTCACCAAGCCATGAAAAACTTGTGAAGGAAACACCCTATACAACTTGGCAAGAGGTAGAGGATGAAGAAATAGGAAGTGGGTAGACTTTAGAATTGGATTTCTCACTTGATTTGGCTAGTTTCCATTGAAGTAGAAAGCTTTTCTTCATGTTGAAGAAGATGAAGAAGAAGAAGAAGATATGATAAGTTATGAATTATTTGATAAATAAATCAATACTTATCATGACTTCAACCATGGTTTAGTGTAGAGATTTAACCAAGGTTTAGATGAGTGGTTAGGGTTAGAGAAAAGACAAGAATGGTGGACTTAGTCAAGGTTTCAAGAAGCTTCAACTAAAAACAAAATAAGTCCACCATTTATCTTTCTCCTTTTCTTTTCAAATGAAACAAATAAAATAAATAAATAAATAAATGAATAAGCAAATGAAATGATACCCTAACCACTCACTAACCATGGTTCAATACTTTACACAAAACCAAGCAAGAATGTATCATCAAACATGATACAATCATGTGCACAAAATATATCATATATACAATGTGCAGTACAAGTGAGTAAATCCATTTAAAGTGAACCAATACTATTTAATACAAAGTAATATATTAAATATATAATTATACATTAAATCATTAAATCAACACTTGATTTAACGATCCGGTCATATCGCATATAACCGACTAGTATCCTATGTATCGGCTTATCGAATCAATCCTTGATTCGATAACTAGGTTACATCGCATATAACCAATCGATACATTCATCGCGAGAATGGAATACGGTATCACATATACGCATTATTCTCGGTCCCGCACATATCTCATATGCGCTCCTATTTCGTTTCGCTTGAGCCAGGAAACCTCTGTGTAGGACTCTAAAGACTCGTCAATACGCCGGCAGCAGATGATGATCATATCAAACACCCACAAGCCGCAAGCGGTCTGCTAAATGTAACGGCCATCCGGGTATTGAGCGATCAGAAGATCGACGAGCAAGCCCGCTCACACTCCTGTGAATCCAACCAGTAACACTTACCGTATAGTCCGGTCTGTTCGTCTGATATGTCGCATATCTCGCCTAGGGGTGGTAAACGTGAGACCCCAATAGCTCGATAAGTCATGCCGACGTAAGGTCCATAACATTCGTGAAACTACTGATAACTCTTACCAGTATATTACTGCAACTCTGGCCAGGGATTTCCTGTTATGGCCAGTCGAGCATAGCACAACATCAACCCCAATACCGGGAGAGACGAATCCCCTCCTATCGCTCATTGCCTCCATGTGAATCGAGACTGTACCCAAAAACCACCTGTTTGCACAACTCAGTAGAGCCGTGGTAGGGTGGAAATGAAAGTACAGTGGGAGACACACAAGACTCTATGACGATCTCGGGTCAACAGACTAAGCTGTACCAGTGTCACCAGAGAACTGGAGGTATAATACCATCTGGGAGTTCTCGGCGAGTCCGTTCAGTGTACCCAGTCTCCACTGAGCACCCGCATGCCATCTCCGATGTCAAACACCAATGGATATGGAATCATCCATCGCCCATCGCATGGATCGAGAAGATATACGCTAGTCTACTCTGGAATATCGATGCCCCGTCTCGATATTCCCTCGACTAGGAACATTTCAAGGATGTACTCATAGACTATCCAGGCCCCACTAGTATGATCTGCATCACAGTCCTGGAAGTCGAGTAGACATCCTAAGGGCTTTATCAACATGTAACAGAGAGACAGAAAGTATACATGTTAAGATAAAGAGCAACCAGATAGCGTACAATCATGTCGAGCAAGAAAGTCCTATCTATATATGTCCCAGCATCCACTACAATATACATCCAATGTACAGTAATGGCCTCTAGGGCATACATATAACTAACATCACATATGTGCCTCTACTCCATTTCGCCTGAGCCAAGAAACCTCTGTGTAGGACTCTAAAGAATCGTCAATACGCCGGTAGCAGGTGATGATCATATCAAACACCCACAAGCTGCAAGTGGTCAGCTAAACGTAACAACCACCCAGGTATTGAGCGATCAGAAGATCAACAAGCTAGCCTGTGCATTCTCCTGTGAATCCAATCAGTAACACTCCCGTACAGTCCGGTCTGTTCGTCTGATATGTTGCATATCAAGTTTAGGGGTGGTATACGTCAGACCCCAGTAACCGATAAGTCGTGTCGATGTATGGCTCATAACGGGTCGAGAAACTACTAGTAACACTTACCAGTAAATCTCTATATCAGCCCTGGCCAGGGACTTCCAGTTATAGCCAATCGAACACAGCACAACATCAACTCCCTATACCGGGAGAGACGAATCCCCTCCTGTCGCTCATTGCCTCCATGTGATTCGGGACTGTACCCAAAAGCCACCGTTTTTCACTCCCTCTTGGACGTGGTAAGGTGGAAATCAAAGCACAGTGGGAATCACACAAGACTCTATGACGATCTCGGGTCTACAGACTACCCTGCACCAGTGTCACTGGAGAACTGCCATCTGACGTGTGGTATATCACCATCTGGGAGTTCTCGGCGAGTCCGTCCAGTGTACCCAGTCTCCACTGAGCACCCGTACACCATCTCTGATGTCAAACATCGATGGATATGGGATCATCCATCGCCCATCATATGGGTCAAGATGCGTATACGCTAGTCTACTCTGGCGTATCGATGCCCTGTCTCGATATACCCTCGACTAGGAACAGTTATAGGATGTACTCATCGACTACCATGGCCCCACTAGTATGATCTCATCATAGTCCTAGTAGTCGAGTACAGATCCTAAGGGCTTTATCAACATGTGAGAGAAAAACAGTAAACCAATACAAGTCAACATGTTAAGATAAAGTGAAACCAAATAGCATACTATCATGACGAGCAAGAAAGTCCTCTCTATATATATCGTAGCATCCATTATAATATACATCATATGTACAACAATGGCCTCTAGGGCATATACATAACTAACACATATGTTTCACGTGAGGTGCTGCACTAGTGCTAAGCACTAGCTTTTTCAGGCGCTCACGTGAGTTTCACGTGAGGAGCTATGTAACTTGGCCTTGAGCGCTCACGTGCTTTTCACGTGAGGCATTGAGTTCTTTTGGAGATTTAATTTCTGTCGATATTTTTAGAGAACTTAAATCTCTATTAATGGTATTTTGACCATTAACGACACCAAGATCATTATTTTGAGGATATGGGATCATGTTCTTTAAGAACTAAGTTCTTGATTTGAAAGAACTAAGTTCCTAGAGTATTATGAACTCCATGTTTTCCATGTTCATGTTTTCAGAAAGGTTAAACCTCTTTTAATGGTATTTTGACCATTAAGAATTACCAAGATCACTATTTTGAGGATCTTAGATCGGGTTCTTTAAAGAACTAAGTTCTTGATTTGAAAGAACTAAGTTCCTGAAGTATTATGAACTCCATCTTCTTTCTTTTCAATTTTGTTCTTTTCTGAATTTTTTATTCTCAAAAACAAGATCTTCCCGAAGAGAATTAAATTCTCAACTTGTGGGAGATTTGTCTTGCGGATTTCAGATGCATAGAAAGAACTAAGTTCTTTGAAAAAAATTAAACCCTTAAATATAATATGATACGTAAAAGAGATGTTTTGATCTCGATATTTTATTTACCTAGGGTTTTGAGGAAGAAGATCTTGTTTGAGAATTAAATTTTCTATTGTTTTGTGGGAGCTTTTGGGAGCCTTCTGTATAATTTTTTTTACAGAAGCTTATGGGGTGTCTCCTCCTTTTTAGATTTAATCTCCTTACTCCTATTTATAGGAGAAGAGAAAACATTAATTTGTTGAGAAAATATCTCATTGAGAGATCATGATTGATTTCATATTCAATCAAAATGATCTTTTAGATCAATCGGTGAATTTTATTCACCGTTGGATTTTTAATCCAAAGGCTCTTTGTTTAACAGAGAAGATTTCTTTTTTGTTTAACAAGATTATGAAATATTTTTCTAAGATAGAATTTTATTCTATCATATGAATATCTTGTTAGTTTAACAAGATTAAAATTTTATTCTATCATATGAATGTCTTGTTAGTTTAACAAGATCAGGAAGATATTTTCCTAACATAGAATTTTATTCTATCACAAGATTAGAAAGATATTTTCCTAATATAGAATTTTATTCTAACTAATAGAGAAGATCATTCTTGTTTGTTTATCAAGATTAGGAAATATTTTTCTAAGATAGAACTTTATTCTATCATATGAATATCTTGTTAGTTTAACAAGATTAGGAAATATTTTCCTAACCATAGAATTTAATGCTGTTTAACAGAGAAGATCTCTATAATTTTAGGAAGATCGGGAAAATATTTCCATATAAAATTTAATTCTATCATTAGATTTTTGATCCAACAGAGAATATCTTATTTATAAAGATAAGAGTAATATTTTCCCCTAATAGAATTTAATTCTATCATTTGATAATTTATTGTCACCATTGGATATTTGATCCAACGGCTTTGTTTAACAAAGAATATCCCAGATTTTAGGGAAATATCCCCATGTAGAATTTAATTCTACCTTCTTTAATTTAGGCACTGACGCTCACATGCTATGCACGTGGGCACCGCCTAAGAATTTAATTCTTTTATAAATAGTCACTCTCGTGCTTTTCACGCCGGCGCTCACGTGTGTTCCACGTGAGACGCCACTATAGGATTTAATCCTAACAGAAGCTGGCACCGGCGCTCACGTGGGAAACACGTGATGCGCTCAAGAATTTAGTCCTATCTGAGATGGTACCTACATGCTTTGCATGTGGGTGCACATGTTTAACACGTGGAGATTTTCCTTTATTTTTATAAGGGAATAGTAAGTTTTGAGCCAAAATTTTTGGCGGGAACAAATGCCCCCACTACTTTACTCACGTAAGTATGTACATGGGTGAAGTAGTGCAATATTATGCGTGACCATAGAATTGATGGCTTATGAGACAAGTTTAGGATTCTTGTAGCCTAAGGCTTTTTCATCTTCATGAGCCGTAAGGGTCTTAAGAAGGTTTTTCTCCTTATGAGTCATGAGGATCTCATAGGTGCATATTCTTCCTAGAAATCGTGAGGATTCCTGAGTGTTCGTCACTTTCATGAGTCGTAAGGATCTTACTCGGGTATTTTTTTCATACAAGTCATGAGGACCCGTAAGTAGCCTTTTCATTTCAGTGGCATGTAACTTTGGCGAATGTGGCCCGTGGATAGTATACAAGAGTCAGTTTGGACCTACTTGTAGGGCAACGATGGCTTAGGCAACAGGTTTAGATCTGTCGCCTAAGGCTTTTCAACTTTATGAGCCGTGAGGGTCTCATAAATACTTTTCTCCCTACGAGTCGAGAGGATCTCGTAGGTGTCTTTTCTCCTTAGAAGTCATGAGGACTCCTAAGTGTATTTTCTCTTGAGAGTCGTAAGGATAACGAGTCGAGAGGACTCGTAAGTGGTTTCTCCTCCTCTTCGGTATGAAAATTTGGCGAATGTAGCCCGTGGATAGTATGCAAAGTCAATTTGGACCTACTTGTAGGGCCACAGTCCTTAGGAAACAGCTTGATATCCCCGTCGCCTAAGGCTTTTCACCCTCATGAGCCGTGATGGTCTCATAAAGATGTTTTCTCCTACGAGTCGAGACGAGTCGGGAGGATCTCGTAGGTGTATCTTAACGTGAAATATAGATTAACCCCTTTTTTGATAGGGTCTGTTAGGTTTGTGGTACTAGGGTTTTAATCCGTGGTACCGTCGCGTTGGCTGATGTATTCCTCGATATGCAGTCTTTAAGCCGCTGTTCGAGTAGCCCCGTGACTGTCGTGTCTCTGATCCCTTCTGAGGCTAGACAAGACATCTTCAAGTAATTTTCTTAGGTTATATTACCGATGGAAGAACATGCGTTAGGTATTTTCCATGACTCTTTTTACTTGAGGTTAGGCTTAATTTAGAGGCCCGATAAGTCATAACCACACCCTTCTGGGGTGGGAAGATCTCCAACGGTCTTTAGGCTTTGTATATATTGCAGACAAGACCCGAAGTTAGAAATATATCGTCACTTCGTTTTTGCTTTGACGATGTCACGCCGATTCTTTGCTGAAATAGGGTAGACATTTGTATGACCTCTATGTTGTATGTATTGCCATCGAGATATGGAGCTTGGGATATGCCGTCACTCATCTTTTGTTCCACCCATGGGTCTTTTTTGACGTCGCGCCTGCACCCTGCTGGCATGAGAAGCACGTCGAATCGCTCTCTAGACTGTAGATGTCGCCATCAAGATCTGGAGCTAGGAATATGTTATCGCTCCACTTTGATTTGACCCTTGGGTCCTTGTTGACGTTGCGTCTGCATCCTGCTAGCATGAGAAGCACGTCGAGCTGGAGTTAGGATTTTTCCGTCACTCCTTTTTGATTTGGCTCCTTAGAGCCTTTGTTGATGTCGCATTTGCACCGAGAAGAAACGTCGAGCTGGAGCTGGGATTTTTCCATTACTCCTTTTTTGTTTGACCGTTGGGTTTTTGATGACGCTGCGTCTACTTCCTGCTGGCATGAGAAGTATGTTGAGCTGGAGTTAGGATTTTGCCGTCACTCCTTTTTGATTTAGCTCCTTGGAGCCTTTGTTGACGTCGCGTCTGCACCGAGAAGGAACGTCGAGCTAGAGCTGGGATTTTCCCATTACTCATTTTTTGTTTGACCCTTGGGTCTTTGATGATGTTGCGTCTACATCCTGTTTGGCATGAGAAGCATGTTGAGCTGGAGTTAGGATGTTGACATCACTCCTTTTTTATTTGACCCTTGGGTCTTTGTTGACGTCGCGTCTAAACTCTGCTGGCATGAGAAGCACATCGAGTCGATCTCTAGGCTGTAGATGTCACCGTCAAGATCTGGAATTAGGAATATACCATCGCTCCA
Source organism: Agapanthus africanus (assembly GCA_030015575.1). Classification (NCBI taxonomy): domain Eukaryota; kingdom Viridiplantae; phylum Streptophyta; class Magnoliopsida; order Asparagales; family Amaryllidaceae; genus Agapanthus; species Agapanthus africanus. The sequence goes on from CM057348.1 coordinate 107,703,556, forward strand.
CTTTGATTTGGCCCTTAGATCCTTGTTGACGATGCGTCTGTATCATGTTGGCATGAGAAGCACGTCGAGTTGGAGTTAGGATTTTGCCGTCACTCTTTTTTGATTTGTCTCCTTGGACCCTTTGTTGACGTCGCATCTGCACCGAGAAAGAACGTCTAGCTAGAGCTGGGATTTTGTCATTACTCGTTTTTTGTTTGACCCTTGGGTCTTTGATGACGTTGCGTCTACATCCTGCTGGCATGAGAAGCACATCGATCTGGAGTTAGGATTTTACCGTCATTCCTTTTTGATTTGGCTCCTTAGAGCCTTTGTTGATGTCACGTCTGCACCGAGAAAGAACGTCGAGCTAAAGCTGAGATTTTACCATTACTCCTTTTTTGTTTGACCTTGGGTCTTTGATGACATGAGGGAAGGGGTTAATCCCCGGCACGAGAGGAACGGCGCATTCGAGAGTGCTTATAATGCGAGGGCTTTTGAGTATTGTGTCTACATCCTGCTTGGAATGAGAAGCACGTCAAGCTGGAGTTAGGATTTTGACATCACTCCTTTTTTATTCGACCCTTGGGTCTTTGTTGACGCCGTGTCTGCACCCTGCTGGCATGAGAAGCACGTCGACTCGATCTCTAGGATGTAGATGTCGCCGTCAAGATCTGGAGCTAGGAATATGCCATCGCTCCACTTTGATTTGTCCTTTGGGTCCTTGTTGATGTTGCGTCTGCATCTTGCTGGCATGAGAAGCACGTCGAGCTAGAGTTAGGATTTTGCCGTCACTCCTTTTTGATTTGTCTCCTTGGATCCCTTGTTGACATCGCGTCTGCACCGAGAAGGAACGTCGAGCTGGAGCTAGGATTTTGCCATTACTCCTTTTTGTTTGACCCTTGGGTCTTTGATGACGTCGCGTCTACATCCTGCTGGCATGAAAAGCATGTCGAGCTGGAGTTAGAATTTTGTCGTCACTCCTTTTTGATTTGGCTTCTTGGAGTCTTTGTTGACGTCGCGTCTGCACCGAGAAGGAACGTTGAGCTGGAGCTGGGATTTTGCCATTACTCCTTTTTTTACCTTTGGGTCTTTGATGAAATTGCGTCTACATCCTACTTGGCATGAGAAGCACGTCGAGCTGGAGTCAGGATTTTGACATCACTCCTTTTTTATTCGACCCTTGGAGAGCTGAGGCGCTTCTTATGAAATAGTGCAAACGTGAGGAGCACGTGGTGCGCTTGGCGTTGAGCGCCAGACTTGGAGCGCTAAAGCGCTTCTTATAAAATAGCGCACACGTGAGGAGCACGTGGCGTGCTTGGCGCTGAGCGCCAGACTTGGAGTGCTAAGGCGCTTCTTATGAAATAATGCACACGTGAGGAGCACGTGGCGCGCTTGGCGCTGAGCGCTAGCCAATGAGTGCAGAGCGTTCTTGATCAATTCTGTGCTCTGAGAATTAAGTTCTCGTTTATAAGAGACTTTGTCTCATGGATCTAAGAACTAAGTTCTCATTTTAATAGAAGATGATGCAATCTCTTCTGTTTTTGTGAAAGACTTTGTCTTTGTCTTTTAGATTTGTGATGTAAAGAGAACTAAGTTCTTCTCCCTCCCTTTTTATGATAAGATACTCCAATCTCTTCTACTTTTATGAAAGACTTCTGTCTTTGTAGATCTATGATCTAGAAAAAAATCTATGTTCTTCTTTTTTGATGAGATACTTTGATCTCTCTGTTTTATTTACCTTGAAGAAATTCTTCTTTTCAGAGCTTGCACTTCTCTTTTTCTTTTTTGAGAACTTGAAGTTTTTAGGGGGTTTTTTCTCTGTATGACTTGAAGTTTTGGGTCCTATATATAGGGGAGGCTGATTTGTTGAATCAGTTAAGGAAATCTTTCTTTGATTGATTTGGGGATGTCTCCCCGCCATTGGATCTTTGATCCTAGGGCTTCTGTTTTACAGAAAATATCTTTCTTGTTATTAACAAGATTGAGAAATTATTTTCCCATACAAAGATTACTCTGTATCTTGATAATTTTTAACCACCATTGGATCTTTTGATCCAACGATGCTCTGATTTTCAGAGCACGATCTTTTTCGTTTGGAAGGATTTGAGGAGTATTTCCTCAACATAATTAAATTCTGTAATTTGATGATTTATTCATCTCGGTTGGATCTTTGATCCAATGGTGGAGAACATTTAGTTCTAGCGCTTGGCGCTTTCGTGCTTTGCACGTGGAGCGCTGCCTCAGAGACTTTAATTCTTAGCACTAGCGCTGCTAGCGCTCTCGTGCTTTGCACGTGAGGTGCTGCCTTAGAGTCTTTGACTCTTAGCGTTGGCGCTGCTAGCGCTCTCGTGTTTTGCACGTGAGCGCTGCCTCAGAGTCTTTGACTCTTAGTGCTAGCTGATTCGTATGTCAAAAAAATAATTCTAAACCGCAATCAAGAACGACGTCGCTTGGTAGCAAGCCGGTGAGTACGGGTCGGTCCACAGGGATTTTGTGTTTTCCTAATCGCTCTAACGAGTTAATTCCGATGGGTGTCGAATTGATTATTTCTAAAACCTAAATTGATTTATACTAAGATTATCTAGATCTAAGTCTTGCCAGGGTTAGGTCTAGGGTAAGTTGGGAGATTGAAGGTTTCCTCACCGCTTTCAATGCCCTATTTTTGATCTATTAGGTATTATGATAATTATCAATAAAAGGGATTAGTACCATCGGGAAGAAACGGTGTTTCTTCATCTAGGTTCTTGTCCTTCCTTTATCGATCCTTACCCTAACCTCCATGGAAAACATACACAACCGGTCCTTTATACTACGGTATCACCGTTACCTCGAGGGGTAAGGTGCCGCAGGGAGCGGTGTGTGCGTGTATGCATAGAGTTCTAATTATTATGTGTGATGGGGCAAGAAAGGGGTAAGAGATCTCATCTCTCAAACCTTTCCCTAAAACTAACCCTAACAGGCGAGGAGACTACTCGCTCATTAGGGAATTTAAGAACATTCTAAATTAAAAGTAAATTAAGGCAATGAAAATAAAAGAACTTACTAATTTTTATTGATGGCTCTCTCCAAATATCAACACAGTACAGATCTGAATTTATGAAATGAAAAGAGGCATCATGCTCATACAAGATTTAGAGTTCCTATTTATAGAGGATGGGAACCCTAGGGTTACAATTGACTCGCATATCTTCTTTTACAAAAATACCCCCTAAGAAAAAGACTTAGTCAAGTCCCGCGCACCGCCACGAAATTTTACGCCGACACGGGCCATACCCGGCCGCGGTTCCGCGGCCAATAGCATGTCTTGGCCGCAGTTCCGCGGCCAAGTGGGGAGATCAACGCTTCATTTTTTCTGAAATGCTTCTAGGTGTTTTTGTCTCTCTATTTCTTTGGTTCTTTTCTCAGGTTGGCTTCTAGGTTTCTTCCAGATCTCCACAGTGAATAATTATAGTGGACTTTTACCGTTACTTTGTGACGAAGTCTTGAACCTTACGCTTCCTTTGTTCTTTGTGAACTTGTTAATTGATCTTTAATGTTCCTCTAGATGTGGGCACGATCAAGATTCTTCCAATTATTTGTCGTATTCTCACTTTTGTATGATCTTATGTCTTTTTCACTGTTTTTGTTCCGAGAATCTATAACCTGCAATTATGTAGCAGACATGGGTCAAAAGCACCTGTTTATTTGTAAAATGCATAAGAATGGGGAATGTAATAATGCAATATTATGATATGAATAAATACCCCCAAACTTATCTTTTGCTCGTCCTCGAGCAAGCCTAGTTTTATTCTCAACAAAAACCTAAGCTCACTTTCGCAGGGAAACGCGATTGCACTGAGCACGTGTAATAAGCCGTTAAACCTCTAGGTATCCCTAGTAGGAGGAGTGTTGTCTCCTGAGGGTTTTCAACGGATACTACCCACAAAATCCTATCAATTTAGCTCATTAACTTTTATTCTCCAATTAGGTTTTCCAACAAGGAATTCTATTTTCTTCGACTCATAAATTATCCACCCATATTCTTCACGCTTTCTTATCATTCAACTTAAGATTATATATATTCTTATGAATTTACTTAGCTTTTGGCATCTCTTAAGTTTTCCTTCTAGGGTTCTATCTTAACTTAGGAATTTTTATCATCTCTATTAAAGATATAGGTCCTATTCTTCATTCCTATCTCTTATCTAAACCCCAATCACATACCCCTACGTGTGTGTATAAATCACCCCTACACTTGGAAATTCAAATCAAGCAATCATACTCTTGTCCGTTGTCCAAAACACTACTTAATTGGTGAATTTTTAGATGAATTTTTGCTCACACATCCTTCATGCGACCGTTAATACTTCTTGAGATACCAACAACCGATTACAAGATGTGTTTGCACATTAAAACGTAATTCCTAGTCTTGCAACACCTAAGGCTTTAGCAGTGACTCCCAAATCAGTTGGTCTAAGGCACTAGGTGATGAAGCACCCTCGCTAAATATTTTTCTATCAATGCAGCCTTAAGTAATCACAAAAACCAGTGTTCATTTTTTTTATTATCTCTTTATTCACACTTGAATTTTTATTTTCTTCGTACTAAGGACTTTAGACAAGAGCATTTCAAGGTCTCTTCTACTATTCCAAGTTTCAAGGTTCGTATTTGTGCAATTTGTAGGGTATATATTTTCAGAATCTAGACTTAAACTTAGGAATTATTTTTCAAACTTACACTTTAATAAAAACATCAATACCCTTCTCTTGTTTTAACTTAGCCCAAGAAGTGAACTCAAAATTTGCCTATTTCTAAATAAACTACAAAGACATATACTTTCTACCGTTAAACTTTAAGAAATGTTATTTTTAGGGTTTTTAATTTACTAAGTCTAAATCTAGTTGTTCCAAGCTAGTTAACCTATTTGTCAAACTTAAGTCAAATACGGCCAAAATTGAATACATTAATTTTTATAATTTTTTTTTGAAATTTTCAATTTTTTATGGGTTTTAAAATAAGTATGCAAATGCAAAAAAATGTACATATGAATGCGAAGGTAGAAGGCTTACCGAGCATACCCCAAACTTAAATTTGACAGTGTCCTCACTGTCATGCTACACCAAGAGGGTCAAAATGTCGGCACTCCCCTGTTTATTTATTTATAATTTTTTTATTATTATTTTTATTTTTAAAAGAAAAACAAAAATATATATACAGAAAGGCTCCCCAAACTTCATTGAAACAATGTTAAACGTCATTGCCAAACTTTGCAAAGGCCAAACGTTAACACCAACCAGTCGAAAAATTTATCTGTAAAGAGTATCGGCTGGTGGAAGAACATGTTGTACCGATCCATAAAGAATTGGGGAAGATAGAAGTGGTGGTATGGAAAGTGAGGAAGTGAATGGATAGGAGGTGATGATGAATCAAAACGAGAATGGGAATGATCAGCAATCAGTGAAATATTGGCATTCTCGTAGCTTATTAAAAGAAATAGGGATGGTTCAACTTCTAAAGGAGGAGGTTGACTATCCACACCATCCCCAAGATATTTCTGTGGATCCTTTATCGACTTGGCATCATCCATCATATGCATATGATATTCAATTATGAGGGAACTAATCTCCTCGATGTCCGCCATAGTCCAGCCGAAAGCTTGCCGCCTATCTTGTAAGACCATTAAAAGGACTCTCTCTTACTCGAGGGCTAGAGAGGCCGATATGATAATGGGAAAGGTTTCATTCTCACCTAGGTAAGCATATTTAAGGTGAGACGGTAAGGGCTTTAGTTCGAGTTTCGGAGGCGAAACAATCAAAGGTAAAATTGGGGAATCTACCTCGAACTCAAAGGACTCCAACACAGGTTCGAAATCACTGCAAACAACCGATTTGGATGGTTCAACTAACTCATCCAAAAATTCAAAAGACTCATATTCGGGCGGTGAGTCGTCAAAATCATCTAAAAAAGTGAAACATTCATAATCAATATCGGTTGTGTCAACTGTGGTAGATTCAAGGAGGGATGCACTAGTGACGTCAAAACTGTTTTCATCAAACAGAAATCTTTCAAGCTCGCAGTCCTTCTGCGTGACTTCGTGAATAGAGCAAACTTCTCGTGTCCTAGTTTTGGGCACGGGGGGCAGACTTCCTCGCTTGTAAATATTGAACTCACTAGACGTCTTCCCGAAGGATAGAGTCATGGAGCCATTGCGACAATTTATTATGGTATTGGAAGTGGCCAAAAATGGTCGACCGAGGATCACCGGAATTTGGTTCCGTGAGTTAGCAACAGATTGTGTGTCCATAACAATAAAATTAACGGGGAATATGAAATCCCCTACTTTGATCAACACATCCTCTAACTCACCTCTAGGATGGGTGATTGATCGATCGGCCATTTGGAGAGTACAACGAGTGGGTTTCAACTCTCCAACCCCTAATTGCTCGTACACGGAGTAGAGAAGCAGGTTAACACTAGACCCAAGATCTAAAAGTGCTCGATTGATTTTCTTATCCCCAATTGTTATTGAAATCGTAGAACAGCCGGGGACCTTTCGTTTTTGGGGTAAGGGTTAAGGTTGGTAAATAGCATTGCTCACTGCACTAGCCACTAGCACTTTCTTGGGTATTTGAGATTTTCTCTTCGAGGAGCATAAGCCCTTTAAGATTTTCGCGTACGAAGGGACTTGTTGGATTGCATCCAAGAGAGGTATATTTATGCTAACCTGTTTAAATAACTCCACAATCTTCTCCATTTATGGAGTTGGTTTATTGGGACTCAACCTGTTTGGAAATGGAGCATTTTGAAAATCTGTTGAGTCTAATGTCTGTGGAGTAGAATGTGGAGTTGCAACGGATCCTAGTGTGGGTGTGTTCGTGAAGTGAGAAGTGGGTCCGTTCGGATTAGAAGAAGAAGAGCCTTTTGAAGAATGAAGAATAGGCTCTAGCAGAGAAAATGAAGGTGAAGAAGAAGAGGATGGAGAAGAAGAAGAAGAAGAAGGAGAAGAAGGAGAACCACCGGCGGGGATGTCATCACCAATACCCACGTTATTTTGCAACACTCTTACAGATCTCAACGTGGTCAACACATTTACTTTATGATTGTGATATTCATGTGCGTTGTGTGTGTGACCGGGATTTGGCAATGGTTGAGATGGAAGCTTTCCCTTTTCTCTCTCGATCAATGCAGCAGTTAGTTGTGCAATTTGTGCCTCAATAGATTTGATGCTTTGATCGTATGAAGTATTGTTGTGCACCAAAGACTGGATGTAATTTTCTAACCTTGCTGCGGATTCTGTAGATTGTTTGAGAAACGCATCTAGACTTTTTTCTAGCGAGATAACCTTATCATCATTTGGTTGAACAAAATTGTTCGTTTGATTTGGATAAGGTTGTGGTTGGAAAGTTTGCCGGTATTGAGTTTGTTGGGGTGCTTGTTGTTGTGGAGGAGGAGGCCTTTGAAAGTTGTTGCTTCCTTAGAATTGTTGGTTTTGATTCCAAGCAAAATTTGGGTGACTCCTCCAACCCGGATTATAAGTCGAAGAGTAAGGATCATTTCTTTGTCGTTGCTGAAAGGCAGCATTGACTTGATCTTGTCCTTGAACAGGTGGATTGTAAGGACACTCTTCGGTAAGGTGTGATGGATCCGAACAACAAGCATAAACAGTTCGTGGGGGGTAAAGCAGGGGCAGGAGAAGACGATGAGATTTTGGTCTCAATGGCTTCTAGCTTTTTCGTAAGTGCGGCCATCTTGGCCTTCATAGCAATCAACATATCTAATTGATGTATGCCTGCCCTAGATTGACCAATAGAAGAAGATGAGGTGGTCTTTGTGTTCTCCCACTGAATTGTTTGTTCACTAAGATCCTCGAGAAACTGCCATGCTTCCTCACTAGATTTGGTTAGAAAGTGACCTTGACAAATGGTTTCTAACAACTGCTTCGTTGTCGGGTTCAATCCCTTGTATAATGTTTGGCAAAGTTGCCAATTTTCGATCCCATGGTGAGGGCATTGAACAAGTAGGTCTTTGAATCTTTCAAAACACCTCCAAAATGGTTCGGAAGGAAGCTGGGAAAATTGTATTATTTCATTGCGAATTCTCGCGGTCTTGTGATGAGGATAAAACTTTTTAAGTAAAGCTTTAACAAACTCGTCCCAATTTCTAATTGAATGTGATGTTGTGCTGTATAGCCACTTCTCGGCTAAGTCGCATAAGGTGAAAGGAATGACCCTTATCCTTATAGCATCATCTGATAATTGGGTTGTTTTCATCATGGCGCAAACGTTTTGGAATTTATTGATAAAGATATAGGCATCTTCGGATTCCAATCCGTGAAATTTTGGCAGCATATTGATGAAGTGGGGTTTTAGCTCAAAATTGTCCCCATTTGCTGGTGGGGGTGAAAGACAGGTAGGTAAGGAGGTGCGGACAGGGTAGAAGAGATCCTGGAGTGCGATTCGTTTGGGCCCTACAACAGGTGGGTGATTCGGGTTATTCGCACCTAACGGAGGTGGAATAAGTCCCGTGGGTAAGGTGTTGTTGGGATTATATCCCGACATATTTTCGGAAGAAGAATTTGAAGGTGGAGGTAAGGAAGTGGAAGGAATTTCGACTTCGGAGTCGAAAGGTTCGTCGGTCGGTACCAACGAAACATGGACTAATCGGGCGCTAGTGTCCCTAGTCCAAAATGACATACACTAAAGAGGTAGTGTAGTCAAAAAGGTGAAAACAGAATGTGGGGGTAAGAAAATGTCAATGAGAAGAAGGTGGGTGGTGGTGGGGTGCACGATTTTTAAGCGACAAGTTGCAAGTTTTTATAAAAATATTTTTTTTTCTTTTTTCTTCTTTTTTTTTCTTTTTTTATTTAGAACTGTTTGCAGAAAAGATTTTTGATAAAGGACTTAGACACAAATGCAATCAACCAGAAATGCACAATCAGGCCTAGATATAGGGTCACCTAGGTCAGCTAGACAGCTCCTAACTGTTCCAAAGGGATAGAAATAAGACCTCAAACCGCCTCTTCACCGCCAATTGCGGCCAGGTAAGTGCCAGGTTAGTGGGAGGCTCTCCACTACAAGTAGTGGCCCTAATTAAGTAACCACTCTCCTTAGACACACTTGCCTAGACACCGCAAAGTCAGGTTAGGATCAACGGCCGATACCTACAACTAGTCCTCTGTCCTATTGAGCGCGACGTCCTTAGGGCTGAGTCTAGTATTTTTTAATTAAAGATTGGTCAATGCAAATGCCTTATGTGATTTTTGGGGTCCTGGGAAGGGTGATGAAATCCCCACCTAATCTGAATTGGTCTCAAGCCCCTTAAAGTCCGATTAAAGGTATGCAAAACAGAAAAAAAAATCACTTGCAATTAATTTTTTTTATTTTAAGCGCGGCGCAAAGAATCCTGCACAAGATTTGTTATTGGAAGGGGGAAAATTTTTTAAGCGCAAAGAATCCTGCAGGAGATTTGACAAAAGATATATCGGGATTTACAGAGGAGAGAGAAAAGATCTTACAGTGCAAATTTCACGCGCCAAAGAGGCCTACCTGCGGCGGATCCGCGGTCGGGAGGGGTGTGCGGCGGCGGTTTCGCGGTCAAGTAAGCTGCTCGGGTCCTAAGAATTTTTTTCCCACGGTGATGTCACAAGGCCGCCGCGGTTCAGCGGTCAAAGTGGGTATAGCGCGGTGCTTCCGCGGTCCGATGGAGGGTTCAGATCCCGAGACTTTTTATGCTGTTCTGTTTTTCAAATCCCTTTCTGTTCGGATCTCCCGTTTTCTATTTCGCACTCTGGATTTTTCCAGATCCGTCGATCCTGCAAAGATTCACACAAAAAATACCCTTCAAAAAATAAATAATAAATTTTTTATAATTTTTTTCTTTTCTGTTTTTATGATTTTTTAATTTAGATTAACCCGAAATTGCAAAAAGTAAATACTACGCCATCCCCGGCAACGGCGCCATTTGATTGAAAGAGATTTGTTTAGCCTATGCGCTTTAAAAAGATGAATCAAATAATTTATAACCGCAATCAAGAACTGCGTCGCTTGGTAGGTAACCGGTGAGTATGGGTCGATCCACAGGGATTTTGTGTTTTCCTAATCGCTCTAACGAGTTAATTCCGATGGGTGTCGGATTGATTGTTTCTAAAACCTAAATTGATTTATACTAAGATTATCTAGATCTAAGTCTTGCTAGGGTTAGGTCTAGGGTAAGTTGGGAGATTGAAGATTTCCTCACCGCTTTCAATGCCCTATTTTAGATCTATTAGGTGTTATGGTAATTATCAATAAAAGGAATTAGTACCATCGGGAAGAAACGATGTTTCTTCCTCTAGGTTCTTGTCCTTCCTTTATCGATCCTTACCCTAACCTCCATGGAAAACATACACAACCGGTCCTTTATACTACGGTATCACCGTTACCTCGAGGGGTAAGGTGCCGCAGGGAGCGGTATGTGCGTGTATGCATAGAGTTCTAATTATTATGTGTGATGGGGCAAGAAAGGGGTGAGAGATCTCATCTCTCAAACCTTTCCCTAAAACTAACCCTAACAAGCGAGGAGACTACTCGCTCATTAGGGAATTTAAGAACATTCTAAATTAAAAGTAAATTAAGGCAATGAAAATAAAAGAACTTACTAATTTTTATTGATGGCTCTCTCCAAATATCAACACAGTACAGATCTGAATTTATGAAATGAAAAGAGGCATCGATGCTCATACAAGATTTAGAGTTCCTATTTATAGAGGATGGGAACCCTAGGGTTACAATTGACTCGCATATCTTCTTTTACAAAAATACCCCCTAAGAAAAAGACTTAGTCAAGTCCCGCGCACCGCCACGAAATTTTACGCCGACACGGGCCATACCCGGCCGCGGTTGCGTCAAGCTCTTTGTAATGCTTTTGCGGAACCATGGCGATTTGAAAACTCCGTTCATCGCAGTGAAGGCTTGTATTGACGGCCGAACAGAAAATACTGCATTGACCTCATCTTCAGAGTTGCTGCCGAAGATCAACATAGGGGTAGACGGTCCCGGTTTGTTGCATTGGGGCGGTCCCGAATAGACTATCTCTTCCTCCTACTCGGTATCGCTCCCAAAGACCGGAATAGTGGTGATAGCTTTTTGCTGGTTCCCCGACTTATGGCATATTTCCGTGTCCTCAAAGTCTGGTAAGAAATACTTTGCATCTTCGTACTTTCGGACTTCATTCACGGGAAATGGGTTCAGTTCCCCTGTCACTGTGTATTCAAGCCCGTCTTTGAAGTATTTCATACACTGATGCTGTGTAGAAGGGATGATGTTGTACTCGTGCAACCAAGGCCTACCGAGTAAGGCGTTGTAGCAAGTCTTGGCATCAATGACATGGAACTTGATGTCAGTGACGAGCAGCCCAAAGCGTAACGTCAGTATCACAGACCCGAGTGTCCGTGATGACTGGGAGTCGAACCCGGAGATGGTGATTTTATCCCGAGCGAGGTGCTGGACGCTCATGCAGATTTCTATTAACACCCTCACATTTAGGAGGTTGACAGAGGACCCGTTATCAACTAAGATCTTCCCTATCTTGATATCATAGCAGTATCCGGTGACATACAAGGGACGGTTGTGCTTGCACGTTCCGAGGAGGAGATCTTCATCGCCGAAAGTGATGTCAGCCGTGTGCACTTTTTCTAGCTCGTCCTTCATCTTTCTTCGGCAAGGAAAGCTTGGAACTGCTCGGGCTCTTGTAGTGTCTTGATCAAAGAATCTCTTGCCTCTTTAGATAGCAGAAGGGCATCGAGAATGCTTAGCTGCGAGGGTATCTTCCTCAGGTGTGCCAGAACGTTATAATCCACCTTATTTTTCTTGGGCGGGTCCTTGGCTGCATGCTCCTCGACGACTCGGTCGTTGAGGGCGATATCTTTAGGGACCTTTTCTTTCCCCTTATCTTTTTTGTTCGATCCCTTGTTTGTGGGTCCGAGATTCTTTTCGGGTAACGTGCGATTGCGCAGCGAAATGTTCTCGCAGGTCTTCATCTCTTCTGTTTCGGAGATGGATTTCTTGAAGAGAGGGCCGAGGGCTATTTCTTCATCAGAATCGCTCCCGAAGGTGAGAACTTGTGATCCCCCGGAATTACCCATTTGAAAGTCGTCGGCAGTTCTTTTGCGCTCATCTGTCGTGCTTCTCTGCTCTCAACAAGTTTTGCGCTTCATCCGCTTGAAATGATGTCGATGAGCAACGTATCCCAGCCACCAATTTTTAAAGGCCATGCATTCCTCGGTAGGGTGTGTGATCCCCCGATGGTATAAGCAGTAGTTTGGATGTGCATCTAGTTCGTCGGGGAATGTATTTTCTGAAGTGTCTTCTTTGAAAGGTAGCAACTTCATTCCCATCGACAGGGCTTTAGCGAACTGCTTCCTTGTCTTAAACCTGCTTTTGCTGGTGGCAGAAGTGTTTCTATCCGGTTGGGGTACTCTATAGCTTCTCAATACCGGAGCTTCTTCAACGTGACGCCGACGCTTGGCCCTTTCATATAAGGTCGTTTCACGCTCTCGATCAGTTTTGCTTTTCTGAAGAGCTTCGCTCAGCAGTCTGTCAATCAACTCGCTCGATGGCTCCAGGGATTTTGATTCTGGTTCTGGATCTGCCCCCAGTTTCTCTGCATCAGGAGCTTCTTTTCCATTTATTGATGAGTGAGAGATCATGTGGCAGCTTGCCACATAATCCTCGAGCTCTTCTGAAGAATCGTCTCCTTCATCAGCGTCATCGGCTTCATTTTCAAGAACATCCTTAAAGAATTCATCCAACGTGATTGGGGTCCATGCCATCTGGTTATATTCTTTTAGTGCATCAATGTATTTCTGCAGACCTGTACGGCTGTCTTCAGGTCGGACAGGCTTCTTGGCCTTCTTCTTTTTCTTTAAAGACTTTGGAGGCTTGGCCTGAATGTTTTATCCACCTTCACCAACTTTCAGCGTTGGGCGCGGTTTTAGCATCCCCTCAATAATCTCGGGCTCCTGCGGGCTCTTCCACTAAATCGCCAGACATGCTTGGAGATCTTTCAGCATTCTTTTGGTCTTTGTCGAAAGAACAACTTCCCATGGAGCTTCCTCTATAAATGAGCATGATGCTCCCGGCGTGTCTATCTTTTTCGGAGCGTGTGGCTGTGGCGGGCTTACTTTCCAATTCTCGGACAGTGCAAATTTGCCTTGTTGGTATTGGTCTTCAATCCAGCCTTTGAAGACGAAGCAATTTTCGATTGGATGGCCTACATCTCGGTGGTAGGGGCAGTAATTAGGATTGTTGGCGTCGCCCGGCTGCAGTGGACGTCTTGGATCTGGCAGATTGATGAGCTTATTACGCACTGCTAGTTCGAATAATCTCTTCGTTTTATCCCGGGGAAACGAATAAGGGCGTTTTATCTTCTCTTTGAAGAATCGTTGTCTATTGTTTTGGCAATCAGCTGGTTTTGGACCACTAAGCTACTGTTGAGCATTGGCGAAAAAGATCGCTTTCCCTTTGCCTTTTTCATTTCGAGGCTCCATTTTCGAGGAAGACGGTCTATGGCCCATCTGATCCATTTGGGTCAGCTTGTCAATCAAGGCCTGGAAGGTAGTCGGCTTGAAAAACATCATGAACTGGGATATGGTCGCCTGCGGATCGAGGGTGCCTACAAACATGCCTGCTGTGTTCGTACTTCGACCATAGGTTCCGCCACCGTATCGCGTACTGAACCTATATTTCTCCTGGCTTCACCCTGGCGTTAATTAGTGCGGTGATCAGGGTGCGCTCGCTAGCACTTGCGAATCTTTGTGTAAGCAGTAGCTCCATTTCTGCAAATGTCTTGACAGAGTCATTCGGGAGCTCGGAATACCACTCGAATGCTATCTCCGACAAGCTGCCAATGAATTGGTGAAGCAGTAGCTTATCGTCACTTCCAGTGTTGCCACACAGAGCCCTGAACTGAGCGACATGTTGATGGGGATTGCCTATCCCTTTGTATACGTGGAACTTAGGGATCGTATATCCTGGCAGGTACTTTATTGGACCGTATTAACCCGGATAGGGTCGTCCAGTCTTGACGATTTAGCCGGCCACTTCGCTCGCCTGATGAGCGCGTATCTGTTGAGCTATATAGTCGTCAAGGGCGGCTTTAGAGATGGTCTCTTCCTTGGCTGCTGATAGAACCGGAAGAGGGTTCGATGTCTCCACTCTGTCGTCTTCAAGGATTACTGAAGGGTCTTCAGCTGGAGGATCCGGCTGGATCATCATTCCGACCATATCTTGAAATAAAAGCGCCATTTGTTTTATGTTGGCCACTTGTTCTGCGGCCTCTTTGTCTTTCTTCTCGAGAATTCTGCGGAGGAACTCGGTATCAGTTTCTTATTCTTGACGCTGCTCCGACGACGTCTCCGGGCTTTTTTTTCGCCCAGTGAGTGCGGCCATTTGTGTCAACATCTCCTGGAGCTTTTGTTGCTGCTCCTGAGTTTTCGTCACAGACATAGTGAGCGGTCGATGACCCATAGAAGCACGACTTTCCTCTTTTCTAGAAGCCATATAAATGGTGTGCACCACCATGCCCCCAGACTTGGGGCGTTTGGATTTAGTGCCTTTGAGCTTTGTCGCAGGCATAGAGATCTTCTTCGGCCTCCTCTTTTTATGGGCAGTTGAAGCTGAGGGGGTTTCTACAATAGGCACCCGGGCAGACGATACGTTTCGTAGCGTGGCGGCGGGATGGTCCCCTTATTGTTGAACTTTCATTTTCTTGGATCGACGGGAGTAGTCCTTGTCGATTACTGAGTCTTGGACTCTCCGTCAGACCCTATGAATTTTAGAGGACAGCCGCTGAGGGGGCTGCTCCGGCTTTGCCTTTGTAACGTTCTCCACAGGTGGAGGAGATCTTTTTAATACAGCAGTTGGAGAGTTTTTGTGCACCTTCCTAAGTGGTTCAAAACCGTTCCCAGTTGGAACAGCAGCATCAATTTCTACCATTGGAGCTGGTGGAGTCAGTCCAGAAGGGGTGCTGCCCCCAGCTTTCCTCACTCGGCGCCAGTGGCGACGTCGAGCATGTCGTGCGGCCGGAATCACCTCCGCTGTCGGGGTAGCTACATCGTGTTTCATGCTTTGATGAGAAACTGCTGTTGGTGTCAGCCTGTCAATGACCGACGTCCGTTGAGAGGGGATGGCTAACCTGTCGAAGGCAGACTTTCGAGCAAGGGAAGCAGCCTTGACGACTTCGCCTGAAGCGGGAGTTGGAGTGGACAGTCTAGAGAAGACCGATCCCTTAGTAGGAGAAGCCTCTCTGATGATTTCGTTTATTGTTGCTGGAATAGCTATTGGCTTCAGGATAACTCCTTCAGGTATTGTAGGCTTTTTTGCGGGCCCACCTGAGCTTTGGCCCAGTATGTTGAAGACCGAGGCGCTGTATTTGGGCGACCCGTTGAGAGGGGCCGCGGTAGTTGTAAGCCGATCAAGGACCGACTTCTTTGGAGCTTCTTACGATGGCAATGGGGCGTTGAAGCTCACTGGTGGGAGCATGGTCCCAAAGAACAACCCAGTGGTGGCTTGCGTCACCTTTTCCACTGGCATTGCGAAAATGGAGGCCGCTTGAGGCCCATAAGTCACTCCTCCGGCGAGGAAGGAGTGGGAGTTGTTGTTGCAGCTGGTGCAGTTAAAAGCCATTTTCTCTGCACGGGAGCAAGACACCAAATCTTAGTATCTCAAATCCAGGGGCAACCACATTAAACCGCGATTCGTTCGCGAAACACGACACACGAAGTGTGGAGTGGAAAGAGGAAAAGGTCCCACCGGGCGTGCCAGAATCTGTTCGTCGCTGAAAGACGCGACCGGGACGTTGGGACGTCTGGCCTGAATTTATGGGGCAGATACTATTTGGTTTTATCCGTCCACCTCTCCGAAGATGCCAAGTTGATTTATGGCACCGTGTATCGGAGGTTTAGACGGATGCGGCCGTTGTAGCAGACTTCGTCAGATTCCCCCTCCTTATGAGGGGTTTTTAATTGTGGGGACGCTCTTCCCTGCAGGTGTAAGCCCCTGAAGTTAATTACGTTACCTTATCGCGGTAACCACTTTCTCCTGCTCCAGAAGGTCACTTCGTGTCCTGTGTGTTTGTTTTATTTTTGGTTGCTCGCAGATTGTATACGGAGACTAATTGATGTTGTCGCCCGTAGGGCGTGGATTAGTCCAAATCCGTATTTTTTTAGATTTGGGTTTGGGTTGGTTTAAGGATCGTTAATCTCATTTTTGACTAAGATCAACTTAAACGTTTGTTAAGGATACGTCAGTCTAATTTTAGACTAGGATCTACTTAACAGGATCATTTAGATCCAACAAAAGAGCATTTGGGTTCTATTGTTTTAGTTTAGGGACAATGCGGTCCATAAGTTTAAGGACATTATAGTCCATGGAGTTTAAGGACATCATAGTCCATAGTTTAGAGACGTCATGGTCTATAGAGTTTAGTTTAGAGACGTTGCGGTCCATAAGTTTAAAGACATCATACTCCATGGAATGTCTGGTTGTCAGGACCCGCCATCTCTCTGAAGACGTTGAAGAATTACAACGACACATATCAGAGGAATGAAGAGATGTACCTTTGAACCAATGTTGGTTGGGAGATCTGTAGTCAGGTTTGGGACTAAGATCAATTGTGAGCGCGTGGGCTCAGTTGGTCTGAGTTAGAGACTTATGGTCAACTTGGGCTCAGCCCACTCAGTTTTGATTAAAGTGTTGTACACTTGTTTGGGCTTGGTCCCTTTTTGTTCAATAATGTTGAGCATTAATTTGGGCTTTGACACTCCTTTTTCTTTTGTCTTTTATTGAGTGTTGAACACTTTTTGTAGCGCAGAGTGCTTTATGTACAGAGCCTTTATGTACAGAGCACTTGGCGCTGAGCGCCAGACTTGGAGAGCTGAGGCGCTTCTTACGAAATAGCGCACACGTGAGGAGCACGTGGTGCGCTTGGCGCTGAGCGCCAGACTTGGAGCGCTAAAGCGCTTCTTATAAAATAGCGCACACGTGAGGAGCACGTGGTGCGCTTGGCGCTGAGCGCCAGACATGGAGTGCTAAGGCGCTTCTTATGAAATAACGCACACGTGAGGAGCACGTGGCGCGCTTGGCGCTGATCGCTAGCCAATGAGTGCAGAACGCTCTTGATCAATTCTTTACTCTGAGAATTAAATTCTTGTTTATAAGAGACTTTGTCTCGTAGATCTAAGAACTAAGTTCTCATTTTAATATGAGGTGTTACAAACTCTTTTGTTTTTTGTGAAAGACTTTGTCTTTGACTTATAGATCTGTGATCTAAAGAGAACTAAGTTCTTCTCCCTCCCTTTTTATGATGAGATGCTCCAATCTCTTCTACTTTTATGAAAGATTTCTGTCTATGTAGATCTATGATCTAGAAAAAGAACTAAGTTCTTCTTTTTTGATGAGATACTTTGATCTCTCCGTTTTATTTACCTTGAAGAAATTCTTCTTTTCAGATCTTGCTCTTCTCTTTTTCTTTTTTGAGAACTCGAAGTTTTTATGGGGGGTTCTTCTCTGTATGGCTTGAAGTCTTGGGTCCTTTATATAGGGGAGGCTGATCTGTTGAATCAGTTAAGAAAATCTTTCTCTGATTGATTTGGGGATGTTTCCCCGCCATTGGATCTTTGATCCTAGGACTTCTGTTTTACAGAAGATATCTTTCTTGTTATTAACAAAATTGGAAAATTATTTTTCCAAATAGAGATTACTCTGTATCTTGATGATTTTTAATCACCATTGGATCTTTGATCCAACGGTGCTCTGATTTACAGAGCACAATCTTTTTTGTTTGGAAAGATTTGAGGAGTATTTCCTCAACAGAATTAAATTCTGTAATTTGATGATTTATTCATCTCGGTTGGATCTTTGATCCAAAGGTGAAGCACATTTAGTTCTAGCGCTTGTCGCTCTCGTTCTTTGCACGCGGAGCGCTGCCTCAGAGTCTTTGACTCTTAGCGCTGGCACTGCTAGCGCCCTCGTGCTTTGCACGTGAGGCACTGCCTTAGAGTTTTTGACTCTTAGTGTTGACGCTGCTAGCGCTCTTGGCCCTAGCGCTCTCGTGCTTTGCACGTGAGCGCTGCCTCAGAGTGTTTGACTCTTAGCGCTGGCGCTTTTATGAAGCGCTGCTTCATTTCAAATTTCAAATTTTGAACAGAGTTTTGCTCTGATTGGAGGAAACAATATATAAAATGTTTTATAAGTAATTATATGTTTATGTTGTAATCACATTGGTGTACACTAATATGAAAAATGTCAACACTTATATCCTAATCTAAAACATAAAAATATAATATTATTACTGTTAATCAATAAATGTTCTGGCCTTAATATTTAATATATATAAATTGAACTTTCTACACTACCACTTCTTATAATATCACTGCACTCTATGTGCTCTAGTCATATAAATTATATTAACACTATAATTTGTATTAATATTTTTTGTTATCACATGATTATAAAACTTATTATTAGCACTTTCATGATGACTAATCAATCTGTCACTTAGTCGATCTTATTTACTATTATCTCGTAATTATACTATTACCACTATCTGTTTTATACATCTGTAATTTGTCATTCCTATTTAATCATATTACCCCTTTAAAATTATATTTTAGTTTATTATTCTTTCCAATAAATAAACCGGATGTTAAATACAGATGCTTGCATATTTATATAGAGTTTTGTTTACATTTTTTGACTTTATTATATCATATCGTCTATATTTACCATTTTACTTGAGACTATTATTGTCGGCATACATGAGAAACTTTAACATGCAATACTTGTTTATGGACACTATCATAATATAACTATTGTACTTGACATTCCATGACTGCTCATTGTTCCAGTCTACTTATATTAAAACGAGATCTTTAATTAGAATGCTGAATTACATGCCATGACACAATTTATATTGTTATAAGTTCCATTTCCGTACAATTAACATGATATTATAAGTGCCCGTCTATTCAACATTCTTAATTATTGATTCAGTTTGCTGCCATGTTAGTTATAAATACGTGGGGTGTTGAGATAGTTTGAGTGCACATTCGTTCAACAGGATCTCAGGAGTCCCATGCCGGCAGCTCGTACCGAGCTATATCGGTCGCTTGTTACTATGACTCGTACCGGGCTATATCAGTTGCTTATTCATACAGCTCATACCGGGCAATATCGGTCATTAGAGCTCGTACCGGGCTATATCGGTCACATGTTCATTAGCTGGTACCGGGCTTTAAATGGTCACATGTTATTATTGCCGGTACCGGGCTTTATACGGACACTTGCTCATTCCACATTTGAGCCCGTGTTTCCTTGCCGCTGGGGATTTACCATTGGGTTGTGAATACTTCTGCAGAGGTTGACGTACACACCCAAACTCACGATAAGATAGATTACCCTTTTAACGACCAACTAGGATATGACTTGACCGATTTAACCTGTTTACTTGCTTGCTTCATATTACTGGCATATCTATATCTACATGTGCACGCGGGTTTCACTACACTCACATATTCATGTTATCACACACACACACACTATTACGATTGAGTACTTGTTGGGATGTTCTGACATCCCTGGGACTTACAATCTCAGGTTTAGAGACCGATTCACAGGTAAAGCAGAATCAGAGTGACTATCAGAAGTTTGCCGAAATTCAGTAGTATTGTAGGTTTATTTCTATTTTATTTCAGTTGCTATTAGAATGTGTACCCATCGTGGGACGATAGGAATAATGTATCTTTCTTTTTGGATCTTATACTTATTAGTTATGTGTATGCTCTAGAGGCCATTACTGTACATACGTTGTATATTGTAGTGGATGATTGGACATGTATAGGGAGGACTTTCTTGCTCGACATGATATTATGCTATCTGGTTACTCTTTATCTTAACATGTACTCTGATTGTCTCTATGTTACATGTTGATAAAGCCCTTAGGATGAGTACTTGACTACCAGAACTATGATGCAGATCATACTAGTGGGGACAGTGTAGTCGCTAAGTATATCCTTCAAATATTCATAATCGTGGGAGTACCGAGATAGGGCATCGATACTCCAGAATAGACTAGCGTATGCGCTTCTTTACCCATATGATGGGCGATGGATGATCTCATATCCATTGGTGTTTGACATCAGAGAAGGTATACGGGTGCTCAGTGGAGACTGGGTACACTGGACGGACTCGCCGAGAACTCCCAGATGTTATTATACCTCACGTCAGATGGCAGTTCTCTGGTGACACTGGTACGGTTAGTCTGTAGACCCGAGATCGTCATAGAGTCTTGTGTGATTCCCACTGTGCTTTGATTTTCATCATACCACGTCCAATAGGGCGTGCAAAAAGGTGGCTTTGGGTATAGTCCCGAATCACATGGAGGCAATGAGCGATAGGAGGGGTTTCGTCTCTCCCGGTATAGGGAGTTGATGTTGCGCTGTGTTCGATTGGCTATAACTAGAAATCCCTGGCCAGGGTTGCTGAGATTTACTGATAAGTGTTATCAGTAGTTTCTCGAACTGTTATGGATCTCATATCGACACGACTTATCAAGCTACTGGGGTCTGACGTTTACCACCCCTAGGCGTGATATGCGACATATCAGACGAAGAGACTGGACTGTACGGGAGTGTTACTGGTTGGATTCACGGGAGAATGTACAGGCTTGCTTGTTGATCTTCTGATTGCTCAATATCTGGGTGGCTGTTACGTTTAGCTGACCGCTTGCAGCTTGTGGGTGTTTGATATGATCATCACCTACTGCCGGCATATTGACGATTCTTTAGAGTCCTACACAGAGGTTTCCTGGCTCAAGCAAAACGGAGTAGGAGCACATATGTGATATGTGCGGGACCGAGAATAATACGTGTATGCGATACCGTATTAGATTCTCGCGATATGAGATATCGGCCGGGTATATGTGATATAGCCGGGTCATCGGATCAAGTGTTGATTCGATGAACTGATACAGATTATATTAGTCGGTTATATGCGATATAGCCGGATTATCAAATCAAGTGTTGATTCGATAATTTAATGTATAATTATATATTTGATATATTAAATTACATTAACTAATATAAGCTCACTTAAAGTTTCTTTTTCTCACTCGGGTAATACATTGATATATATGTGATATATGTTAATTGTATTATTTTATTTTGTTACAATAAATATTGTATATGTGATATATAATATTGTAACAAGTTAGGGTTATAAATGCAACATCTTTTGTGGAGTTTAAATGTGGTTAGGGTTTGGATTATGGTTAAACTTGCATGAAGCTTTCAAGAAGCTTCTTGAAGCTTTGACTTGTGATATTTTGCATAGATATTTCTTTAGCCTAACCCAACCTTTTACCATAGTTATTTCTCTACATGGGTTAAGTCTTCATTCTTAACCCATGGTTGCATTTCTAACCACACTATGATTTCATTGTTCATCGCAAATAGATTCTTCTTCTTCTTGCTCTTGAAAAAGCTTTCTAGCTTTTTGCAAAGTGATGATAATGAGTGAGAAATTGAAAACAAAAGAGTGCTAAATTCCTACTTCATCATCCTCATCTATTCTAGCCGCTTAGATTAGGGTGTTTGCTTTGCTAATACTTGATTAGCAAAGCAAGAGCTTGGGTTTGAGTTTCTTCAAGGTAGATCATCTTAGTTATTGAAGATCGGAAGCAAGTTTGCATCTTTCTCTTCATGGGGCCTCTCTTGAGTCCGGGTACTCGATGATCGCTGCGAAGGGACCTCAACACGGAGCTTTAGAAGTGAAGGAATGGACTATAAAGGTTGTAATCTCTAACTCTTAGAAGTAAAGTTGTTTACTTGCTCTTTGTTTCGCCTAATCTCTAGTCTAAGATCTTGGTTAGGGTTGTTCGGCACATGAAAAATTTGATTTTGGCATGGTTAATGCCTTGTATAACCTTGTTCTAGTGTCTAGTAACCCTACAGTGGTATCAGAGCCAAGTTAGAGGTTTAGGCGAAGTCTAGACGAAGTTTAAAGTCCGATCGAACCCCGAACCATCACATTTGGACCCCTCTCTGGAAATTTTTTAAAATGTTGATTTTTTCTGTATTAAAAATACTCAAAAAATTAAGCAAGTAATTTTATGGATATCTGTGAAAAACGAACCCCTGAACCCATCAAAGCGCCGCGGAACCGTTGCCAAACCAAGGTATTGGCGGCGGTTCCGCGGCAAGTCTTGAGGATTGAGGGATTGTATTTTCAACAGTTGATCCGTAGGTGTTACCAAGTGCTTCTGGGAATTTTTAATATTACTCAAGTGTTGAGTGTTCTGGAGATCCTTTAGAATTCGTTGATTCGATCGGAAAGTTTAACTTCGTTTAACGTTTTCCGGGTAATTTAGAACATGTTAAAAAGTTCGAACGGATATCAATAACTCACTTTTTCCCCTGCCGGAAAATTTCCAAGTGTTGGATTTTTGCTTAGTTAAAGAACATTCACAGTCGTGCAAGTAACGCGGTGGACCCTCTAGAAGAACACAAACCTTAACTCGATTATGTGACCGTCTGAACCGCTTCTAAAGCTTAGGGTTTGGGGCAGTACGGCATTGCCATATGTGAGGCGTTTGTTTGACTCTTCTACGGCTGGACCATTTGTACTGTGGCATGTGATGGATGCTTTTAAACTAATTTCAAGTATTGAGAACTATTTGGAAAATCTTGGGTGTTTGTTTATTCGATCGGAAATTTTGACATTGTCTATTTATCTGGAAAGTGATACAATATTTAGAATCCACAAGTAGTTATGAGATAACTAATTTGAATGTTGTAAATTTAGCAGTTTAGTCTCATTTGATCGGTTGCCACGGGATTTTGATGTGATCAAAAATCCGTCGCAATCACGTAGTGTACGCGGATACTCGCCGGGTAAACTTAATAGATAGCTACGCCCCATAGCCCCGACCAAGTGACTGTAGGAGAACCCCGTCGCCAAAAGCATCCGTTCGGATGCTCACGGCAGCGGTGTTCCGCCTTAGTGCACTTCATCGACGGCATCGGGGGTGCGGCCGTCTACTAAAGTTTCCGACGAGCATTCGATTAGGATGTCGGGAATCTTGTTGAATTGCTCGACTTGATATTGAAAAGAGTTTTCGATATTGAGACTAAAATGCGGGGTTTATACTTATTAGGCATGTGATGTCTAACGAATTCATTTGGTTAGGCATGAGATGTCTAAGGTGGTTGCGGATTCCAACTGTTGTAGTTTTACACTTTCTTTTTTGCGACCGTAAGTGTAATATGTGGTGTATCGCCGGTTTCGTTGCTATACATCAACGACAATTAGGATACACATATTTACTTACGTTGATGATATGTGATATTATGTGTTGCTGTGATATGTTATATTAGATCATCGTGTTTTGAATAGCCGGGGGTTTTATGTGAGATGAGGGTTTTTATTTTCATTCATGTAAAATTCATTGTATGTAATATTCTTGGGGCACTTCCGGGCTGAGAATGATATCACCATTGTATATTATTTACTTTTCCGCATTAGGTAGACCCAAGGCGGGAAGCACAAGTAACCGGGTTCTAGGGTCCAGTGGAAGACCATCTCGAGGAGTCGAGACCGGGTCTCCTAACCCTAGAATTGGCAGTGTTGCTTGCCGCTTTCGTAGGGGTCTAGGGATGTGGGTTTGGCTATTCATCGCGACCGTGGAATCCGTGTTTTATACAGGCTGGTATAAAACACGGAAATCCTAGTATATCTAATATTTCATATGTTATCTTCTGCTGCAATGTTCTGTGATGAGATCATATTACTGCCTGAGACAAATGTTTATATTATATATATGAGATATATGTTATATTGCTGATTTCGTTTCAAATGTGATGCTTGTGAAGCATAATAAAATGGGACTTCATTAATGAGATTAATAAAACTAAAAGAAACCTAAAGATGTTGTAGAAACTTGTCTAAAAAACAGGTAGCTCTAGTTCCTGCTTTGCATAGCGGTGTTCCTTGTAGAACATCTAGCACCTTATTCGATAAGGAAAGAGCAGAGATCCCTTCACCGGGAGTGACCTCTTTAGCGAAACTAGCAGATGCTACAAACTCGGTTTGTGTTTTGATTGTTTTTATAGTTTTTGCTTTGCATAGTGATATTTGTGAAATATCCTGCACCTTATTCGATGAGGAAAGAGCCGAGATCCCTTCACCGGGAGTGACCTCTTTAGCAAAACTAGAAAAGGCCTAAAAAACATTCCATTTAAAATCACTCGATTCTACAACGATATCAAGTTCATTACGCAAAGGGTTTTCTTAAAGACCTGTCGTAGCCCTCCGGCATTTCAGATAAGTAATAGTTAGTATTCGTGTTGCGTTTGTTGACCTCTGTCAAGGCGTAGTGTGCGGTAGCTGATTAGTGCTTATCTGTATAAGCATATGATATGATTGATTTAGGGTAGTCGTGCGACCTTATTGACCTCTGCCAAGGGTCGTGCGGGTGGGTTTACTTCAATCAGGAAATGACGGGTTGAACTTGACTAGCAGCCTATGGTTTGTTGATCTCTGTCAAGGTCATAGGATGCTAGGGGTAAAATATTATTGGGAATTTCAAGTGTTGAAATTTGCAATGAGATTACATACCTTCTATGAGATAGTTGGATCCCGATACCCGCTGCGAGTAAGAGTTACTCCTGGGAGAATTTTGCACATTACAATTAGCCAATCAAGTAGGTGTTTAGAAAGGTGTCAACGGGGTTACACCCCTGGGAAAACGAGGTTTATTTTAATTAGGTTCGTGCGAAAGCGCGGGTTACCTCCCTCAAAGTACCGGCACTGGCCTGGCTGAAAGATTGGCGAACTTGTAAAGTGTAATTAATCCCGGCTAGTCTTTCCTTTTAAGGTTTGAAGGAAGATTTGACTAAAACAGTGGGAGACATCCTGATTAGATATATTAATAACCAATCTAATCTTGCAAGAGCATACGCCGAGTGTTTTCTTCTATCTCTCTCCAGGTAGCGACCATGTCACGCCTTAATCAAGATAATAATACGGATGTATTGACCGAACCCGTTTATTATACTGCGCTAGGGAACGTTGGTCCCGCTCCAACTTATAATTGTTATAAGATAGAGCAGGAAATAGGGGATTACCAGAATTCCCGTGCCACCCAAACGAAGAAAGTGCATGCTGATGCATCTTCTTCGGGTGTGTTCATTACCGAGAACCGTTTCTCAGTATCCTTTATGTCCTGGGTATGAGATACCGGATCAGGATCTCGCAAATGTAATCTGTTACATGGGCTACAGAAAGGTAGAGAACTGAGAACGGGTGATAAGTTTCAAGAGTTGGAAATGATGCAAGTGTTGCAGCCAAGTCTGTTGGCAATTATCACCCTGTATTACCAGAATACATTGATTCTGAACGAATGTTATTAGATACTGAACCTGATATACAACATCATATCAGTCTCTTTATTAGTAAAGAAGGATATAATTTTGTATTGTTGGATAATGTTTTGAACATTTCCTATATCAAGAGTTGATCGGTTCAGGCACGCTATCTAAAAGCATAGACGTTCTAAATCAAACCACAGTTCTTAACATACAGAACACACACAAGAGGAAGAGTTCAGAAATGAACGAATCCTTCTTGAGGAATTGTAGACTAGGTCATATCAATGCGATCCGACTAGCTGAAGTTACATAAAAATGCATATTTAAATTAGTTTGGATTTACATCTTGTAAAACTTGCCAGTCATGTCACAAAGATAAGATGACCACAGCTCCGTTTATTGGAAACAGAGAAAGAGTTACTGAACTCTTGGGATTGATACATGATGATGCATGATAGTCTCATGTCTACATATGCCAGGACAGGTTCTTTTTACTTCGTTATATTCACTGATGATCTCTCGAGATTCAGACATATGTTCTTGTTGAAACACAAGTCCAAAACTTTTGAGATAATCACAGAATATAAGTTAGAAGTAGAGAACCAAAAACCGGGTATAAGTATTATGTCCTTTGATGTGATCAAGGAGGAGAATACTTGAGCACGGAATTCTTGGACTATTCTAAAGGAGAATGAGATTCTTTCTCAGCATTACTCCTCGTATACACCACATCACATCGGTGTATCGGGGCGAAGCAATCACACCCTATGTGATATGGTGTGCTCTATGATGAGTATTACTGAGTAGCCTATTTTCTTTTGGGGTTATACACTTGAGAAGTTGCATACCTATTGAATAGGGTTCCAACCAAATCAGACGCCTATCACTCCATATGTGATATGGTATGGGAAGAGCCCATCTCTTAAGGAAGTTAAGATTTGGGGTTGTCCGGCCTATGTCAAAAGCAAAATCCGGACAAGCTTGAGGCAAAGTCAGTTCTGTGGAAGTTTGTTGGATATCCCAAGCATTAGCATGGGAATATCTTCTACCACACCGAGGAATAAAAGATGTTTTATTTCTCGGCATACCACTTTTTAAGAAAAAGGGAATTTCTTGTGAAGAAATTAGTGGTCATGAGGTAGAACTGGAAGGAGTTCCAGCTATACAAACTGCAGCTGATGATTTGGTAAACCCGGAGGATTCAATAGTTACCAACGAACCTCAGCCTCTCCGCCGATCTGGTAGGGTTCCTCATCCACCTGAAAGATACTTTGGTTTCTCTATAACAGTGGGAGAAAGGAATGCATCATGAGATGATGACCCAACTAGTTTCGAGCAGGCCATCAGGAGTAGGGAGTCTGTGAGAATGGCTGGATGCTTAGCGATCTGAGATGGAATCCTTATACACCAACAAAGTATGGACTTTGGTTGCTTTATCTGAAGGGTTAAATACCCATCAGGAGCAAGTATATCTTGAGAAGATTACTTGGTGTACATGGAAAAGTTGAGACTTTCAAAGCTATGCTTAAGTCCATCCAGATCCTACTTGCCACGGCTACATACCATGACAACGATATCTGGCGGTTGGGTGTCATGATTGCTTTTCTAAATGATGATTTGGAAGGGAGCGTCTATAAGTACACAGCCAGAGGGCTTCGTAGACAGTGGGAGCAGCAGAAACGTGTGCAAGATGTTTTATGTGATAAATCAGGTATCGCGGAGTTGGAACGTCTGTTTTGATGTAGCAGTCAAAGAGTTTGACTTCATCAAAATGGTAGATGAACCAAGTATGTACAAAAAGGTAGTAGGGAGTATGGTGGTGATCCTCGCATAGTACGTGGATGACATACTCATGATAGGGAAGGAGTTTCCTATACTACGCTCGGTCAATCTCCTCTTATCACAATGATTCTCCATATAGGATCTAGATGATACCTCCTAAATCCTGAATTTTGAATCTATGAGATAGATCTAATTGGATGTTAGGATTCTCACTAGTTGTAGTGAGATGGTATCAATCGATCCTGGGGAGAATCACTGGAAAGGTTCCAGGGTGATAAGGACGACTGAATGTCAGTCGCAGGCATTGTCTTTACCCTCAGTGGAGGGACGGTATGTTGGAAGAGTTCCAAGCTAGATACCGTGACATACTAGATGATTAAAGGCAAGATACATCGTTACTAAGGATGCTACCAAAGAGGCAGTCTGGATATATATATGAGTTCATGAGAT
The DNA here is from genome assembly GCA_030015575.1 of Agapanthus africanus. Taxonomy (NCBI): domain Eukaryota; kingdom Viridiplantae; phylum Streptophyta; class Magnoliopsida; order Asparagales; family Amaryllidaceae; genus Agapanthus; species Agapanthus africanus. The sequence goes on from CM057348.1 coordinate 107,731,145, forward strand.
GAATTTCGTTCCTACCATTGTGTGACAATGGAGTTGTGGCTTAGGCCTAGGAACCCCTGTCTCATCTGAGATCCAGACATATTCTTAGGCAGTATCACCTGATAATGGAGATGGTTGATCTTCAGGGAGATCGAGGTTAGGAGAGTAGACACAGAGGACACCAGCGCGGATCCACTCACAAAGGCCTATTTCCCAGTAGAGACTTTTATGGGATGGTTGAGTATGAGATACTTCAACCACAGCTGATTGTTGGGTATGAGATACTACAACAGATAGCCCTAGTGCAAGTGGGAGATTGTTAGTTATATGTATGCCCTAGAGGCCATTACTGTACGTACGTTGTATATTGTAGTGGATGCTTAGACATGTATAGGGAGGACTTTCTTGCTCGACATGATAGTATGCTATCTGGTTACTCTTTATCTTAACATGTACTATGATTGTCTCTATGTTACATGTTGATAAAGCCCTTAGGATGAGTACTTGACTACCAGGACTATGATGCAGATCATACTAGTGGGGACAGTGTAGTCGCTAAGTACATCCTTCAAATGTTCCTAGTCGTGGGAGTACCGAGATAGGGCATCGATACTCCATAGTAGACTAGCGTATGCGCTTCTTGACCCATATGATGGACGATGGATGATCCCATATGCATTGGTGTTTGACATCATAGAAGGTATACGGGTGCTCAGTGGAGACTGGGTACACTGGACGGACTCGCCGAGAACTCCCAGATGATATTACACCTCACGTCATATGACAGTTCTCTGGTGACACTGGTACAGGTTAGTCTGTAGATCCGAGATCGTCATAGAGTCTTGTATGATTCCCACTGTGCTTTGATTTCCATCATACCATATCCAAGAGGGCATGCAAAAAGGTGGCTTTGGGTATAGTCCCGAATCACATGGAGGCAATGAGCGATAGGAGGGGTTTCGTCTCTCCCGGTATAGGGAGTTGATGTTGCGCTGTGTTCGATTGGCTATAACTGGAAATCCCTGGCCAGGGTTGCCGAGATTTACTGGTAAGTGTTATCAGTAGTTTCTCGAACTGTTATGGATCTCATATCGACACGACTTATCAAGCTACTGGGGTCTGACGTTTACCACCCCTAGGCGTGATATGCGACATATCAGACGAAGAGACCGGACTGTACGGGAGTGTTACTGGTTGGATTCATGGGAGAATGTACAGGCTTGCTTGTTGATCTTCTGATTGCTCAATACCTGGGTGGCTGTTACGTTTAGCTGACCGCTTGCAGCTTGTGGGTGTTTGATATGATCATCACCTACTGCTGGCGTATTGACGATTCTTTAGAGTCCTACACAGAGGTTTCCTGGCTCAAGAAAAACGGAGTAGGAGCACATATGTGATATGTGCGGGACCGAAAATAATACGTGTATGCGATACCGTATTAGATTCTCGCGATATGAGATATCGGCCGGGTATATGTGATATAGCCGGGTCATCGGATCAAGTGTTGATTCAATGAATTGATACAGATTATATTAGTCGGTTATATGCGATATAGCCGGATTATCGGATCAAGTGTTGATTCGATAATTTAATGTATAATTATATATTTGATATATTAAATTACATTAACTAATATAAGCTCACTTAAAGTTTCTTTTTCTCACTCGGGTAATACATTGATATGTGATATATACTAATTGTATTATTTTATTTTGTTACAATAAATATTGTATATGTGATATATAATATTGTAACAAGTTAGGATTATAAATGCAACATCTTTTGTGGAGTTTAAATATGGTTAGGGTTTGGATTAGGGTTAAACTTGCATGAAGCTTTCAAGAAGCTTCTTGAAGTTTTGACTTTAACTTGTGATATTTTGCATAGATATTTCTTTAGCCCAACCCAACCCTTTACCATAGTTATTTCTCTACATGGGTTAAGTCTTCATTCTTAACCCATGGTTGCATTTCTAACCACACTATGATTTCATTGTTCATCTCAAATAGATTCTTCTTCTTCTTGCTCTTGAAAAAGCTTTCTAGATTTTTGCAAAGTGATGATAATGAGTGGGAAATTGAAAACAAAAATGTGCTAAATTCCTGCTTCATCATCCTCATCTATTCTAGCCGCTTAGATTAGGGTGTTTGCTTTGCTAATACTTAATTAGCAAAGTAAGAGCTTGGGTTTGAGTTTCTTCAAGGTAGATCATCTTAGTTATTGAAGATCGGAAGCAAGTTTGCATTTTTCTCTTCATGGAGCCTCTCTTGAGTCCGGATACTCGATGATCGCAGCGAAGAGACCTCAACACAGAGCTTTAGAAGTGAAGGAACGGACTACAAAGGTTGTAATCCCTAACTCTTAGAAGTAAAGTTGTTTACTTGCTCTTTATTTTGCCTAATTTCTAGTCTAAGATCTTGGTTTTCGGCACATGAAAAATTTGATTTTGGCATGATTGATGCCTTATAGAACCTTGTTCTAGTGCCTAGTAACCCTATAATACTTCGTTTATTCAGAATCCTTTGTTATTTGGATTTTTTATTAACCCTATCTTTATCTCATGGATTCATCAGTATTATTTGTTATTTATGCAGTATGATATTAGTTTATATTTTAGATATTATCATACAGGTTTAATTAGAGTCTTAGGTATGACTATGACAAGGCGATTTCCCCTTGTCTAGAAGCACTGTCGGTTTCGGTTCATATTTTCGTATTCCGGGAATTAGGACGTTATAGCGGGTCCTCGTACCCCAGTCACTCTTGCACATGGTACGTAATTTACTCATTTAAAATTTTATACATCATTACAATATAGGTGGATATTTAATCATCTAACAGTTTATTATTTGCAGATCCGCATTCTACTCGCGGGACCACGCCAGGGACGACATGTATAATTGTTATTTCTTAGAACTTTTAAATAACGATTGTAATTTAAATTTGTAAAATTCTATATTCATATTCTAAATATTATAATATTGTGTATGTATATCTATTTTTTCGCAGGCTCGAGCAGTGTTAGGATGAGAGGTCTTACTGCGCCCGATTGCTGCAGGCCGTGGGCGGATGTTGGGCCATGAGATCTAATCTTTGACGCGACAGGTGTCCCTGTTGGAGAGCACACAACCCAGTGGGAGGATTATGTTGGGCAGGAGATCCATACTTATTACAAGTAATATTCGGTGGAATAAGGTCTAGATCGAGCATGCTATGCGGTTTTTTTTGGTCGGTGGAGGTATGCCATATTCTTTCACATTTAAATTTCAATCGCCGTTATATATATACATATAATTATTTGTTTAATATATTTCAATTTCAGATCAGGAAGAATTACAGATTCGTTGGCGAGCCTGCCGAGGATGACATGTACAAGTCATTCGATATAGATCGCGCCTCGCTCACTTCCTAGGCTAGTGTCAAGTGATCAAGCGATATCGTTTATGGGAAGTGAAGAGTGAACTTTACCTTCTCTATGCTGCCGCGGCTGAGAATCAGCGGATGCACTTGATATAGGTCATAACGCTGGAGATACCGAGAGAGAATTTTCTGCTGCTTGTCGTTTATTTTGAGCACGATGATGTGCAGATATCAATTTAATTTTTAAGATTTTAACAATATAACAAGAAATCATATTTTAAAATATATTATAATCTTTACTTTTTCAAGACGATGTCGTTTCGAAATAAGTAGAACCGGAACAACGGCGTATGAGAACACGCTATCCTGATATAAGGAAAGCGCTCGTAGGCTAACGCTCGGTGGCACTTGGTGAGTATTTCGACACTTACTTCCATGTATTTTCTATATCGTTAATTAATTATTAAGCCAAATCATAATTTCATCGTAGAGAAAGAAAGACCCCACCAACTACAATGAAGCCAAGGGGTGGGTCACATTACATAAGGACACGGGCGCGTACATGTTAATTTCATATAATCAAGTTGATTAAGTATTTTAAGTTACGCCTATATATATATATATATATATATATATATATATATATTTCCAGGAGCAGACGAACGTCTTGGGACTTGGCCTCGGCGACTCGATCATCGTCATTGTCTCTGTCCTAGATTCGATATCCGGAGGGCATCACGGTGGGTATGAGCGTGGGGTTGGTCCAGGGACCCATCAATTTTTTGATAGACATTCGACCGCGCATGAGTACGCCGTGACCCATATGCGGGTGGATGCGGCAGCAGCGTCGCAGGAGAAGATCCGTCGGCTCCGCGAGCAGGTGAAGCAGCAGCAGGAGCTTTACGAGACACGGCACGAGTTGCAGGAGCTTAGAGCGGAGATCCGAGACATGAGGCAGTCGTACGCCGATTCCTTCCAACACGCCATACAGAAGGAGTTGAGCGCATTTTTAGGCCACGAAACGATGGAGTTGGATCGTCGTCCCAACGGCATTAGTTTTATTTTTTGATTTGTTGACACATACATCACTACTACAAATAAGGGTTGCCCATACGGATTTATCGGTAGGGGCAACCCACTGGCCCTACGGATATGTGCGTAGGGGCCAAAAAAGACCCCGTAGGTGCAAAGGCCGCAGGTGCAAGTTGAAGTCCTGAACTTGCCCCTACGGGCTAATTCTTGCCCTTACGGATTTATGTGTAGGTCTTGTTGCCCCTACGGACTAGGCCGTAGGGTAAACAAATTTATATTATTTACTGTTTTTTTTAATATATTAAGTGTACCTACGGACATGACCGTAGGTCCATGTAAAACCCCTACGGATATCAGCGTAGGTACCTATTCGTAGGGGCAAAATATCAGAAATCCTGATATGTTGCCCCTACGGATAACTCCGTAGGGGCTAAGCAGTTCCCCTACGGATATGTCCGTAGGGGCACTCCCAACCCCGTGGTACTGAAATAAGGGGGGAAATATCAGTAACTGCTGATATTTTACCCCTACGGATATAGCCGTAGGGGCAACATGTGTACCTACGGATTAATCCGTAGGTACATATTATCTGTATTTTTTTTTTTAAAATGGGCTGCCTGATTTTTTCCCGCCCTGTGCACAATAATATATACATCATACAACATATATTGCAGTATTCATAATCACATCTCACGCATATATATAATATACAAAAGAAACCCAAAAACTAAATATGATATAAATATAAATCAATATCAATATCGTTTCAAAATATAGTACAATGTGTACGATATAAATAAATACATGTTTCAAAAAATAAGAACCAAAAAGCTACCCTAGTTCGGTCCAGCTCCACCTCTGAATAACGATAGAATAACGCGCGCCTGCTCCCCGGTCAATAAACTCTGCAATTCGGCGCGAGCGGGAGTCTGAGCGGCATGTGGAGCTGGCGATGTGGTCTGCGCAGCCGCCGTCGAGGTAGTGGCTTGCGGAGCCGTGGCTGCGGGAGTTTGAGTGGGCGGTGGAGCTACATGAGCTGTCTGTGGAACCGCAGCCGATGTAGTGGCTTGCGGAGCCGCAGCCGAAGGAGATGCATGTGGAGGCTCGGCCGATGTACCCTGTCACGTCTGGACCTAACGTGTGTAATAAGCGTGTAAGAACTGTGTATTATTCGAATTCGTATCATTATTAAGTTATTTCGAAACCCCGTTTGGATATCTAGTTTGTTGTTTATTTTAATTACATCTGTATGTATGATTAATCAAACTTAAGTCTAAAACCAAATAAGCTTAAGCTACGTACTAATTATGGATATGTTGATATCTATATAATATGACATGATATTTTACTATAAAGAAGTACACATACCAGCATCTCCTTCAACTCCTGAACGGTGGCCCTTAAGCTCTCCAGTTCCTGATGGACACGTCGGTCACTGGAGACGGAGGAAGTAACCGCCGGGGTGGAGTCCAACCTCATATAGGCCCTGCTAGGGCCCAGTCCCGGCCTCTCTCCCAACCTCCGTGGTGCCCTCCGTGTGCGGCGTCCAGAACTGAGGTCAGCAGCCTCGGATCGCTCTGTCCGGTAAAATCGATCCCTGAGGCCTGGGCCTGCTCAACCACCCGCTCCTACACCCACATTAAGCAGTAAAGTATAAGTATAAAATTTAAACTTGAACCTTCCAAAACTAAAATTTCAAATTTGGTTAGAAAAAATATTAACACTTACGCAGTACTCCTGGGTAGCGACGTCGGGATATCGAAGCTCGCCCGTGGCGGGATCTTTCGAGGTGCCGTGGACGGCAAGATATGCGGACAGCACGCTCGGTGTACCACCTGACGCCACGGTCCGAGATGTCTGCAATATTAGAAAGTAACTCTTAATATTAGAAATATTAGAAAACAACTCTTAGTATTGCAGAATATCACAAAGTTCGGTCTATTGTAATTTACCGATAACTCCATGGCTCGAGTGATGTTCCTCGAGCCACCTGTGTAAGTGGGGCGACCCCTCTTCGCCGACTTCCTGTTCTCTGTATTCTGAGCGGCATGTTTCTGCACAACGCATTAACATTTAGTTTTCTAATTAAGAAACACAAAGAAATAAATTATATCATAAATAATGAATTACATTTAAAATACATACCTGTTTGCGTTGGGAGTTGAAATAAGCGCACAATAGAGGCCATGTCTCTACGTCGACTCTCGCAAACACCGGAGTAGATAGGAGGGCCGCTCTCTCTGCCTCGGGGGTCGCCATCCACAGGGAGTAGCAGTCGGCCTTCAGCTCATTCCTGTTGTATCGGACCTTAGCCTGCATGTTCTTCATCAGGCCATTGTACAGAGCATGAAGGTCGAGCACCCTCCCCGGGTGATCAGGGTCGGCTACAGGCTGAAAATCGTAATCCAACTGAAAATACAAAACAAAATATTGTTATTAGATTGCAAATGTTAATAATAAATATATTGGATAAATCAAATGAAAATATATATTAATACATACCCGAGCCTGATCAAAGAAGAGGGCGAATGAGCACTGGTGCTGCTCGCCCCACTCAACGTGAAGTGGATAGTTCTTCACGAGCCGGCTCTCGTCCCCCAAATACCGGATGGACCTCTCGGCATGAGGACCGGTATAGAGATAGTCAAGGGTAAAAAAAGGGGGAATGCTGCCTCCCCCTAGCTCTGTCAGGCCTCAGCCTATGGGACTGATTCGGGCCTCGAGTCCCCCTCTGGGGATGGGGAGGCCCTGCGTCTGCACGAAATATCAAGACAATCAATAATAAAACATAGTTGTATTAAGAAATCAAGGTTAAATGAAAATTCAAGTGTGATATATACCTCCGGTGACTATCGCACGAGCCTGGGCCCGGGCAGCAGCATGAGCGGGACGATAGTTCCTCCGGTGAGGAACAACCGGGGTCCCGGATGCGGACGCATCCCCTCCAACTAGATGGCCGCAATAACAAACCTTCCTGCTAAAATTCAAGAATTTTGATGTTGTGTGTTCATGGCAATGAGGACATGCTTTGTGACCATGTACGGACCAACCTGATAGCATTCCATACGCAGGAAAGTCATTAATTGTCCACATTAAAGCCGCACGCAGTATGAAGGTTGTATTTGTGTTTGAATCATATGTCTCTACACCATCAATGAACAAAGATTTCAACTCCTCGATCAGAGGTCGGAGATAGACGTCGATATTGTTCCCCGGTGAGTTTGGTCTGTCGATAAGAAGAGGCATCATAAAGTATGATTGGTCCATAGCCAACCAAGGTGACAGATTATAAATTTTCATTACAACGGGCCATGTGCTGTGACTTCCAGCCATATAGTTGAATGGGCAGAAGCCATCAGTAGCCAGTCCGAGCCGGACATTGCGAGGATCTCTACTGAATATTGCGTGCCTCCTATCGAAATCCTTCCATGCCGGTGAATCTCTTGGATGGCTCATTTTTCCATTTTCTCTTGGAGGAGCACGGTGATGCCAAATCATTGGCTCGGCTGTTTTCTTTCACCTGAATAGCCTCTGTAGCCTCTGTGTTATGGGAAAGTATCGTGCTATCTTCACAGGTATATCAGGCTTCTTATCAGAATCTTTCGGCTTATACCTGGCCTCTCCGCATGTTGGACACTCTTTCAAATCTGAATTCTCTTTCCGGTACAACACGCAATTTTTAGGACATGCTTGAATCTTCTCGCACTTTAGACCCAAATCAGACATCATCTTCTGGGCTTCGTACCAGCTTTCGGGCACATTATTTCCCGGAGGCATAGAATCTTTCAAGAACGAAAGCAGTATTGTGAATGACTTGTTACTCCATCCATTTAGGCACTTAATCTGGAAAAGTTGGACGAACCATGAGAGGGTGGAATACTTCGCATTCTCATAAATTGGTTTCCTAGTATCATTCATGAAATTTTCATATTTATCCGCACGCGGTCCTTGACCGGAAGGAATGTCATCTTCGGTACGAGTAGATTCACCTAGGGCAGCCTCTACCATATCCTCCATTTCTTCTGATGGAAATAAATTTCCGTCTCCTGCCGCATTACCGAATTCTTCTTCTTCTCCTGCCGCATTATCATGTTCTCCTTCTTCTTCTGCCGCAGTACTGCATTCTTCTCCTTCCCCGTGATATTTCCAAGTTGTATAAAGTCTAGTAAACCCATGTTTTATAATATGAAGCTCTGCTAATTCTACCTTCTGCCAGTACTTATTGCCACATCTATCGCACGGACAGAGAATCTTCTCTATTATGATCTTATTATGTGCGCGTGTAAATTCAAAGAAAGCAGCAACTCCTGCGACAAACTTAGGTTGCATACGTTGTTTCCAATCCACATACATCCAGTCCTTAACTCTGACGTACTCATGGGCCATGTTAGACTGTATAACATATAAATTGTAGGTTGTGCTGACTATATTGAGAAATATAAGAACGGGATAGTTACTGACAAAGGAGAAAATCCGTGTATATGCTTTGTGTGTGCGTTTGTCGTTGAAAAGAATAAATTATCGCATGTATGTTAACCGATAGACGGGGACTAAATGGCGCTTTTAGTTTCATATATGAGTATCGATGGGAATATGAAGGTTTCATATTATCATATATTGGTTTTAACCCGAACATCTCGAATCGCTATCTAATTATGCGTTTGTTGTGTATTCTTGTTGTATGTGTGTGTTCCGGCTGTCGGGGGTAGGCTTCTATCCCATTAAGAATGTATAGAGCGAACGCCCATCACTTGTGCTTTCAACCGTTTCGAGTAAATTTCGGCAGCACCTCCCCGCTATTCTCCGAGTACACTGTAATAGAATAGATAATCATTTCAAAGCCGTGAAACAACGTTGAAATGAACATCTAATCTATCTTTGTACACGGAGAACCAGCGGAAAGGTACCGACGAAATATCTCGAAACGGATGAAAACACAAGTGAATGAAGGCGTTTGCTTTATACATTCTTAACTTGTCCACACGGGACAAATCTATGGGTTACCATACGATTGAATTTTCTCGTCGCGTAGACTATACGACGGTTGTTAGTATCGAGCTATACTGTCCGATATTTAACAACTTTCGTATAGTTCTAGATCACGATGAGTATCGCACGTATGTTAACCGATAGACGGGGAATAAGTGGCGCTTTTAGTTTCATATATGAGTATCGATGAGAATATGAAGGTTTCATATTATCATCGAATATCATATATTAGTTTTAACCCGAACATCTCGAATCGCTCTCTAATTATGCGTTTGTTGTGTATTCTTGTTGTATGTGTGTGTTCCGGCTGTTGGGGGTAGGCTTCTATCCCATTAAGAATATATAGAGCGAACGCCCATCACTTGTGCTTTCAACCGTTTCGAGTAAATTTCGGCAGTACCTCCCCGCTGTTCTTCGAGTACACTGTAATAGAATAGATAATCATTTCAAAGTCGTGAAACGACGTTGAAATGAACATCTAATCTATCTTTGTACACGGAGAACCAGCGGAAAGGTACCGATGAAATATCTCGAAACGGATGAAAACACAAGTGAATGAAGGCGTTTGCTTTATACATTCTTAACTTGTCCACACGGGACAAATCTATGGGTTACCATACGATTGAATTCTCTCGTCGCGTAGACTATACGACGGTTGTTAGTATCGAGCTATACCGTCCGATATTTAACAACTTTCGTATAGTTCTAGGTCACGATGAGTATCGCACGTATGTTAACCGATAGACGGGGACTAAGTGACGCTTTTAGTTTCATATATGAGTATCGATGAGAATATGAAGGTTTCATATTATCATCGAATATCATATATTGGTTATAACTTGAAAAACGTGCCATTGAAACAAATTATTGTTCTCCACCTTGCACTCTCTTAACAATGGTACATGCATTAAACATGTAAGAGCTATCTATAACAACTCTAAAGTTTCACCTGTTGGGTTCAACAAAAAGGTTTTTGATATAACAAACACAATCTTCCTCAATTTTTCCCTTGAATCGATGTGAAATTAATAGTGTCCATATGACACAATGGATATATTTTCAACACAAAAGGAAAAAGGCAAACAATAGTAAAGCAATTGTAATTCTATCAAGTATCCATACTGAAAAATAATAATTAGCAAACTAAAAATTAATCACTAATGAAAAACAAACAAAAGTGCTTATTATTATACTTCAGAGGTTATAAGTGCTTGACCCCCATAGTACATAGGCTGTATCCGCAATTAACCCTTTTCTATATACTTGGGTGTATAGAATTTCTAAAAGTTACACACGGTTTTTCTAAATCCAATTCCTTCCTTGCACTACAAAACCCTTTATATTTTCTAATAGGTACCAAGAACTTTCAAAGTTTTTGGATATGCACACAAAGAAAGCATCGCCAATAAGATTGACATAACCCAAATGACTTTGACCCATTACATATAAATGTCATGGTCTTTCAATATTTTTCAAACAAATACCATAGACTTTGTTTGTTACAAATAAATACCATGAAGTTTTAACATTTTCACATAATTTCCATAGACTTTGTTGTTTACAAATACATACCATTGACTTCCAACGTTTTCCAGATAAATACCATGAACTTTGTTGTTTACAAATAAATACATGAACTTTCACCGTTTTTTAGATAAATCCCATAAACTTTCATGGACCTTTTTCTCATATAAAAACCATGGACTGTGTTATTCACAAATAAACAGTATCGATTTTCACTATTTTCCAGATCAATCCTCTAAAATTTCACCATTTTAACCCTAACCCAGCCCCAGCCGAACGCCAACCCAACACCAAACCCTAACCCGGCCTAACCCTAACCCCAACCCAGCCCCAGCCGAACCCCAACCCAACCCCAAACCCTAACCCGGCCTAACCCTAACCCCAACCCAGCCCCAGCCGAACCCCAACCCTAACCCGGCTTAACCCTAACCCCAACCCAGCCCCAGCCGAACCCAACCCCAACACCAAGCCCCAACCGAACCCTAACCCCAACACCAGCCGAACCCCAACCGATCGAACCCGTACCCTAACCCTAATCCTAACCCTAACCACAACCGATATCTAATCCTAACCCTCATCGCTACCCTAACATCATTAAAATAATGTTTAACTAACCTGTATAGGCGACGACGGAGACGCAATCGGCGACGACGAGGGCGGTGGCGACAACGAGAACGGAGGGCGGCGGCGACGACGAGATCACTGCAGGTGGTGGCGACGACGATTCGGCTTGGATTCGGCGACGACGAGATCACTGCAGGGCGGTGGCGACGACGGTCTCGGTTTGGGGATTTGGATTCGCGCGAACGATAAAGAGAATAAGAAATAATCAGCGTAGGGATCGATCAATTAAATCCCTATTTATATGCCCCTACGGATATACCCATAGATGCTTGGTTTGCGGCTCCGTAGGGGCAAACAACACTTTAAGATTTAATAATTTTTAAATAAATATTGAAGGACCGTAGGGGCAACCGTTTGGCCCTACGGATTAATCCGTAGGGCCAAACTTTATCTGCCCCTACGGATGTTGTTATCCGTAGGGGCAACCCCTTATTTTATTAGTGCATGTGTTCATTAGTGGAGTATTGATCATATTGTACGATTTTTTGATACATACATTTTTTGATTTGTTGTTCATTGGCGGAGTATTGATCATATTGATTGTATGTATATTTTTTGTTTATGTTTGCATGCGATTCGGAACTTATTACTTTGATTATCGTATACTGCGTGAGATTTGAATATAATGCGTGAGTGAAAATTATATATTGCTGGTTGCGAATGGAAATTATATATTGCTGCTTCTATCAAAAATTTTCCATATTGTGGGACAACAATTATTTTCGTACATTCGTCATAAGAATGTTATGAAATAAAAAATGAGTTGTCTATAAATTTATCTCGAGTTATATAGTTGGATGTTGGTGGTATCTCTTAACCTTTTGCGATCTTTTAGGTTTTCCACTAAGAATTAAGTTTCTTTTTTCCAATGCAGGATGGGTTGCTCACGGGTTTACAATTCTGTAATCGTGTTACAAATGTAAGCAGCCCACATGCCATTAAAAAGAAGAATTAATCTAGAATTTTTTTTAGATATTGCAACTTGCATGTGTATGCAATCAAAGGCTTTCAGCCGTTGCTAACAGGCTGGTTTGTGTGGACCCCCTCATGAATTGGGTGTCTGGGATTTGTTGAGCAACAAAATAATAATGAGAAATACTTTATCTACTAGACGGTGTAATCCACATCATCTATAAGAATATTTATTGGATACATTATAGGATATATGGTGCAATTCCCCTATGTAGTACCATTTTTACCCAATGAGAATCTATATGTTGATGAACAGAAAAAGTATTTTTCTATAATAATTGATGAGTTGTCTTGTGCTCTTTAATTTGGGTAAACCGTCAAAAACTCACAAGCAGTTTCTTCCGCTGACAAAAAACCCTCTGGTCTCGAAACGATTGTAAAAATCTCATTGAAATTTTTTCAGTCGTCAGAATACCACATGCATGAAGTTTCTATATAATTGCTTCATATATCTAGTTATTATGCAATATCTATGCAGTTACTTGCGATATTTATGTAGTTGCCTGCGATATGTATGATCTATTTAGATATAGTAGACAACCAAACTGTAATGCGTGAGGATATTGACAATTTACCCTTTTCATTTTGAAATCTTATTTTTGAAATTTATGTAGATGGATATCCGTATTACTTACTTTTTAATGAGTGGCAACATTTATTTTGTTTTACATATAGGAAGTATGATTAGCAAATATATTAAACATGCATATATATGGAAAAACAAAAGCAAATAAAAGCATATAAGATGTAGTCGAAAAATATCACCAACACCCGACTTATCTGGTGGAGAAGGAAGCCATTTAATAGTTTTTATTATACTTGTAACATTTTTTTGATGTTTCTTGGAATTGTAATTCTGAAGAGTCCATCACATATAGAATTCCTCTTTACTAGTCGTAGAGGCAATGTTAAATATTATATTCTCAAAACGATAAGCATAACGGCCTTTCCAAACCTCTCATGATACTCTAATAAGACATAAGTTTTTCAACATACATTGAATGGTTACAGAAAATTTACCAAGCATTTGTTCTATCGAGTCATTCTTAGATATTTATGCTGAAAAACCAAGCAAACTTATGGCAAATTTCTCGAGAAAATTCACCCGCCATAAAAAGATGATGGGATCTGTCTCTCTGTATATACACTACAAATACATTGAGAAGCAAGTGGAATTTCTTTCCTTTGCATTAAATAATCGACATGAAAACGATTTTTAAGTAATCGTACCCCGAAAATACTAATTTTGCGCTGCAAAAATAGGCTCCAAACTTGATCACACCACTTCACACTTTTTGTTTACACCCTCAACAGATTCTAGCACGAAACAACAACAATGAATGCCCCATGTTCTTTCGCTAGCCATTGTTCCCCTGTTCTACCAAGCCTCATATGCTGAATCAAAATTTCCTTCACCTTTACAATACAATATCAAGATGCCGATGAACCGAAAATTAACATTTTGAAACCTTATGGCAGACAAATATTTTCAATCCATAAGCTCAGTCTATGATCCTTTTCTTCCCGACTTATTCCATACTAATTTGCAAGAAAAACGGCCGATAATATCATTAATATTTCTGTATAAAGGGTTATGATTAGAGGGCTGGAGTTAGTGAAAAATAGAGAAAAGAATAAAAAGCAGAGACTCATGACTGAGAACACAGAGAATATCGCCGATCTCAATATTTCAGTCAGCCAAATCCAGAAGAGTGCTCAGCCTATGGGACCGAAGTGGGCCGAATCTGCTTAAAGATGAACGCACAACAGCTCTCTGATCTAGCAATAGATCAATTTTTCGATCTAGCAATAGATTGTTCTGATCTCCCAATAGACCAACCCCTCAATCTGGCGATAGATCGTTCTAACTTGATCTGGCCATAGATCTCTGCACAATTTTTTAAATTTGGCGTCCATTCTACTCCCATGCTCCAACTCAATCTTTATATAAAATGTAGAAATTCCATCTTACCTTGCACAGCTTTTTATGATCCATGAGAGAAAATAATAGAGTCATTCATATATTTTAAATGACTCGCCACTGAGCAGCTTCCAAGGATTGAAGGTAAAGGAATCTTCTTTGATTCAAGCATTTATTGCTGACGTGCTCACTCATCAGCAATAAATGCTACTAACATAGTACCACTTCAGTTTTTAATCCAGCCATAAAAATTACTCTTATTTATCCATTCTTCCATTACATTCATATATATTGTCATGGAAACAAAACAATATATACCTTAGTAGAACAATCAAAGATATTTATATATGTAACAAGCATGCATGAATGTGAACCCCTGCACTGCTCTGAGATCATGGATATACTTCAATGACTGAACACACACCCAGAGCTGGTGTGATCTTGTAGTGCTTAAACCCGGCAGCATCAAACAACTTACTCCATTCTTTCTCGCTTCGCTCTGCTCCTCCACATATTACCATCAACTGCATATCAAAGTAATGCTGAACCTCGCTTGATTTCTCATAACAATTGTTTGAATCAACAACCATATCGAGGATTATGACCTTACCCCCATCTCTAGGAATTGCCTCCTTGCATCGTTTCAGTATGTTCACGCATTCTTCGTCATCCCAGTCATGGAGGATCCGCTGCGCGCATCAATACACACACACACATCCAATATTTAGACTTTCAAATATATTAGACTTCTACCATTTGAAGAAAAAAATATAATTCTTACTCTATTTCCTTCTCTTATAATTCTTTATTTATCATTCTCTATATTTACTTACCTTTAGAAGTACAGCGTGAGCAAGGGGAATGTAATCAAACATATTGCCAACAATGAAATCCACCCCTCCTTTCTCTTGTACATCATTAACAACCTGAGGCAGCTCTAACACGCTACACTTAATATCTGGAAACTCCTTGGAAATCGCAATAGCAGCTGTGCCAGTTCCTCCACCAACATCTACCAAAGATGTTAATTCTTCAAACACATGACTGCATTCCTTGAGCAAAAAATTCATCATAAACTTTGCATCGCTCGCCATTCCTCCATTAAACACCTTGTTGAATTTTGGGTTCCTTTGGGTCATCTCCCATAAGTCGAAACCATTTAAAGTAGAGAAGGGGGTGGACCCATCAATGGTGCAGCTTTTGAACCAGGTGCTCATTGCTTGAAAGGGATTCACTAGGACCGGGTGGAGCATGGCTAGTAGGAAATTAGTTTGGGTTACGTCTTTGTTTTCGACGAGAAGTGTAGAGACGGGAGTGAGTGAATATGCATCTTCGTCGTTTCCATCGGAACCCTTGCTTCGGGCGAAAATACCTGATTAATGTCAAATTTGTTTAATATAAATTGCCAGCACAGGATTTAATTGTTTAGCTTAGCATCAAGTATAAACAGGTTAACTCAGTTATAAAAAAACTGTATAAAAAGGTTTTGTATTTCAATGTCATCATCTCAAAATTTAATGCTTTCCCCTCTTTTAAAAATAATACAAATTAAAATTATTTCATGGTTATTCATAGCCCATCGAATTCTTGATATTTATATGTCTGCTCCTTGAAATATTAAAATTGTATCGAAAAATTGATCTGTGTTAGAAACCTGATCGTCAACGGCAACAATGATAAACTTTTCTATTTAAGGGATCGATAAACATTATTTAGTTATATGCTGTAACTTTTCATCGTTTTTTCCTACATATTCTGAATCTTTTTCATCGTAATCCCAAATTTCATCACATCTTTTTAGTTTTAGTAGGCTAGTACCCAGTAGGCTAGTACCCAGGAAATTTTCAGCAGTGAGTTTGAATTAACTAGGGTTAATTGAAAGGAAACATGGTTTAAAATAAACGTATTAAGGCGAGTCTTAAATAAGCAAATATTCTATACTTGTGAAAAGAAGGTTAATTACATAAAAGATATCAAGGGGTATATATAAAGATATATGAAGAATTCAAAGAGGCCATACATAGATATAAAAGTTGTTAGGAAGTTTGCTTGAAAAGCTGCTCTCCAACTAACTAATTAAGTTTAACGATACCTGAATGCGTCAGCATGCGCATAAGTCGACGTAGGTGATGTTCTTTACTCGGCGAGATATCGATAGCGGAAATAAGCTCGGCGAGAGCGATGGGCTTTCCATGGCTATGTATAGCCTCTGGGATTCCAAGTTCTACAGCACATTTAAGAGACATGGAGTCGATGTGATTAAAGATGTGGCTCCATAGGATTGTCTGAGCTTGCTTCAGCTCATGGCTGCTTCCTCCTTCAGTGAGCTCCATTGCAAATTAACGCTAGTTTTGTTTAGATTTGTTTGTATGACTGAGTTGATGCTCTAGTCTCTCGGCCTGCATATTTATCAGGAATTTAATTCCATTTGGATCACAAGTTTGGAGATTTTTAATCATGCAGTCCCGGTCATGATGGTACAGGTATATGCAAGTGGTAGTTTTCTGCACATGCATGTTTCTTATGGCCCTCAACTTTTTGCACGATTCAAGGTGTCTAACGGGCGGGGCTGTCCGCGGGCCGGCCCGGCCAAGGCCCAGCCGTTGACGGCCCGACGGTCCGGCCACTACTACAATAAGGGGTTGCCCCTACGGCTTTATCCGTAGGGGTAAATCACTGCCCCTACGGATATATTCATAGGGGCTCGAAAATTCTCTGTAGATACGCAGGTGCAAGTCTACGTCCTGAGCATTCCCCTACGGAGTAAAAATTGCCCCTACGGCGTAATGCGTAGGGGACTATGTACCTACGGTGTATTCCGTAGGGACAATATTTATTTAATTTAGTGGTTTCTAAAATAAAATACTTGCCCTTCCGGTGCTATCCGTAAGGGCAACTTCCAGCCTCTACGGATAGCACCGTAGGTTTAGATATAAGCCTTTACGGATATAACCGTAGGGGCACATGTAACGCCTGTTACTGAGTCCATAAGGGCAAAATGTCAATTATCCTGATATTTTATCCCTACGGATAAATATATAGGGGCAAACTGTGGACCTACGGATTAATCCGTAGGTGCAACAGATGGCCCTACGGATTAATCCG
Organism: Agapanthus africanus; assembly: GCA_030015575.1. Taxonomy (NCBI): domain Eukaryota; kingdom Viridiplantae; phylum Streptophyta; class Magnoliopsida; order Asparagales; family Amaryllidaceae; genus Agapanthus; species Agapanthus africanus. Next base: position 107,748,651 of record CM057348.1, read on the forward strand.
TAGGGAAATAATATCAAGTTTTTTTAAAAAAAAAGGCTTCCTGTTTTTAACCTGTCCTGTGCACAATAATATATACATCATATAAATAAATACAGAAATATTCATAATCAACATCTCACGCATAATATATAAAAGAAATAGACAAACAGAATACGATATCAGGATAAACCATCGTGAACAAGCAAACAACCACCAACCATTATCGTCCAAAATTTATACAATATGTATCAGATAAGTATATACATTCTCAAAAATATAAATAAAGCTACCCTAGTCCGGTCCAGCTCCTCCACTTCTGATAATCGACGTAATCTGGCGCATCTGCTCCTCGGTACAGCCCTGAGTCGTCAAAAACTCGACCAATGAAGGAGCGGACTGTGCACGAGTCTGAGCGGGCTGTGGAGCTGCAGGAGTGGTCTGCGCAACTGCAGCCGAGATAGTAGCTTGCGGAGCCACAGCTGAAGGAGATGCATGTAGAGCCGCAGCCGAAGTACCCTGTCGCATCTGTTCAATTTTATGTGTAATAAACGAGTAAGAACTGTGTATTAGTCGAATTAGTTTCATTATCAGGTTATTGCGAAACCCCAATCTAAGATTAATCAAACTTAAGTCTACAACCAAATAGGCTCAGGCTACTAATATTAGATATGCTACTATCTATAATATGATATAATATTTTACTATTAAGTAGTATACATACTATTATCTCCTTCAACTCCTGGACGGTGGTCTTCAAGGTGGCAACATCTTGCTCTAGACGTCGCTCACGGGGGGTAAGGGAAGTAACCGCCGGAGTAGAGTCCAACCTCATATGGGCCCTGCTAGGTTCCAGTCCCCGGCCTCTCTCCCAACCTCCGTGGTGCCCTCCGTGTGCGGCGTCTAGAACTGGGGTCAGAAGTATCGGATCGTTCTGTCCAGTAAAATTGATCCCCGATGCCTCTGTCTGCTCCACCACCCGCTCCTACACCCACATTAACCATTAAAATATAAGTATATCATTTAAATTTGAACTTTTCAAAACAAAAATTTCAAACCTGTTAGAATAAATATTAATACTTACGCAATACTCCTGGGTAGCGGTGTCGGGGAATCGAAGCTCGCCTGTGGAAGGATCTGTCGAGGTGCCGTGGACGGCAAGATACGCGGACAGCACGCTTGGTGTACCACCCTGTGCCAGGGTCTGAGCTCTATGCAATTCGCAAAAAATTTACATATATTATAAAATAACTCTTAATATTACATTATATCACAGTAGGTCTATTGTAATTTACCGATAACTCCATGACACCGGTAATATTCCTCGAGCCACCTGTATAAGAGGGGCGACCCCTCTTCGCCGACTTCCTATTCTCTTTATTTTGATCTGGTTTCTGCACAACACATTCAGATTTAGTTTTCTAATTAAGCAACACAAAAAATAAATTATATACTAAATAATGAATTACATTTAAAATACAAACCTGTTTGCGCTGAGAGTCGAAATATTGGCACAAGAGAGGCCAGTATCTACGTCGACTCTCGCAAAGGCCGAAGTATGTAGGAGAGCCGCTCTCTCTGCCTCGGGGGTCGCCATCCACAGGGAATAGGAGTCGATCTTCAGCTCGTTCCTATTGTATCGGACCTTTGATTGCATGTTTTTCATCAGGCCATGGTACAGAGCGTGAAGATCGAGCACTCTCTCAGGGTGATCAGGGTCGGGTACATGCTGAAAGTCGTAATCCAACTGCAAATACAAAAAACATTGTTATTAAATTGCAAGCGTTAAATAATAATAAATATATTGGGTAAGTCAAATGAAACTATATATTAATACCTGAGCCTGATCCCAGAAGAGGGCAAATGAGCGCCGGTGCTGATCGCCCCACTCAACGTGAAGTTGATACTTCTTCACGAGGTAGCTCTCATCCCCCATTTACCGGCCGAATCTCTCGGCATAATCGCCGGTATAGCGATAATCAGGGGTAAAGAAGAGGGGGAATGCTGCCTCCCCCCTAACACTGTCGGGCCTCAACCTGTGGGACCGATTCGGGTCTCGAGTCCCCCTCTCGGGATGGGGATGCCTTGCATCTACAAGAAATATCATGACAATTAATATTAAGACAAAGTGGTATTAAGAAATCAACGTTTAACGAAAATTAAAGTATGATATATACCTCCGGCGACATAAGCACGAGCCTGGGCCCGGGCAGCAGCACGAGCGGGACGATAGTTCCTCCGGTGAGGAACAGCCGGTGACCCGGACATGAACGCATCTCCAACTAGAAAATAAACATCTATAAAATTACATAAAGTTCATATTTATTCTTAAATGATATATAAAATGAATATATATTTTATATTTATTCATACAAACCTGCAGACTGAGCGGAAGGTATGGAAGTGACGGGAGTGGTCCCTGCACCAGACGTGGACGCACCACCTATAATTAGACAATCAAACATTGACTATATAAGTAATTGCAAAAAGAATATGTATATCAATAATATAACATTCTAAATCAATATGTATACACTATAGAATATATAAACATGCCCGCAGGTGCGGTGGTGGCCTCTACCCGAGATGTAAGTACGTAAGAGCAAAAAGAATGTATGTATATTTATGATATAACATTCTAAATCAATATACATGCACTATATGATATATAAACATACCTGGAGGTGCGAGAGTGGCCTCTGTCTCTGATGTGGACGCACCACCAACAGCTAGACAATCAAACATTGACTATATAAGTAATTTTGATATGAATATGCATGTATATCTATAATATTACATTCAAAATGAATATGCGTGCAATATACCTGAAGGTATGGCAAAGTCCACACGGAAAGAGGCATCTGAAGTGGTCTCCGATCGGGGTGCAAGACCGGCCCTCTGAAACTCCCTTCACAGCTCTCCGGGTTGCAGAACCGCTCTGCCTCTGACTCTGCCGGTGCCGCGGCTGGAGCTCCTGCCGCCCCTCGTTGCTCCCGTCATCGTTATCAAATCTAGATAAAAATGGTTCGTGGACGCATTAGACAATCATTACATATGCATGCTATATATATATAAATCGTAAAATATGAAGTAATAATATAACATTACTGATTATATTTTTCGTTTCGTGGACGCATTAGACATATCTACTTGGATTTTATCATCGATATCATTTCTAACCCACACAACTTCATGATCAACCGAAGACAACCCGTCTTTTGAAACAGACGGTTGGAGCACTCTAAGCCTTCTCTCTTCTTCATCCTCATCGCTATCCTCGAATTCTGGGACATCGTAAATATCCCTGGATTTCCAACGGCATACGACACTCCATCCCGGATGCTTCAAATACTGTGAGTATTATACTTGGAACGCTTGGTTCGGAAAGATAAACAGATCGTCCTGACCGTAAAATCGAAGCGTATTCACACTGGTCAATCCATATTCATCTTTCCAAGTCCAGAGATTGTTTCTCCACTTATCCGTATCGGTTCGTGTATCGTACCAAGTACACTGAAATATATAAAACGGTTCTGATCGTCCGGAATATTGGATGCCAAGTATACAATTTAAGTATCCATAATAAATCACACCATCCGATCCTATCATCGGAATCTCACTATTCTGAGTGGTTCTAGATGTTTCTATGTCCTTAACTTCGAATTTGTATCCAAGGACACCGAATCCTTTATAATATGCAACCTCCATATTAGGAAACTGAGCTAAACATCTTGAATCACTCTCTAATGATGCAGACAAGTTCGGATCGTGGATCTAACAAAACAAATTTTACGAAAAATACATAATGATATAAGTTTAGATTAAAACTGGTAGCAATAACATATTATTCAAATAATTTACATAATCTGCAATCCATTCGCAAAAATTATCCTGATGATATTTTTCCAATCGTTCATCGTTCTAATCAAGATGCCCCTTACATACCTCGTTAAAATGAATTCTGTTCTCAACAATAAATTATGACATTAATATTATATCATTTCATACAGACACAAATACAAATATAACAATTAATATAAAAAAACTTACTCTATAATTTTTTCAAGACATGCGCTATTGAGGAGGATAAACCGGTATATCTTGTTGATAAATATAGTATTTACCCTCTTATAATCAGCTTTATCATATGGCCCGTCCTGAATTCTTCGAGGCCGATTAAGTCTCGTCTCAATGTTCTCGTCCAGATAGCGGGAACAAAATATGGTTGTTTCATCTAGAAGATAACCTTGCATGATAGAATCCTCTGATCGATTTCTATTGCGTATATACTTTTTTTAGAGTGTAGAGATACCTAAAGAAAAACATGTTAAATAAATAAATACGGGCATACAGGACAATAATAACTTTACAAATTGCGCGAAACGAAAAATTCCACGCACCTCTCGACGGGATATATCCATCGATATTGTACCGGTCCGGCTAACTTAGCCTCAGTTGCAAGATGAACCGTCAGGTGTATTATGATATCGAAGAATGACGGTGGGAAAATACGCTTAATCTTGAAAAGTATCAACGAAATATAATTTTCTAGTTTCTCCAGCGTCACAACATCCAGTGTTTTAGTGCATAATTCTCTGAAAAAACAACATAGGTCTTTGATTACTAGACCAACCGATTCGGGAAGGGAAGTCCTGAGGGCTAATGGGAGAAGGTGCTCCATAATAATATGGTGATCATGACTTTTCAGCCCATCAATCTTGCCTTTCATAATTTTTATCTTCTTGCTAAATGATCCTGAGAAACCTGTTGGAACTTTCAAATCTGCAGGAATCTTTTCTTCTCCAGTTGTGACATATGATATGCGGCATTGGGAAGTACAAACTTGCCTGGTTTACCCACTATCAGTTTAGAATGCAATTCAGTTCTAATTTCCTAGTCCTGTAGATCCATCCGAGTATTGAGGTTGTCTTTCGATTTCCCATCTTTACAAAGAAGCAAGTTGAGTACGTGCTCGGATACTCCCTTCTCTATGTGCATGACGTCCAGACAATGACACACTAAATTTGTTGACTAGTACGGAAGGTCGAAGAAAATGCTTAACTTGTTCCGGAATGGTGGTTTGACCTGTTTTGTCGGATCCATACCGAAGGTCACATTATTGTAACCATCCCACTGAGCAGTCACGTCCTCTCCGGACAATGGGGCTGGAGGTCCAAGAAACTCCTGATGACCACCAAAGTGAACATCGTCTAACCTGTAGGGGTGGTCTAGAGGCAGGAAACGTCGATGGCCGCAATAACAAACCTTCCTGCTAAAATTCAAGAATTTCGATATTGTATGTTGATGGCAATAAAGACATGCTTTGTGACCATGTACGGACCAACCTGATAGCATTCCATACGCAGGAAAGTCATTAATTGTCCACATTAAAGCCGCACGCAGTATGGAGGTTGTATTTGTGTTTGTATCGTAAGTCTCTACACCATCAATGAATAAAGATTTTAACTCATCGATCAGAGGTCGGAGATAGACGTCGATATTGTTTCCCGGTGTGTTTGGTCCATCGATAAGAATAGGCATCATAAAGTATGATTGGTCCATAGCCAAGCAATGCGACAGATTATAAACTATCATTACAACGGGCCATGTGCTGTGGCTTCCATCCATATAGTTGAATGGGCAGAAGCCATCACTAGCGAGTCCGAGCCTGACATTGCGACAATCGCTACTGAATATTTTGTGCCTCCTATCGAAATCCTTCCATGCCGGTGAATCTTTTGGATGACTCATTTTTCCATCTTCACTTGGAAGAGCACGGTGATGCCAAATCATTAACTCGGCTGTTTTCTTGCACCTAAATAACCTCGATCTGCAGCCTCTGTGTTATGGGAAAGTATCGTGCTATCCTGACAGGTATATCGGGCTTCTTATCAGAATCTTTCGGCTTATACCTGATATCTCCGCATGTTGGACACTCTTTCAAATCTGAATTCTCTTTTCGGTACAACACGCAATTTTTAGGACATGTTCGAATCTTCTCACACTTCAGACCCAAATCAGACATCATCTTCTTGGCTCCGTACCAGCTGTCAGGCACGTTATTTCCCGGGGGCGTATAATCTTTCAAGAACGAAAAAAATATTGTGAATGACTTGTTGCTCCATCCATTTAGGCACTTAATCTGGAAAAGTTGGACGAACCATGAGAGGGTGGAATACTTTGCATTCTCATAAATTGGTTTTCTAGCATCATTCATGAAATTTTCATACTTATCCGCACGCGGTCCTTGACCGGAAGGAATGTCATTTTCGGTACGAATAAATTCACTTAGGGCAGCCTCTACTATATCCTCCATTTGTTCTCCTGAAAAGAAATTACCGTCTTCTTCTTCTGCCGCATTACCATCTTTTCCTTCTTCTTCTGCCGCATTACTGTCTTCTTCTCCTTCCTCGTGATATAGCCAAATTGTATAAAGTCTAGTAAAACCATGTTTAACGATATGAAACTCTGCAAATTTTACCTTCTGCCAGTACTTATTCTCACATCTATCGCATGGGCAGAGAATCTTCTCTGACACGATCATATTATGTGCGCGTGAAAATTCAAGAAAAGCAGCAACTCCTGCGATAAACTTAGGTTGCATACGTTGTTGCCAATCCACATACATCCAGTCCTTAACTCTGATGTACTTATGGGCCATGTTAGACTGTATAACATATAAATTGTAGGTTATGATGACTATATTGAGAAATCTAAGAATGAGATGGTTACTGACAAAGGAGAAAATCCGTGTATATACTTTATGTGTGCGTTTTTCGTTGAAAAAAATAAATTATCGATAATCAATGTTAGATTTGAGGATACCCATGTATGAGTTATATTCTATATATGTGTGTTTTAATTTATGATTTCGCGTAAGTGTAAGGTTGTCAGTGTGTATGTGTTGTATGTGCGTTTGTTGTGTATTCGTGTTGTATGTGTGTGTTTCAGCTGTCGGGGGTAAGGCTTCTATCCCATTAAGAATGTATAAAGCAGATACCCATTCGCTTGTGCTTTCAACTGTTTCGAGTAAATTTCGGCAGCACCTCCCCGCTATTCTCCGAGTACACTGTAATAGAATAGATAATCATTTCAAAACTATGAAACAACGTTGAAATGAACATCTAATCTATCTTTGTATACGGAGAACCAGCGGAAAAGTACCGACGAAATAACTCGAAACGGATGAAAACACAAGTGAATGCAGGTGTTTGCTTTATACATTCCTAACTTGCCCACACTGGACAAATCTATCGGTTATCATACGATTGAATCTTCTCATCACATAGACTATACGACGGTTGTTAGTACCGAACTATACCGTCCGATATTTAACAACCTTCGTATAATTCTATGTCACGACGAATATCGAACGTATGTTAACCGATAGACGGGGACTAAGTCGCACTTTGATTTTCATATATCAGTATCGATGAGAATATGAAAATTTCATATTATCATCGAGTATCATATATTAGTTTTAATTTGAACATTTAACTTGAATAGATTTTACGTTTACGTTTCGTTATTAAGGGTTCGAAGTTTATAGTTTAGGCTAAAATTTTCTTGCGTTTACGGTAAAGTTGTACGTTTACGTTATCATCAATTATCCTACTGAACTAGTGCACCCTAAACCCTAACCCAAATTAAACCAAATTAACCTAATTAACCACAATAAACCCTAACCCTAACCCTAAATAACCCAAATTAACCTAATTAACCACAATCGTCACCCTAACACAAATTATCTCTAATTAACCCAAACTTAACCCAATTTACCCAAATTAACCAAATTAACCCTAATCAACACCCTAACCCATTCAAATTATCACTAATTAACCCAAATTAACCCTAGCCTCTAACCTTAAACCTAAACCAAACCCTAACCCTAAACCCTAACCCTAACCATACACTGAACCCTAACCCTAACCTTAGCCCAAGTCTTACCCTAACCCTAACCCTAACCGCAACTAATTAACCCTAACTGAACCGAACCCTAACCCTAACCATAACCCTAAACTGAACCCTAACACTAACCCTAACCCTCACCCTAATCAACAAAAACAGAAATAAAAGAATAATTAGAAGTCAAAATAAGAAATTTACTAACCTGTAGCTAGGCTGGCGATGGAGGAGACCGGAGATGTTCGACGACGCAATCAGCGACGAGTCGCGGGCGGTGGCGACGAGGAAGTCGACGTTGATGTCGGGGACGACGAGGCGCGCGGGGGAGGGTAGTGGCAACGAGGCGCGGGTGGTGGTGACGAGAGGCGCATGCGGGAGAGTGATGAGAGAGAGTAATTTTTTTGGTAACGAGGACTTTTCTGTGCTTTATTTTTTTATTAATATCCCATATATATGCCCCTACGGATTAACCCATAGGTCCTTCTTTTGCGGCTCCATAGGGCTAAATAACAAATTACGTTTTAATATTTTTAAATTAATTCGTATGGCACCGTAGGAACAACCATGGGGACCTACGGAGTAATCCGTAGGGGCAACCTTTTATTGCCCCTACAGATTATCCGTAGGGGCAACCCTGTTCTCCGCTGAAAAATGGGAAAGACAAATATCTTGCCTAAATTTTGGGGCATATGCTATTTAGTTTTATCCGTCCACCTTTCCGAAAATGCCAAGTTGATTTATGGCACCGTGTATTGGAGGTTTGGACGGATGCGGCCGTTGTAGCAGATTTTGTCAGATTCCCCCTCGTTTGCGAGGAGTTTTTGATTGTGGGGACGCTCTTCCCTGCAGGCACAAGCCCCTGCAGTTAATTACGCTACCGCATCGCGGTAACCATTTTCTCCTTCTCCAGATGGTTACTTCGTGTCGTGTGTGTTTGTTTTATTTTCGGTTGCCCGTGGATTGTATACGGAGACTAATTTATGTTGTTGCTCGTAGGGTGTGGATTAGTCCAAATCCGTATTTTCTTAGATTTGGGTTTGGGTTGGTTTTAAGGATCGTTAATCTTGTTTCAGATTAATATCAATTTAAACGTTTGTTGAGGATACGTTAGTTTAATTTTAGACTAAGATCTACTCAAACATTTGTTGAGGATACCTTAGTCTAATTTTAGACTAAGATCTACTTAACAAGATTTTGGGATCATTTAGATCCAACGAAAGAGTATTTGGGCTCTGTTGTCTTAGTTTATGGACGTCATGGTCCATAAGTTTAAGGACGTCATAGTCCGTGGAGTTTAAGGACATCATAGTCTATGGAGTTTAAAAACATCATAGTCTGTGGGGTTTAGTTTAGGGACGTTGCGGTCCATGATTAGTTTAAGGACATTACGGTCCATTGTTTAATGACATCATAGTCTATAGAGTTTCTGGTCATCGGGACCCGCCATCTCTCTGAGAACGTTGAAGGATTACAACGACACATATCGTAGGTATGAAGAGATGTACCCTTGAACCAATGTTGGTTGGGAGATCTGTAGTCAGGTTTGGGACTAAGACCAATTAGGGAAATTATGAGCACATGGGCTCAGTTGGTCTGAGTTAGGGACTTATGGCCAACTTGGGCTCAACCTGCTTAGTTTTGATTAAAATGTTGAACATTTGTTTGGGTGGAACATTTGTTTGGGCTCAGTGCCTTTTTGTTCAATAATGCTGAGCATTAATTTGGGTTCTGACACCCCTTTTTCTTTTTGTTTTTTATTGAGTGTTGAACACTCTTTGTAGTGCAGAGCGCTTTATGTACAGAGCCTTTATGTACAGAGCACTTGGCGATGAGCACCAGATTTGGAGCGCTGGAGCGCTTCTTTTAGAATAGCGCCCATGTGAGGAGCACGTGGCGCGCTTGGCGTTGAGCGCCAGACTTGAAGCGCTAAGGCGCTTCTTATAAAATAGTGCTCACGTGAGGAGCACGTAGCGTGCTTGGCGCTGAGCGCCAGACCTGGAGCGCTAAGGCGCTTCTTATAAAATAGTGTCCACGTGAGGAGCACGTGGCGCGCTTGGCGCTGAGCGCCAGACTTGGAGTGCTAAAGCGCTTCTTTTAAAATAGCGCTTGGAGCGCTGGGTGCTGAGCGTTAGACTTGGAGCGCTAAGGCGCTTGTTTTTAAATTGGAGCGCTGAGGCTCTTCTCTGGTAGCCCTGATCAGTTCTGTGCTCTGAGAATTAAATTCTCGGTTTATAAAAGATTTTGTCCCATGGATCTAAGAACTAAGTTCTTCTCTTTTTGATGAGATGCTATGATCTCTTTGTTTTTTGTGAAAAACCTTGTTTTATGGATCTGTGATCTAGAAAAAGAACTGACTTCTTATGGTGCGAGAGTTAAAACTCTCAAGAATCGAGGAGATGTTATGATCTCATTTATTATCATTTACCTTCAAGAAAATTTCTTCTTCTTAGAGCTTGCTCTTCTTTTTTTTTCTTTGTTGAGAACTTGAAGTTTATGGGGGGGTTCTTCTCTGCAAGACTTGAAGTCTTGGGTCCTTTATATAGGGGAGGCTGATTTGTTGAATCAGTTAGGGAAATCACTCATTGAGAGATTTCTGATTGATTTGGGGAATGTTTCTCACCGTTGGATCTTTGATCCAAGAGCTTCTGTTTTATAGAAGACGATCTTCTTGTTTTTAAAAAGATTGGGAAAGTATTTTCCCATACAGAACTTATTCTGTATCTTGGTGATTTTTTAATCACTATTGGATTTTTGATCCAACGGTGCTCTGATTTACAGAGCACAATCTTTCCTGTTTGGAAAGATTTTGAGGTGTATTTCCTCAATAGAATTAGATTCTGTAATTTGATGATTTATTCATCTCTGTTGGATCTTTGTTGAGAACTTGAAGTTTATGGGGGGGGTTCTTCTCTGCAAGACTTGAAGTCTTGGGTCCTTTATATAGGGGAGGCTGATTTGTTGAATCAGTTAGGGAAATCACTCATTGAGAGATTTCTGATTGATTTGGGGAATGTTTCTCACCGTTGGATCTTTGATCCAAGAGCTTCTGTTTTATAGAAGACGATCTTCTTGTTTTTAAAAAGATTGGGAAAGTATTTTCCCATACAGAACTTATTCTGTATCTTGGTGATTTTTTAATCACTATTGGATTTTTGATCCAACGGTGCTCTGATTTACAGAGCACAATCTTTCCTGTTTGGAAAGATTTTGAGGTGTATTTCCTCAATAGAATTAAATTCTGTAATTTGATGATTTATTCAACTCAGTTGGATCTTCGATCCAATGGTGGAGAACATTTAGTTCTAGCGCTAGCGCTCTCGTGTTTTGCACGTGAGGCGCTGCCTCAGAGTCTTTAACTCTTAGCGCTGGCGCACTTGGCGCTAGCGCTCTCGTGCTTTGCACGTGGGGCGCTGTCTCGGAGTCTTTGACTCTTAGCGCTGGCGCTCTTGGCGCTGGCGTTCTTGGCGCTGGCGCTCTCATGCTTTGCACGTGAGGCGCTGTCTCAGAGTCTTTGACTCTTACCGCTGGCGCTCTCGTGCTTTGCACATGAGGCGCTACCTCAGAGTCTTTGACTCTTAGCGCTGGCGCTCTTGGCGCTGTCGCTCTCGTGTTTTACACGTGAGGCGCTGTCTCAAAGTCTTTGACTCTTAGCGCTGGCGCTCTTTACGTGGGCGCTCTTTGCGCTAGCGCTCTCGTGTTTTGCTCGTGAGGCGCTGCCTCAGTTTAAATTTCAAATTTTGAACAGAGGTTTGCTCTGATTGGGGGAAACAAATGCCCCCCCACCGCTGCGCTCACGTGGCTCACACGTGAGTGCGGCGGTGGCAGCCTTTCCACCATTGGATTGTCTCGGAAATTGGATCGACTTCCAGTGCCCATAAATAGGGTCTTTGGCCCTTTGAGATGACTGCTTGTTCATTTTCTCCCCTTCTTATTTTTCTGAGAATTGAATTCTCTCTTCAGAGCATAGATCTCTTCCCCTAAGAACTTTATTTGTTCAAATATTTGGTAAGAATCATTCTTGACCCCATTAAACAGTGCTTTGCTCTTTCTAGATCACAGATCTTCAAACCGTTAATTAAAACAGAGTTTTACTCTTCCTAGATCATAGATCTAAAGAAATCCTTTTTAGGGTTTCTTAACAGAGCTTTGCTCTTTCTTAGATCATAAATCTAAAGAGATCTTTTTTAGGTTTTTCTTAACCTATTAGTGAAGAACTCTTAAAGTTCCTAAGATTTATATTTCAGATCTTTAAGATCTTGGGGTTTTACCTCTGTAAAAGCTTTGCTTTTCAAGGGTTCTGATAGCTTGTTCCATTTTCTTCGCAGAGCATGGCTCTTTAGGATTCTTGGGGAATTTTTATTCCCCTCATAATTAGAGTTGACATGTGTCACTCCTGTCTGCAGAGCGTTGCTCTCAAGGGAGATTAACTCCTTGGCCCGAGGGGCCCCTCATTAAATGAGAATCCTTTTAGGATTTTCTATTTAATGAATGACTGTCTCATCAATGATGAGCCGTCATCTTGATTGTGTGGGTCTCCTTTGGTCCCTTTCCACTGAATTGCAGCACGGTACGAATTTAAAGTACCAAGTGCCAGAACTTAAACTGTATCATTGACGGCTAACTTTTGTTCTTTTTCGCGCAGGTACTATGTCTTTTGACACTTCTTTCCCGTTTGTTCGTTCAGAAAGCGGATTCCCTGAGGCGCCTGTGGATAGGGAAGTCTTCGCGTTGATCAAAGATCACGACCCAGAGCAAAATAACCTTCATTTATGGGGGACGTGGTACAATCAAATCATCCGGGGTCGACGCAGCTTCTCTTGTGCGGTGCCTTCGGAGCCCATTTCGGCGATCTCCTACGCCGACTCACCCCCAGTGAACTATGCCGTAGAGGAGGTCAACTGGACTTCGGAGGGTTGCCTTCAGCCCTCTATGGCCGCGATACTCGTACAGCCGCCGATCGCTTTGGATACTCTGGGGCGGCGTATATGTCAAGGCAAGTCGCACCCTTGGGGACGGCCGTACATGATAGGCTTGACTCCTCACCATCCAGCCGGGTACTTGCAGTGGGCCCGGTACATTTTGTCAGCTAAGAAATCGTAGCTGTTGAAGCTCGGGTTGTACCCCACAGTTTACATGTCTCTCTTCCAATATTCCACGCCTCCTGTATGGTGGGTCAAAGCTTATCTGGAGCAATGGAATATTCCGACCCACGCCTTCCTTCTGTTGGATCGGGAAGTTTCAATTTATTTGGAGAAGTTCGCGGAGATCTCCGGCTTACCCGTCAGGGGAGAACACTACAAGGAGTTACTTCCTTCGGACGAATACATCTTTGCCACCAAATCAGTGGTGATGGGCCTTACCCCGGAGAACGCCGTTCAACACCGATTCCCGAGCTTGATCAAGGTGTTGAATATCTACGAAAGTCTATTTCTAGAGTCCGGAGGGCATGGAGTCAGCTACGCAGACTTCATCGCTCGCTTTCTTCGTCCGGAAGTCTTATCAAGCAAGCTGCGCTGTTCGCCAAGTTTGACGATCCGTTTGGTTTTGGTTTAGATAACCAATCGACGGCGGAGGCGGATTTAAAAAAACTTCTTTATTCCGGATGCCTCTATCGTTCCTTTCGCAGAGCTTGCTGCTTCGGATGTCAATGAAAAGACGTTCTTGCTGGGATTTATTAGCCTATGGCTAAACTGGTTCGTGCTTCCGATGCACCCTCGTTATATGAGGCCATCAGTCTTTTACCCAGCCCATCGTATGGTTGCGGGAACTCGAGTGGCCGTCGGGATCGAAGGGTTGGCACACCTGTATCATGGTCTCAGCTTAGCGGCGGACATCACTCATCCAGGCGTACAGCCCGTCACTTTCCCGCTACACTATTTTACGTCATGGATCGAGCTGCACGTGCTTGGCGCTTTTGGAGACCACAAACGGCCTCGTTTCTACGACAGTTATAACTTTCCTCGGATTATGCGGCTAGTTGACGCTTTCGTTTTAAATCCGACATAGCGGGAGGCTAGGGGTCCGCGTACAGTTGGAGATGGCATGACCTTTGTCGATAAGGTTTTAACTATTGGTAAAGAGTCCTCTAAGACGGTGCAGCTGCTGCGGGACACCTTCAATGACGGAGCTTCTACATTGAAGGCTCGGGAGATTCTGCACCTGTACTCAATCAGACCGGGCATTTTGGTGTTCAGGCAGAATGATTCAACGCTGTTTATGAGGTACAACCCGCATCAGTTCACTCAACAATCGAGCTATGATCAGGGTGTTCTGCTAGAGGCTTTCCTGGCTGAGCCGGCTGCTACAGAGGAGGGCATTCGTAGCGCACTGCACCATTTTATGCGTCTTAACACCGGGTCCATCTTTTTTATCAGTGAGCCGAGCTGCGTTCCAAAGGTCTTGAACGTATATGTGGCGTGGTACCAGCATTCGATGGGCACCGTTATTAGGGAAGAAAGACGGCTTTTGCTCGATCGCAAGGGTGCAGTCCCCGCCGGCAATCCAGCTGTTCCTTTAAAGCAACGGACCACTGTTGGTACTACTTTAAGAGAAGCTGTTGTGGCTGTTGTCCCGCTTGCTTTTCCTGATAAGCTTCTACCTCGTGTGCCTGTGGAAGCGGTAGCTGTAGCGTCTCTGGATTCTGGGGTGGGTTCGGAGATCGGGACTCGTCGCCCAAAAGTACCCGCCAAGCGCATGCTCGTGTTATCGGCTGTCGGCACTCGCTCACAGAAAAAAAAGAAATCGCTCCTCTCTATGGACGTTGTACTTGGTCAGAAGCCCATGCTTTTTACAGCGAAGGCTTATCCGAGTACGGGACCAATGAGAGTCTATTTATTGCGCCCGCAGATGATACTGATCTTCATGTTGCCCTTGTGGCTTCCGAGCAACTGGCTCGCGATGAAGCAATACTAATCACCATCGCACAGTCAGGTATACTTCAGTTATATTTTTTTGCGTTCATTCCTTCCTTGCTTTTACTAAAGTCCTTTTCTTCAACAGGTATCTCTGCCGAAAAGGCTCCCGCGGCTTCCCTCAAAACATTTAAAGAGGTAGAGAGGCTCCGTACTTCTTTAGTCCTTGGTATAATTCAGCTCATCATGCCTTCATTCCCTTTTTATTTATTCGTAGTCTAAACCTCTCCTTTATTTTGTTGCAGGGACTACCTTACTGTGGGTTATTCCAAGTGCGGTGCCGCTCCCGAGTGGTGATGCGGCGACGTTTCCAGAGCCGGCTATTGTGGCCCCAGCTCCCCAGTCAGTATCGCAAGAGGTTTCACTTAAACAGCCGATGGCGGAAGCTGCAGCGGCTCCAGAGGCAGAACTTGCAGACGGGACTGTCTCAGTTTTGGAAGTGGCTTCTTTATGCCCCTGTCTTTGTTGAGGGGCTGCTGTGGGTACCAGCATGTTGAAAACTGACGTCCATGGCAGAGTTTGGGGTGGAACAGCCAATCTTTTGAAGAACGATCTTTTGGTAGGAGAAGCACCTTTGACGATTTCACCTGCAGGAGGAGTTGGGAGGGTTATCCGTTTTGGGGCAGCCCTTTCAGGTATGATGAGCCTCTTTATAGGCCCGTTTTAGTTCTTACCCAGCCTGTTGAAAACTGAGACGTCTGATCTTCGGCTCAGCCTGTTGAAGACCGAGGCATCCGATTTATACGACCCGTTGAGAGGGGCCGTGGTGATTGCAAGTCGATCGAAGACCGACTTCTTAGGAGCTTCCTCTTGCGACGCTGGGACACTGAAACTCATTGGCGGGAGCATGGTTCCGAAGAACAATCCAGTCAAGGCTTGAGTTACTTGCCCCACCGGTATTGAAAAGATGGAGGCCGCGTTGGGCCCGTAAGTCACTCCTCTATTTGTGTAACAACTCCAATTTTTGTATACCAAAATTTGAATTAAATTTGAAGTATACTTGGAGTATTAATGTTACTGATAACACTTTAAGTATCTATCTCTCTACAATAATTACAAGAAGGAGCTTGTAGCTCATTGGTAATACCTTGCACTGCTGAACCAAGCCACCAGAGTTCGAATCCCACATCCCACATTATTTTTAGCACATTTTTCTTTAAAAATCTTGGAAGTCCAAAAGTCCACAGGCCATAACTCCCAAACATTGAACTGAACCCAAAATTTGGAGTATGCCAAAACCCTAGTCAAGAGACCCCACACCCAACGCCGACTGAACCCGGCCGGAATCATCCAACTCGGCCGAATCGGCCGGCGCCGCCGGCCGGAGTTGGGCCGATGGCCGGGGTCCCAACACCAAAGTTGCGTCGTTTGGCCTTCTGAAACTCATGGTTAACTCCAATTTAAGGGATCGGTTTTCCAATGATAAATACAACCATTTTAATGCAAATTTTAATGCATTTTATCAAATTTTTATAATGAAAGAAGACTCTTCACCTACCCTACCCTAGCTACCCTATAAATAGATCCCTACCCCCTACCTTCTCATTCCAAAACCATAGAAAAACTCTCTTGAAATTTCCACAAGAAGTGTGCTTTGAAATCGAGTTCCCGGCGAAGCCCAGACGGAATTCCGGCGACGTGTTTTGAAGCAACCGGCGACGAAACCACCCCTCGGTCTTCCTCCCTAGTTCTCTTTACTCTTTAGAAGAGTTTAAACCTGTAAGTCCCATCCTTCTCACCTTTCTATTTCTTAAAAATACGGATTTATGGAACCCGACGGAAATCGGAACAAACCTATTTCCGATTCGGTTTTTCTACAAAATTCCACTTGTCACCTAATCCATGATACCTACCCATATACATGATGACTATTAATCACATAGAAACCAATTTAAACAAAGTTTCTCACATGAAATGATAGCTTTCTTGTAAAACCGTATTCTTTTCATAAAAATACCATAAAGTTTATTTTTATTGTTCTAAATAAATCCCTAACTCCTAAACATGTTCATCTTGATAAATAAACTTGTAGAAATCAATTTGAATGAGTTTTCACACATGAAATTATAACGTTTTCAAATACCGTATTCTTACACTTAAATACCCTTATGTTTAATTTAACATGTTTAACCTCTAAACTTCATTAAAACCTAAAATAAGTCACGAGGTAATGACCTACCTCTACACACGCACAAATATAATCCTAATTGATAAACGTCAAAATATAGAATACGAAAATATAGGACTTTTCACTAAAATACCATATTCTTTATAAACCTTTTTTAAAAGCTTTAAGTTGTACACAATTCTAAATAAATCCTTTTAAAATAAAAGCACGATATGTCATGGACATCGATCGTTTATCTAAACTGACTTTGTGGGGTCTAGGCAAGTGTGTCTAGGCTAGTGGTTTTTAATTAGGCCCACGACTGTGGTTCCTTCCCACTTACCTGGCATTTACCTGGCCGCAATTGACGGTGAAGAGACGATTTGAGGCTTCTAATGACTTATCGTTTAGACCTTAGAAATAGGCTAGTTGGCTTAGGAAACCCTAGAAACTAAAATACGGAAATTTCATCCTTTACAAATAAATACCTTATATTTATAAAACCGTTTTTCTAAATGAATAGTATTTATTGAAGCTAAGCAAAGCGCCGCTACAACCCACCTTTGGGGAACCCGTTAGGGATAGTACGGTTCATCGTGCACCCGCGGGCTAGTAGTGCGAGATTCAGACCTCCGCAAGGAGCATTCGGTCTCGAAGGGTTTAAAATACAGCATTTAAGAAAAAATGAGATTTTGGAAAAATAAAATATTTATTTAAAATTATTCTTGTATTAATATATATTTAATTATCGTTTAAACACATATTTTATTATAAGATAAAGTTTCCATTTTTTTTCTAAAATTACAAGATTAAAAGTTACATTAAAATACCATGAATTTCAAATAAATCAATATTAATGATTAATACTTTTATTAAGATATATTCATTAGAATAACACAAATAAAATTCACACTCATTATAACTATAAAGACAAATAATAATTACTTGAGGTGTATTTTGAAAACTATACAATATTACTTTTTACAATAAACCCCCTCAAGTTCTATAAATTACAATAAGACCCCTAACAAATATTGAACTTCAACTTACCTTCTTTTAGTCTGACTCGGGTTAGAGTCTGACTATTTCTGACTTGAATATGATTCAAGTCAATCTATATTCTTTTATATTCCAATTCAATATGAATACATGAATCCCTGAATCCAGTTAACAATCTATATAACTTAACCGAACCGAACCATGGATATATTCCTTTTACATGTTTCTCAGTATTCCATTTACATGACTCTACGGTTATAACCATTTCCTGATATCATGGTTTCGGTCAGTCAGTTAATCAATTTTACAATCAATACAATTTTACAAGATAACAATACAAACAAGACATCGCGGGGTTTAAGGGGTAAATTGGTACGGAAGGTGTTAAAGGTGGCACGAGGTGGTCAGATTAATACACACAACCTGAATCCCATTGTTGTTATACCGTGGCATAACGGTTACTTGTACTACACGTGCCCTAGTCTCTGGCAAGTGAGACTCCCCTCGTATACACTGGCATCCATCTATACCAAGCTACAAACAACAACGTTAACATAACATTACAATAATAGTTTACACTTTAAAAATGTATTTTCTTATTCTTTCTTCTCTACTTCCCTCTTACCCTTGGGACTTACTGAGCGATCTGTTCGCTGACGACATTCTGTTTCTCTCTTCTTTGAATGTCGTCAGGTGACCTGGACCCGGCAGAAGTTGAGCCAACCCAAGAAGACTTAGAGCAATTTGCCGAAGACCCAGCAGTATAATTTCATTGTACACTTTTCTTTTCAGTACTTTCCTTTTCCTGTTATGCCATTGTTTAAGCATCTTTATTTCAGTTGTATTTTCCTTTCCATGTATTGTACAAAGAATGTTAATAAATAAAAGTTGTTGTTCTTTTATACTCTTGTCTCTTGTGTATTTATTTTATATTGCTTAGCTACGCTTAGCGTATGTATTTCTGAGTACATACGTAGCGAACCTCGTCGTGTCCCCTTCGCCGTATACTGGGAAGCGGGGCGTGACAGGTTTTCTTGGTGGCCCATGCAGGTCAGAGCTGTATGAATCCCTGTCATGCAGTTCTGGTCTGCGTGAACAACCTAAGCAATATAACACAAGAACCAGCAACTAAAACATTCTTTACAATTCATATTCCTTGAATCTTGCAAATCTCTATTCCTTGAATCTTCTCATTTCATGTATTTGAATCTGTCATAATCCATATTTTTCTTCAGGGTTATGGATTCCCCGAACAACACCAGCACCAATGTCAACAACACATCTCCAACTCCAGCACTACCTCTCACACTAGCTGTTCCTGCACCACCTACTGAGCAAACAATGCTATTTGAGGCGATCCGCAGTCTTCTCGAGGGACAGCAACAACTTCTGAATCGTCCTGAGACCGATGCCCCGGGAATAAAGCAATTCAGAGCTTTGCACCCAAAGCAATTCTCGGGTAAAGGAAGCCCTCTTGAAGCGGAAGAATGGGCACAAAGCATCGAAGACGATCTGGCAGTAGCTCAAGTGCCAGACAACGCTTGGGTCCGTGTAGCAAAGATACAGCTCACGGATAATGCTCGCAATTGGTGGAAGGCGGAAGAAACACGTCTGGTACAGCCGATTGAATGGAAGACATTTCGCGAGAAGTTCGACGCGAAATATTTCCCTGTGACTGCCAGGTTCGCCATGGAACAGCAGTTTATTCATCTACAGCAAGGATCAATGTGGGACAAATCGGTAGATGAATACGACGCTGAATTCACTATGTTGAGCCGGTAAGATATGTCACAATAGTTCAATTTTCAGATATCATATACTACACAGCTAACACAATCTTTAAACAGATTCGCGGCACACCTGATACCGACGGATGAGATCAGAGCCCGTCGTTTTCAGAAAGGTTTGGACACAGAGATTAAGGCTGCTCTAGCCACAGGAAAGTTTTTGACTCATGAAGAAGCCTTAGAAGCTGCCCGCAGTTATGAGGCAGTGATAAAAGAGAGGGGCAGACCTCAGTCTGCTGGAGTCAAACGCCCTGCCAATCAGATGGCAGGTGGAGCCTCGTCCAGACCATCTTTCGTGCCAAGGAGACCCGGAGTACCAACCCATCGTCCTAGCCCAGCCTTTTGCACCTACTGCAAGTGAACTAAACATATGATGAAGGACTGCCGTCGAGCCAACCGCCTTTGCTTAATCTGCGGTTCAGCCACTCACGATATTGGGTCTTGTCCTCAAAGACAGAACCCAGTTGCTGCACCCAGGCCAGCAATTACTTATCCGCAGCGACCAGCTCTTCAGGCACCTGCTCCCAGACTTGCACTGCCTGCACCAACCAGGGGACCACAGGCTACACCACCTCCTCGACAATTCCATCAAGCTCAAAGGAACGTTCCGAGGAATGCTCCTCAGGCCAGGAGGAATGTGCCAAAGCGCCATGCTTTCATGATGTCTGTAGAAGAAGCTGAGGCCACTGGCCAAGTCATTACTGGTAAACTTCCTTCTCAAACTTATGTTTTAGTCTTGTTTATCTACACACTTTCCCTATACCTAAAACCTATCCCATATACCTTAGATACAATCCTAGTAGCTTCACTACCTGCACTTGCACTGTTTGATACTGGAGCATCCCACTGCTTTATGTCATAACGGTTTGTCTGAACTCATACGATTCCAGTCTCACCGCTTGTATCCAGCTGGAACGTCAGTTCCGGAAATGGTGTTCTAAAGGCAACTATGGGATACAGCATGTGTCCAGTCGTCGTCTGCAGTCGAGAGTTTTATGCTGACTTCAAGGTACTGGACATACCGAACTTCGATGTGGTTCTAGGAATGGACTGGCTTGGAACCTTTTATGCTACCATCGACTGTCGTCAAAGGAGGGTAGTATTCGAGATTCCAGACCATCGAGTCTTCTATTTCAAGAGTGGAGACCGTACACTAGAGCCAAGTACCTACAAAGCGAAGCCAAGAGAAGCAGTAGTTGCAGCAGCTCAAGCAGACAAAGAATCAAGACCAGAAGTAGTTCGAGAGTTCGACGATGTATTCCCTGACGATATATCAGGTTTGCCTCCCGATCGAGCTCTTGAATTCAGTATTGACTTAGTACCAGGAGCACAACCGATGATCAAAGCACCTTATAGACTAAGTCCGGAAGGTTTGAAGGAAGTTCGAACACAGTTGGACGAATTACTAGCGAAAGGATAGATTCGTCCCAGCACTTCAAGTTGGGGAGCACCTGTACTATTGGTGAAGAAGAAGGAAGGTTCATACAGAATGTGCATCAATTATAGGGCCTTGAACGAAGTTACTATAAAGAACAAATATCCACTTCCGTGCATCGACGATTTATTCGATCAGTTAAGTGGATCTTGTTTCTTCTCTAAACTAGATCTTCGTTCAGGTTATCATCAAGTGAAGGTCAAGGAAGCTGATATTCACAAAACAGCTTTCAGAACTCGCTATGGACATTATGAATTTCTAGTAATGCCATTTGGAGTGACCAATGCACCAGCAATCTTCATGAATCTTATGAACCAAGTTTTCCGGGAGTATTTAGACATGTTTGTTGTCATATTCATCAACGACATCCTGATATATTCTAAGAATCGGAAAGAGCATGCGGAGCACCTACGAATTGTCCTGGAAACTCTTCGACAACATAAGCTTTATGCCAAGTACAGCAAGTGTGAGTTTTGGCTAAATCAAGTTGGTTTTCTTGGACATATCGTATCAGGAGAAGGAATTTCTGTGGATCCAGCAAAGGTTTCAGCAGTCAGCGAATGGCCTACGCCAAAATCAGTGAAAGATATTCGGAGTTTCTTGGGATTAGCTGGATATTACAGAAGATTCATTGAAGGCTTTTCGAAGATAGCAACACCCCTGACCAAGCTCACACGAAAAGATGAAGAATTTGTATGGTCAGAAGCATGCGAGCAAGCTTTCGTAGAACTCAAGTCAAGACTGACATCTGCACCTATTCTCGTAATACCGGATCAATCTGGAGGATTCGAAGTGCATTGCGATGCATCCGGTAAGGGACTAGGATGTGTTCTACATCAGCACGGTAAGGTTGTAGCTTATGCTTCAAGACAACTGAAGACTTATGAGCGCAATTATCCGACGCATGATCTGGAGTTGGCAGCCGTCATTTTTGCTCTCAAGATTTGGCGTCATTACCTACTTGGTGAACGAGTGAACATCTAAACAGATCATAAGAGTATGAATTATGTGTTTACTCAGAAGGAGTTGAATATGCAGCAGAGAAGATGGTTAGAACTCATGGCAGACTTTGACATCAATTTGCAATATCATCCAGGAAAGGTGAACGTAGTACCTGATGCTCTTAGTCGCCAACCATTAGCAATGAATCTCACCGCCCAGTGGAAGCTTCAGCAAGACCTACACCAGATGGAGATCGAACTAGTCATGCCAGGTGATGTTTCAAGTTTGATGAATGTACAAGTTCAATCAACCATTGTCAACCAGATCAAGGCAGCACAAGCCAGCGATGCTAAGTTGCAAAAGATCAGAGAACAAGTGGAGAATGGACTCAGAACAGATTTCATCATCCATGAAGACGGATTTTTGAGATACGGCAGCAGATTGTGTGTACCAAAGGGTCCTGTTCGGGAAGTGTTAATGAAAGAAGCTCACAGCTCTCCCTATTCAGTACATCCTGGAGGTACCAAAATGTACAAAGATCTACGTCAGAATTATTGGTGGCATGAAATGAAGCGTGAAGTAGCCAGAAATGTCGCAAAATGCTTGGTGTGTCAGCAAGTAAAGGCTGAACATCACAGGACAGCTAGACTACTTCAACCGTTACCAATCCCAGAATGGAAGTGGCAGCATATCACGATGGACTTTGTAACTGCCCTTCCTCGCAGCACAAAGGGTAACGATGCGATTTGGGTCATTGTGGATCGACTCACAAAGTCGGCTCACTTCATCCCATTTCGAGTTGGCCAATCAACTGAGACACTAGCAAAGAAGTACATGGAGGTAATAATCTAATTTAGACTTAAAAACTCTTCATAATGTACTATCTCTGATACCCATGAACTCATACAGGAAATTGTGAGACTTCATGGAGTACCGGTCTGCATTGTCTCCGATCGTGACACCAGGTTCCGATCGCAATTTTGGCAGAGTCTGCAAGCTAGCTTGGGAACAAGTCTGAACTTCAGCACGGCTTATCATCCACAAACAGATGGTCAGTCGGAACGAACTATTCAGATCTTAGAGGATATGCTCAGAGCATGTATGTTCGACTTCAAAGGATCGTGGGAAGATCACCTGCATCTTGTGGAGTTCGCATACAACAACAGCTACCAAGCAAGTATAGGAATGGCACCTTTTGTAGCATTGTATGGAAGGAAATGTCGATCGCCATTAAGTTGGGACGACATCGGAAATAGGGAACTCCTTGGACCAGAGATGATAGTAGCGACCGTTGATGTGGTTCGTACTATCAGGGAAAGAATGCGCATAGCCCAAGATAGACAGAAACACCGGGCTGATGCAAAGAGACGACACTTGGAGTTCCAGCCAGGAGACCATGTATTCTTGAAGATATCTCCGAACCGCGGAGTGATCCGATTTGGAAGACGGGGTAAGTTGAGTCCGAGATACATTGGACCGTTCGACATACTCGAACGAGTCGGTGAAGTGGCGTATCGATTAGCGCTTCCACCCTCATTGGAAGGAGTGCATAACGTGTTCCACATATCTCAACTCAGAAGGTATGTGAGTGACCCCAGCCATGTACTTGATCATTCTGAGCTCACTATACAGCCCGACTTGTCCTGTGAGCACAACCTGTGGAAATCCTGGACAGGAAAGTGAAGACACTTCGGAACAAGAAAGTTAACTTGGTCCGGGTAATGTGGAGAAAAGATACTCCAGGAGAATCTACGAGGGAAAGAGAAGATGAGATGCGTGCAAGATATCCGCACCTTTTTGTAAACTAGTCCTCAAATAAAAGTTGTAAATTTCGAGGACGAAATTTTTTGAAAGAAGGGTAGATTGTAACAACTCCAATTTTTGTATACCAAAATTTGAATTAAATTTGAAGTATACTTGGAATATTAATGTTGCTGATAACACTTTAAGTATCTATCTCTCTACAATAATTACAAGAAGGAGCTTGTTGCTCATTGGTAATACCTTGCACTGCTGAACCAAGCCACCAGAGTTCGAATCCCACATCCCATATTATTTTTAGCACATTTTTCTTTAAAAATCTTGGAAGTCCAAAAGTCCACAGGCCATAACTCCCAAACATTGAACTGAACCCAAAATTTGGAGTATGCCAAAACCCTAGTCAGGAGACCCCACACCCAACGCTGGCCGAACCCGGCCGGAATCGGCCAACTCGGCCGGCAGATCGGCCGAATCGGCCGGCGCCGCCGGCCGGAGTTGGGCCGATGGCCGGGGTCCCAACACCAAAGTTGCGTCGTTTGGCCTTCTGAAACTCATGGTTAACTCCAATTAAAGGGATCGGTTTTCCAATGATAAATACAACCATTTTAATGCAAATTTTAATGCATTTTATAAAATTTTTATAAATTTTTTTAATGAAAGAAGACTCTTCACCTACCCTACCCTAGCTACCCTATAAATAGACCCCTACCCCCTACCTTCTCATTCCAAAACCCTAGAAAAACTCTCTTGAAATTTCCACAAGAAGTGTGCTTTGAAATCGAGTTCCCGGCGAAGCCCTGACGGAATTCCGGCGACGTGTTTTGAAGCAACCGGCGACGAAACCACCCCTCGGTCTTCCTCCCTAGTTCTCTTTACTCTTTAGAAGAGTTTAAACCTGTAAGTCCCATCCTTCTCACCTTTCTATTTCTTAAAAATACGGATTTATGGAACCCGACGGAAATCGGAACAAACCGATTTCCGATTCGGTTTTTCTACAAAATTCCACTTGTCACCTAATCCATGATACCTACCCATATACATGATGACTATTAATCACATAGAAACCAATTTAAACAAAGTTTCTCACATGAAATGATAGCTTTCTTGTAAAACCGTATTCTTTTCATAAAAATACCATAAAGTTTATTTTTATTGTTCTGAATAAATCCCTCACTCCTAAACATGTTCATCTTGATAAATAAACTTGTAGAAATCAATTTGAATGAGTTTTCACACATGAAATGATAACATTTTCAAATACCGTATTCTTACACTTAAATACCCTTATGTTTAATTTAACATGTTTAACCTCTAAACTTCATTAAAACCTAAAATAAGTCACGAGGTAATGACCTACCTCTACACACGCACAAATATAACCCTAATTGATAAACGTCAAAATATATAATACGAAAATATAGGACTTTTCACTAAAATACCATATTCTTTATAAACCTTTTTTAAAAGCTTTAAGTTGTACACAATTCTAAATAAATCCTTTTAAAATAAAAGCACGATATGTCATGGACATCGATCGTTTATCTAAACTGACTTTGTGGTGTCTAGGCAAGTGTGTCTAGGCTAGTGGTTTTTAATTAGGCCCACGACTGTGGTTCCTTCTCACTTACCTGGCACTTACCTGGCCGCAATTGACGGTGAAGAGGCGATTTGAGGCTTCTAATGACTTATCGTTTAGACCTTAGAAATAGGCTAGTTGGCTTAGGAAACCCTAGAAACTAAAATACGGAAATTTCATCCTTTACAAATAAATACCTTATATTTATAAAACCATTTTTCTAAATGAATAATATTTATTAAACCTAAGCAAAGCGCCGCTACAACCCACCTTTGGGGAACCCGTTAGGGATAGTACGGTTCATCGTGCACCCGCGGGCTAGTAGTGCGAGATTCAGACCTCCGCAATGAGCATTCGGTCTCGAAGGGTTTAAAATACGGCATTTAAGAAAAAATGAGATTTTGGAAAAATAAAATATTTATTTAAAATTATTCTTGTATTAATATATATTTAATTATCATTTAAACACATATTTTATTATAAGATAAAGTTTCCATTTTTTTTTCTAAAATTACAAGATTAAAAGTTACATTAAAATACCATGAATTTCAAATAAATCAATATTAATGAATAATACTTTTATTAAGATATATTCACTAGAATAACACAAATAAAATTCACACTCATTATAACTATAAAGACAAATAATAATTACTTGAGGTGTATTTTGAAAACTATACAATATTACTTTTTACAATAAACCCCCTCAAGTTCTATAAATTACAATAAGACCCCTAACAAATATTGAACTTCAACTTACCTTCTTTTAGTCTGACTCGGGTTAGAGTCTGACTATTTCTGACTTGAATATGATTCAAGTCAATCTATATTCTTTTATATTCCAATTCAATATGAATACATGAATCCCTGAATCCAGTTAACAATCTATATAACTTGACTGAACCGAACCATGGATATATTCCTTTTACATGTTTCCCAGTATTCCATTTACATGACTCTACGGTTATAACCATTTCCTGATATCATGGTTTCGGTCAGTCAGTTAATCAATCTTACAATCAATACAATTTTACAAGATAACAATACAAACAAGACATCGCGGGGTTTAAGGGGTAGATTGGTACGGAAGGTGTTAAAGGTGGCACGAGGTGGTCAGATTAATACATCTAACCTGAATTCCATTACTGTTGTACCGTGGCATAACGGTTCCTTGTACTACACGTGCCCTAGTCTCTGGCAAGTGAGACTCCCCTCGTATACACTGGCATCCTTCTGTACCAAGTTACAAACAACAACGTTAACATAACATTACAGTAATAGTTTACACTTTAAAAATGTATCTTCTTATTCTTTCTTCTCTACTTCCCTCTTACCCTTGGGACTTACCGAGCGATCTGTTCGCTGACGACATTCTATTTCTCTCTTCTTTGAATGTCGTCAGGTGACCTGGACCCGGCAGAAGTTGAGCCAACCCAAGAAGACTTGGAGCAATTTACCGAAGACCCAGCAGTATAATTTTATTGTACACTTTTCTTTTCAGTACTTTCCTTTTCCTGTTATGCCACTATTTAGGCATCTTTATTTCAGTTGTATTTTCCTTTTCATGTATTGTACAAAGAATGTTAATAAATAAAAGTTGTTGTTCTTTTATACTCTTGTCTCTTGTGTATTTATTTTATATTGCTTAGCTACGCTTAGCGTATGTATTTCTGAGTACATACGTAGGGGACCTCGTCGTGTCCCCTTCGCCGTATACTGGGAAGCGGGGCGTGACAATTTGGGGTGAAACGGGAGTTGCTATTGCAGGTTGTGCAGTTGGAAGCCATTGATGTTATCTTCTGCCTGCACAGGAGCAAGACACCAAATCTTAGTACATCGACCCAAGGGCAACTATAGCGAACCGCGATTTTGTTCGCGAAACACGAAACACAAAGTATGGAGTGGAAAGAGGAAAAGGTCCCACCGGGCGTACCGGAATCTGTTCACCACTGGAAGACGGACCGGGGACGTCGGGACGTCTGGCCTGAATTCTGGCGGCAGATGCTATTTGGTTTTATCCGTCCATCTCTCCAAACATGCCAAGTTGATTTAAGGCACCGTATATCGATAGTTTGGACAGATGCGGCCGTTGTAGCAGACTTCATCAGATTCCCCCTCGTTTTAATGAGGGGGTTTTAATTGTGGGGATGCTCTTCCCTGCAAGTGCAAGCCCATGAAGTTAATTACGTTACCGCATCGCGATAACTACTTTCTCCTGCTCCGTAAGTTCACTTCGTGTCGTGTGTGTTTTTGTTTATTTGGGTTGCCCGTAGATTGTATACGGAGACTAATTTATGTTGTCGCCCGTAGGGCGTGAATTAGTCCAAATCTGCATATTTTAGATTTGGGTTTTTATTTAAGGATCGTTAATCTAGTTTGAGACTAAGATCGATTAAAATGTATGTAAGCATTTGGGGCTCAGTCGGTTTTTTGTTAAGGATAGTCCAACTTGAGACTAAGATCCACTTAACAACTATTTTACGATCATTTTTGTTTCAGATCCAACAAGAGAACATTTGGGCTCGGTTGTCTTAGTTTAAGGACATTTCGGTCCATTGTCCGTCTTGCGCACACGTGTATTTGTTATGTGACGAAACGAACAATGGTGGTATGGAATGCACCCAATTTGGGGTACGATCTGATTTGAGGCATGCACATCAATTTGGAAGTGCACCAAAGAGTTGTTGTATTCAGGACCTGCCACCTCTCTAAAGACATTGAAGAATTACAACGACATATATCAGAGTTTTGGAGAGATGTACCCTTAAACCAAATACCGTATTTGAGAGAAAAGGGCTGCTGTGGACTTAAGAATCATTAGTCATTTTTGAGACTAATATTATCTTAGGAGATATAGGATGAATATCATTTTGGATATTATCAATGGTAGACTACTAGTCATTTTTGAGACTAAAATTAGTTTCGGAAAATCGTGAGCAATATGGGCTCGGTTGTTTTAGAATCAAAGAGGTTCAGCCAGTTTGGACTGAGATTGAGTTTTCATCATTACCCAACAGTGCTAAGCACTGAGGTATACAGTGCTCACGTGCGTATCATATGAGCACCGGATTAGTCCTAAGAACTAGATTCTTGCGGCGCTCACGTGTGACACATGTGAGGCAGTTAAATATGGGCGCTGCCCATTGGGTTTTTATTTCCTCCCTTTTTTATACAGAAGTGCTAAGCACTTGATTAAAGTTCTCATGCAAAACACGTGAGGCAGTTTTAGTTTTTCTTTTTGTTCGTTTGAAGCACTCACGTGGGAAACACGTGATGTTTCAAAGTAGTGCTAAACACTAACGATTTTGGTTTTGAAGATCTTAGGTCATCATTACTGTTGTTTTCTTTTATTGAAGAACTAAGTTATTTATGTAGGGTTGAACCCTAATTTTTGGAGGAATTAAATTCCTGTATGTTCCCGTTCTTCTTCTTTCCCTTTTTTCTATAACTTAGTGCTTTTCATCTAGGTTTTGAATCTGCAGAACAAAATCTTTCTGATGAGAATTAAATTCTCAACTTGTGATGAGATTTGCTTCTGCAAATCTCAACCAGAGAAAAGAACCGAGTTCTTATATGAAGGGTTAAACTCTTAGAGAGGCAAAGTAGAGACAGTATAGTCTCCATGTTCTCTTTTTTTACCTCGAGTTTCAATGAGGCAAGTCTTCTTTTTCTTTTAGAATTAAATTCTCTTTTTTCAAGAGCTCACTGTATAATTTTTTTGCAGAAGCTTGTGGGGAGCTCTTTTTATATTCTCTCTCTTTTCTTTGTGTATCCTCTCTGTCTATCTCCCTTTTTTTCTCCTTTCTCCTATTTATAAGAGAATAAAAAGAAAACAATTTGTTAAGAAAATCTCTTATTGAGAGATCATGATGATTTTTTAGATCGATTGGTGAATTTTATTCACCGTTGGATTTTTAATCTGAAGCTCTCTGTTCAACAGAGAAGATTGTTTTGTTTTACAAAATTAGGAAATATTTTCCTATGAATATCTTGTTAATTTAATAAGATTAGATAAATATTTTCTAAAGATAGAATTTTATTCTATCAGATGATCGGTGAGTGATTTTATAATCACCGTTGGATCTTTGATCCAAAGGTCCTTTGTTTAATAGAGAAGATCTTTCTAATTTGAGAAAGATCAATAAAATATTTCCACATAGAATTTAATTCTATCATATGGTCTGATCGGTGATATTTTATCACAATTCGATTTTAAATCCAAAATTCTCTGTTAGAGAAGAATCTTTCCATATTAGAAAGACCGGGGAAAATATTTCCCAAATAGAATGTAGTTCTATCATATAGAATTCAATTCTATCTTGCAATAGAATACAGTAAGAGAACTCATGTGTTTAACACATGACCCCTAGCATGGGTTCAGTCTTGTTTATATGCTTTGCATATAAACTCTCACGTGTTACCTGTTTGGACTGCCAATTATTTAATTGCAGCGCCTATATACTTTGCATATAGGCGCTCACATGTTTAATACGTGAGGCTTATTTAGCCAATGAGTTGTTTTAACTGCAGCACGTATGTTCTTTGCATATAGGAACGCACGTCTTTAACACTTGAGGCTTGAGCAGTGGGGAATTTTCTCCCCTTTTCTCTCTTTTTATGAGGGAACACCTCCAATTTTTTAACCCTAACTCTTGGCTTTCCCCCCACTACTCCTCTTCTGTTTGTTTTTCCTGCACATTAACAGAGCATTAAAATCATCCCTTAATCCAATGTTAAATGCATTTTAATTCTCTAAACCCTAATTCTATCCTATAAATACCACCCCACACCCTAGTTCATGAAAATACCATCAAGAATCCATACAAGTCAAATTTACATGAAAATAGCATATACTATTCAATATATGTTTATATTCACTAAAATACTTCACTTTTAAAAATTACATCCATGAAAACCCTAAATACGATTAATAAATACTTGAGGTCTATTTTGAAATTATTTCAAAACTATTTTTCATAAAACCTCCTTAAGTTATACTAATTAACAATAAGGACCCTAGTAATTATAGGTTTAAATGGGAACTATTCTCTTGAGCCTCAGGGAGCCAGAGAAAGTGGGTGCTTTTCTATTTAAGGCAGATAACTAAAAACGGGGTTATCAATACGATAATTGTCTTGGAAAAATACACAAATCCTACCGTCCATATGCATCAGTTATCGATAACCCCAAAACCTAATTCAGGAATTATATTCTGTTTAAGTGTCTGACTCATTCATAGTCTCAGTCTAATCTGAATACAATTCATATATGAATACAATTCAAATATAACTCCATTACAACTTGAATCCATATATACTGGAATTTGAAACTTGAATACCAGAATACAATTAATATCAACAAGAATTGATTTGACCGAACCATGGATATACATTGACTTGATTACATGAATATCCGTTTACATCCATATCTGTTTACATGAACAATTGATATCATGGTTTTGGTAAGTCTTACATCTACAAATTACTACAAAACAATACAATAAATATTACGGGGTTTTAAAAGGGTAGATTGGTACGGAATGTGTTAGAAGTGTCATGATGATGGTCACTTTAATACACCTAACCTGCATGTCCGTTGGTGTTGTTTCGTGGCTTAACGGTTCCTTGTGCTCCGTATACCTTAGTGCACAGAATAGTTGGACTCCTCTCGTATACATTGACATATTATGTACCAAGATACAAACAATTACGTTAGTATAATAAACATACATTATATAGTTATATTTTATTTTATATGTCTATTCTATTTCTATCTCTCTTTGGGGCTTACAGAGCGATTGTTCGCTGACGACATTCCTTTTCTCTTCTTTCTTTGGAATGTTATCAGGAGGATCCGACTCTCTGGAGATCGAGCCCAGCTCAGAAGACTTGGAGCAGTTCATCGAGGACCCCGAGTTCTAGTCACTTGTATATACTTTTATTTTCAGTTCATGCCATTATTTAGGCATTGCTTTCTTCATTGTATTTACTTTCCAGTTGTATTGTAAAGAATATTTAATAAATAAAAAGTTGCTGTTCATTTACATCTCATGTCTTTCTTGTGTACATTTATATTATATTGCTTATTTACGCTTAGCGTGTTTATTTCTGAGTAAATACATCGCGGACCTTGCCACGTCTTCTTACCCATACACCGGGAAGCGGGACGTGACAGGTTTTTATTGGCGGCCCATGCAGGTCAGTTCTGCATGGAAACCTAAGCACTATACCACAAGAAGTATAAGACTCAGCAACTAAATTATTCTTTACATTTCATATTTCTTAAATCTATCCCAACCTATTTTTTCAAGGTTATGGATTCCCCGAACAATACCTGCACCAACGTGAATGGAAACACCCCACCATCACCTCTTCCACTTACGCCTACAGTTGTAGCTCCGATCAACGAGCAGACAGTACTGCTCGAAGCAATTAAGAGCCTTCTGGAGGGACAGCAGCAGCAGACTGCTATGCTAATGAACCGTCCAGAAGTGGAAGCACCTAGAGTGAAGTAATTCCGGGCACTGCATTCGAAGCAATTTTCTGGGAAAGAGAGCCCTCTGGCCTCAGTACATCGAAGACGATCTGGCAGCAGCACAAGTGCCAGACATTGCTTAGGTAAGAGTTGTAAAGCTGCAACTTACCGACAACGCCCGAGTATGGTGGAAGGCGGAAGAAAACCGTCTTACCCAGCCGATTGAATGGAAAACATTTCGCAACATGTTCGACGCGAAGCATTTTCCTGAGACCGCCCGATTTGACATGGAGCAGCAATTCATCCACCTACAATAAGGTTCTATGTGGAGCAAATCAGTGGATGGGTAT
This sequence comes from Agapanthus africanus, assembly GCA_030015575.1. Lineage (NCBI taxonomy): Eukaryota > Viridiplantae > Streptophyta > Magnoliopsida > Asparagales > Amaryllidaceae > Agapanthus > Agapanthus africanus. Next base: position 107,780,874 of record CM057348.1, read on the forward strand.
AATACTGAGTTCTTTATTTTAAGCAGGTAAGATATGTCTTAAATATTCAATTTTCTAAATATCACATACTATACAGCTAACACAAGACTGTAACAGGTTCGCGGCACACCTCCTACCGACTGCTGAGATTAGGGACAGACGATTTCAGTAAGGGTTGGACTCGGAGATCCAAGCTGCTCTAGCTACAGGGGATTTCCTAACCCATGACCTAGCTCTGAAGGCTGCCCGTCGATACGAGACAGTAGTGAAGATGAAGAGCAGACCTCATTCTGCCGGTGTGAAGCGCCCTGCTACTCAGATAGTAGGAGTAGCCTCTTCAAGGCCACCTTTTATACCCAGGAGACCGGGAGTACCTTTCAACCGGCCCAGTCCAGACTTTTGCACCTACTGCAGGAGGAATGGACACCTGGCGAAAGATTGCAGGCGTGCTAATAGCCTTTGCTTAGTCTGTGGCTTATCCACACAGGATATTGGGTCTTGTCCTCGTAGACTCAATCTAAATTCTGCACCCAGAATAGCAATCACCTATCCGCAGCGGCTAACTATCCAGGCACCTGCTCCTCGACTTGCTCTCCATTCTCTACCTCCTCGTGGACCGACTGCATCTTCTCCTCGTCAGTTCCATCAAGCATAAAGGAACTTGCCTCAGGGACAGAGGAATGCTCCTCATGCAAGGAGGAATGTACTGAGACGTCAGGCTTTCACAATGACTGTGGAAGAAGCTGAAGCCATTGGCCAAGTCATCACTGATAACTCCCTTTTTTTTCAAAACATTCTTTCAATCTTTATATACATCAAAATATCTTTTTCTATACCTAAATATATCCCACATAACTTAGGTATGATCTTAGTAGCTTCACTTCCTGCACCAGCACTCTTCGATACTGGAGTATCTCATTGCTTTATGTCGCAACGGTAGAACTCATGCAATTCCAGTCACACCACTCATATCCAACTGGAATGTCAGTTCAGGGAACGACATTCTAAAGGCAACAATGGGATACGATATGTGTCCAGTGATCTTCTGCAGCAGAGAATTCTATACCGACTTCAAGGTACTAGACATACCGAACTTCGATATAGTTTTTGGGTATGGATTAGCTCGGAACTTTTTACACTACCATCGACTATCGCCAAAGGAGGGTAGTGTTCGAGATTTCAGAGAATTTGGTCTTTTATTTCAAAAGTAGAGACCGTATCCTGGAGCCTAGCACATACAAAGCAAAACCGAAGAAGGCAGTGATTGCAACTCTGCAGGCTGAAGAAGATAAACCAGAGGTAGTTCGAGAGTTCGACGACGTATTTCCTGAAGATATATCAGGTTTGCCTCCCGATCGAGCTCTTGAATTTGGAATTGATTTAGTACCTGGTGCACAACCGGTGATCAAAGCTCCGTACCAGTTAAGTCCTGAAGGTTTGAAGGAGATTCGTACTCAGTTGGACGAACTTTTGAAGAATGGATGGATTTATCCCAGCACTTCAAGTTGGGGATCTCCAGTCTTTCGGGGATCTCCAGTCTTACTTGTGAAGAAGAAGGGAGGTTCATACCGAATGTGCGTTGATTATAGAACTCTGAATGAAGTAACAATAAAGAACAAGTATCCACTACCGCACATCGACGATCTGTTCAATCAGCTAAGTGGGTTTTGCATTTTCTCAAAGCTAGATCTTCGTTCGGGTTATCATCAGTGAAGGTCAAAGAATCTAATATTCCTAAAACGGCATTCAGAACTCGTTATGGACATTACGAATATCTCGTGATGCCATTTGGAGTGACCAACGCACCAGCCATATTCATGAACCTGATGAATTAAGTTTTCCGAGAGTACCTAGACAGGTTTGTGGTCATTTTCATTGACGACATCCTGGTGTATTTTAAGAGTCGGAAAGAACATGCCGAGCACTTACGAATTGTCCTGGAGACTTTACGACAACATCAACTATGCCAAGTACAGCAAGTGCGAGTTTTTGCTAGATCGGGTCGAATTGCTCGGACATATCGTTTCACGCGAAGGAATCTCTGTAGATCCAGCTAAAGTATCAGCAGTAAGCAAATGGCAGACACCAAAGATAGAGAAGGAAATTCGAAGTTTCTTGGGTTTAGCAGGATATTACAGAAGATTTATTGAAGGATTTTCTAAGATTGCAGCATCCCTGACCAAGCTCATACGTAAAGATAAAGAATTACTGTGGTCAGAAGCATGCGAACAAGCTTTCATAGAATTCAAGTCAATATTGACATCAGCGTCTATTCTCGTTATACCGGACCAATCTGGAGGTTTTGAAGTGCATTGCGATGCATCCGGTAAGGGATTAGGATGTCTTTTACATCAGCACGGTAAAGTTGTAGCTTATGCATCAAGACAGCTGAAGATTCATGAGCGCAACTATCCAACATATGATCTGGAGTTGGCAGCCGTTATCTTTGCACTCAAGATTTGGCGCCATTATTTTCTTGGAGAACGGGTAGATATATACACGGACCAAAAAAATCTGAAGTATGTATTTACTCAGAAAGAGTTGAATATGCGGCAGAGAAGCTGGTTAGAACTGATGGCGGACTTCGACATCAACCTACAATATCATTCAGGGAAGGTGAATGCAGTACCTGATTCACTTAGTTTCCAACCACTATCAATGAATCGCATCGCACAGTGGAAGCTACAATAAGATTTGCACCAGATGGAGATAGAAGTAGTCATGCCAGGTAACACTTCAAGTTTGATGAACTTACAAGTTCAGTTTACTATAGTCAATCAGATCAAAGCAGCTCAAGCAAGTTATACTAAGTTGCAAAAGATCAGAGAACAAGTAGAAAGTGGATTTAGAATAGACTTCATCATCCACGAAGATAGATCTTTGAGATACGGCAGTAGATTGTGTGTACCACAAGGTTCTGTTCGGGAAGAATTGATGAAAGAAGCTCACGGCTCTCCGTATTCAGTACACCCTAGAGGTACAAAGATCTACAACAATATTACTGGTGGCATGGAATGAAGCGTGAAGTAGCCAGAAGCACAGCAAAATGCTTGGTGTGTCAACAAGTAAAGGCTGAACATCACAGGACTACTGGTTTACTTCAACCGTTACCTATTCCAGAATGGAAGTGGCAACACATTACCATGGACTTTATGACTACACTCCCTCGCAGCACGAAAGGTAACGATATTGTATGGGTTATTGTGAATCGACTCACAAAGTCGGCTCACTTCATCCCATTTCGAGTTGGCCAGTCTACTGAGACATTAGCAAAGAAGTACATATAGGTAAATTTGAATCTAGGTAAGATTTAACATTTCAATGTGTATTATCTCTGATACCCATGAACTCATGTAGGAGATCGTGAGATTACATGGAGTACCGGTTTGCATTGTCTCCGATCGTGACACCAGATTTCAATCGCAATTTTGGCAGAGTTTGCAAGCTAGCTTAGGAACGAGTCTGAACTTCAGCACAGCTTACCATCCACAAACAGATTGACAGTCTGAGCGAACGATTCAGATCCTTGAAGGTATGCTAAGAGCGTATATGTTACACTTTGGAGGATCGTAGGAAGATGACTTATATCTTGTGGAGTTTTTATACAACAACAGCTACCAAGCGAGTATTGGAATGGCACCTTTTGTAGCTTTCTATGGAAGGAAGTGTCGTTCACCACTAAGTTGGAACGACATCGGAGATAGAGAACTCCTTAGACCTGAGATGATATTGATAACTGTAGATGTAGTTCGCACTATCAGGGAAAGAATGCGCATAACCCAAGACCGATAGAAGCACTGGGCAGATGCAAAGCGCCGACACTTGGAGTTCCAACCGAGAGATCATGTCTTTCTAAAGATTTCTCCAAACCCGAGAGTGATTCGTTTTGGAAAAAGGGGTAAGCTAAGTCCAAGATATATTGGACAGTTCGACATACTTGAACGAGTCGGAGAAGTGGAATATCATTTGGCACTTCCACACTCATTGGAAGGAGTGCACAATATATTCCACATATCCTAACTTCAAAGATATGTGAGCGATCCTAACCACATTCTTGATCACTCCGAGCTCAACGTACAGACGGATCTATCTTGTGAGCAACAACCCATTGAAATCCTGGACAGCAAGGTGAAGTCACATTGAAACAAGGAAGTAAACTTGGTCCGGGTGATGTGGAGAAAAGACTCACCAGATGAATCAACATGGGAAAGAGAAGGCGACATGCGTGCAAGATACCCATTCTTATTTGTAAATTAGTCCTTAAATAAATTAGAAATTTTAAGGATGAAATTTTTATAAGGAGGGTAGAATGTAACGACTCTGTTTATAATGTAAAAAATTTGTTTAAAGTTAAAGTACTAAATGGAGTATTTGCAACCCTGAGTATGCTATAAGTATTTAATTTATTTTTAAACAACAAGAAAGCACTTGTAGCTCATTGGTAAAACCTTGCACTGCTGTGACATAGCCCTTGTGTTCAAATCCCCTCAGCGACATATTATTTTTAATGATTTTTTCTTTTAAACTTTTTGAAAGCCCAAAAGTTTACACGTGCGATACACGTAAAAATAAAAAGTCACTAAAATCAAACATGTGGAAAATGTTATATGTACTGAACATGAAATATGGCCCCAATCCAAGCGCCCCACCCCCACCATCGACCGGTGAGGATCTCTTTGGGACCGGCGGCGCCGGTCCCAACCGTCGGGAATGCCTCCAATTTTTAACCCTAACTCTTGGCCTTCCCCCCACTACTACTCTTCTATTTGTTTCTCCTGCACATTAACAGAGGATTAAAATCACCCATTTAATCCAATGTTAAATGCATTTTAATTCTCAATTTTAATTTCCTAAACCCTTATTCTATCCTATAAATTCCACCCCACTCCTTAGCCCTCTCTATTATGAAATCTATCATCAAAACTATCAAATTTTTCTAAGTAAATTAATTGTACAAGTGGAGTTAGACCAAGGTCATCTTCCGGCGACGACTTGGGACAAATCCGGCGATATCGCGACTCCACGACGCTTTCAAACCATTCTTATACCTTCCCTCTCTCTTCTCAACCAGTAAGTTCCCTCTTTTCTCTTCCTATTCTATAAAGTTCTCTTTTCAAAACTCGTTGTAAGTGGAGTTATTCCGACTTTCGATTTTAAATTTGTTAAAAATCCAACTTTTCTTAATAACAAATTAACTATTTCTTTATATATTGTTTAACAACCATAAAAAAACATTTGGAACAAGTTCCAATTCAAAATACAATGTTATATAACTTTTTCGTTTAAATACCACAAAGTTTATATACGATATTATTTCATCATATTTACTCATATTACCTTTAGAAAACTCATGAGCTAATGACCTACCTCATCATAACACTCATCATGACATAACACGATGGCTTGAAAACAATATTTTTGTGGCTAATACGAATTTACATTTAAATACCCTAAACTAATAAAACCGAATTCTTTAAGATTGTCTGGGTTCTGCTTTTTGACATAAGCTGGGCAACCCCAAATCTTAATACGTTTAAGATACAAACTCTTACCACTCCATATTTCATATGGAGTCTTAGGCACGGATTTGGATGGAACTTGATTCAATAGATGTGCTGCAGTTTGAAGTGCATATCCCCAGAATGAAAGAGGTAACTCAGCACTACTCATCATGGAGCGAACCATATCCAATAGGGTACGATTCCTCCGCTCCGAAACACCGTTGTGCTGTGGTGTATAAGGAGGAGTAAGCTGAGAGAGAATACCATTCTCTTTTAAGTAATCTAGGAATTCCGTGCTTAAGTACTCAACTCCCCTGTCAGACCGGAGGATCTTGATACTTTTGCCTGTCTGGTTCTTTACTTCGTTTCTAAATTCCTTGAATTTCTCAAAAGCTTCAGATTTGTGTTTAATCAGATACACATATCCGAACCTAAAAAGATCGTCAGTGAACGTGATGAAGTACGAGAACCCACCCCTTGCATGTATAGACATCGGACCACACACATCACTGTGTATGAGTCCCAAGAGCTCTCTTGCTCTTTCTCCATGTCCGGTGAACGGAGATTTGGTCATCTTTCCTTTGAGACAAGACTGACAAGTTTCATAAGATGAAAACTCGAACGTATTCAAGTGTCCATCTTTATGCAACTTACTCAGTCTTTTCTCTCCGATATGACCAAGCCTACAATGCCACAAGTAGGATTCATTCGTATCTGAATTCTTCCTCTTGCGTGTGTTTTGTATATTGAGAACTGTATTCTGATTTAGAACGTAGATACCATTACACAGTGTACCCTCTGCAACCAGTACCTTATAAAGGCAAATGTTCATGATATTCTTTTCAAGAACAAAGTTATATCCATCTTTATCGAGTAAAGAAACTGATATGATGTTGCAAACCATGGAGGGTATATAGTAGCAATCGTTCAAAATCATAGTCTTGCCATTTGGCAATACTAGGTGATATTCACCGACGGCTGCCGCATTAACTTGTGCTCCGTTCGCTACTCTGAGCGACATATCACCCGGTGCAACTTTCCTACTTTTTCTCAGTCCCTGCAATAAATTACAGATGTGAGATCCTGATCAGGTATCAAGTACCCAGAAGGTAGGGCTGACCGTAAAATAGTTCTCAATTACAAGAACACCTGAAGTAGATGCAAAACCATGCTTCTCCTTCAACTGGGTATCCTGGAAATCCATACAATCCCCTTTCCCATTCTCACACTTATGACTGTTGTCACAAGTTAGAGCTGAACCAACTTTCCCCAGTCCCGAATAAGAATTCGGATCGGTCAAGCGATACATTTTATTATCTTGATTAGGGCGTGAAAAGGTTGCTGCCTGGAGAGAGAAAAAGAAACACTCAGCGTATGCTCTTGCAAGATTAGATTGGTTTATTAATTTATCTAACCAGGATGTCTCCCACTGTTTACTCAAATTCTTCTTAAAACCTTTTTAAAAGAAGAACTAGCCGGGTTTTTAATTCAAGTCACAATACTTGCTTAACCTTTCAGCCAGGCTAGTGTCGGTACTTCGAGGGAGGTTTTCCAACGCTTTCGCGAAGTTCCTTAATTCAAGAACCTCTTTTTCCCTGGGGGCGTAGCCCCGCTAACACTTTTCTAGACACCTACTAGGTTTATAGCATTGATCGTTAAGTGAAATAACCTCCCGAGAGTAATCCAACTCATCAGTGGGATCGGGATCCAACTGTCATTGTGTGATAACCTAGATGGAATCCACTCTAGTTACCACACTCCAGAAGGTATGCTAAATCTGCAAGTTTCAGTACTTTTGAAACTCCCGATGTGGTTTTTGCCCCTAGGACCCAAGTGATCTTGACGGAGTCAACAAATCAAAGAGTCCTAGTCAAGTTCAACCTGTCATTATCTGGATTGCATTAAACCCACCCGCATAACCCTTGACGGAGTCAACAAGGTTATACGACTGTCCTAATCAATCCCATATACCGATACAAACAAGTAGCACTTAGCTACCGTACACTACGCCTTGACGGAGTTAACAAACGTAGCACGAATACTAAGTAATACTTGTAAGAAATGACGGAGGGCTACGGCTGGGTTTTTGGCGAAAAACCCGTTAACGTAATGAACTTGATATCGTTGAAGGAACCTGGTAATCCTTTTGAAAATATAGCGGCGAAAACTTTTGCTAAAGAGGTCACTCCCTGTGAAGGGATCTCGGCTATTTCCTCGTCGAATGAGGTGCAGGATATTCCAAACTGAATACCTCGATGCAAAGCAAGAATAATCGATTATAGTGAAGTTATTACCCTGACGCAAACTTTTGTCCAAGGGGTCACTCCCGATGAAGGGATCTCGGCCCTTGCCTCGTCGACTGAGGTGCTGGGCATTCACAACCGAATACCGCGATGCAAAACAAAAATGAACGTCCTTGCAATAACAGCTTTTTGAAAAATTGTTCCAACAACATCTTTTAGGTTTATTTTCTTGCATTAGTTCTTTTAATGTGTCCCATCATTTAAATCCTACCATTGCAGAAAACAACCAAAATATGACGTACGCTTATGCCATTCGCATTCGCCACTTGGCCCCGTCATCACCCGTTAGGTTACTTAACTAACGACAGAGCGGGGGCTGGGCTAGCACGGCTGTAAAACATAAGCAACGCCTAAATAGTTATTATATATAGATATACTGCAACGATAGCCAATCCAGATCACAGATGAACACTTTGGATATACTAGGAACCCGCGATTCGTTCAAGCCTGCAACGAAAAGCGGATTACACGGTCGCGATGAATAGCCAAAAACCCCACCCAAGACCCCTACAGGCGCGACAAACTACCCGCCAAGTACCCGAAGCGAAGCAACCTCCCTCATCGCCGTGAGTAGGCCACTCGGCACTTCGAGATACCCGGTAGTTTGTGCACCCCCTCCATGGGTCTATCCTAGGAGCATAAACAGTAAAAAGAATTATACAATGACGGCTACAACCCCGACCCGGTTGTGCGGCCAAACAAATAATATTACATCGATTTACAAATTTATTACATGAATGAAAGAAAAAGAAACTCTCATCTCACATCCACCCTGGCTATTCATCCGCGACAATCCAACGAGTTCATATACACAAACCATCAACAACAATCACAGATCACAGATATGTATAACCCCGACTAATCGACATATAGCGATTAGCCGACGTTCAATACATAAGAACATCACAGATATAACCTTTATAGTCAAAGTATATTGAAGTTCGAAAAAATACGGATTTATAGGCTCCCAAAAACAAATTTCTATTCTAGAAAATCTGGGCACATTTAAACCATCTTAAAAATCCTAAAACCAAGTCAGAAACACACTGCACTAAAATCGACGCAGCAACTCACCAAGTTGGCCGCGGTTCCGCGGCAATAGCTTGCTATTGCCGCGGAAACGCGGCGCTTTGGTCGAGTCGCTGTCTCGTTTTTGGTGGCTTTCTTTTAAAAACCCTGAGATGATTTTTGGAGTATAAGAAATTTTGTTTTGACCAGAAAAAATTTTAACAGAAACTCAGATTTTCATAACTTGGTTTTTTTCGATTTTTCCATTTCGAACTTCGATACACTTCGCTACCGAGCTAGTTTATGTTTAGTTAGGCTCTGATACCACTGTTAGGTCCACGTTACCTTTCCCGGTACTTTCGGGGTAGCGGAAACGGTAAAACAAAATTTTTTCTAAACTTTGTAACATGGACCGTAAAAGCCGGATCTTTGCTAAACAATATACTAGCATCCTAACTTGAGATCTATCTACTCGGTTAGGGGTTATACCTCAACTTGAACTCCTTCTCTTCTTGTTGTTCTTCTTCTTGTTGTTCTTCTCTTCTTGTTGTTCTTCTCTTCTTATCGTTCTTCTCTTTGCTTGCTCAATGGTTGATCCGGACTTTGGTCACCTCCGCGGCCTCCTTGAGTCGAAGACGATCCACCCGAGAGATGTACACCGAGCTCCACCTCAAGCCGAGGTAACTAGGGCAAGGAGATTGCTAATCTAGAAGCCCTAGGATGTGTAGAGGAGATGTATGGATGTGTTTGTCAAGTGAGATCCTTTTTCTCTCAACACATGAGATCAAAGGAGAAAATCAAGAGGAGGAAGAAGAAGGAGGAAGGTTAGCAACCATGGAGCTTCTCATTTCAAGAGAGAGAATGAGAATAAAATTATCATCCAAAAGAAAAACAACCATGGTTGCAAATAATGCAAAACAACATCATTACTAATTCCATCAAGATAAAGTTGATGGCTACTTTGAAATGACCATTATCAAAATCCAAAAGAAAAAGGAAAAGAAAAGAAGAGTGTGGAAACTTCTTGAAAGTCAATGGTCAACCCGGTCAACCGGTCAACAAAGTCAAGAGGGGTCAACGGGGTCAAATGGTCAATGCAATTAGCCATCATAAGATTATCACTAATAGGATTAGTAAATGATGTTCGCGGCTCATAATGGTTTTGACCAAACGAACTGTCAAAAACCCTAATGAGTCCGCCTCAAAATGGTTTTGACCGAATCAACTGTCAAAACCCTAATGAGCCTGCCACATAACGGTTTTGGCCGAACCAACTGCCAAAACCCTAATGAGGCACCTCCTCCTTCATCGCTCCGAAAAACTGTGCATACACACCTGCATCCGTATTCCGTAGAATGCGGATGCACAGAAGACAAAACAAATCCATCCGTGCAATACTAGGATCCGGCTTAAACCAAAGCCTACTAGTACTGCCAGCCCGAACACCATACGCACACAAGTGTACGTAAGTGATCGCAGCCCTGCCGTAAAACCATATGGCCTCTACACGTTTCGCTCAGTGCAGGGAAACTCTCTGTGTGGGACTCTAAAGACTCGACACTACGCTGGCAGTGGGTTTAACCACAGATCGCAAGCGGCACTAGCTGTACGTAACGGTCCCCAGGTAGATGTCGATAAGAAGGCCGATGAGGTAAACCCATCCGAACTCCTACTGAGTCTGTATGTGACAATCTCCGTACAGTCCGGTCTGTTTGTCTAATACATCGCATGTCGGGCCTAGGGGGGCGGCAAGCGTCAGACCCCTAATAGCGGTACAAGTCGTGTCGGAGTGAAGCCCAGAACATCCTGAGATAACACTGGAACCTACCAGTATATCTCGCTTGCCCTGGCCAGGGACTACTTGTGTAATGGCTCTCCTAGACACAGCGTGATGTCAACCCCCAATACCGGGAGAGACGAATCCTGTCTAACCGACACTGCCTCCAAGTGCTTCGGGACTGCACCCAACTACTACCTGTTTGCACGACTCAGTAGAGCCGTGGTAGGGTAGTAATCAAAGAACAGTGGGAACACACTCGAGGCGAAGTGACAGTGTCAAGTCAGCGGACTAAGCTGTACTCATGTCACCTGGGAACTGATAACTGACGATAGGTATAATACCAACCATCAGTTCCCGACGAGTCCTGTCCAGTGTACTCGTAACCTAACGAGCACCCGCATACTATCTCAAGTACGACGTACCGACGGCTGTGGGACAGACCGTCTCCCGTGCTGGGATGAGAAGCGCATATGCTAGTCTACTCCGGAGCATCGATGCCCTATCTCGATTCTCCCACGACTAGGGACGTGTATAAGGATGTGCTTTTAGATTACCCAGCCCCCACGAGTGTGATTGCCATCACAATGCCGGTAATCAAGCAAAGATCCTAAGGGCTCTACTAATGCGTATAGGTGATATAATAAATAAACACACATGTACACATTAAAGCAAAGACAAACCAAGTAGCATACTACTATATTGAGCAAGATTGTCTGTACAACTGTGAATATCCCAAGCTTCCATCAAGTAATATACATACTAGTATGATACAGTGATGGCCTCTAGGGAATATACACTAACAATCTCCCCCTTGCACTAAGGCCATGTACTGGCGTATCGAAGACCTATTATCTCGATCAGCCGCTCGAACTGAGTCTGGGGTAAAGCCTTCGTGAATGGGTCCGCAGTGTTGTCCTTTGTGTCCACTCTCCGCACCTCGATCTCCTGGCGATCAATGATCTCCCTGATCAGGTGATACCGCCTTAAGATGTGCCTGGATTTCTGATGGGACCTTGGTTCCTTCGCTAAAGCTATAGCCCCATTGTTATCGCAATACAAAGGTATTGGGTCAACGATGGACGGAACCACCTGAAGTTCACTAATGAACTTCTTCATCCAGACCGCCCTTTTTGCGGCATCGCTTGCAGCAATGTATTCAGCCTCCATCGTCGAGTCTGCAACGGTATCCTGCTTGGAACTCCTCCAACATACCGCCCCTCCGTTGAGGGTAAACACAAAACCCGAGACGGACTTGCTGTCATCTTTGTCACTCTGGAAGCTTGAATCGGTAAAGGACTCGACCCTGAGGTCTCCATTACCGTAAACCAGGAACATCTCCTTAGTCCTTCTTAGGTACTTGAGAATGTTCTTCACTGCTGTCCAGTGGTCCTCCCCTGGGTCTGACTGATACCGGCTAACCGCGCTCAACGCGTAAGCTACATCTGGTCTTGTACATAGCATCGCATACATTATAGATCCTACCGCCGAAGCGTAGGGTATAGTGCTCATGCGAACCCTCTCCTCGTCAGTCTTAGGAGACATCTTCTTGGAGAGGGTAATTCCGTGCAATGCGGGTATGTTACCGCGCTTGGAACCCTCCATACTAAATCTTTTTAGTACGGTCTCTATGTACCTGGACTGCGAAAGTCCCAATAGTCTCTTGGATCTATCTCTATGGATCTTGATCCCCAGAATGTACGAGGCATCACCCAGGTCCTTCATGGAGAACCTTTGTGATAAAAATAGCTTGACCGATTGTAGCATAGGAACATCATTTCCTATCAAAAGAATGTCGTCCATGTACAAGACTAGGAATACGACAGTTCGTCCTACAATCTTCTTATAAACACAGGGTTCATCTTCGTTCTTGATGAAATCAAATTCCTTGATTGCCTCATCAAAACAGATGTTCCAGCTCCGCGATGCCTGCTTTAATCCATAAATGGATTTAAGCAACTTGCACACCTTTCCGCTGCTCCCACTGTCTACGAAACCTTCTGGTTGATCCATGTAAACGCACTCTTCCAAACAACCGTTTAGGAAAGCCGTTTTAACATCCATCTGCCAGATTTCATAGTCATGGAAGGCAGCAATGGCAAGTAGGATCCGAATGGATTTGAGCATAGCCACCGGAGAAAAAGTTTCGTCATAGTCCAAACCAGGTCTTTGACGAAAACCTTTTGCAACGAGTCTAGCCTTATAGGTTTCCACCTGCCCATCTACACCAAGTTTCCTTTTGTAGATCCATTTGCATCCAACGGGTTTTACCCCAGGTGGAGCAATATCCAAGGTCCACACTTTATTGGCGTACATGGACTCCATTTCGGATTGCATTGCTTCCTGCCACTTATCAGAGTCCCTACTGATAATGGCCTGCCTGAAACTGGTAGGGTCATCTTCTTCCAAGATGCAATCCTCTCGATCCCCGTCAATGAGAAAACCGTAGTATCTCTTGGGCGGATGAGAAATCCTACCAGATCTGCGGAGTGGCTGAGGTTCGTCGGTTGTAACTGAATCTAGCGGTTCCACCAAGTCTTTTGTTAAAGCTTGTGTTTCTGGAATTTCATCCAGTTCTACCGTGCTGCCACTAATGTTTTTAACAAGAAATTCTTTTTCTAAAAATGTGGCATTTCTTGAAACAATTATCTTCTGTTCCTCTGCATGGTAGAATAGATACCCACTTGAATCTTTTGGGTATCCCACAAACTTACACAAAACGGCCCGTGCCTCAAGTTTGTCTGGGTTCTGCTTTTTGACATAAGCTGGGCAACCCCAAATCTTAATACGTTTAAGATACAAACTCTTACCACTCCATATTTCATACGGAGTCTTAGGCACGGATTTGGATGGAACTTGATTCAATAGATGTGCTGCAGTTTGAAGTGCATATCCCCAGAATGAAAGAGGTAACTCAGCACTACTCATCATGGAGCGAACCATATCCAATAGGGTACGATTCCTCCGCTCCGAAACACCGTTGTGCTGTGGTGTATAAGGAGGAGTAAGCTGAGAGAGAATACCATTCTCTTTTAAGTAATCTAGGAATTCCGTGCTTAAGTACTCCCCTCCCCTGTCAGACCGGAGGATCTTGATACTTTTGCCTGTCTGGTTCTCTACTTCGTTTCTAAATTCCTTGAATTTCTCAAAAGCTTCAGATTTGTGTTTCATCAGATACACATATCCGAACCTAGAGAGATCGTCAGTGAACGTGATGAAGTACGAGAACCCACCCCTTGCATGTATAGACATCGGACCACACACATCACTGTGTATGAGTCCCAAGAGCTCTCTTGCTCTTTCTCCATGTCCGGTGAACGGAGATTTGGTCATCTTTCCTATGAGACAAGACTGACAAGTTTCATAAGATGAAAACTCGAACGTATTCAAGAGTCCATCTTTATGCAACTTACTCAGTCTTTTCTCTCCGATATGACCAAGCCTACAATGCCACAAGTAGGATTCATTCGTATCTGAATTCTTCCTCTTGCGTGTGTTTTGTATATTGAGAACTGTATTCTGATTTAGAACGTAGATACCATTACACAGTGTACCCTCTGCAACCAGTACCTTATGAAGGCAAATGTTCATGATATTCTTTTCAAGAACAAAGTTATATCCATCTTTATCGAGTAAAGAAACTGATATGATGTTGCAAACCATGGAGGGTACATAGTAGCAATCGTTCAAAATCATAGTCTTGCCATTTGGCAATAATAGGTGATATTCACCGACGGCTGCCGCATTAACTTGTGCTCCGTTCGCTACTCTGAGCGACATATCATCCGGTGCAACTTTCCTACTTTTTCTCAGTCCCTGCAATAAATTACAGATGTGAGATCCTGATCCGGTATCAAGTACCCAGGAGGTAGGGCTAACCGTAAAACAGTTCTCAATTACAAGAACACCTGAAGTAGATGCAAAACCATGCTTCTCCTTCAACTGGGTATCCTGGAAATCCATACAATCCCCTTTCCCATTCTCACACTCATGATTGTTGTTACAAGTTAGAGCTGAACCAACTTTCCCCAGTCCCGAATAAGAATTCGGATCGGTCAAGCGATACATTTTATTATCTTGATTAGGGCGTGAAAAGGTTGCTGCCTGGAGAGAGAAAAAGAAACACTCAGCGTATGCTCTTGCAAGATTAGATTGGTTTATTAATTTATCTAACCAGGATGTCTCCCACTGTTTACTCAAATTCTTCTTAAAACCTTTTTAAAAGAAGAACTAGCCGGGTTTTTAATTCACGTCACAATACTTGCTTAACCTTTCAGCCAGGCTAGTGTCGGTACTTCGAGGGAGGTTTTCCAACGCTTTCGCGAAGTTCCTGAATTCAAGAACCTCTTTTCCCTGGGGGCGTAGCCCCGCTAACACTTTTCTAGACACCTACTAGGTTTATAGCATTGATCGTTAAGTGAAATAACCTCCCGAGAGTAATCCAACTCATCAGTGGGATCGGGATCCAACTGTCATTGTATGATAACCTAGATGGAATCCACTCTAGTTACCACACTCCAGAAGGTATGCTAAATCTGCAAGTTTCAGTACTTTTGAAACTCCCGATGTGGTTTTTGCCCCTAGGACCCAAGTGATCTTGACGGAGTCAACAAATCAAAGAGTCCTAGTCAAGTTCAACCTGTCATTATCTGGATTGCATTAAACCCACCCGCATAACCCTTGACGGAGTCAACAAGGTTATACGACTGTCCTAATCAATCCCATATACCGATACAAACAAGTAGCACTTAGCTACCGTACACTACGCCTTGACGGAGTCAACAAACGTAGCACGAATACTAAGTAATACTTGTAAGAAATGACAGAGGGCTACGGCTGGGTTTTTGGCGAAAAACCCGTTAACGTAATGAACTTGATATCATTGAAGGAACCTGGTAATCCTTTTGAAAATATAGCGGCGAAAACTTTTGCTAAAGAGGTCACTCCCTGTGAAGGGATCTCGGCTATTTCCTCATCGAATGAGGTGCAGGATATTCCAAACTGAATACCTCGATGCAAAGCAAGATTAATCGACTATAGTGAAGTTATTACCCTGACGCAAACTTTTGTCCAAGGGGTCACTCCCGATGAAGGGATCTCGGCCCTTGCCTCGTCGACTGAGGTGCTGGGCATTCACAACCGAATACCGCGATGCAAAACAAAAATGAACGTCCTTGCAATAACAGCTTTTTGAAAAATTGTTCCAACAACGTCTTTTAGGTTTATTTTCTTGCATTAGTTCTTTTAATGCGTCCCATCATTTAAATCCTACCATTGCAGAAAACAACCAAAATATGACGTACGCTTATGCAATTCGCATTCGCCACTGGGCCCCGTCATCACCCGTTAGGTTACTTAACTAACGACAGAGCGGTGGCTGGGCTAGCGCGGCTGTAAAACATAAGCAACGCCTAAATAGTTATTATATATAGATATACTGCAACGATAGCCAATCCAGATCACAGATGAACACTTTGGATATACTAGGAACCCGCGATTCGTTCAAGCCTGCAACGAAAAGCGGATTACACGGTCGCGATGAATAGCCAAAAACCCCACCCAAGACCCCTACGGGCGCGGCAAACTACCCGCCAAGTACCCGAAGCGAAGCAACCTCCCTCATCGTCGTGAGTAGGCCACTCGGCACTTCGAGATACCCGGTAGTTTGTGCACCCCCTCCATGGGTCTATCCTAGGAGCATAAACAGTAAAAAGAATTATACAATGACGGCTACAACCCCGACCCGGTTGTGCGGCCAAACAAATAATATTACATCAATTTACAAATTTATTACATGAATGAAAGAAAAAGAAACTCTCATCTCACATCCACCCCGGCTATTCATCCGCGACAATCCAACGAGTTCATATACACAAACCATCAACAACAATCACAGATCACAGATATGTATAACCCCGACTAATCGACATATAGTGATTAGCCGACGTTCAATACATAAGAACATCACAGATATAACCTTTATAGTCAAAGTATATTGAAGTTCGAAAAAATACTGATTTATAGGCCCCCAAAAACAAATTTCTATTCTGGAAAATCTGGGCACATTTAAACCATCTTAAAAATCCTAAAACCAAGTCAGAAACACACTGCACCAAAATCGACGCAGCAACTCACCAAGTTGGCCGCGGTTCCGCGGCAATAGCTTGCTATTGCCGCGGAAATGCGGCGCTTTGGTCGAGTCGCTGTCTCGTTTTTGGTGGCTTACTTTTAAAAACCCTGAGATGATTTTTGGAGTATAAGAAATTTTGTTTTGACCAGAAAAATTTTTAACAGAAACTCAGATTTTCGTAACTTGGTTTTTTCGATTTTTCCGTTTCGAACTTCGATACACTTCGCTACCGAGCTAGTTTATGTTTAGTTAGGCTCTGATACCACTGTTAGGTCCACGTTACCTCTCCCGGTACTTTCGGGGTAGCGGAAACGGTAAAACAAAATTTTTTCTAAACTTTGTAACATGGACCGTAAAAGCCGGATCTTTGCTAAACAATATACTAGCATCCTAACTTGAGATCTATCTACTCGGTTAGGGGTTATACCTCAACTTAAACTCCTTCTCTTCTTGTCGTTCTTCTTCTTGTTGTTCTTCTCTTCTTGTTGTTCTTCTCTTCTTATCGTTCTTCTCTTTGCTTGCTCAATGGTTGATCCGGACTTTGGTCACCTCCGCGGCCTCCTTGAGTCGAAGACGATCCACCCGAGAGATGTACACCGAGCTCCACCTCAAGCCGAGGTAACTAGGGCAAGGGGATTGCTAATTTAGAAGCCCTAGGATGTGTAGAGGAGATGTATGGATGTGTTTGTCAAGTGGGATCCTTTTTCTCTCAACACATGAGATCAAAGGAGAAAATCAAGAGGAGGAAGAAGAAGGAGGAAGGTTAGCAACCATGGAGCTTCTCATTTCAAGAGAGAGAATGAGAATAAAATTATCATCCAAAAGAAAAACAACCATGGTTGCAAATAATGCAAAACAACATCATTACTAATCCCATCAAGATAAAGTTGATGGCTACTTTGAAATGACCATTATCATAATCCAAAAGAAAAGGAAAAGAAAAGAAGAGTGTGGAAACCTCTTGAAAGTCAATGGTCAACCCGGTCAACCGGTCAACAAAGTCAAGATGGGTCAACGGGGTCAAATGGTCAATGCAATTAGCCATCATAAGATTATCACTAATAGGATTAGTAAATGATGTTCGCGGCTCATAATGGTTTTGACCAAACGAACTGTCAAAAACCCTAATGAGTCCGCCTCAAAATGGTTTTGACCGAATCAACTGTCAAAACCCTAATGAGCCTGCCACATAACGGTTTTGGCCGAACCAACTGCCAAAACCCTAATGAGGCACCTCCTCCTTCATCGCTCCGAAAAACTGTGCATACACACCTGCATCCGTATTCCGTAGAATGCGGATGCACAGAAGACAAAACAAATCCATCCGTGCAATACTAGGATCCAGCTTAAACCAAAGCCTACTAGTACTGCCTGCCCGAACACCATACGCACACAAGTGTACGTAAGTGATCGCAGCCCTGCCGTAAAACCATACGGCCTCTACACGTTTCGCTCAGTGCAGGGAAACTCTCTGTGTGGGACTCTAAAGACTCGACACTACGCTGGCAGTGGGTTTAACCACAGATCGCAAGCGGCACTAGCTGTACGTAACGGTCCCCAGGTAGATGTCGATAAGAAGGCCGATGAGGTAAACCCATCCGAACTCCTACTGAGTCTGTATGTGACAATCTCCGTACAGTCCGGTCTGTTTGTCTGATACATCGCATGTCGGGCCTAGGGGGGCGGCAAGCGTCAGACCCCTAATAGCGGTACAAGTCGTGTCGGAGTGAAGCCCAGAACACCCTGAGATAATACTGGAACCTACCAGTATATCTCGCTTGCCCTGGCCAGGGACTACTTGTGTACTGGCTCTCCTAGACACAGCGCGATGTCAACCCCCAATACCGGGAGAGACGAATCCTGTCTAACCGTCACTGCCTCCAAGTGCTTCGGGACTGCACCCAACTACTACCTGTTTGCACGACTCAGTAGAGCCGTGGTAGGGTAGTAATCAAAGAACAGTGGGAACACACTCGAGGCGAAGTGACAGTGTCAAGTCAGCGGACTAAGCTGTACTCATGTCACCTGGGAACTGATAACTGACGATAGGTATAATACCAACCATCAGTTCCCGACGAGTCCTGTCCAGTGTACTCGTAACCTAACGAGCACCCGCATACTATCTCAAGTACGATGTACCGACGGCTGTGGGACAGACCGTCTCCCGTGCTGGGATGAGAAGCGCATACGCTAGTCTACTCCGGAGCATCGATGCCCTATCTCGATACTCCCATGACTAGGGACGTGTATAAGGATGTGCTTGTAGATTACCCAGCCCCCACGAGTGTGATCGCCATCACAACGCCGGTAATCAAGCAAAGATCCTAAGGGCTCTACTAATGCGTATATGTGATATAATAAATAAACACACATGTACACATTAAAGCAAAGACAAACCAAGTAGCATACTACTATATCGAGCAAGATTGTCTGTACAACTGTGAATATCCCAAGCTTCCATCAAGTAATATACATACTAGTATGATACAGTGATGGCCTCTAGGGCATATACACTAACAATAAAAAGTTGCTGTTCATTTACATGTCATATCTTTCTTGTGTACATTTACATTATATTGCTTATTTACGCTTAGTGTGTTTACTTCTGAGTAAACACGTCGCGGACCTTGCCACGTCTTCTTACCCGTACAACGGGAAGCGGGGCGTGACACCATTATCATTGAAAATGGAATGAAACGTTATTTTGAAATAAGGAAGCTGCATTATTTTTAAATAGATATACGTTTTGGAAATAGTATCGTATCCTTGTCATTTATCATATAACATATGAAAACGAATCGTTGGTTTTTAAAAGAGTATAGCTCAATCAATCGTAATATCCCAAGTCATGATAACGCATGATTCCATGAGTACAAATGAAACTCAGCCGTATTCGGCACATTATCCTCATCATCCCATGTACGGTATGATTCTTCGTACAATGTCCATCACAGTCATATCCATATCATACGGATCTATCATCGCGTACATATGTCCCCCAATATTATATATTAAGATATAACTATACCCATATGTAATCTACTAGGTACTTACCATACACTAATATAATGCAAGTTAAGTTAGCTAACATATCACCTTACACTAGTTATATCATAACTATTCTATATAAGTGGTCACGGTGGTGCTATACTCCATCCACCCGATTTCTCCCGTAGATATAAATCTACTCACCAACTTGTCATGCTAGTCAAAATCTACGATTTCTTTATCCGTCCTTACCGTCTCGAAAATCTCCGCGATCGTACCTACAATTGAACTTATAACACATCGGCGTAAAAATCATATCAAAAAGCAATTCAATGAGATAAGCGCACATAGGTTAGAACCTATAGTTTATTTACTCCAAATACGACCAAATATCCCCGACATCAATTTAAAAACGTTAACAATTCAGTCGAGGTATAGAAATACAAAAAACCGTATCATTAATATCGGAAACATTATTAAAACAATATTAAAACACCTCCAGATTTCTCTATATGAAATCTGGGACAAAACAAACAATGCAGTACCCTTAATTAATATCAATTGAAACTACAGAAGAAAAATCAACACCCAACTCAATAGGAAAATCGCCGGTAGCAGGAATTTTAGGAAAACGACCGGTTTTATTGAGGAGTTAGGGGCTTGAGTTTTAGGAGTTGCCTCCTATGGGACTCACCATATCCTACTATTGTTAGTTTTTCTAGTGGATTAATTTTGTAGTTCCAGATTCAAATTGATCCTCACAAATATCACAAAAATCCTAGTTTCTGATATTTGCATACTAAAAACTGATTTTTAACAAAACAAGACTTGCAAAGGAGGTGGGATTTATCTATAGAGAATGTGCACAAGGGATATCCAACTCAAGAAGTGCATTGTTGAGGCTCTTAGAGGTTGTAGTGACTCTAGCTTGATGATATGCATAATTTTGATGAAGAAACCATAATTTTTATTTTTTGGTTTGATGTTACTTGAGAATTTTGGTGTTGGAGCTTGAAGGAACACATTGTTTCAGTTTGAGAGTGAGTGAATGATCACAAACATTTGTTGGTAAAGTATAGGAGAGGGTGTAGAACAAGTAGGAAGTGTAAAGGGTTTGTGTAGAGCAAGTAGAAGGTGTCAATAAAGAAGGGTGAGGTGGAGTGAGGAGAGTGTGTGCGAGGATGTGTTGGTTGTGAGGGTTTAATCTAGCTTAATCATATACCATACCCTCAAAACAAACTAAAAGATCTTTTTTAAATAAGTACCTTCATGTTTTTAAAAGAAATACAACACTTATCATAACACTTAAATACCACAATCTTATAATAAAATCTCATGTCATATTAAAACAATTTAAATATCATTTTTATGATATCACACATTTTCTTCATTTTTCCCAAAATAATTACATTTTTGCGGATATCAATCCGATACCAAAATTCATATGTGATATCATTTTTATAAACACGTTATATCCCTATTTAAATTATAAATTACTATTTATAATTTTCCAAAATATTACAATATCACATCCTTAAAGAAATTTGGTCTCCGAATTTAAATTTAACCCCAATCTTAAAATATTTTTCCCGATCAAATCAAATCAAATCGCCGGGGTCCAAATTCTAAAAACATATAATTCGCTCCAATTAACGGAACTCCGAAGTCCCACACGAGCTAAGACGTATACTAACGCAACCCGTGCACGTGAAAACTCAAAAATATAAAACTCGCATAACTGTAACTCTAGCGGCTATTATGAAAATTAGACCAGTTATGATGTAAAATTCCAAATGCAAAATCAACTGTGTACATCAAGTACACGATCATTGCCATAGTCATAGTGCAATATCTATAGCACATGACCAAGCGAAATTATGTAATCAAAGCTATACTATCTTTCCTCAGGTGCAATACACGAAAATGAAATCACCCCAACGGGTTTGCAGGAAAACCAAATCACATGCCACTGGTGTGCATGAAAATAAAAACAGTGCCAAGTGCAACAGGTGTGCACGACAACAACATTCACTGCATCGAATGTCCATGGAACCAACCTCAAGTGCATCAGGGTGCAAAAAATCAATCTCAAATACATCGGGGTGCACTAAATCAATCTCAAGTGCATCGGGGTGCACAAAATCAATACTGAGTGCATCAGGATGCACAAATTATCAACACGTACAACTGGTGCGCACAAAATCAACATCAAGTACATTTAGAGTGTATAAAAATCTCAATCAAGTGCAACTGATGTGCACGAAAATACCAATCTAGTGCATTTGGTGTGCACAAAACGCCAATCAAGTGCAGCTACTGTTCACGGAAATCTTAAACAAGTGCACTTGGTGTGCACAAATCATATGCGTGATCCTCAAATTCTCAAAACACATAAGTCAAGATAACTGACGTTGAGTTATCCTTTCTTTAACGTCGAAAACACGATATTCGGATCATCAAAAACGCAAATTAAAAACAAATGACATTGAAATACGCCTTCTTCAATATCGAAAGGTGTCTATACATCCGGAACTGGCAGAACAAGGATTCCCACTTGCCTTCTACCCACGGTCTAGCGTTCTCTATCTCTGGATTCTTGTTCTCTCTGCAGATCACTAAAACCACGACATCTCTATACAATCGTCTGGTAAGGAGCAGCGATGCAACCAGTCCTGTGCTGACACCCTTCAGGACATTTCCTTGCAAAGTAGCCTGGTCTCTCGCATTGTAACACATCAATAACGGCGATCTCTAACCTCTGAGTATTCGTCATACAACTGACCCTTTGTCCAATCTCAATCATTATAGAACCCTGAAAAGAACCCGTCATGGCTCTTGTCGACATCATCTATCCAATCTGCCCAGAACTAGCACTCCTTAATAAATCCACTTCCGTTCCGGAACAACAACAATCTCCTAAAGACTTTCCTCTAAAAGTGTGGTCGTACATAATGCCTCCATATACATATCGAATCTCTAGTATCGACGGAGAAGAACAGCTGCGCATTGAGACTTCGCACAATTCTCTTACTCTATTACTCTTCGGTATCGATCAAATAAGGAGCGTATCGTGATATCTATGCGAACTGCAAGTCATACTCGGCTATGATCTTGCCCGTAGTCTTACACAAAGACTCGAAAATACAAATTCGTCATCTTCGACACTCCGTGGAAGAAATCTGGCTAAGCATACCTTCGAGAACTCGTCCCAAGTCATCGGAGGAAGACTCTCTATACGGTCTCTCTCGAGTGACTCACACCAGGTCTGAGCAAGACCCCTCAAAAGAAGCTAGTCAACTTTACCGATCTCGCATCGGAGCGCCACAACGAATTAAATATCCTAGCCATCATATCCATAAATGACTAAAAATCCTCAGGCATATCTATACTCGTAAATATCAGCGACTTTAGTTTCGTGAACTCTGGAAGCGATGCCTCGATAATCTCATCAATGGTTGGTACAACTGTCTGATCAGTAGGCAACACAACGATCTCTGGAGTAGGGTAAACAACATTATGCCTCCAAGTCTGGCTGGTCTTCAGCGATGACCCGACCCTCTGGTGCAGATCCCAAAGAAAACTTCTTTAAAACTATAAATCCGATATATAAGGATAAACAAAATGTTCCTATGTCACCGGAATATCACCCTAGCCAGTCTTCATTCCAAACAAGTTTGCCCTGACCATGTCTCTAACCGCAGCCTTCTCGGATTGCATAAACATGGTGACCGGAACAATCAACATGTATCGATGATGATAGATCAACTGAACGAATAGAAGAAAATAACTCAAGATATATATCCTAAGGTAATTTAGACGAAGTATCGTATCGTAAATATGCCGTGGAACATACGTACGGTACGTCACTCTACTTAGTACCTACTCCATCAATTAAGGTCAACCTACGTAACGAAAGTTTGGGTATAAGACCCCTAAAATCAAGTCTAAGTTCCGTAAGGTCAAGCCTAGATAACAAAAGTGTATGCCTAGACTCCACATAGTCAAACCTAAACTCGAACAAAGGTTAAACCAAACGCTCTGATACCAAATTGTCATGAACCAAAAGTGGCACATGACTGGCACTTAAATCATGTGACGTCTAAAGATGTCGACGCGATCCAAGTAAGCCAAAAACCCGAAATCTAAACCTTTTTACGAAAAATATTGAATTTGAAGTTTAAAAAATAGTCATTAGATGGAATCAGTTTAAAAAATAGTCATTAAACTCTAAATAAGTGTGTTTGAAAAGCATCTATGATGTTTTAAAAATCGGCAGCACCTCTTTTATAAATTTTGAATAAAACTTGATACAAGCATAATACATAAAGCATCCCAACGGGAGCTAGCTTCCATGCCCAAATAGCGGAGCAACTACGCAGATAATATACGACGTCCAACGGTGAAGAAAAAGAAAAGCGAAACAAAACCAACAAGTAAAAAAAGTCGACTTCAACGAGTGTAACGCCCACAAACACATAAACTCTAAGTCTCACTTCTAAGTCCATAAATATACAAGTTCTGGGTTGATGGAATTTTTACTAGATACAAAAGAATATATATACATATACAAGTGTGGGTATGATACAACAGTAACCCACTTACCAAAGCAATCAACGAAGAAAAGAGTGTGCCGCAAGCCGCTAATTTTCCGAACAGTATATCCTGCAAGAAATTGGGACACAACGGGGGTGAGTTTCCAACTCAGTGAATAAAAGTATATCACAAGCTAGAAGTCGAAATGCATAACGATAAACCTAGATCATAAAGTATAGTACTATCTTATCCTGTACTACTATATGAATAATGCATAAGTACTATAAAAGCATCACTATTGATCGCGCAAACCCAAAAATATATCATCTCATATGTATATAATAAGTATCCAGGTATAAGCTTATAAGGTAGCCGAATATGTATGTAAAACCCCTTTTAAAATAGCCGCGAAATACGTATGTCATAGCATAAGAAGCAAACGTAATAGTATGAAGTATTATATGTATTTTATTTAAGATATACGTCTCGCTATTTAGTAAAGAGTTTTAGGAGCTTTACAGTTTAAAAGATCCTCGTGTCATTCTAGACACGTCAAAATAATGAGACTATAGCTCGTTTAGAAACCCTTTTATATGCATCAATAGGTAAAAATAGTATTCAAGAACTATCTCCCGGATCAGTCATGATCGGCTATTATATCACATAAACTATAACGGTGTATTTCGAATAATCGCAGAACATCAATACATGAGTGTCCAGTATTGATACCCTAAAGTCGTCATATCTCTCGTGTCCATCACCGACACGCAAAAATCATCAAATCTCTCGTGTCCATCACCGACACGCAAGTCCAGATATCGTCGACACTGTCTCATCAGATCGGTCTCCTCTCAATATCCCTAGCCCTGGTCAGTATTTCTGGATATCCGCCGTGCTCACATCTATCTCCGGTATCGACTGTCCTTGCTAGGCTCCTTGTCTCAATTTCGGCTTTTTTGCCCCTCGGTCTCGATCGGTTTCATCATGTATCCGACTGTATACTTCCCCACTCAGTCCGGATATATAACATGTCCGTAATCGTATAGCTCTCCCACTCGGTTCGGAATAAAATCAGATCAGAAAATATCAAGCTCATGGTGGACGTCAACTCATTGTATCCAGAAAATATCAAGTAAAGAAGCATAATAATTGCATATATCATTCTGATGATATATATATATAGCAGTGTCCCATACCACTGATATATATCATCGAAGGTAAAAACATCATAAAAACTCATAACAATCAAATACGAATACCCATAGTAATGGTATTCAAAATAAATCAATAGGTAATAAAGGCACCGTACGTAATTATAGTCAATTATGCAAACAAACGCAACAGTTCTACTGTGTCATGGCAATACCAACGATGTGTAGTGTAACATACGCGTCTGTGCTTGTGTAGCATGACAATCATTAGTATTTGTGCAAGTGTTCTATAAGTGTTTTATAGCAGAATGTAATTCTATCCCTATCCATAGTATATAAATACAACCTAATTCTCCAGATATAGGGAATTCATAGCACATCGTATCGGCATTTATATAGATATCGGGTGGTATAGCGGTCCTACAGTGTCATGGCAGTACAAATGAGGTGTAGTGTAACATTTGCTTCTGTGCTCGTGCAACATAGTACTCATTGGTAGTTGTGCAGTGTTCTATCAGTGTGTTCGTGTAAAAGAATAACGCAATTAATGTATATAATCAGTAAGCGTATCGCGAGCATATAAACGTAATCTAAGCATATCACTTAATTATTAAACATAACTAACTGCTATGAGCTATACCATTATCATTAAAAATGGAAGGAAACGTTATTTTGAAATAAGGAAGCTGCAATATTTTTAAATAGATATTCGTTTTGGAAATGGTATCGCATCCTTATCATTTATCATATAAAATTTGAAAACGAATCGTTGGTTTTTAAAAGAATATAGCTCAATCAATCGTAATGTCCTAAGTTTTGGAAATGAAACTCAGCCGTATTCGGCACATTATCCTCATCATCCAAAGTACGGTATGATTCTTCGTATAATGTCCATCACAGTCATATCCATATCGTACGGATCTATCGTCATGTATATATATCCCCCAATACCATATATCAAGGTATAAGCATACCCATATGCAATCTACTAGGTGCTTACCATACACTAATATAATGCAAGTTAAGTTAGCTAACATATCACCTTACACTAATTATATCATAACTATTCTATATAAGTGGTTGTGAGGGTGCTATACTCCATCCACCCGACTTCTCTCGTAGATATAAATCTACTCACCAATTTGTCATGCTAGTCAAAATCCATGATTGCTTTGTCCGTCCTTGCCGTCTCGGAAATCTCCGCGATCGTACTTACAATCGAAGTTATAACATATCGGCATAAAAATCATATAAAAAAGCAATTCAACGAGCTAAGTGCACATAGGTTAGAACTTATTCCTTACTTACTCCAAATATGACCAAATATCCCCGACATCAATGTACAAACGTCAACAATTCAGTCGAGTTATAGAAATACGAAAAACCGTATCATAAATATCGGAAACATTTTTAAAACAATATTAAAACACTTCCAGATTTCTCTATATGAAATGTGGGACAAAACAAATAATACAATAACCTTAATTAATATCAATTGAAACTACACAAGAAAAATCAACACCCAACTCAATAGGAAAACCGCCGGTAGCGGGAATTTTAGGAAAACGGCCGGTTTTATTGAGGAGTTAGGGGCTCGGGTTTCAGGGTTGCCTCCTATTGGACTCACCATATCCTAATATTGTTAGTTTTTCTAGTGGATTAATTTAGTTGTTCCAGATTCAAATTGATCATCATAAATATCACAAAAATCCTAGTTTCTGATATTTGCACACTAAAAACTATTTTTTAACAAAACAATATTTGCAAAGGAGGTGAGATTTATCTATAGAGAATGTGCACAAGGGATATCCAACTCAAGAAGTACATGTTTAAGGCTCCTAGAGATTGTAGTGGCTCTAACTTGATGATATGCACAATTTTGATGAATAAAACATAACTTTTCTTTTTTGGTTTGATGTTACTTGAGAATTTTGGTGTTGGAGCTTGAAGGATCTCATTGTTTCAGTTTGAGAGTGAGTGAATGATCATAAACATTTGTTGGTAAAGTATAGGAGAGGGTGTAGAACAAGTAGGAAGTGTAAAGGGTTTGTGTAGAACAAGTAAAAGGTGTCAATAAAGAAGGGTGAGGTGGAGTGAGGAGAGTGTGTGCGAGGATGTGTTAGTTGTGAGGATTTAATCTAGCTTAATCATATACCATACCCTCAAAACAAACTAAAAGATCTTTTTTAAATAAATATCTTCATGTTTTTAAAAGAAATACAACACTTATTATAATACTTAAATACCACAATCTTATAATAAAATCTCATGTCATATTAAAACAATTTAAATATCATTTTTATGATATCATATATTTTCTTAATTTTTCCCAAAATAATTACATTTTTGCGGATATCAATCCGATATCAAAATTCATATGTGATATCATTTTTGTAAACTCATTATATCCCTATTTAAATTATAAATTATTATTTATAATTTTCCAAAATATTACAGTTTTAGATTTTTATTTGCATGAATTGTATGCCATATATGATGCACAGTACGGTCAAAACAGAACTTCTTTATTTTTCTTTTCACAGCAAACTTCCAAAAAAAGAATATTTTAGTTTTTGCAGCAGAGAAAACAAAGAACCACTGTTTTTGCTTCTTCTACTTATAATGAGCTTACAATGTATTTGCAAACTGATTTCAGTAAGTTTTTTACCGCGGATCAAATAGATAATCTTGATATTTTGGATTGGTGGAAAACACATGGACACATATGTATCCTGTGTTTTCTGCCATGGCTCGTGATTTACTAACAACTCCGGTGTCTACAATCGCTTCGGAGTCTGTTTTTAGTGCAGATAACAGATCTCTGAGCAATAAGAGAGTAAGGCTGTCAGATGACGTATTGAAGATCACAGTGTGCCAAAAATATTGGTTCGATACAGAAGCTAGACAACAATACGTTAAGAGCATTGAAGACTCCGACATCGATGAAGAGTAAAAACCGATAGAAGCTAATCAGTTAGTTTTTTTTATTGAATTTTATTTTTAATTTTTTTGATAATTGTATGAGGGGTAAGCTTTTCCAACTTATATTCCCTACTTCAAAATATTTTTTAATTAATAAAATATCTAGGTCTGCTCCGGGACCTACACGAAGTTCGGGTTTAAAAAATTTCCAAATTTTTTTCATAAATAAAAAAATTTACTTCAATTTTTTTTAAACTGGCCGGCCCGTTTTGGCCAGCCCGATGGCCCGAGCCCGGCCCGAAGCCCGGTCAACCCCGTCCAGGTCCGGCCCAAACACCGCCTAGCCCAGCGGGGTCCGGGCCAATAGACACCCTGAATTGAGATGGATGTTTTTTAATTAATGCTTATATGTTTTTCATCATGAGATCTTTATAATTAATGCTTATATGTTTTTTTTAAACAAACCCTTGCATCAATATATTATTATAGGAATATGTTGTTAATACATAATTGTTAAACAGAGCAGTTCTAGCTAAATACTTCTAGTTTCTCTTGCATCCAAAAGTCACATCATTTCTAGTCTTCCAAACAAGTCCACAACGAAATTGCCGCAATCGTGACATCCTTTTTGCTCGCTACCGGCAATGTGGCTGATCATCTAATGTTCGGAAATTGGTGTAGAGAACGCCAACCTCCCTTAGAGTCCTCTCCAATGTTTGTTGATATTATATGTTAATATGTCCCATTTTGCTATTGGCTATACTTTTGTGCTAAGTTAAACACAATTGTATCCCTTTCATTGAGATTCTTAGCTTATGTTAACCGATGATCTATCACTGTAGTATGCTCTTTTCTTGTCATAGTTTTTTTAACCAAAAATTTGGCTCCTTTTTAGAGAGGTTCGACATCAAGTTTGTCAAGTCAAACTGTTATTGAAGGTTTGCTTCTAACCTGATCTCATTTGAATAAAGAAAAGGTTTAGATGGTGATATCGATAAGATTTGTGTAATGATAAGAAAAGAAACTGTACAAAGTTTGATGAGAGTTGAGAGATAATTTATTAGATTCGGAGTCATTTTCACAATGCTATGTGTCACTCAGGAAATTGCAGTGCTATCAGATTTCATGTTACGAATGAAGCAACCCATATGCTGTTAAAAACATGAATTAACATGCAGTTATTTTTAGATTTTGCATTTCTTGCATGTGTATGCGATCAAAGACTTGAACTGTGCACGTTGCATGTTTAAATAATGCTCACAGGACAGCTGGCTCGTGTGAGACCCACCCACCCCCACCCACCCTCCCAAAAAAAAAATTAAATTTGGGGCGGGGACCTGTTCAAGAACAAAATAATAATTGCTAGGGGTAGGAGGTTAACTCCGCTGTGCGGCCTAGGTGAGTCCACTGGGCCAGCCGTGTCATTGCGGGTCTTTTTTCATCTTGGGATGTATATGAAGAATATATAAACAAGGCACACATTTTTTTTTATTCCTTTTCTTTTCTTCTTTTTTTTTCCTGACTAAAATAGGTGGATAAATCTCCCCCCTGTGTTTCATGTGTTTATTTTAAGATAACATAAAAAAAAAGATACAAAATGAGAAAAATAAGGAAGTATAAAAAATAGGAAAGAAAAGAAACTTTATCACCACACGAAAATTGTATTTATTCCGTCGGTATAAGCCCGACGAATTAAATTGGTGTCCGACGGAATAACGTTATTCCGTCGGACAATACCCGACATATAAAAGAGCGACGTAATAAGGTTCATTATGTCGGGACTTGAACTTATTTCGTCGGCAGGGTTTTTTCCGTCGGCTTGATGCCGACGGAAAAAGTTAAAAAAAACCTTGGAAGTTAACTCATTTTCTTTCCGGTTTTGATATCTTATTTTGTCGGCTCTTTATTTATTTCGTCGGGTATGACCAGACGAAATAACTTAGCAACAGAGAAAAAAATGTCTGACCTGCAATTGCTTCGTCGAAAAATTTGATACAAAAAAATATATTCCATGCTGTACAAAGCAGTTCCAAATCCAAATCCAAATCTATTTCCATTTCACCAATTCGTTTTCAATCCATGACAAAATATATAATCAAATATAGGAAACACTAAAATTCATTCAATTACAATTCAAATATATACAGACCGTTAGTTCAATTATAACTTCTAAACAAAAAGAAACCAATTCTGAGGCTGCAAAAAGCGACGAGAAGACGCGAGATCAAGAAAGTATGAGTCTTGCTAAGAGAGAAAGAGAAAGTGATAAATATGTTTACTGAATATGGAGATCAGAAACATCTCTATTTTCAATAAACGTATTTATCGTTTTCTTTCTCTAGGAAAGACTCATACCATACTCGATCCTGCGTCTTCATGAACTCACTCGGTAACGCTGCCGCCATCCGGGGGGAGGGGGGGAGGGAAGGCATCTGGATAGTCGCTGAAATCGAGCAATTCTTATAGTGTTATAAATATACAAGTATTAGAAACGGATATACACAATAACTATATGAAAGTTGCGATGAAAATGAAGATTATCAATTAAACTTACATCTGGTATCTCCTTGCTTAATTGTACCAGCCTCCGCACCATCGTTCTCCTCGCCTGCATATCGTCTAGGGCTTCTACTCCGCTCATACGCCTGGATGAACTCGAATCCGACGTGGATACAAATGCAGGAGTCAAGAAGACAGGTGCTTGATCACCGGCGGGGGTATGTGGAGAGCCTTCCAGGTGATATATCTGGGTAGACAGAGAGAGAGATGGGGCTGCAGCAGGCGAGGGTGTCGCGGGCTCCTGAATGAATATCCCCCGGCGCGCATGAGGAGGATGCAAACTCGGACCGGGATGGGCGTGATATACGGTAGGCGTGATGCTTTGGCCACACATATGAACTCTCCCGTATTTGTCCGGCTTGTGCAGCTGAAATTCCTTCTCATTGATCATATGAATCTCTACGTCTGTAGGCTGTTGATGATGTGCCGCAACAAATGCAACTCTCCGCTGCTCAATCTCGCCACTCATCCGTTGCTGCGGGAAATTCCAATATGAACCAAGGTTCAAGAATTCGTTTCGGTTTCGGTCTCTTATATATTAATGAGTTAAATTTATGGTTATATATTCGTTTTAGTTTCGGTCTCTTAGATTTGCAGTTTTCTAACAACGAAAGGCTAGATTGACCACAATTACAATTAAAATTGTATAATAAAATCATGTAGGAGCATATTTACATAATACTCAGCTGCCTCTTATGAGCTGGGGCAGCTGGAGTCACGCGTAAACCCCATATGAAAAAGCTCAACGTAACTGGGCATTTCTCCCGTCTTCTTTGCCTTCCATTTAGATCAATAAATTTAATTTATATCAAGTTTAGAAATTAAAACTGACAAATTAAGAAAACATAGTGTTCTTACATGAACAACTACATACTGGGAGGAGTTCATCCCTCCGCCCAACTATCGATCACGGTTGTGCCTCTGCGCCGCTGATCCCTGCAAGCTCCTCGCCTGTCATTTAGATATGTTGTCCGGTTTCATGCTAATATTGAATTAATATCTAACACTATTAAAGTTTTCGGTCATATACAAACCAAAATCTCGGGCGACCGGAAATGATCAATCATAGCGGCCCAATACCCGTCAGTCCAATACGGGGGCTTGACCGCCCATTTCTCCTCATCGATGGGGGCATTCCTCCATTTTTTGCATACAGAGTGTTTCTGATCACGCCAACTCCCCGACAAGTATATGAATAATCGGCCTTGGACCACGTATAGCAACGGAGGAGCTGCCTATCCACTATACTATTGAAAATTGCGGCTACAAAGAATTGGGGTCAAATATATATATGCGAAAGTAATAAACGTATGAATGCTTAATTATATAAGCTTACCGAGATCTCATCTAAAGCCACATACTTCTTGTCTTCTAAAGCCTTCGACGTCCAGTCCACTGCAACATAATTGGCTCCATCCTTTACTAAATGCAGAATGCGCTTCTTATTATTGCAGATCGAGGCAAAAAATTTCTTCAGTTCTTTCGCCCCGTGTTCAACGAAATCTTTGTTCGCTGAAAAGTGCACATCGATGTTCAGGCCATCTCGAGAATGAGCCCATACATCTTGCGCTTGTGTGGGACCATTTCTATAACAGCCACGACCCGCGGAATTAGAGGAACTGGCTCCGGGGTCTCCTTCAGTACATCCTCGTCCACGACCCGTAGAACTAGAGCAACTGGCTCCCGGGTCCCCCTCAGTCCGTTCACGAGTCCAACAAGAACTGAAGGCCATATCCTGAAAAATGAACTAATGCAACAGAAAAATATAGTAACAATTTCAAGAAATATGTAAGAAAAATTATATAGCTGTAGATGAAATGAGCAGTTAAGCAAATTATATAGCTGTAGATGAAATGAACAGTTAAGCAAATTAAATAGTTAAGCAAATTATATAGCTGTAGATAAAAGAAAAATGCGATAAACTAAACTTTTAAATTGTATACATGATTATGAATATTGCAAAAAGTAAATTAAAATTTAATGTTAATCATTATCTTCGGTAGTGCTACTCTCAGTCGCTGATTTTTGTTCAGAATCATTGATGAATTGGTCTACTACACGCGTTGTTCATTTTCGTCTACGGGTAGTTGATTTTGATGATCCGTCTTCTACAACAATCTCCGGATCGATGTCAGCCCTTAAAAAGCTAATGTCGTCGATATCCAAGGCCAGGTCTTGTAATGGTGTGACTGGTGTGTTTGGATAGCTAATTTCAAGATTTTCATCATCAGAATTTCCCATGTTAAAATAGTCTCGCGGATTTGTTCTGATAGAAACATTCCAGATAGCATCCCTAGGGTCCTCCACCTAAAAACACTGACGTTCTTAACTCACTAATATGTAAGGCTTATTCGTGAGCACGAGTCATGAAGAATTTAGTAGGAGTAGCCCGTTTTCTACTTTATATACTCGTCCATCTGTCTTGGTATTATACCAGAGACACTTGAATATGACAACTCTGTATGCATGATAACGTACCTGTACTATATCTTGCAACACACCGTAGCAGTCAAATTGTCCTGTGGTTGGATTGATATTTCTAGATGATGTGTAATCTCTTGTGGTTGATGTCAAAAAAACACCGCAGTTTTGGAACTTTCTACGTGAATCTCTACCTTGTGTATGAAATATATATCCATTAACGATATAACGAGTAAGACGCTCAACTGATGGATCTGGTTAAGATGCAATTATTTTTAAATCTTCTGTTATGTTGGCATCTACGGCTGTATGAACCTAATAAGGCATGATAAGTATTAGAAAAAATCGTATTTAGTTTAACGAATGAGAAATGAATTATATTTTAGTGATAAACTTACAAAATGGTTAAACCATGTCATAAATTCTCGATTTAAAACATCATTGATATGCCTCGATAACAGGCGACTCTTCAGTGGTATGTATTGAGCTTTCCATAAATCAAGTATGAAACAAATAATGCAGTTAGATAATTTCATATTTAAAAGTTGAAAAAAATAATAGTAAATATACATACTCTTGAAATAGGTCGATCTCGCCAGAGTTAAATAATACATATCTATGTATTGTGTCAATCTCCACACTATGAAGTGCGACATGTTTCACGGCACCTATTACGTTCCCACCTCCACGGAAGACTGATATTGTTCTTTGTCCTTCATGAACCACGACGTCCTCATTACGTCTTGGCCTGTTGAATACAGTCTCGGTTATCTCAAGGTATATAGAATAAAATGTCATGCATTCTTTAGCGAGAAACTCTTCGACAATCGACCCTTCGAGTCTAGCTTTATTTCATATATATCGTTTTATCCTAGACATAAGCATATGGATTTTAATTCGGTAATTTCAATTGATGAATTTTGATAAACATTATTTGACAGTTAAATTCAAATATTAAACTCTTAATCATTACTTACCTCTCGAATGGATACATCCACCCATAATTAACGGATCCACCTAAATTCCCCTCTTTTGCAAGATGAACTGTGAGATACAATATGATTGTGAAAAGCGTAGGCGGAAACAACATCTCCAATCTACTAAGAATGATAGGTATTTTGTTCTCTAGATTTCTAAAATCATCTGCCCTATATTCCTTAGAGCTTAAATATCACGACCCGAATTTGGCACGTGACCGACACTTAAATTGTGTGACGTCTAAAGATACCGACACAGTCCAAGTAAGCCAGAAATCAAGATCTAAACCCTGTTTGCTGAAATAAGGAGGTACAGTTTTAAAATTAATGAAAATGAGCCCATTAAATTTCAAAGATTGCTTAGTTTAAAGCATATGCCGAGTGGTTTTTGAAATGAAGTTAAAACAATTGGTTTCGTATTGGAAATTTTGACAGCACCTCCTTTGTAAATTTTGATAAAAACAAGTACATAATAATTATTATAACGACATCCTCTATTTGGGAGAAAAATCAACGACAAACGGCGGAAACAACCCATGCAAAGAATATACGACGCTCAAAAGTGAAGAATCACATGTATACTAAGTAAAAGAAAGCGCAATCGAACAAAACTAGTCGATTCTATTAAAATCGACCCAAAATATACATAAGTTCCTCTCGTTTTAAGTCAAATAATATACACGGTCTGATGGAGTGATACTAGATACAAAATACAAAATACACAAAAGAGGCGGTTACTAAACATTAACCCAGCTAACAAAATAAGCGACGAAATCTAAGATATGGGTCCGCAACGCTACTATGCGTCCATGTGATCTCTCCTGCAAGGAACTAAGGCTCAACGGGGATGAGTTGTCAACTCAGCGAATATACTAATATCAAACAGTTGAAATTGTATGCATAAACGAAATAGCGACTAAACCTATGCATCAGGTAGTCATGATATGTGATGGCATGTGAAACATGAATATGTCACTATATTGCTTATATAGAAGAAAACGAAAATCTCATCAAGTATTCCAAAATCTTGGTCGTGTTCATAAACTATTCTCAAATCCAGTGTCAAATATCGACACAATTCTTCAGTTCTAGCAGGCATCGTTCACCGAACGATCCTGACAACCAACAATATCGGTCGGTATCCTCTAGATATCCGCCATGTTTCTTAAACTATCTCTGCTATCGAGTGTCCTCGTTAGGCTCCCCGCCTCAAATGCAGCTTTCCTGTCTCTCGGTCTCAATCGGGTCCACCATATATCCGACTGTATACTCTCCCACTCAGTCCGGATAACGTAAAAATCCGCAACCGTATAGCTCCCGCACTCGGTTTGGAATAAAACCAAATCATAAAATATCAACTCATGGTGGACGTATCATATATATCACAAGAAACCGTAAAGATATAATCATTTATATCTTATCGACTATATCACGCGGTGAATTAAAACTCAAAACAACAGAAATATCATAAAGCAGCATTTCATGAATAAAAGTAATAATAATGATAAGGAGATACAATATATATCAAACAATAGTAAATGATGAGTGACAACCGTCATTAAGAATACTAGCAGTGTACAATAGGATATATATGACATGGCAAGTTCTAAATGTGTACGTGGCATGTTAATTACCGACGGGGTGTGGTGTATCATGTAAGTATGTGTAAGTGCAACATAAACTCATCGCTAATAGTGCAAATGTCCTAACAAGTATTAAGTAATAGTGTTTAATATGTATGAATGTATACAATGCAATTTCAGGTCTAATTATGCAAACAATATGAATGGAAAAAAATTATAACAAGTTTTTGGTTCCGGGCGCTATACGCCATCCATACAATGTTTCTGGTAGATATTTAGTCTACTCACCGGAACAAGTTGCGATCTACTCAGGTTCTATCACTCCTTTTCCTTTTCTCGTTACTTCCGAAGTCCCCGCGGTCAATTCTAACATCGAAATAAAACTTTCGTATATAAGTGGATAATTTCTGATATGACGAATACGTAAATTCTAAGTGAACTAACTTACGTAACATAATACGTTTGATTATCGTGTGCTATACATACCTAAAACTAACTAAGCTACCCCGAATCGTCGTATTTTGAGAAAACACTAAAACGTGATACGAAATATCCGTATCATACATTAAAATATCACAAAAAGTATAGCAATTAACTTCCAGATTTTTATACAGACTATCTTGGAAAAATTAAAGTATACCAGAGTCCTTAGATAACATACAGAGAGATACCCACACAAATTCAACACCTAACTCTACCTACAAACCGGCGGTAGCGGGAAAATTGGGTTTTCCGGTGGTCGAACTGTAAAGAATTGGGACCGGGTTTTAAGGGTGCAATCTAGGTTCTAACACCATCCTACTGTACTATTAGATTTATTTTGTGACTAATATATATATAGCAGACTGAGGCTAAAACTATAAACTAAACCACATTTTTCCGATATCATATACACTCTTTGGTACGTGAACTCTTACGAAAACATGAAAAGTTGGGTTTTTTTTTTACCTAATTTGAAAAATTCCATAGAACTCTAAGCATCAAGATGTGTGACAAGGAGTTGAGGAGGTTTAGCTTGAGTGATTTGAACCATCCTCCATGAAAACTCTAACTTTTCTTAGTGTGAGGGTGGAGAGGTATACTATTTTGGTGTTAAAGTGTTAGGAAAACTTAGTTTTAGTTTGATAAACTGAAACAAAATGAAAGGTGTTGTCTTGAAAGGAAAGGAGGAGATGTCACAATGAAATGGTGAGGTGCATGTGTGTAAGAATGAGGTGTTGGCTCAAGGTGTGTTATGTGTGAGGTTTAGTTTACCCTTAACACCTATTTACTCACTAAATGCACTTAAACCCTCATACAATCCAATAATCCTCTTTGCAATTAAAACTTTTCACTATAAAATTTTCTTTACAAACTAAAATCCATCTAAACTAATTATAATAATTCTTAAATACCATACTCGTTTATAAAATTCTTTTATTATAAATTTAAAATTTAAAATAACATTTAAAAATTAAATAATTATTTAAAATTTTTCCAAAACGTTACATTAAATCTCGGAAGCAATGACAAAGATCCGTCACAACCAAGACAAAATCCCTATCCTTTAATGCCCTAATTGCAACGGGGAGTAATTGTTGCATGATCACGTGACAGTCGTGAATTTTAAGATGAGAGAGCTTTTTATGTTTCATGTCCATACATTTAGAGAGATTTGAAGAATAACTGTCAGGAATCCTTACTTGCTCGAAAACTCTTAGAAAAGCACCCTTCTCTCTAGCGGACATCATATGCTTCGCTGCAGGAATTGACCATCTACCATTCCCCGTTTCTCGAGGGTGCAATTCAGGACGTAACCTTTCCTGTAAGTACCACTGTCGAACCGCAAGTGTATCCTTAAATTTGGATTTTATATTCAATAAGGTGTTAAGGAGTAGGCCGCATACGTTCTTCTTGATGTGCATAAAGTCTAAGTTATGATATAGATTGAGATCGTGCCAATATACTAGCTCGTTGAAAATGGGATTTTTCCTCCAGTGATTGCCAGCAACCTGTGGAATTGTATATTCCGTCGTTCTCCTGAAAACAACATTATTGAAACCTTGTGTGGCCTCCCACAACTTCAAACCCGTCAGTTCAGGAGGGGCTTGCATATGCTCTTGTTTACCATTGAACTTGCGACAATTACGACGATATGTGTGATTTATATCCAACCATCGACAGTGACCCGTGTAGCACTTGATCTTGCATGAGCCACTTTAGGATCACAAACGGTTTCCTCTAGACATACCGGGTAAGCTTTGTATTGGGTTAGCGTAGGCTAGAAAATCGTTGATTGTCTACAAAAACGCCTCACGAAGTGTAAATGTCTCCTACTTGTGGGAATCGTATACCTGCATACATGCTTCCCATAACTCCTTCAGTTCCTCAATCAACGGTCTTAAGTATACATCGATGTTATTTAAAAGAGATGTACTTCCAGGGATCAATAAAGACATCTGTGTGTAGAAATACTTCATACTCATCCACGGAGGTAGATTATAAACAACAAGTGTAACAGGCCCGTTCCCTTATAAAAATGTATATGAGGGAAAACTTCCCGTTATGTAGGCCTCACGTGTCAACACGTGAGCACATATATGCAAAGCATATAGGCGCTGCATTTAAGCAACTAATAGGCTAAACGAAGCCTCACGTGTTAACACGTGAGCGCCTATGTGCAAAGTATATAGGCGCTGCATTTAAACAACTAGGGGGTTAAAAGCGCCTTATGTGTTAACACGTGAGCACTTATATGCAAAAGCATATGAGCGCTAAAAGCAAACAAACAGAACCCTCATTAGGGATCATGTGCCACACGTGAGTCCTTCCAAAACTTCTCGCAACTAATAGAATTAAATCCTATGCAATAGAATTAAATTCTATTTGGGAGATCCTTCTCTAACAGAGAATATTGGATGAACTATCCGATAGAATTAAATCCCACGTGGGAATATTTCCTTGATCATTCTTAAAAATAGCAAGATCTTCTCTGTTAAACAGAGGACCCTTGGATTAATGATCCAACGGTAATTATAAAACCACTAATCGACCACCTGATAGAATAAAATTCTATCTTAGGAAAAATATTTCCTAATCTTGTTAAACAAACAAGAAAACCTCTCAAATGAACAGAGAGCTTTCGGATTAAAACCCAATGTTGAATAAAATTCACCGATTGATCTTAAGATCATTTTTTTAATCTCTCAACCAAAGATTTGCTCAACGAAATTGATCTTTTCCCTTCTCCTATAAATAGGAGAAAAAAAAGGAAACGGGAGGAAAAAAAGGAGGAGACGAGACAGAGACAAAGACTAAAAAAATGAGAGAATTCAATTCTCGGGGAAAACTTTTTGTTCGTAAGAAGAAGCTAGGTAAAGGAAAACAAAAAGATCATTTCTTTGCCTCTCTAAGGGTTTAACCCTTCTTAGAAGAACTTAGTTCTTCCTCTGGTTGAGATCTGCAGAAGCAGACCTCTCCATAAGTTAAGAATTTAATTCTCATCTGGGAGATTCTGTTATGCAGATTCAAAACCTAGGGGAAAGAACCGAGTTCAAAGAATTTAATTCTTACAAAAGCATATAGGAATTTAATTCCTTTGATAAAACTAGGGTTTAACCCTATAAAAAGAATTTTATTCTTACAAAACAAGAGACCTAAGATCCTCTAAACCCAAAGGGCAGTGCCCATTTTGAGGGCGCCTCACGTGTTCACACATGAGCACCGCAAGAACCAAGTGCTTAGCACTTCTATATAAAAGGGGGAATAAAATCAAGGGAACAGCTCCCACTTTGGGGCGCTTCACGTGCTCATACGTGAGCGCCTCCAAAGTTCAGCGTTTAACACTAATTTAGAGCCTCATGTGGGAACACGTGAGTGCTGAATATACACCAGTGCTTAGCACTATGGGAAATTGACTTCAGTCCAAATTAGCTATGTTTCCTGAGGTCAAAATCTCTTTGATCTCCAAGCAACTGAGCCCCCTGTGCTCATGTTTGCCTAAACTAATCTCAGTCTCAAACATAACTGATGATCTCCCAACAGATGATATCCAAAATGATATTCGTCCCGCATTCTACTGAGGAAATCCTAGTCTCGAAATATGACTAATGATTTCTGGGTTTACCACTAATCCCTTTTCCCCTCAAATACGGGGATTGGTTCAAGGGTACATCTCTCCACACCTCTGATATATGTTATTGTAATTCCTCAACGTCTTCAGGGAGGTGGTGGGTCCCGACAACCAACAGCTCTTTGGTGCACTTCCAAAATAACGTGCACATCTCAAATCAGATCGCACCCCAAATTGGGTGTATCCCATATCAACACCGTTCATCTTGTCACGTAACAAATACACCTGCACGTAAGATGAACAATGGACCGTAATGTATTTAAACTAACAACAGACCGAAATGTCCTCAAACTAAACTTTGCCTCCAAAATAGCGACAAGGACAAAAATGTCCTTAAAATAACAACATAACGAAATGTCCTCAAATTAAATCTCGCCTCCAAAATGGTGACAATGGACCGTCATGTCCTTAAAATAACAAAAGACCGAAATGTCCTAAAACTAAACATCGCCTCCAAAATGGTGACAATGGACCATAACGTCCTTAAACTAACAACAGACCGAAATGTCCTCAAACTATACCTCGCCTCAAAAATGGCGACAATGGACCGTAATGTCCTTAAACTAACAACAGACCAAAATGTCCTCAAACTAAACCTCGCCTCCAAAATGGCGACAAGGACCGTAATGTCCCTAAACTAATAATGGACCGGGACATCCTTAAACTAACATTCACCTCCAAAATGGTGATAATCGAGCCCCAAATGCTCACCCCCTTTTAAGTTGATCTTAATCTCAAACTAGATTAACGATCCTTAAATCAAACTAAATCCAAATATAAGAATATACGGATTTGGACTAATCCACACCCTACGGACGACAACATAAATTAGTCTCCGTATACAATCCACGGTGTAACATCTCAGAAAAATAAAATATTATTTTTGGGAATTTATATAATGGAATAATAAATATTAGAGATATTTTAAAGTATGGAGACTAGTTTTAAATGATATGGTATAATTATATACCGATAAATTGGGAAATATTTGGAAAATTATACTAAATATCGATTTTTAAAAGAATGTATGAAGATTGGGGATTTTACAATTTAGTATTCAATTAATTGTATATACGTTAGTATTACTAAACCCGATTAGTACTTAATCAGGCATTG
The DNA here is from genome assembly GCA_030015575.1 of Agapanthus africanus. NCBI lineage: Eukaryota > Viridiplantae > Streptophyta > Magnoliopsida > Asparagales > Amaryllidaceae > Agapanthus > Agapanthus africanus. Next base: position 107,821,933 of record CM057348.1, read on the forward strand.
ATTTTGTTTTGTGCATGTGACATGCACCATGTCGTGTTACACACTTGTTACATTTTTCTACCATGACTTATTTCTTTTTCAAGAATGGCTTTGTTTTAAAATGAGATTAAAAGAAAGAGAAAAGATAAATAAAAAGAAAAGAAAAAAAAATAAAGAATGGGAGGCATGGCATGAGGTATGGGCTTAGGGAGGAGAGAGAGAGAGAGGGGGTGGGGGGTCTTTGACTTTGGGCTCATTTGTGTTCACTTCTTCATCTTCAACATTTCTTCTTCCCTTCTCCCTTACCATGGCTGCCCTCTTCTCCACCTCCTCTACATCCTCACAACACCCTCAATCCCACATCAAAACACTTCATTTCCTTCATAAAAAATGTGCACAAGCTCATTACAAGCATGGGAGATCACGAAAGTTTGGATTTTGAGCACTTGGAGCAACTCAAGAAAATTCTTGAGTTGCTAAATGAGGTATTTCCTTCACCAATAGTGTAGTAATTCATTTGCTTTAACTTCTATTTTATTTTAGAAGTGATTAAGTAAGGTTTAGTGAGGTTTGAAAATTCTAAGAAGAGGTTAGGGGATTTTATGAGATGTGAAGTGTAAATTGAGATTATTGGTGACTACAACCCCTGTACTGTTAGTATTGTGAACTAAAACCAGAGATTTAAACCCAAGACTTGAACTTAGAAACCCTGATATCAGAAGTTTGTGGGAATTGTTATGATATTTAGAGATCTGCTACGACCCGAGGCAGCTGAAAAATATTTAGCGATTACTGAGAGGTGTGCAGGCAACCTAGAAGCTATACCCAAGACCCGAGACCCTAAATCTTCACTGTAGCCGCAAATTATCATGTTTTGGCCGCAAATTGCGGCTTTGGTACGGTGGAATCGCCTCGTGGTTGTTCCATGGCTCCATTTTAGGCAAATTAGACCTATCCCATATGCAGAATTGGCTAATTTCATCTGAAACGAAATCTGGAAGTGTTTTTTTATGTTGCTGCTTTGGTTTTGCGACTATTTATGACTTGGATTTTAGTATTTAGGTTTTGACTCGGCGGTGTGACGTTTGCACGTCAGTCTCAAGGGTTGTTTGGTTATTCTTGCATGTGTAGACCATAGGTTCTAACCTATATGTGTTTCGTATGCCGTTTTGGTTTTCATCCGCGATTTCGGTTTACGATACTATGTGTGATATGTGTAGGTACCCATGTGGACGTCGTACGACAAGGAGGAGCAAGGCGACATCGACTTCGGCAAGTAAGGATCAAGGTGAGTAGATATATATCTACGGGGGAAGTCGGGTGGATGGCGTATAGCACCCCTGCATTTTCGTAGTACGGTATACGAATGTGTTATATCTATATACTTATGTGTTATCATGAGATGTGTATTCTTAGCAAGAAATGCATTAGGTGACTTTGGGTTAGTGTTAGCGTATTTGGAAGTTAATTCTCAGGTTTAGTTTTTAGTCACGAAACCCTAGAGTAAGGTACACACACGCACACACGGGATATGATTTTGGTGTATATGATATATGTATATATATGTGTGTGTGTATTGATATATATATATATATATATATATATATACATACACACACACATATATATATATACGTATACACGGGTGATGAGGATAGTATGTGATACTTGGAGAAGAGTCGATGTGATTAGGCATGATGCCGCGAGATCGGTGATGTAAATTGGGTCGTGTTATGATATACGACATGATATATAAGTGGATCGTTGGGCGATGTGTTTCATACACACGCGGATATATGTTGATGGTATCGAAATGTACTAGACTTTAGATCAGTACACTTAATTCATGATTTATGATAGTGATACCATATGATTAATGAGATAAATATGATATTGACCCGTACCCCGATTTCGGGATGCCGTACGATGGATTTTACCGTACGAAATATAAATATGATGATTGATCTGCACTTTTGATTCGAGGATGTCGTATTATATATATTTTATCGTACGTTGCGCTATTGAGGCAGGATCACCGACTACTAGATATATCGACTCAGACTTAGATGGATTTCCTTACCTTTTTAACTAGTCTTTTAGTTTAGTCCTGTAGTTTATTTAGTAGATGTTAGACTGGGCTCGAGTCATACTTATTTTCAGAAACTAACGAATTGTGGGTATTTTCAAAAGACAACTCGATGGATATTACGGATTTTTCAAAGGACGCACCTTTTCATAAAAACACCGTAGCCTCTGTTTCCTAAAAACCATGATTCATGCTTTTCCAAATGCCAAAACTGTATGACTCGTATATATAAACGTATATCCTTAAATGTTGCATTTACTAATCATCCTCCGTTTAATTCATGTTATATTCATCGCATTGTATGCTTATACCTGCGTTTCTATAGTCATTACAAACCCTTGTTGTCAGGACACCAGCACCATTACCGATGATGTGTATGTCTACGAACACTTGCTTGCTGGCTCACACACATCATTATCGGTAATTTCCATGTCATGTACACCTTAGAGAATAGTATTCCATTGATATAACTTGCTAGCTGATAGTTCCAATATGCTTGCTTTCATATGCTAAATTAGATATTGCACTCTTTTATTTAGATATCCATGCATGTGTATTCATCTATTTGTCATGAAATATTATAGGGATTTATGCCGGTAAATCACTGTTTATTTACTCTCGATTTGGGATTTGATATTTCCATGAGATTTCTGGACTTGGAGAAACCGCAAGGATTTTATAAGCACATTTTCATTTCAAAAGATAAAAATTGCAGTTTTCTCGTGATATGATTTCAGAGGTGTCCACCATGAGTTTTCTCGGTCCTTGAGCGGTATCATACACCTGATTCGAGGAGGAGGAGGAACCGTCTGCGGATGCATGGTGGACCCGGTGCGGTATCCCGAGGCAAGATGGTCGCAGATGATGGCGTTGAGCCTGGCAGGGGAGCACTACCGACCGGTTATTTATGACACGGCGGATATCCGGAGGATATCGACTTAGTCGTGAGATTTGATGATTTGGGCCAGTCCGGATTGCCGGAGCCCAGGGGCTAGTCCGGATTGCCGGAGCCCGAGGTATTGAGACATTGAGATATTGAGATTATATGATAGGGGCCAGTCTGGATTGCCGGAGCCCGAGATATTGGATATTGGGATATATGTTTTGTGTCGATGCTTGACACGGATTCTATATTGATTTCATTGATGATACCTCGATTTTTATATACAAAAATCTCACTAAATTATGAGAACAGTTTCTTCATTCATGATGTATTCTGTTTCATTTATAATGCATTCATACATCATATATATGATATTTTGTTACCTTAGGCACTGACACGAGCACTTGGTATTACACTTATGTATAGATATTTACCTTTGCCATTATTTAGATGCTTCAGGATATATTATCGTATGACCTAGGATTGAGTCATACATGCGATTTCTTCTCGGTGATATTTTCTACTCACGAGTTGGCAACTCACCCCCGTTGTGCCACAGTTCTTACAGGTTTTGTCGTACAGGTTTCATTGCGGCTTGCTGGCACACTGCTTCCTCCCGAGTGATTGCCTTGGTAGGTGGGTTCACTCGCATCGTGAGCACCATTGTATTTTATTTATATTCAGTTGTATCTAGTAACTCCATCAACCAGACTTGTATATTTGATAGACTTAGAAGACCAGTGTTTATTCTTTCGACCTTAGAGTCGCGCTTGTATTATTATGGTTTTCTGGTGGATATTGGTTTTCTTCTGAGTTTTGATCATCGCCCTTCGACGTTGTATATTATATTGCTTGCGTGGTTGTGTTCGTCTATTGGCGAAGAGCTAGCTCCCGCTTGGGGATGCCTTTATTCATTATGTATATTATTCATGTTTATACCCGTTTGGGGCCAGTATTTACAAAGGCGACTGCCGAAATTTTCGGGATAATATGATGTTGCTTTTAAATGTTTAATACCATTTATTTTATTTTAACCACTTGCTTTAAACAAGTTTTCCTTCACTTCTAATTTAAAATGGTTTAGATTTCTGGGCTTTTGGGCTTACTTGAATTAGGTATGTTGTTATAGACTTCATATGATTCAAGTGCCTGTCACGTGCCATTTCGGGTCGTGACAAAGTTGGTATCAGAGCGCTAGGTTTGCCCTTGGTTCGAGTCTATGTTTGATTATGCAGAGTGTAGGGCGTGTATATATATATATATATATATATATATATATATATATATATATATTCGTAACCTAGGCTTGACCTTACGGAACTTAGACTTGGTCGAGGGGGTATTAGACCCGAACTTTCGTCGCATAGGTTGACCTTGGTTGATGGAGTTGTTGACTTAAGTAGAGTGACATACCGTATGTATGTTCCGCGACATACTTACGATACGCTACTCCACTTAAGAACTCTTAGGATGTACATTTCTTTGCACAGTATTTTATTCGTTCATATGATCTATCCTCATCGATATCGGTTGGTGGTTTTGTTACCACGATTGCATAGGCAGAGAGAGCTGCGGCTAGAGTTGCGGTCAGCATGAGCCCGTCTTGGATGGGGACTGACCAGGGCGTAATTCCGGTGACACACGATTGCATAGATGTGTCGTTTTATTGTGTTTTTTGCGCCATGAGCGTTTGATGGATTGCTTTTACAAAAATTTCTCGAACGTCCAGATCAGCACCAGAGGATTGGGCCACTGCTAGAGGCCGGCTAGAATGTGATGACCGTTAATGTATCGTCTATTATTGAGGATTGAGGCATTGTTCAGCGTGCGGATGAATGAGCCAGCTGTTGCTGCGACTGATAAGGTATCGTCCCAGATGTTTGAAACTATTGCAGCATGAGTTGTACTTAGGGATTTGATTGAAGATCGCTAGTCACTCAAGGATGAATGACTAGGACATGTGGTTCATTGCATACCCCGGTGCGAGGTCATCAGATTAATTGATTTTAGATAGAGAAGACTTCATGCAGGTAAGTTGAGAGTCGATAGAAAACGATCGATTGTCAGAAACCCATTTTCCAAGTTTAAGGTATTCGGAAAAACATACAAGTAATTCTGTGAACCCTCTAGAAGAATGAAACCCTAACTCGACATAATGACCATGGAAACGCTTTTGAACCTTAGGGTTTGCGGCAGTTCCGCGGTGCCATTAATGAGGCTTGGGTTTGCCCTTCTACGGCTGGTCCATAGGTACTGTGGCATGTACTGGATATTATTAAACTGTACTCAAGAGTTGAGCTCTCGGGGAATTATGGGACTTTGATGAATCGATCAAAAATTTCAACGTCGTCCGGATATCATGTGATGGGATACATTGCTTGGAGACTCTAGATATGAGTATAGCCGTTGTAGCGCAGTCCATACAGCTATGAAGAGACGAGTCCGAATCAGTCGACATTAGAGAAAAGTGGAGTAAGAGGTTCATACGAGATTTTGATGAGATGACGTTCCACTCCGTTGACACCAGAGATGTGATACGCATGCAGAGGCGTTGAGTATGGATATATCTTCCAGAAGGAGTCGTGATGAGTATGCAGCCGTTCCGGAACAAGAAATAGATTTAGTAAAGGGTGATAACATTCGGGTAGTTCAACAGAAACGAGATTGGGGAGAGACTGGAAATACTAAACGAGAAGACTTGGACCCAGGATCGGTCGTATTACGCACACCCAGTAGGCCAGAGTTCGGCAGCATCGACGAGACATGTTATGAGTGACCATGATAGTTGGCCAGAGATCTTTAGAGGATGTGCCAGAGCGGAACTGTTTCCGTCATCGTTCCATATTAGGCCATTGAGCCGAGGAGCTATATAACTAGCAATTCGCAGTGAGAGACGCGAGCCTAAAGGCACCAGGCGCCAGACCATGAAAAGGAGGAAAGTAGATATCTTGCTCTACTAGCTTTGGATGAACCGACACCTTCTTGATTTTGAAGGAAGGACATATCGACGACAGTGTTAATAATTTGCGACTTGGTGATTCGAATACCACGTGTCCGTCATTTTGGATTTTTGTATTTTGGGCGATCTATTTGCATGATTAAGATTTTGTGCACCACGGTTGCACTCGACTTCGATTGGATGTCATTCGAGATGTTGATTTTGATTTCATGTCTATGGTATGCATGTGAATTGACTTGTGATTTTGGTGTAGTTTTCATGTACGTTTAGTATTTTGATTCGATTTTATGCACGCTGATGCACGTGGTTGTGAGATTATATACCACGGTATACCTGATTTGGATTGAGATGTGTTGTATACCGTCGATTTCGATTGTGATATTCGATATTTGTTTTCGTGCACCTTGTACGCTTGAGTTGGATTCTTGCGCGTACTTGGCGCGCTTGAGGCGATTTTGGTGCACACCAGATGCACGAAATCAGGATTCTTCGTGCATATCAGTTGCACCTGATTTTTTTGTCAGGCACACTCGTTGCCCTTGACGGGTGTTTTCGTGCACACCCATTGCACTTATATTTTGTTTCTGTGCACATAAATGGCACATGCATTGATTTCGATTTCTATGCGCACCAGATGCACGCGGCATTCTTGTATGTATTTTGGGATTGGTTTCTTTTGGAGCAGTATGTTTTATGATATTTACTATTTGGTATAGTAACTGAACAGGACTAGTCAGAGAACAGTACCTGAATATGTTTTTGCATGCATCGATAGTTACCGAAGGGATTTCCAAAAAAGGAGCTATAGTCTCAGTATTTTTTTGTGTGTCCCAGATGACACGAGCATTTTATAAAGGAAATCCTTCTAAATTATTTTCAAAACGGCGGGACGTATGTTAAACAAAAGATATATATATATATATATATATATATATATATATATATATATATATATATGTATGTATGTATATGGAATTATTTTCTTACAATAAACGTCCGCTACTTATGCTGTGATACGCGTATCGCACAGTGACTTGAAAAAAGGTTTGGCATGCATTTCTTTCAGATGTTTTGACGAGTTTACAATGATGCATACATGATTTAGTTTTGATATATATCATGTTGGTTTTCGTATTGGACTTTGACATTGGTGTCTTCACCATAGCTCCGATGATTGAGGGATGCTTGACGGGGTTTTGATTTTTGAGTTATTCACTCGTTTTTCATGCGCATGCATTGCGCTACGATGTGTTTTGTGCATGTATGATTTCGGAGCCCCGACGACTTGACCATTTTACTGAAATGTTTTAGTATTTGAAGGGTTTAAATTTAAATTCGGGGACCGAAATTATTTAAGGGAGGAAGACTGTAACATTTTAGAAAAATAAAATATTATTTTTGGGAATTTATATAATGGAATAATAAATATTAGAGATATTTTAAAGTATGGAGACTAGTTTTAAATGATATGGTATAATTATATACCGATAAATTGGGAAATATTTGGAAAATTATACTAAATATCGATTTTTAAAAGAATGTATGAAGATTGGGGATTTTCCAATTCAGTATACAATTAATTGTATATAAGTTAGTATTACTAAACCCGATTAGTACTTAATCAGGCATTGATTTTGTTTTGTGCATGTGACATGCACCATGTCATGTTACACACTTGTTACATTTTTCTACCATGACTTATTTCTTTTTCAAGAATGGCTTGGTTTTAAAATGAGATTAAAAGAAAGAGAAAAGATAAATAAAAAGAAAAGAAAAGAAAAGAATAAAGAATGGGAGGCATGGCATGAGGTATGGGCTTAGGAGAGAGAGAGAGAGAGAGAGAGAGAGAGGGTGAGGGTCTTTGACCTTGGGCTCATTTGTGTTCACTTCATCATCTTCAACATTTCTTCTTCCCTTCTCCCTCACCATGGCTGCCCTCTTCTCCACCTCCTCTACATCCTCACAACACCCTCAATCCCAAATCAAAACACTTCATTCCTTTCACAAAAAATGTGCACAAGCTCACTACAAACATGGGAGATCAAGAAAGTTTGGATTTTGAGCACTTGGGGTAACTCAAGAAAATTCTTGAGTTGCCAAATGAGGTATTTCCTTCACCATTAGTGTAGTGATTCCTTTACTTTAACTTCTATTTTAGTTTAGAAGTGATTAAGTAAGGTTTAGTGAGGTTTAAAAATTCCAAGAAGAGATTAGGGGATTTTATGAGTTGTGAAGTGTAAATTGAGGTTATTAGTGACTACAACCCCTGTAGTGTTAGTATTGTGAAATAAAAGCAGAGATTTAAACCAAAGACTTGAACTTAGAAACCCCGATATCGAAAGTTTGTGGGAATTTTGATGATATTTAGAGATCTGCTACGACCCAGGGCACCTGAAAAATATTTGGTGATTACTGAGAGGTGTGCAGGCAACCTGGAAGCTATACCCAAGACCCGAGACCCTAACTCTTCACTGAGGCCACAAATTATCATGTTTTGGCTGCAAATTGCGGCCTTGGTACGGTGGAATCGCCTTGTGCTTGGTCCATGGCTCCATTTTAGGCAAATTAGACCTACCCCATATGCAAAATTGGCTAATTTCATCTAAAACGAAATCTGGAAGTGTTTTCTTATGTTGCTGCATTGGTATTGCGACTATTTATGACTTGGATTTTAGTATTTGGGTTTTGACTCGGTGATGTGACGTTTGCACGTCAGTCTCGAGGGTTGTTCGGTTATTCTTGCATGCGTAGACCATAGGTTCTAACCTATGTGTGTTTCGTGTGCCGTTTTGGTTTTCATTCGCGATTTCGGTTTATGATACTATGTGTGATATGTGTAGGTACCCATGTGGACGTCGTACGACAAGGAGGAGCAAGGCGACATCGACTTCGGCAAGCAAGGATCAAGGTGAGTAGATATATATCTACGGGGGAAGTCGGGTGGATGACGTATAACACCCCCGCAGTTTCGTAGTGTAGTATACGAATGTGTTATATCTATATACTTATGTGTTATCATGAGATGTGTATTCTTAGCAAGAAATGCATTAGGTGATTTTGGGTTAGTGTTAGCGTATTTGGAAGTTAATGCTTAGGTTTAGTTTTTAGTCACGAAACCCTTGAGTAAGGTACACACACACATGCACACACGGGATATGATTTTGGTGTATATGATATATGTATATATGTGTGTGTGTGTGTGTGTGTGTGTGTGTGTGTGTTGGTGTGTTGATACACAGACATACACATATACATATACACGGGTGATGAGGATAGTATGTGATACTTGGAAGAGTCGATGTGAATAGGCATGATGCCGCGAGATCGGTGATGTAAATTGGGTCGTGTTATGATATACGACATGATATATGAATGGATCGTTGGGCAATGTGTTTCATACACACGCGAATATATGTTGATGGTATCGGAATGTACTAGACTTTAGATCAGTACACTTAGTTCATGATTTATGATAGTGATACCATATGATTAATAAGATAAATGTGATATTGACCCGTACCCCGATTTCGGGATGCCGTACGATGGATTTTACTGTACGAAGTATAAATATGATGATTGATCCGCACTCTTGATTCGAGGATGTCGTATTATATATATATTTTATAGTACGTGGCGCTATTGAGGCGGGATCACCGACTACAAGATATATCGACTCGGACTTAGATGGATTTCCTTACCTTTTTGACTAGTCTTTTAGTTTAGAACTGTAGTTTATTTGGTAGATGTTAGACTGGGCTCGAGTCATACTTATTTTCAGAAACTAACGAATCGTGGGTATTTTCAAAAGACAACTCGAGGGATATTACGGATTTTTCAAAGGATGTACCTTTTCATAAAAACACCGTAGCCCCTGTTTCCTAAAAACCACGATTCATGCTTTTCCAAATGCCAAAACTGTATGACTCATATATATAAACGTATATCCTTAAATGTTGCGTTTACTAATCATCCTCCGTTTAATTCATGTTATATTCATCGCATTGTATGCTTATATCTGCGTTTCTGTAGTCATTACAAACCCTTGTTGTCAGGACACCAGCACCATTACCGATGATGCGTATGTCTATGAACACTTGCTTGCCGGCTCACACACACATCATCGGTAATTGCCATGTCATGTACACCTTAGAGAATAGTATTCCATTGATATAACTTGCTAGCTGATAGTTCCAATATGCTTGCTTTCATATGCTAAATTAGATATTGCACTCTTTTATTTAGATATCCATGTATGTGTATTCATCTATTTGTCATGAAATATTATGGGGCTTTATGCCGGTAAATCACTGTTTATTTACTCTCGATTTGGGATTTGATATTTCCATGAGATTTCTGGATTTGGAGAAATCGCAAGGATTTTATAAGCTCATTTTCATTTCAAAAGACAAAAATTGCGGTTTTCTCGTGATATGATTTCAGAGGTGTCCACCATGAATTTTCTCGTCTCTAGAGCGGTATCATACACCTGATTCGAGGAGGAGGAGGAACCGTCTGCGGGTGCATGGTGGACCCGGTGCGGTACCCCGAGGCAAGATGGTCGCAGATGATGGCGTTGAGCCTGGCAGGGGAGCACTATCGACCGGTTATTTATGACACGGCAGATATCCGAAGGATATTAATGTAGTCGTGAGATTTAATGATTTGGGCCAGTCCGGATTGCCGGAGCCCAGGGGGCAGTCTGGATTGCCGGAGCCCAAGGTATTGAGACATTGAGATATTGAGATTATATGATAGGGGCCAGTCCGGATTGCCGTAGAACGAGATATTGGATATTGGGATATATGTTTTGTGTCGATGCTTGACACGGATTCTATGTTGATTTCATTGATGATACCTCGATTTTTATATACAAAAATCTTACTAAATTAAGAGAACAATTTCCTCATTCATGATGTATTCTGTTTCATTTGTAATGCATTCATACATCATATATATGATATGTTGTTACCTGAGGCACGGACATGAGCACTTGGTATTACACTTACGTATAGATGTTTACCCTTGCCATTATTTAGATGCTTTAGGATATATTATCGTATGACCTAGGATTGAGTCATACATGCGATTTCTTCTCGGTGATGTTTTCTACTCACGAGTTGGCAACTCACCCCCGTTGTGCCACAGTTCTTGCAGTACAGGTTTCATTGCGTCTTGCTGGCACACTGCTTCCTCCCGAGTGATTGCCTTGGTAGGTGGGTTCACTCGTATCGTGACCACCATTGTATTTTATTTATATTCAGTTGTATCTAGTAACTCCATCAATCAGACTTGTATATTTGGTAGACTTAGAAGACCAGTGTTTATTCTTTCGACCTTAGAGTCGCGCTTGTATTATTGTGGTTTTCTGGTGGATATTGGTTTTCTTCTGAGTTTTTATTCTCTCCCTTCGGCGTTGTATATTATATTGCTTGCGTGGTTGTGTCCACCTATTGGCGAAGAGCTAGCTCCCGCTTGGGAATGCCTTTATTCATTATGTATATTATTCATGTTTGTACCCGTTTGGGGCCAGTATTTACAATGGAGACTCTGCCGAAATTTTTGGGAAAATATGATGTTGCTTTTAAATGTTTAATGCCATTTATTTTATTTTAACCACTTGCTTTAAACAAGTTTTCCTTCACTTCTAATTTAAAATGGTTTAGATTTCTGGGCTTTTGGCTTACTTGAATTAGGTGTGGTCCTATAGACTTCACATGATTCAAGTGCCAGTCATGTGCCATTTTGGGTCGTGACACACGGGCAACCAAAAATAAAACAAAACATACAAACAACACGAAGTGAACTGCCGGAGCAGGAGAAAGTGGTTATTGTGATGCGGTAACGTAATTAACTGCAGGGGCTTGCGCCTGCAGGAAAGAGCATCCCCACAATAAAAAACCTGTCACAAACGAGGGGGAATCTGATGAAGTCTGCTACAACGGCCGCATTCGTACAAACCTCTGATATACGGTGCCATAAATCAACTTGGTATTTTCGGAGAGGTGGATGGATAAATCCAAATAGCATCTGCTCCCAAATTCAGGCAAGATGACCTACCCGATTTCGTCTCTGTTTCCGGCGGTGAACAGATTCTGGCACGCCCGGTGGGACCTTTTCCTCTTTCCACTCCACACTTCGTGTGTCGTGTTCACGAACAAAATTGCGATTTTCTATGGTTGCCCTTGGATTCGAGGTACATAGATTTGGTGTCTTGCTCCTGTGCGGGAAATAAGTCAATGGCTTCCAGCTGCACAAACTACAACAGCAACTCCCACTCCGCCCCCACTGAAGGAGTGACGTATGGACCAAATGCGGCCTACATCTTTTCAAGCCAGTGGAACAGGTGACTCTGGCCACGACTGGATTGTTCTTCAGGACCATGCTCCCACTAGCAATTTTTAGCGCCCCATTGCTACCAAAGGAAGCTCCAAAGAAGTCGGTCTTTGATCGACTCGCAACCACTATGGCCCCTCTCAACGGGTCGTCAAAGTCAGCCACCTCAGTCTTCAACAGGATGAGCTGAAGCTCAAGTGGGCCCACAAAGAGGCTCGTGATACCTGAGAAGGTTATCCCAAAACGGATAGTCCTCCCAACTCATGCTACAGATGAAGTCGTTAAAAGTGCTTCCCCTATCAGAAAGTCGTTCTTCGACAGATTGGCCATTCCCTCTCAACAGATGTCAGATTTTGACAGGCTGGCACCAACAGCAGCCCTTCATCAAAGCCGGGGGCATGATGGAGCCACTCCCACAATTAAGGTGGTCCCATCTGCAAGACATGCTCGACGGCGCCACTGGCGTCGAGTGAGAAGAGCTGGGGCAACTCCCTCTCTGGACTTACTCCACCAGCTCCAATGGTGGAAGTTGACGCTGTTGTTCTAACCGAAAACAGTTTCAACCTGCTTAGAAGGGTGCGAAAGAACTCTCCAACTACGGTACTGAAGAAATTTCCCCCGCCTGCTGAAAACATGATGCAGGCAAAGTTGGAGCAACCCCTCTCAGCGGATCTCCTCCCGAATTTACAGGGTCTGGCGGAAAGTCTAAGGCTTTGTAATTGACAAAGACTACTCTCGCCGGCTGAAGAAAATGAAGGCTCAGCAAGAGGAGGACCATCCCTCCGCTATACCACGGAAGGCCTCGTCCATATGGGCGCCTGTTACAACGGCCCCTTCAACTTCTACCTCTCACAAAAGGAGAAGGCCGGAGAAAGTCCCGATGCCTACGGCAAATTCCAAAGGTGCTGGACCCAAACTCCCCAAGTTTAGGGGCATAATCATCCACACGGTTTATATGGCTTCAGGGAAAGAGGAAAGTCGTGCTTCTGTGGGTCAACGACCATTCACTCGGTCATTGAAAAAAGCTCAAGAGCAACAACAAAAGCTCCAAGCGATGCTGATCAAAATGTCAGCACTCACCGGGAAGAAAGAATGCTTGGAATCAACTTCTGAACAGCGCCAGGAGGAGGAGACTGATATAGAGTTCCTACGAAGGGTGCTGGAAAGAAAAGACAATGAGGCTGCGGAACAGGCTACTAATATAAAGCAGATGGCGCTTCTGTTCCAAGACATGGTGAGAATGATGATCTAACCAGAACCTCCAGCTGAAGACCCGCCGTTAATCATTGAGGACGACAGAGGGGAAACATTAAACCCCCATCCAGCTTTATCAACAGCCAAGGAGAAAACGATCTATAACGCTGCCCTTGATGATTACATAGCTCAACAAATATGAGCTCATCAAGCGAGTGAAGCGGCTAGCCAAGTCGTCAGAACTGGGCGACCCTATCCAGGTTGGTACGATCAAATCAAGTACCCGCCGGGATATACAATTCCCAAGTTCCACGTGTACAAGGGGACGTGCAATCCCCACCAGCACGTCGCTCAATTCAGAGCTTTGTGCGGTAATACCGGAGGCGACGACAAATTGCTGCTTCGCCAGTTCGTTGGCAGCTTGTCGGAGATGGCATTTGAATGGTACTCGAAGCTCCCAAATGACCCCATCAAAATATTCACAGAAATGGAGCTACTATTCACACAGCGGTTCGCCAGCGCAAGTGAGAACACCCCGATCATGGCGTTAATCAATGCCAGGGTGAAGCCAGGTTAGACCTGGGTTCAATATGCGATCCGGTGGTGGAACCTATGGTCAAAATGCGAACAACGCATCGAAGAAGATCCTGCTGTAGGCATGTTCACAGGGACTCTCGATCCTCAGGCGACCGTGACCCAGTTCATGACGTTCTTCAAGCCGACCACCTTCCAGGATTTGATTGACAAGCTGGCCCAAATGGACCAGATGGGCCACGAGCCACCCTCTTCAAAAATGGACCCTCGGAATGCAAAGGGTTAAGGAAAAGCGGCCTTTGTTTTCAACGCTCAACAACAACTGAGTGACCCGAAACAGGTTGCTCGCCAAAACAATGCGCGCCTGCGCCAATCCCTCGAAGAGAAGCTAGGACATGCCTGCTCGTTTCCCCATAATAAAATGAGGAGATTGTTCGAGCTAGCACTGCGCAACAAACTCATTGCGTTGCCAGATCCAAGACGTTCACCGCAGCCTGGCGACGTCAACAGTCCCAACTACTGCTCCTATCACAGAATGGTGAGCCACCCCATTGAGGATTGCTACATCTTCAAGAACTGGGTCGAGGACCAGTACCGACAAGGGAAATTCATGCTGTCTGAAAACTGGAGGGTGAACCCGCCACAGAGGCACGCTCCTAAAAAGGTGGATACGCCGAGGGCATCATACTCGTTTGTGGAGGATGTTCCGTGGGAAGTTGTCCTTTCAGCTAAAACCAAAAGAATACTGAAGGATCTTCAAGCATGTCCGGCGATCAGGTGGAAAAGCCCGCTGGAGCTCGAGATCATTGAGGGGATGCTGAAACCGCGACTCACACCGAAAAATGTTGACGAAGGGCAAAACCCCCAAATCAAGCCTTCAAAGTCTTCGAAGAAAAAGAAGAAGACCAGAAGCCCGTGCAGCTTGCCGAGTATGACGACAAGCGCACCGACCTGCAAAAGTACATCAACGCGCTAGAAAAGTACAACCAGAAGGCGCGAAACCCAGTCACTCTAAAAGAGTTTCTCAACCACATCGTTGAGAACGGAGATAGTGATGATGATGAAGACTATGTAGCAAGTTGCCACATGATCTCTCATTCGTCGTTAAATGATGAAGAATCTCCCTCGGCATCAGAAAACAACGCAGAGAAGCTGGGGGTAGGACCGGCGCCAGAATCCCTGGAACCGTCAGACGACCTGATTGATAGGCTGTTGAATGAAGCCTTTCGGAAAAGCAAAGCTGAACGAGAATGCGAAACAACCATATATGAAAAGGCTAAGCGTCAATGTCAGGAAAAAGAAGCTGCGGCAAAGAGGAGTCGTAAAGTACTCCAAATAGACCGAAGCATGCCTGCGGTAAACAAAAGTAGGGTTAAGACGGAGAAACGGTTCGCCAGAGCCCTGTCAATGGGAATGAAGCTGCCACCCCTCAAGGGAAACATTTCCGGGGCCACATGCCTCAACGGAGAGGTTTCACATCTGAACTACTTCCTATATCATCGGAGGGTTATTCACCCCATCGAAGAGTGCAGTGCCTTCAAGAACTGGTGGCAAGGATACGTTGCCCACCGACAACACTTCAAGCGGATGAAGCGCGAAACTCATTGACAGCAAAGAAGCACGGCAGATGAGCGTGAGAGAACGACTAGCAACTGTTATATGGTTGATACCAGGTCGGAAGGGAATAAATCCCAGGTTCCTACGTTCGGGAGCGATTCTGAAGAAGAAATAACCCTCCGCCCTCTCTTCAAAGACTCCATCTCCGAAAAAGAAGAGGAGGAGAAGGACTGTGGGAACATTCAGCTGCGTAACCGCACATTGCCTGAGAAGAACTTCAGACCTACAAATAAAGGTTCGAGCAAAAGAGACAAGGGGAAGGAAAAAATTACTGAGGAAATTGCTCTCGATGATAAAGTCGTCAAAGAACATGCAGCCAAAGACTCGTTTAAGAAGAACAAGGTGGATTACAATGTCTTGGTACATCTGAGGAAGATACCCTCGTAACTGAGCATACTGGATGCTCTCCTCCTGTCCAAAGAATCACGAGATTCTATGATCAAGGCATTGCAAGAACCCGATCAGTTCTAAGCTTTCCTCGCAAAAGAGAAGATGAAGGACAGGCTGGCGGAAGTTCATACAGCTGAAATTACATTCGGCAATGAAGATCTTCTCCTAGGAACATGAGAGCATAACCGTCCTCTATATGTCACCAGGTATTGCCACGATATCAAGATAGGCAAAATCCTGGTCAACAACGGGTCTTCTGTCAACCTTCTCAATGTGAAGGTGCTAAAGGAGATTTGCATTGATGTTCAGCACCTGGCTGGGGACAAAATTACTATCTCCGGGTTCGACTCACAGTCATCATGGACGCTTGGGTCTGTAATATTGACGTTACACTTCAGACTGCTCGTCACTGACATCAAATTTCATGTCATCGATGCCAAGACTTGCTACAACACTCTGCTCGGCAGGCCTTGGTTACACGAGTACAACATCATCCCTTCTACACAAAATCAGTGTATGAAGTATTTTAAATATGACCTCGAGTACACCGTCACGGGGGAGCTAAACCTATTCTCCGTAAATGAAGTTCGAAAATATGAAAAGGCAAAGTATTTCCTACTGGACATCAAAGACACTAAAAGATGTTATAAGCTGGAGAATAAACAAAAAGCCGTCACTACTATCCCGATCTTTGGGAGTGACACCGAGGAAGATGAAGAAATAGTCTACTCAGGGCAACCCCAAGGCAACAGGCCCGGACCGTCTACTCCTATTTTGGTCTTCGGCAGTGACTCTGAGGACGAGGCTAACACAGTGTTCTCCGTCCGCCCGTCAATGCAAACCTTCACCGGAGCTGATCAGAGTTTACAAATTATCATGGTTCTGCACCGGCATTACAGAGAATTTGATGCGCTCAATACATAAGGCGTGCAAGAGCTGCAGACTTTCTATGTCTCTCCTAAGCGAAAATGTGAAAAGGAGATCCTCTTCTACCAATCTACGGAAGCTAAAGTAGAGAAAGAAGTCTGGCATGGTGCCGATCTTGCACTTGATCTTCAACCGATCCGTCTTCCCAGATATTACGCAGAGGGACTGAAAAGGCTGTTAAGATGCCAAGGCATACCTTTCAAACAAACCGCTCGACAAGCCCAGTTCTACAACAAGATTTGGGACGTCCTCAGGACTTAACTAAAGAGGCCTAATGGGAGGATGGAGACGACGGGTCTCGGATACGTTCGGTCAAATAAACAGGAGCGATCCTACAACTGCCGCATCATAGATGGGTCCGGTAAAGAAGGGAACGTTCTTCCAGATGGTCATGACATTGAACAAGAACGAGATCTCGCCATAAGAACGTCAAGTCCGTCGTTCGAAGAGCAGGTTGCTACACTAATAAGAGAAGCAGGTCAAAAGGTTCGGGATGACCACTGTCATGAAATGGACATTTATGAGAAGGCCAGAACTCAGCGTCTCACTCAGCAGTTTGCGGAAAGAGAAGATTATGATGCCTTTCACCCTCAGCCCTATGTACATTCTCGTAACAAGGAAAAAGCCCGACGTAGAGGCAAAAACAAGGTAAAGAACGAGAACTGCGTTCGAAAATAGCAAAGCGGTTCCAAGAAGCTACGCGATCAAGAAAAGGTCCGCTGGATTCCATCGCTGATGAAGAAGATGGGTCGGGAATACTCTTTCCCCTGAGACAAGACAAGGAAAATATTCAACCTTGTCATCAAGCATCAAATGATGACACTCCCGGAGCCTTGGTACCCCGAACAGCTAAATGAGGTCCATCACTCGGATTATTGCTCATATCACCGAGCAATAGGACATCCTCTTAAAGACTGCTTCACCTTCAAAGACTAGATAGAGGACCAATATCAACAAGGCAGGTTCGCTCTATCCGACAGCTGGAGGGTAACCCCACCGTGAAAGCATGAGCCAAAAGGAACTTATATTGCGAGGACAGGGCCAGATCAACATCGAGCTCGGAAACGAACTCATACCTGCCATATGATAACTTTCTCAGAAGAGGGAGAGCACGAGAATATGGATGACTTCTCTAGGTGCTTCAAAAATGAGGACAAGGATGGGGTAATCTTAAAGTTTCCACCGGCGCCAAAAGAACTAGAAGATGGGATACACACCAAGGCGGACAACCTGAGGAGACAACCTGAGGAAAATAGACTTGGGGATGGAAAATGAGCCGAGGTCCATGTTCATCAGTGAGCTGCTATCTGAAAAGCAGGTGGCTACACTAAAGGACGTGCTTATGCAATATAAAGATTGCTGTAGGGTGTTTTTCGTCACCCCATTGAAATGGGAATACGCGTGCTAGTCAGGCGTAGTACAGATTTCCCCTGCCTAGGGTAGGCTGGGGTTTATTGATTGTGGGGATCCGAATCTCCAGCAGCCGCGGACTAAGCTGCCGTTAATTACCCCTTGCCTTTTGGAGCGAGAGAATCTCCTATTAACGGGTTAAACTAGTCAAGCGAACTCAACTTGCAGTGTTGTGTTTTGAAAAGGGGGTTATGGATATATCGGGGGCCCCGCAGAGTTTTTACGGGGGTCTCGCTACCTGGATAGCGGGCTGGAGGTCAAGGGGCTAGCAGCCTTCTTGCGGGGTGCGGGGCAGCGCCCCGTTAGAATTTTTTTTTCTAACGGGGGAGGTATATTTTGTGTGGAGTATGTGTGTGTGTGTATATATATATATATAAACGGAGGGGAAAGAGTCTCAAAGACACGTATATGACACGTGGGGCATGGTGCCCGGGGTCACATGCGCGCACATGGGCGCTTTAGTGCCCGGGGTCACGTGCGCGCACGTGACCATTGGGCGCCCCAGTGCCCGAGGTCACGTGGCGCACACGTGACTATTGGGCGCCTGGGCGCCCGGGGTCACGTGGCGCACACGTGACCGATGGGCGCCTTGGCGCCCCGGGGTCACGTGGGCACACGCGACCGATGGGCGCCTTGGCGCCCGGGGTCACGTGGCGCACATGTGACCATTGGGCGCCTTAGCGCCCGGGGTCACGTGGGCACACGTGACCTATAGGCTCCTTGGCACCCCGGGGTCACGTGGCACACAAGTGACCGCGTAAAGCACCTGCGGGAAGGGGCCTAGCCCTTAGGTTGGGGAGTTGAACTCCCAAAGGTGATTTTTGGAGTTAAACTCCCAGCAGAAATTTAATTTATGGAGTTAAACTCCGACAGAAATTTAATTCATGGAGTTAAACTCCAACAGATCTAGAAAAGAGTTAAACTCCTAGAAATCTTTGGCTTTTCTTTTGAGGCTTGGATCTGTCCAAAGTTAGATTTTTGGAGATGGGTCTCCTTCTTCCTTCTCTTGATCTGCGGGATCTTGGAGAAAAGGGGGTGAGACTTAAAAGTCTCCCCTTTTCGAGATCTAATTAGAGATCCGAGCTCTCTTTTGTGGGTTTTATGGTGAAAAACTATTTAATTTTGGGAAAGGAAGAGTTAAACTCTTGATTTAATTTAAAAGAAAGAAGAAGGTTTTAGAACCTTGAGGAAGGAGAAGATCACAGATCTTGATTCTTTTTAGAGAGAGAAAAAGTTGTTGGGATATTTTCATTATCTTTGCCTTTATAGGCTATACACTTTACACATAGCCCCTTGGGCTTCACAAAATGGCATTTTGCCCATCCCATGGCTCATGTGCCATTTCTTTTTTTGCACATAAGCCATGGGCTTTACAAAAATTTGGCTTAATGCCCATTTTTCTTACATTTATTCATAAAATAAAATAAAAGAAATACAACAAAATTATTTATTACAAAACTTTTATTTTGGCATGGGCTGGAGGCCGGCCGCATCATGTTCGGGCTCGACCCGGGTATTGGCCCACTTGGCTTGGGTTGACTTTGATTTTGACTTGGTCAACCGAGGTGTAAATTTTTACCCCAACAAATTACCCCCAATCAATAAATGCACGCCACATATGTGGGTCGTGTGCATGAAATTGATGGATCTTCTTTTTCTTAGAGGCGACTTGATTTGGTTCCCACTTTTAGGGAAGCTGGCACTGCCCTTTTTACGACAAGGACGGTCGTTGCTTGTCGTGTCTCCGAGACGGAGTGTCCGTGATAGAAGTTTTCCTGGCCCGGAGTGATCTGGTTCTCTCTTTGTAGGAAGCCTGCACTGCCCTTTTTACGACATGGACGGTCGATGCTGCCCTTTATGAGACTTGGATGGTCGGTGCTGCCCTTTTTGCGACTTGGACGGTCGATGCTACCCTTTTAGCGACTTGGACGGTCGGTGCTGCCATTTTCACGACTTGGACGGTCGATACTGCCCTTTTAGCGACTTGGACGGTCGGTGCTGCCATTTTCACGACTTGGACGGTCGATGCTGTCCTTTTAGCGACTTGGACGGTCGGTTCTGCCCTTTTAGCGACGTGGACGGTCGGTACTGCCTTTTTAGCGACTTGGACGGTCGTTGCTGCCCTTTTTGGCGACTTGGACGGTCGATGCTGCCCTTTTAGCGACTTGGACAGTCAGTGCTGCCATTTTCACGACTTGGACGGTCGATGCTGCCTTTTTAGCGACTTGGACGGTCGGTTATGCCCTTTTAGCGACGTGGACGGTCGGTGCTGCCTTTTTAGCGACTTGGACGGTCGTTGCTGCCCTTTTTACGACTTGGACGGTCGATGCTGCCTTTTAAGCGACTTGGACGGTCGGTTCTGCCCTTTTAGCAACGTGGACGGTCGATGCTACCCTTTTTTGCGACTTGGACGGTCGGTTCTGCCCTTTTTGCGACTTGGACGGTCGATGCTTGATTTGACTTGCTCCGCTTCTTGCAGTATCAGGGTTGAAGTTGACTTGCTGATTTGATGTAATTTGGGTTGATATCAGTATCGCTACACTGGAATATGGTTCAGGAGCGAATCATCATTTGCCACGAGGGGATCTCTCTCGTTTCTAGTTTAACGACTTAGGGGTCATCTGTTCCCAGTTTAACGACTTAGAGGTCATTTGTTCCCAGTTTAACGACTTAGAGATCATCTGTTCCCAGTTTAAAGATTTAGGGGTCTTCTGTTTCCAGTTTAACGACTTAGAGGTCATCTGTGCCCAGTTTAACGACTTAGAGGTCATCTGTTCCCAGTTTAAAGACTTAGGGGTCTATGGATTGGAGTTTGGAATTTTGGGGTTAGGGTAGGCATCAGCGTTGCTAACACTGAAGCACATATGCCAGGAGCAATTCATCATTTACCTTTTTCTGTTGGGGAGCGATGGCTTAGGAGACAGGTTTAGGTCCCTATCACCTAAGGCTTTTCAATTTTATGAGCCGTAAGGGTCCCATAAAAGCATTTTTCTCCCTACGAGTCGAAAGGATCTCGTAGGTGTACTTTCTCCTTAGGAGTCGTAGGGACTCCCAAGTGTGTTTTTCCTTTGCGAGTCGTAAGGATCCCACGAAGGTGTTTTCTTACGAGTCATGATGATCCCGAAAGTTTGTTCTCCTCATGCATCGTGAGGACACATGAGTGGGTCTTCCCAAATGGAGCATAATTCCAAGAGCGGAGACCGGCCGCTGGGCTGGTGATTGCGGTGGGGTATGGGTATGATGAGAATTATTTGAGGCTGTGGATTGTATACGGTAGTCAATTTGGGGACTAACCGTAGGGCCGGGAGAATTTTGAGAAATTGGATTTTGGTTGGCGTCTGCATCGCTGCACTGGAATATGGTACCAGGAGCGACTCATCATTCTCCGTTTGGGGACTTGGAATTTGGATCTTGTTTGGCATTAGCATTACTGCACTGGAATAATGCCAGGAGCAACTCATCATTTGCCTCGGGAGGACTTGGGATTTGGGTTTTTGGTCAGCATCAGCACCGCTAACACTGAAGCGAAATGCCAGGAGCGACTCATCATTTGCCGTTGCCCGTTGGGGAACGATGGATTAGGGGATAGGTTTGGGTCCCTATCACCTAAGGCTTTTCAATTTTATGAGCCGTAAGGGTCTCATAAAAGCATTTTCTCCCTGCGAGTCGAGAGGATCTTGCAGGTGTACGTTCTCCTTAGGAATCGTAGGGATTCCTAAGTGTGTTGCTCCTTTGTGAGTCGTAAGGATCTCACGCAGGGATTTTCTCCTCACAAGGTCGAAAGGAATTTTCGAGTGTGTTTTATCTTTTTTTTTTCACGAGTTTGCGCCCTTTCGGATTTTCACAAACTCGCCGGCAGTCCTGCTGTTTTTACTCACAGAGCCCTTTCGGGTTTTCATCCGTGCCCTTTTTGCTTATTGTCACGCCCCGCTTCCCAGAGTGCGCTACGATCGGCACGTGACAAAGCCAACCATGCTACCTGTGGCTAGGAAACATCCCTCCACAGTCACATTACGGCTGTCTATATGATATCATGCACAGTAAAATAAAATAAACTATCTAGTACATGTCTATATGCCAGAATAAACGAGTCAATACATAATATGCGGAAGCAATAGATCCAATAAACAATAACATCTGGAAATACGTCCCAAATACGGGCTCACAACAGGAAATGAAAGTACGGAAAGAAAACTAAACTAAACAAAATACTAACAATATCCTCACTGCTCGGCCTGGTAGCTGAAATACTCCTGATCAGCCTGCGAAAGAGATAAAGGATCTGGGCCATGCAAAACCCAGACGTCAGTGCGTCACAATATCAAATAATAGAATATAATCAGGAGGTAACAAGATATGCAGGCATGAGTATGAATAATAATATGGGTATAAAAAGTAACACGGATATGGAACAGTGAAGAGTATAAGTATATGTGACGTGTAATGAGTAATCTGAACTAAACTACCGGGTTATCTATTCTACAGTTTGTGAAATCAATTTAATGGAATCGTCGATGTAACTCAATAGTATCCCGTACGTGCCCGGAACTACGGTCCAGATTCTCGGGCTGACACCGAGACATGTCGCTAGGCATTAAACAGGAATATGTACAGATGAATGATGTCAGCAGCATCATCCCGGGGCTGGCCTAGCCCGTAAAACTGATCAGTATAAGCGTCGAACTGTTGAGTTACAAGTCAGCTTTCATCATTGATTTCCCCTTACCCCCAAGTTTATATGTTCAAGTCAGGTATTGATAAATCTGGAGTTAACGCCAATACAGAATCAAGCAGATACAGGTTTTGTCTGAATAGACAACAGGATATATCCGTCGGGACAGCAAGTCAGGATTGTCGGCATTAGAAAAATATCAGGTATCAAGTTAAGCAGTGGTATATCAGGTCATGTCAGGTAGTGTATATATATCACACGGGTGCCTAAACTAAAGCTGTAGTAAGTGTTGAGTCACAGTAAAAGTACGGATACACGAGTAATAAGCAGTGATATCATGACATTATTTATTATCATTATCAAATAATATGTTAATTAATCTACACAAACCATTACAACTAATATATTACTCTTAACGGTTTAATAACATAAAAAAATATTGATAGTAATATTACTGCCTGGATGTAAACAAACGAGCCGTAACTAGCATGTAGCAAGTAAAATACTTGTCTGAACGGATCGCACGACGGATGCGTACGGTGGCGAGAGTGACGACTCGGCGTGGGTGCGTGCTCGAGAGAGGCGGGAAATAAATGAAAAGAAGAGGAGGGAGAAAGAGTGCGAGAGGAGAGAGAGAAAGAAAGAGATTCTGTGTGGGTGGGTGGTGGTGGTGATTTATATAGAAAATGGAGAGAGTGACAGAGAGATGAGGCGGAGGAGAGAAAGAAAAAGAGAGAGAGTGATTGGCGGAGGAAAAAGAAAAAGAGTGGAAAAGAGAGATGTGGCGTGATTGCAGGAGGAAAAAGAAAAAGAGGGAGAGAAAGAGATTGGAGAGGGAAAGAAGAGAAAAAGAGAACGTAAGTTTTTTTTTATAAAAAATAATTAATTAATAATATATATATTATTATATTATATAATATAATAATATATATTATAATAATATATAATATATAATATAATATAATATATTTTTATATGTTTAACGTGTATGAAGTATGAATAGTGTTTGCATAGTAAATTTAGTTTAGAAATATAATAATATATAAATTTAGTGTTTTGGGCTAAAACAAAAGTATTCCGAAAAATTCCCGGGTTGTGTCTAAAATTCTAGTTTTAAAATATAAACAATATACGGATAAGTTAAAATCACCATGCGATGTCCGGTTGATAAAAATACATACCCCTAAGAACGGATGCACGTGAAATGCACATAGCGATCCAGACAAGTCCGTTTCAATAGACGGAAAGAGAACATGATGTACTAATGGAACCACATGGTCGGGGTATGATACAGGTCATGCTAGGTACTTTTAAAATATATTATTTGATTATATTTTTATTATTAAAATAATATAGATGCCCAATATATGATACGGGTAAACAGGATATAGAACAAGAAGGTGCACAGATTCTTATAACTAGCCGGGATAAATCATAAACAGGAATCAAGATGGGTTTCCAGTAAGCGGGTCGGGTCAGATGCAAATATAGATACCAATTACACTATTCATATCCATAACAACAATAAATCAAGAAATAGCCATCCAATATATTAATTAATCAAATAAGTCATGGTATAATGAACTAGGGTGTTACATTATACCCAAGTACAAACAGAATTTCGTCCTCGAAATTCCCAAAATAAGAAAAGACAACCAAATATGAATCTACGAGAAGATGTGTGGAAACTTATGTCGAATCTCGTCTTCTCGTTCCCAAGTCAATTCTCCTTGCGAGCGATTCCCCCATGAAACTAGTACGAGAGGGATAACCTTTTTCTTGAGGACCTTTTCTCTTCGATCAACAATCGACATCGGTCGTTCTTCATAGGTCAAGTCTTCCCTTACTCTCAGCTCCGAATGATCTAGTACGTGTGTTTCATCTCGAACATACTTACGAAGTTGAGATACATGAAACACGTCATGAACACTCGCCAAAGATGGTGGTAAAGCCAATCGATAAGCTACTTCTCCAACGCGCTCAATAATATTGAAAGGCCCCACGAATCGAGAGCTGAGCTTGCCTCGACTCCCAAAACGAATCACTCCTCGAGTCGGTGATATCTTCAAGAATACGAGATCACCAATGGCGAACTCTAGAGGTCTTCTCGATGTATCAGCCCAACTCTTCTGTCGATCTTGTGCTGCCTTCATGTGCTTCCGGATCGTATTAACCTTCTCCACGGTTTGCACAATAAGATCTGGTCCCAATAACCTTCGCTCTCCGACATCGTCCCAGCAAACAGGTGAACGACACTTGCGACCATATAACGCTTCGAATGGAGCCATCTGTATAGTCGCCTGAAAGCTATTATTATACGAAAACTCCACCAAGTGTAGATGATCCTCCCATGAACCCTTGAAGTCCAACATGCAAGCTCGCAACATATCTTCAAGAGTTTGGATCGTTCTTTCTGATTGGCCATCTGTCTGGGGATGATAAGCAGTGCTAAACTTCAATCGGGTCCCCAAACTTTCCTGTAAGCTCCTCCAGAAGTGCGATAAAAATCGGGTATCACGGTCGGAAACGATGCTCACAGGTACTCCATGCAATCTCACAATCTCCTGTATGTACCGTTCTGCTAACGCTTCCGTCGACTGACCAACTCGAAACGGAATGAAATGAGCTGCCTTGGTCAATCGATCAACAATTACCCAAACTGCATTATTGCCTTTTGGACTCCGCGGTAAAGCTGTCACGAAATCCATGGTTATATGTTCCCACTTCCATTGAGGAATCGGAAGTGGTTGCAATAAACCGGCTACCCTTTGATGTTCAGCCTTAACTTGCTGACATACCAAACACTTTGCTACAAAGCGGGCGATCTCCCTTTTCATGCCTTCCCACCAGAAATGCGGTCGTAGATCACGGTACATTTTCGTGCCCCTTGGATGTACGGAATATGCGGAACTGTGCGCCTCCTTCATAACTTCTTCGCGAATGTCTCCTTTCGGCACACACAAACGGCTACCATATCGCAACGAACCATCTTCATGAATCAACAAGTCCGTCCGAAGTCCCGCTTCAACTTGCTCTCGAAACTTCTGAAATCTTGGATCCTGCGATTGCGCTGCCTGAATATTATCAATCAACGACGACTGTACTTGCAGCTGCATCAACTGTCCCGAAGAGTGTGGTAGCAGGATCTCCAACTCGAATCTCCGAAAATCATCGATAAGCTCTTTCTGTGCGGTCAACATCTGAATTGCTGGCAACCGGCTAAGCGCATCCGGCACTACATTAACTTTCCCCGGATGGTATTTTAGATCAAGATCATAGTCAGCCATCAGCTCCAACCACCTACGCTGCCTCATGTTGAGCTCTTTCTGTGTGAACACATACTTTAGGCTTTTGTGATCGGTGAATACTTCTACCCTTTCGCCCAACAAGTAGTGTCTCCAAATTTTCAGAGCGAATATTACAGCTGCTAGCTCCAAATCGTGAGTTGGGTAATTCTTCTCATGCGTCTTCAATTGTCTTGATGCGTATGCTATGACCTTCCCATGCTGCATAAGAACACACCCTAAAGCTTTTCCAGATGCGTCACTGTGAATAACCAATCCTCCGGAACCATCTGGTACGGTCAGAATAAGAGCGGTTATCAATTTTTGCTTCAACGCTTCAAAAGCTGACGCACAACTATTCGTCCATACGAATGGTACCTCCTTCCGCGTAAACTTGGTCAAAGGCTCAGCTAACCGAGCAAAATTCTCTACGAACCTTCTGTAGTATCCGGCAAGTCCAAGAAAACTTCTGATCTCTGCTACGTTCTTCGGAATCGTCCAATCTTGAACTGCTACAATCTTTTCAGGGTCAACAACGATTCCCTCTCCGGATACGACGTGCCCCAAAAACTTCACTTCTTCGAGCCAAAATTCGCACTTGCTCATCTTTGCATACAATTTTTTCTTGCCTCAACGTTTGCAGTGCGATCTTCAAGTGTTCGGCATGCTCTTCCTGGCTCCTTGAATACACCAGAATATCATCGATAAACACCACTATAAACTGGTCCAAGAATGGTGAAAAGATTCGGTTCATCAAGTCCATAAATATCGCTGGTGCATTCGTGACTCCGAATGGCATCACTAAATACTCGTAATGCCCATATCGAGTTCGGAACGCAGTCTTGCAAATATCCTCTGATTTAACTCGAACTTGGTGATAACCGGATCGCAAATCCAGCTTCGAGAATACCCTCGCGCCACTGAGTTGCTCGAATAACTCGTTAATGCGAGGGATTGGGTACTTGTTCTTAATAGTCACCTGGTTTAATTCTCGATAATCGATTCACATCCTCCTTGTGCCATCTTTCTTCTTGACTAGAAGAACTGGAGCTCCCCAAGGTGAATTACTGCTGCGAATCCAACCCTTTTCTAACAATTCAGTAACCTGCTTCTTTACCTCTTCCAACTCCATTGGTGCCATCGGATAGTACGCCTTTGAGATTGGTGCTGCACCAGGAACAAGATCAATCGCGAACTCCACATCTCGTTTTGGCGGTAAACCCGAGATGTCTTCGAATACGTCCATGAACTCTCGAACTACAACTGGCGCTTCCTCCTTATCAACTTCCATCGACGAAAGCATGGCGCCTGTCGGCCTAGCCCTAAACTCGACTGGTCCAACAGAACTGCTGCCTCCAGCAAATACAAACTCCGGATGTCCGGGAATCTGGAAAATCACTTTCTTTGCCCTACAATCAATGTGAGCATGGAAAGTGCCGAGAAAATCCATTCCCAAGACAACATCATAATTGCCAGTATCGATCACCAAGAAATCCGTGAATAATTCTCGTCCGCAAATAACAACAGAACAATTTTTGCGCTCACTACTAGATATGATTTTCCCGTTCCCAGTGTGTATGTCCCAACAACAAGACAGGGTCGTGCAAGAAATTGAATGTGTAACAATAAACTTAGACGACATAAAACAATGGGATGCACCAGAATCGAATAATGCTAATGCGGGAAAATCATGAACAAGCAGGATACCTGAAACGACTTCCTCTGAAGCCTTGGCTTCTTCGGCCGTCAGAGTAAAGGCTCGAGCTTGATTTGGCCCTTGTGTTATCTGCTTCTGCCCCTGAATTGGCCTCTGTGGTGGTTTCTGAGCATCTTCTTTCAAACGTAGTTTTGACGGACAAGCATTGACAGTATGGTTAGCTGATCCGCAAACCAAACAGAGTCCAAGCATCCTTCTGCAATCTCTCTTTAGGTGTCCGGGCAGGCGGCAAAAGTCACAAATTACGCTCCTTCTCTGATCAGCTACGCCGGGCTTCTTCATCGGTACCACGCCACGTTTGTCCACCGGTATACCTCTGCGTATAGGAGCTTGGTTTGGCGTAAACGTCGGCTTCCGTACTACTACAGCTTGCTGTTGCGTACCCCCAGTCTTCATAGATAGGCTTTGCTGCTCTCGGGCCGCCTTAAGAACTTGAGGAAAAGTGGTCAGTCCCAGAGATATGATGTGCCTCTGGATTTCTACGTCCAAACTGCGCATGAACCTTCGTGCCCTATCGGTATCTTTGGCAACCAAAGGTCCTGCGAATCGGCTGAGCCTTGTCCACTCAGCCGCATGAGCATCCATGGATCCGCCATTCTGCTTCAGACTGATGAACTTTTCTTCCATTTCTTCCCGTGCAGTCTGCGGAAAGAACTTTTCCAAGAAACTCTGCGAGAAAGTTGTCCAACTGATCGGCTTGAGCAAACGGGTATCTTCCACGAGCCACCATTCACGGGCATAGTCCACCAATTGGATGCGTACCACATCCACCCTCTTATCATCCGGAATCTGCGCAGCGACGAGCAGATTCTCCGTATCGACTAGCCATTGTTCTGCTGGCAATGGCTCCTCCAAACCAGTGAAAGTGGACGGACCAAGTCTTTTGAAATCCGCCACGGTATGTACACGCTGTGCTGGTTTGGCTGCAACTGCGTCCACGGACTGCTGGACTGTCCACAGACCCTCCTGAAAAGCTTCGGCTTGCCGCTGATTCAGCTCGGTTTGCCGCTTCTGGTTTTCTAGCATTCCACGAATAACTCCGAGCAATGCGGCGTTATCAACGCGCCTCTGGTACGTTCGCAAATCTTCATCCGCCATGATTCTGAAGCCCAGACACGGGAAAAGATTAGCACGATAAACAGGATTCAAGAAACAGGATAGTTATAGATTCAAGAATATCAATGCGGCAGGACATGTTCCTAATTACGGGTTATCTGATTCGTGTATTGGGTCCAATACCCAACTACAAAATAACCAAACCCGATTAACCTAAAACCTATGGCTATGATACCAAATAAACCCTGTCACGCCCCGCTTCCCAGAGTGCGCTACGATCGGCACGTGACAGAGCCAACCATGCTACCTGTGGCTAGGAAACATCCCTCCACAGTCACATTACGGCTGTCTATATGATATCATGCACAGTAAAATAAAATAAACTATCTAGTACATGTCCATATGCCAGAATAAACGAGTCAATACATAATATGCGGAAGCAATAGATCCAATAAACAATAACATCTGGAAATACGTCCCAAATACGGGCTCACAACAGGAAATGAAAGTACGGAAAGAAAACTAAACTAAACAAAATACTAACAATATCCTCACTGCTCGGCCTGGTAGCTGAAATACTCCTGATCAGCCTGCGAAAGAGATAAAGGATCTGGGCCATGCAAAACCCAGACGTCAGTGCGTCACAATATCAAATAATAGAATATAATCAGGAGGTAACAAGATATGCAGGCATGAGTATGAATAATAATATGGGTATAAAAAGTAACACGGATATGGAACAGTGAAGAGTATAAGTATATGTGACGTGTAATGAGTAATCTGAACTAAACTACCGGGTTATCTATTCTACAGTTTGTGAAATCAATTTAATGGAATCGTCGATGTAACTCAATAGTATCCCGTACGTGCCCGGGACTACGGTCCAGATTCTCGGGCTGACACCGAGACATGCCGCTAGGCATTAAACAGGAATATGTACAGATGAATGATGTCAGCAGCATCATCCCGGGGCTGGCCTAGCCCGTAAAACTGATCAGTATAAGCGTCGAACTGTTGAGTTACAAGTCAGCTTTCATCATTGATTTCCCCTTACCCCCAAGTTTATATGTTCAAGTCAGGTATTGATAAATCTGGAGTTAACGCCAATACAGAATCAAGCAGATACATGTTTTGTCTGAATAGACAACATGATATATCCGTCGGGACAGCAAGTCAGGATTGTCGGCATTAGAAAAATATCAGGTATCAAGTTAAGCAGTGGTATATCAGGTCATGTCAGGTAGTGCATATATATCACACGGGTGCCTAAACTAAAGCTGTAGTAAGTGTTGAGTCACGGTAAAAGTACGGATACACGAGTAATAAGCAGTGATATCATAACATTATTTATTATCATTATCAAATAATATGTTAATTAATCTACACCAACTATTACAACTAATATATTACTCTTAACGGTTTAATAACATAAAAAAATATTGATAGTAATATTACTGTCTGGATGTAAACAAACGAGCCGTAACTAGCATGTAGCAAGTAAAATACTTGTCTGAACGGATCGCACGACGGATGCGTACGGTGGCGAGGGTGACGACTCGGCGTGGGTGCGTGCTCGAGAGAGGCGGGAAATAAATGAAAAGAAGAGAAGGGAGAAAGAGTGCGAGAGGAGAGAGAGAAAGAAAGAGATTCTGTGTGGGTGGGTGGTGGTGGTGATTTATATAGAAAATGGAGAGAGAGACAGAGAGATGAGGCGGAGGAGAGAAAGAAAAAGAAAGAGAGTGATTGGCGGAGGAAAAAGAAAAAGAGTGGAAAAGAGAGATGTGGCGTGATTGCAGGAGGAAAAAGAAAAAGAGGGAGAGAAAGAGATTGGAGAGGGAAAGAAGAGAAAGAGAGAGCGTAAGTTTTTTTTTAAAAAAATAATTAATTAATAATATATATATTATTATATTATATAATATAATAATGTATATTATAATAATATATAATATAATATAATAATATAATATATTTTTATATGTTCAACATAGTAAATTTAGTTTAGAAATATAATAATATATAAATTTGGGGTTTTGGGCTAAAACAAAAGTTTTCCGAAAAATTCCCGGGTTGTGTCTAAACTTCTAGTTTTAAAATATACACAATATACGGATAAGTTAAAATCACCATGCGATGTCCGGTTGATAAAAATACATACCCCCAAGAACGGATGCACGTGAAATGCACATAGCGATCCAGACAAGTCCGTTTCAATAGACGGAAAGAGAACATGATGTACTAATGGAACCACAGGGTCAGGGTATGATACAGGTCATGCTAGGTATTTTTAAAATATATTATTTGATTATATTTTTATTATTAAAATAATATAGATGCCCAATATATGATACGAGTAAACAGGATATAGAACAAGAAGGTGCACAGATTCTTATAACTAGCCGGGATAAATCATAAACAGGAATCAAAATGGGTTTCCAGTAAGCGGGTCGGGTCAGATGCAAATATAGATACCAATTACACTATTCATATCCATAACAACAATAAATCAAGAAATAGCCATCCAATATATTAATTAATCAAATAAGTCATGGTATAATGAACTAGGGTGTTACACTTATAGACATACCCTTTTTTTTCAACAGGTGGGACTTTTAAAAGTAGTCTCACCGGCAGGGCTTGGGAGAGATATGGGTCTTTTACGCCCGTGGATTGTATGAGTTTTGCAGGATGTATGATCCAGACCGTAGGGTTGGTGTGCTCAATTCGCCTGCGACATGAAGCATTCACGCGTAGTATTTCTTGAGATATCGGCCATTGATGGGTGGCATGGGCCTTTCTCTCTCGGCACTTATTAGTTGGTAGGATCCTCCGTCGAACACTTTCTCGATGACGTATGGTCCTTCCCAGTTTGGCTCGAATTTTCCCTTAGCATGTCGATTTGGGATGGTCGGTCTTTTGAGGACCAACACCAATTCGCCTTTCTTGAAAGCGCGGAGACGAGTCATCTTGTCATAGGCCCGTGACATTTGGGTTCGGTTCAGCTCCAGATTCTGCTGTACTGCAAGCCTCTTTTCTTCAAGGGCGTCGAGCTCTTCAAGCCGAAGGAGCATGTTTTCCTCCTCCGTCAACTCGTGCTGAATTGCCATTCTCAAGCTTGGAACTTCGACTTCGAGTGGGAGGACTGCCTCCACTCCGAAGAGCAATGAGTACGGAGTCGACTGAGTTGGAGTACGATGCGTGGTACGATATGCCCACAACGCCTCATGAAATTTGAGATTCCAGTCTCTCTTGTTGGCAGAAGTACTTTTCCTCAGGAGCTTACATAGAGTCTTATTGAAAGCTTCGGCTAGCCCGTTGGCTCTTAGATTATAGATGGAGGAATATCTCCAGTCTATCTTATTTTGAGTAGCGAATCTTGAGACTTTGAAGCTCTTGAAAGAAGGCCCGTTGTCAGAAATGATTCTTCTTGGTGTACCGAAGCTGTATAAAATATTATGCTGGAAGAACGTAAGAATATTTTCTGTCTTGACTTCTTTTAGCGGGACAACTTCAGCCCATCTGGAGAAATAGTCAGTTGCGGCTAATATGAACCGGTGGCCTCTGGACGACGGAGGATCAATTGGGCCAACTATGTCGGTGCCCCAGACTTCGAAGGGCCACGACGCCACCGTAGGATGTAACGGATTAGGATGTTTGTGAATGAAATCACCATGGATTTGGCAGAGATGACATTTCTTTGCATGCCATTCGCAATCCCTTATCATGGTGGGCCAGTAATATCCAAGCCGTTTGATCTGAAGTCGCATCTTGGGGCCAGATTGGTGAGCACCGCAAACGCCCGAGTGAACTTCTTTCATGACCTTTTGGGCTTCGGCCAATGGCAGACACCTGAGCCAGAGTTGGTTATATGACCTGCGGTATAACGTGTCATTTACAAACACGTATCGGAGAGCTCTCTTCTTCAGCTGAATCCTCGCAGATTTTTCTTCGGGCAGCTTGTCGTATCGGAAGTACCCTATGAAGGGTTCTCTCCAATCAGGCTCATCTTGAACGACCGAAGCTTCTTCGGCAGGACTTCTCTTCTGTTTCGCGCTTTCCTCTTCTCATAGAGAGACTAGGGGCAGAATTTTTCGGCTCCTAACTGTGATCAAAATTTTGTCCATGTCAGGACAGCCAGCTCCTTGGCTAAGCGAGCGAGTATGTCAGCCTTTCCATTCAACGCCGTAGGAACTCTCATCAGCTCAATATGAGTGAACCGTTTCATAAGTTCCACCACTCGGCTTCTGTACCGAGCTAACTCGGGTTTGTATATCTTATAATCGCCGCTTACTTGGTTGACGACAAGCTGGGAGTCACCGTAAACCCGTAGCCGAAAGATTTCCATTTCTATGGCGAGCTCCAGACCAGCTATTAGAGCTTCATACTCAGCTTCATTGTTTATTCGAGGCTCAGTGAGAGCGAAAGAACGCCGTAGGGTTCCCATTGATGGCGTGATGAACACCAATCCTATCCTTGCTTTTATCTCCAGGACGCTTGATTTATTGGAGGTCCTTATTGATGAGGCTCCTTCGAAGTAGAGCTCCCAACATGGCTCATCTTCCTCGAGGTGCAGCACTTGTTCGTCGGGTAACTCACAATTTAGCGGCGACCCTTCTGGTATAGGATGAGCAGCGAGGAAGTCTACAAGAGCTTGCCCTTTCACTGCTTTCTGAGGAGTATAAACTATGTCAAACTCAAGTAGCATGACAGCCCATCTTGATATTCTACCGGCTAGGCTTGCTTTGGTCATTAAGTATTTGAGCGGGTCGACCTTAGAGATCAACATAACCCTATGAGTGAGCAGATAGTGCCTCAGCTTCTTCACAGCGAATATCAGAGCCAGGCATTGCTTTTCGATCGGGGAATAGTTGTGTTCCGCACCGACTAAAGTTCGACTGAGGTAGTAGAGGGCATTCTCTTTTCCCTCCTCGTTGTTTTGGGCAAGGAGCGCACCGAGTGATTCATCTAGCACAGCAGTGTATAGAATCAGCGGTTTATTTGGAATGGGAGCGGCCAGCACTGGAGGGTGCAACAAGTACTGCTTGATTCTTTCGAACGCTTCTTGACATTCAGCATCCCAGATAAAATGAGCTCCTTTCTTCATGAGCTTTGAGAAGGGCCTACATCTCCTCGATAAATTTGAGATAAACCTCCGTATATAAGCAAGCTTGCCTTGAAAAGATCTTAGCTGCGTCAGACTCTTTGGAGGGGGCATCTCCATGATGGCTTTTATCTTGGATGGGTCAACTTCAATCTCTCGATGTCGGACTATGAAGCCTAGGAATTTTCCCGATGACACGCCAAAAGCGCACTTCAGAGGATTCATTTTCATATCGTACTCCCTCAGTCTGGTGAGAACAGTCCTAAGGTCTTGGATATGGTCGGCTTTGGCTTTAGTTTTGATAACCAGATCATCAACATAGCATTCGACGACTTTATGGATTAGCTCATCAAAGCTATTAGTCATTGCCCTTTGATATGTAGCACCTACGTTCTTCAGTCCGAACGGCATCACTTTGTAGCAGTATATTCCGATCGGGGTTCGAAATGCCTTGTGTTTCTCATCCTCAGGCGACATCTTGATCTGATTATATCCAGACGAGCCATCCATAAAGGTGAACAACTCGTAATTTGATGTGTCATTGACCATCATTTCCATGACCGGTAGCGGGAATTCGTTTTTAGGACATGCCTTGTTGAGGTCCCTGAAATCGACACAAACTCGGATCTGCCCATTTTTCTTCTTCACTGGGACTATGCATGCGATCCAGTCCGCATATTTCTTTTCCCTGATGAAGCCGGCATCGATGAGCTTCTTGGTTTCCTCGATGACCTTTTCTTCTAG
The DNA here is from genome assembly GCA_030015575.1 of Agapanthus africanus. NCBI lineage: Eukaryota > Viridiplantae > Streptophyta > Magnoliopsida > Asparagales > Amaryllidaceae > Agapanthus > Agapanthus africanus. The sequence goes on from CM057348.1 coordinate 107,856,816, forward strand.
TTCCCATCTCATTCTTCGAGGTGCTTGTTTGACTGGCTTAGTATCAGGAGATATAGCCAGTCTATGCGTGGCCACTTTAGGGGAAGGCCAGGCATTTCTTTGTATGTCCACGCGAAGCAGTCGATGAACTCATGCAGCAGGGCAATTATCTGCTCTTTCATTTTCTCTGACAAGAGTGAGCTGATGTAGGTCGGCCTTAGATTATCGGGAGTTCCTAAGTCAATCTCGGTTAGCTCGTTAAAGGTTGCTTGTCCGCCATCTTCGAGCTCTTGAGAGGCTTCTTCTGGCTCGGCTATCTCATCATCATCATTTGAGCTTTCGCTGGCTTCACCAACATGGATCATGTAGTATGCCTTGGAATCAGGTTGAATGAAACCTATGCCCCGTCTATCTGGAATTCTCCTGTCGATGAGCGCTCGGACCTGAGACGGATGCCATAGCCCTTCATAAAACTTTGCTTCGGACTCTGTTTGATACAACCGGCATCCGCACCTTTTGAAATATTGCCGCATCTCAGGTGCATAATATCTAGGATTGAGGATGGCCCTTATGCCTCTCTCATAGGGAAGGCACGTGACAGACAAATCGTCCAGGTGTACAACGGGGTTTGACCCATAAAACAGGATGCCTTTCTGTCCACTTTTCCTCCCGGGAACGTAGAAAGTTTTCAGCTGGTCCACGGTAGAGACTGACAAAGCATCGAGCTCTTTACACATCCGTTCCGACACCTTTGTGACAGCTAGGGAACCTTCTGTAACTTCGAAGGTCTCTCATAGCTTTGCCGTTCGCACGATAGCCCGATTTGCACTGCTGTTGTAAGACGGATCCTCTTCTTCTGTTTCCTCAGTGTCACTGCCTAAACGAGGGCGGATTTTGCTGTCGGATGGGCCTTCAGTATCAGATTCGTCCGTATCGCTACCGAAATGAGGGCGGGCTTTATGGAAGGACGGACTTCCAGCGTCGGATTCATCAGTGTCACTGCCGAAACGCGGACGCACATGGGTTTTCTGCTTTTGAAAGTGACAGCCGGCTCAGACTTGCCTTTGAGTCTCGGGGTTGTTCTGTCTTTGGTCAGTTGTGGCTCATCGCTTTGGACGTTCATAAAGTACCGAGAATCTTCATATCGGACTTCATGCATACCGAACGGCTGGATGTCTCCGTCAATGCGTCTTTCTTCGTCGTTTTTAGTATACTTCATGCATTGATGGAGAGTTGACGGAATGATGCCATAATCGTGGATCCACGGCCGCCCTAAGAGAATTTTATAAGACGTGTCAGCGTCGATCACGTATATTTTAGTTTTGGTCTGCAGATCCCCAAATTTGATTGGCAGAGCTATGGACCCCAGAACTTGCTGGCAATTTTGGTTGAAGTCTTGAATGACAATCCTTTCCCTTGACAGGTGTCGGACGTCCATTGACAAGATCTTCAGAGCTCGCTAGTTTATGATGTTCACTGAGGACCCTGGATCAATCAATATGCGATTAATCCGGTCTCCGTCGCTGTACCCTGTCACGTAAAGCGGCCGATTATGCTCAGCTGTTCCCAGTAGCAAGTCTTCGTCCTTAAACATGACTGCGGCGGCATGCAGAACATACTGGGCTTCTTTCATATTGATTTCGCAAAGCGAGCCTGATACCGCTCGGGGTTCTGTAGAGCGTAAATGAGAACATCTCTAAGCTCTTTAGATAGGACCAAGGCATCGTAGATGCTCAGGAGAGACGGGAGTTTTCGGGGGTGAGCCAAGACATTGTAGTCCACTGAGGAAGGACTTGATTTTTCATTAGCCGGCTCCCTGCCATCTTCCTCATTACCCATCTATTTTTCCTTTCCTTTTGAGGTGTTTCCCTGATTTGGCGATAGAGCCCTGCCGCTTCTGAGTTGGACTTGGTTGGCCTTTGTGGCGAGCTCCTCATCCTCTTCGAGAAAACAGAGATCCTTCTCAGAGTCGCTGCCCAGATGGATGGCGTAGCAGGTCACTATAGGGATCTCTTCATTGGAGTCTTCTTCCAACTCCTCCAGAATTTCAGCCGCTTCTATAGGGAGGAACTCCTTCAATTGAATCAGAGTTGTTTCCTTCTTTTCATAGTCTTCGAGGGAATCGATATATTTTTGAATGGTCGATCTCCCTGCAGACTCTTTTTCGCGCCGAGCTGCACTTTTCTTCTTCTTGAGATTCTTCGATTTTGAGCCTGATGGAGCCGCATTGGCAGCTGGACTAGTAGGCTTCTTCTGTCTTTCCCATTCCGTCCTGGGCTCTTTCTGAAGTAACTTTAGCATCTTCTTCGTCTTATTAGATATGTGCGTACTCCAAGGAGGCTGCGGTGAGTTGTTTTCATTTCTCAGGGCAGCGGGTTCGGCTGTCTGCTCCCAAAAGGCTTCAGCTTCTGTCTGTATAAAGTTGGTGGTTGCAACTTGATTGTTCACCAACACACTTTTGGACAGCTCGATCTCTCCAGCCTTGTACTGCTTCTCGACCCAGTCTTTGAAGATATAGCAATCCTCAATCGCATGGCTCACTACTCGGTGCTACGGGCAATACAGGGGATTGTCGGTCATTTTTGCCTCTTGAGGTCTCTTCGACTCTGGCAATTGTAGACCTTTGTTCAAGGCATCTTTAAATATCTTGCGGACCTTGTCCCTCCTGAAAGAGTAAGCCTTGCTCTTTTTCTCCTCTAGGGAAGGCCCTTCTCCTCCCAGCACTGGCTTTCGAGACTAGTTGGTTTTGGATTCTCCCGCCCTTCGCTTTTCTTCATTGTCGGATGCATTGAAGACATTGGTACTGCTGGAACTCCCGCTTCTATGGTTGTCATCCCGCTTGCTTTTCCAAGTCTTGTCTCTCTGAGAGTCCGGGGTAGACTCTTGCTTCGATCGTTCCAGCATTTGGACTTTCTTAGTTAGCTCTTGAAACGTCTTGAGACCTGCTATACACAAGAATGGGACCATCCAATTGTTGATGTTCCTGATGAGAAGGCTGACGGACTGGTCCTGCTCCAGCAGCGGTTCGCATTTGACCGTGAGATTAAGCCATCGGGCGATAAAGTCGGTGTTGCTTTCATTCTTCCCCGGCTTGGTCCTCACAAGGTCAGCAATGGAGATTTTATCACTGACACTCATGAACCTTTGCCGAAACAGAGACTCCATTTGGGCAAAGGTAATAACGGACCCGTCTGGTATACTTGCGTACCAGTCGAAAGCGACACCGGTCATGCTGTTGACAAACCGACGAAGAAGGAGTGCATCACCGCCCTCTGTATTTTCGCACGATACTTTAAAGTGGGCAACGTGTTGATTTGCGTTTCCCGTCCCGTCAAATCTTCCAAACTTAGGAATGACGTAGCCACTCGGGAACTCGATCAGATCGTACTATGCGGGATATGGTCACCCACTACTTTTTTTCTGAGCTTCAGCTTCGACCACCAATGTTTTAACCTTGCTGGTGACCAAATCCATTATCTGATCTTGTGTTAAAGGGATAGTGTTATTTGGGGCTAAGGCGTCCCCAGAAGTGGAATGTGGTCGGCTTTCGTGCGGCTCTACGAATCTTGGACCCAAAGGGATAGGCACTGGCCGCTTTGGATTGTCATCATCCGGCTCATGAGTAGCGACTTGTGCTTGATTGGGAGGCATTCGAGCAATTTGAGCAGTAAGCTGCATCACAACGTTCGTTAAGTCGTCAATCTTCGAATAGAGCTTGGCCATCTGATTTGTTCGAAAAAGTGTTTGTATAATAACCGCAATCAGAACGGTGTCACGCGTAGCTAGACCGAGGTGAGTACGGGTCGTCCTCAGGGAAATATTGAATATTTTATTCTTACTTTAGGAGTGTTGAGAAAGAGAGGAGGAAGAATAAAGAATATTGAAGAATGGTTGTAGGATCTAGATCTACGTTAAACACTGATGCAAAATATAGATCTAGATTAACTACGGAGATACGTTTATATGAGAAGGGGGGCTTGTAGGGTTCTTTAGGATTTAGTAGTTAGGGATGATTAATTAAAGATTACCCTTTTTATCCTTTAATAGATTTAAAACTAGAATAACGGTGATGTATGTAGATTATGGTTTCTGGAGGGAAAAGGGTTCCCACTCTTAACCCTTATCTCGACATGGAACTCCGTTCATATCTATCCTTTACCAAAACAATCATTAATCTAATCTCTAATCGCGGTCGAGACTAACAATAAATTGGTAGCTCGTCCGATTAGGATGCTAATGATTCTTTTGATAAAGCTTATAAACTTTATAGGACGTAAAAAGAGTTTAAAGATCTTCATCATCCATTAACCTACCCTAATCCTACGAACCCTAACAAGCGGAGAATTACTCGCGCATGTTGGGAGAAGAAGAGATGGAGAGAGAATTCATAATGAAACTACAAAGAAATAAAATAAGAAAAAGAACTACCTTTATTAATCAACAAAACTCATTAACACTTTGTTCCCTTAGAAAATGATTACAAATACTAGTTTGCTTCTCGATCTCTTCTAAGGAGGTAGATGAACCGTTGATGATCAGCCTGGATGCGTGAGCCGTCTTGGACTTCGTGATCTTGTCGGCTTGATGAGTTTTCCAAGAAGCTCTCGGTCCTTATTTATACTCCAAAAGCCAGAACCTTCGTCTCCTAAATTGGAAACCATCAGTTAAGATTCTACCAGAAAAATCCCAGCTCCTAACACCTCTGGCTCGCGGCGGATCCGCGGCCAATAGGAGGGTTTGGCCGCAGATCCGCGGCCAAGTATGAGGATCGTTTGGTGAATTTTCTGGGGCTTCGTCTATATTGCCACGTGGTGATCTTTTGAATCTCAGAAGCTGAAAATCTTCTCGTAGTTACTGCCAGACTTGATTTCTTTAGTTTGCTTTCTTAATTAGGCAGGTTTGCTTTAACAACTTTGATTCCCTTGATTTTTAGCCCTGAAAAATTCTGCACAATCTCAACAAATAATATTAGTGGAGTTTTGTTTTATTGAGATATTAATTTCAACATTAAGATTTGGTCAATGATATTTTTGCATACATTTTCCTACCAAATGTTAATTATAATATATCAACACATGAAAAATAGTAATTTTACAGATAAACCCTCATATGTATCATATATTATAATAAACACCTTTTCTAGTATAGAAATAGCAGGAAAAATATAATAACAAATGTGCAGTTTTATCAACTGAACACTATCTTTTTATCCTTGCTCCTGAGCTGTTTCCGAAGCTCTTGAAGCAGATCTTGCTCCGCGGTCCTGGGGCGGAAAGTCGGCTCTTCCTCACTGTCCGAGCTTGACTCTGCCTGGACCAAAGGGTCCTTCTGCCTATCGTCCTCATCGAGAGGGTTTTTGTCATCCAGCGGAGGAGGCTGTTCTTGGGAAGTGGTAACCACATTCAAGCCAGATTGGACTTGGGATGTGGTGGCCCCGTCCTTGCTTTTGCTGCGAAGGTTGTCGCTGGGGCGTCCTCCTGCCATATAGACCGTATGGATAATATATCCAGCCGTATTTTTATTATCGGCGACTGATTTCTCGGATCGCTGTCTTGACCCTCCTGTTTTGGTAATGGGCAGTCGACTGAAGGCGGCTGGCCTGGCCGGATTCTTGAATGGTGCTGGCGCTTCCTTTTCAGTTCTGCCCCACTGCTTTCGCACAGCACAGAGCGCCTGATAGAATCTTGAGGAGACAGTGTCATACTTTTTATGTTGGGACCGGGACACGTCTCTTTGTAGTGACTTTCGGACCGCCGTCTTCTTGATTTTGGCGGTCATAGCATTTTTCTAAACCCACTTCAGAGGCTCGAATGAATTGCTGATTTTTACGGCCGACTCAGCCGTCGTCGCGGAGTAACCCTGCTCTTGGAAGCTCATAAGATTCCACCTGGCCGAAGTCCTGGCCCTCTTATTGGCTCGATACCTGAGCCGTTTCTGTCTCAGCCTCTATGTTTTGAGCACTTGGCTGGTTACAGCTTTTCGGGAAGCCACCGTAGACCGAGCGATGGAGGGCTTCGGAGATACGCCTGATTGTGCATTGGTTGGAGTCATCGCTTGAGCTCGTCCGCAACGTTTGATGTTGCCCTTTGTACCGGAAGCCTTCCCCCCAGCTGGAGCACCAGTGAGTCGTTCAGACACTGTCTTAAGTTTTGGTTGTGGTGTCTTGGCGATCACGACATTCGGCCTCTTACCCTTGAGACCGGCTTGGCCATCTGCTTTGCCGGGATTTCTGCCAGATGAGCGCTTACGGCGGGTTAGACGACGACGGAATCAAACTGGCGGGGCAGTTCCTCCCACTGTCGACTGAGGCTTGCGGGGAGAACCACACGAGCGTTAATCTTGACCACGTAAGGAATCGGGGTCGCGTTGGAAGCTGAATTCGTCTTGGGAGACATTGTCGTTGAAAGTTGGTGGCTGCACGGAAAAAACATTATTTCAGTACAAACATCGGCATATATGTTAAATGAGTTCGCATGAACGCTTGACCCGAGATATGGGACGAGAGAAAGGTCCCACCGGGCGTGCCAGAATCTGTAGGGTGTTTTTTGTCACCCCATTGAGATGAGAATACGCGCGCGCTGGTCAGGCACAGTATAGATTCCCTCTGCCTAGGATAGGCTGGGGTTTATTGATTGTGGGGATCCGAATCTCTGGCAGCCGTTGACTAAGTGGCCGTTAATTACCCCTCGCCTTTTGGAGCGAGAGAACCTCCGATTAACGGGTTAAACTGGTCATGCGAACTCAACGTTCAGTGTTGTGTTTTGAAAAGGGGGTTATGGATATATCGGGGGCCCCGCAGAGTTTTTACGGGGGTCCAGCTACCTGGATAGCGGGCTGGGGGTCAAAGAGGCTAGCAGCCCCCTTGCGGGGTGCGGGGCAGCGCCCCGTTAGAAATTTTTTTCTAACAGGGGAGGTGTATTTGGTGTGGAGTATGTGTGTGTGTGTGTATATATATAAAAATGGAGGGGAAAGCGTCTCAAAGACGCGTGCATAGCACGTGGGGCATGGTGCCCGGGGTCACGTGCGCGCATATGGGCGCTTTAGTGCCCGGGGTCACGTGCGCGCACGTGACCATTGGGCGCCCTGGCGCCTATCGGTCACGTGGCGCACACGTGACCATTGGGCGCCTCAGTGCCCGGGGTTACGTGGCGCACACGTGACCGATGGACGCCTGGGCGCCCGGGGTCACGTGGGCACACGTGACCGATGGGCGCCCCGGGGTCACATGGGCACTCGTGACCGATGGGAGCCTCGGCGTCCCGGGGTCACGTGGGCACACGTGACCGATGGGCGCCTCGGCGCCTTGGGGTCACGTGGGCACACGCGACCTTTGGGCGCCTCAGCGCCTGGGGTCACGTGGGCACATGCGACCGATGGGCGCCTTGGCGCCCCGGGGTCACGTGAGCACACATGACCTATGGGCACCTTGGCGTCCTGGGGTCACATGGCACACACGTGACCGCGGGAAGCACCCGCGAGAAGGGGCTTAGCCCCTAGGTTGGGGAGTTGAACTACCAAAGGGGATTTTTGGAGTTAAACTCCTAGTAAAAATTTAATTTATGGAGTTATACTTCGACAGAAATTTAATTTATGGAGTTAAACTCCAACAGATCTAGAAAGGAGTTAAACTCTTAGGAATCTTTTGCTTTTCTTTTGAGCCTTGGATTTGTCCAAAGTTAGATTTTTGGAGATGAGTCTCCTTCTTCCTTCTCTTGATCGGCAGGATCTTAGAGAAAAGGGGGTGAGACTTACAAGTCTCCCCTTTTCGAGATCTGATTGGAGATCCGAGCTCTCTTTTGTGGGTTTTGTGGTGAAAAACTATTTATTTTTGGGAAAGGAAGAGTTAAACTCTTGATTTAATTAAAAAGAAAGAAGAAGGTTTTAGAACCTTGAGAAAGGAGAAGATCACAGATCTTGATTCTTTTTAGAGAGAGAAAAAGTTGTTGGGATATTTTCATTATCTTTGCCTTTATACGCTATACACTTTACACATAGCCCCTTGGGTTTCACAAAATGGCATTTTGCCCATCCCATGGCTCATGTGCCACTTCTTTTTTTGCACATAAGCCATGGCCTTTCCAAAAATTTGGCTTTATGCCCATTGTTCTTACATTTATTCATAAAATAAAATAAAAGAAATACAACAAAATTATTTATTACAAAAGTTTTATTTTGGCATTGGGGGAGGCCGGCCACTTCATGTTCGGGCTTGACCCGGGCATTGGCCCACTTGGCTTGGGGTTGACTTTGATTTTGACTTGGTCAACCGGGGTGTAAATTTTTACCCCAACAACTGCTTCGCGTGGAACTATTCCGAGATGCCGGGACTAGATCCAGAAATAAACTGGCTATATCGCCGGACATAAAACCAGTCAAGCAGGCGCCATGAAGAATGCGGCTCGAACTCGAGATGAGTATCAATGCTGAAGTCAAGAAATTAATTGACTCTGGCTTCATCCAAGAAGTTCAGTATCCCGACTGGGTTGCCAATATTGTTCCAGTAATGAAGAAAAATGGGACGGTGCGTATCTGCGTGGACTTTCGGGACCTCAACAAAACTTGCCCAAAGGATGAATTCCCAGTACTAGTTACCGAGCTTATGATAGATAACACGTCTACCCATGAGGTCTTCTCCTTCATGGATGGATCTTCAGGGTATAACCAAATAAAAATGCACCATGAAGACCAAAAGCACACCGCTTTCTGGACTCCGCTGGGCATATTCTGTTTCAAGGTGATACCTTTCGGACTGAAGAACGCTGGCGCTACCTATCAGAGGGCCATGACGAAGATCTTCGATGACCTCATACATGAGATTGTCGAATGCTATATCGATGACCTTCTGGTGAAGAGCAAATCATACGAGGAACACTGGGAACATTTGAACATAGTGTTCCAGCATCTTCGGAAATCAATCTGAAGATGAATCCTCTGAAATGTGCGTTTGGAGTCTCTTCGGGAAAATTCCTAGGATTCATCATACGACATTGAGGTATCGAAATAGACCCATCAAAGATCAAGGCGATTACGGAAATGCCCACACCGAGAACTCTTAAACAACTGCTGTCTCTCCAAGGAAAGCTCGCGTATATCTGGCGGTTCATAGCCAACCTTTCCGGAAAAGGCCGTCCCTACAGCCATCTAATGAAGAAGGGGACCCCGTTCGTCTGGGATCGTAAATGCCAAAGAGCACTAGACAAAATCAAGCAATACTTGCGGAATCCGCCGGTACTGACCGCTCCGGTCGAGGAAAAGCCCCTCATACTATACACAACAGCCCTTGAAGATTCTTTAAGCATGCTATAGGCACAGGAGAGCGATCAGGGAAAGGAGAGAGCTCTGTACTATTTGAGCCGAGTTCTCCTTGGGGCAGAAACAACTACTCCCCCATCGAAAAGCATTGTTTGACACTAATCTTCGTAATAACAAAACTCAGGCACTACGCCTTAGAACATGAAGTCCATATCATATTAAAGGTGGATCCTCTTAAATATCTGATGTCAAAGGCCATACTAACAGGAAGTCTTGCCAAATGGGCCCTCCTCCTGATGAAGTTCTCGATAACGTATCGACCTCTCAAAGAAGTGAAAGGCCAGGCCATCGCCGAATTTCTCGCCGAGCATCCAATACCAGCCGACTCCCTATTAAATTGCGAGTTGCCAGATGAACACACGTTCGATGCAATCGAAGGGGAGAAGGAAGGAAATGATGCCCAATGGGAACTCTACTTCAACGGAGCATCTTCCTTAAAGAGGCGAAAGCAAAACGCCCCCATAATCAAAGCTGGTGTGGGCCTTATCTTCGTAACTCCGTAAGGGGGGATAATGCGTTTCACCCGTTCCTTAACAGAGTCGAGAACAAATAACGAGGCTGAGTATGAAGCTTTGATAGCGGGTCTTAAGATCGCTTTCGACATGGGAATCGAAAACCTCCTCATATATGGAGACCCCCAGCTAGTCGTTAGCCAAGTAAATGACGATTATCAGCCGTGCAAACTAGAGTTGATAAAATATGGCAGGAGAGTGCAGCAACTGTTGACACGAATCCCCTCCTACACCTTGGAAAGCATATGCGTGCGTAAAATAGCAAGGCGGATGCATTAGCCAAGCTCGCTAAAGAACCGTCCGACGAAAATCTTGATGATGTAAGGATCATTGTGCAAAGCCGCTGGATTCTCACGCAAGAAGAAATATCTCCGGAGTCGTCTGAAGGAAAGGAAGCGACTAAACAAGCAGTCTTCCAAATAGAGGACGAAGAAAAGGTTAAAGATTGGAGAGAAGTCTTCATAAACTACTTCAAATCCCATCGAACGCCCGAAAATGCATCTTCAAGACATCAGCTCATAAAACGGGCTTTGTCTTTCGCCTTCGTCAATAATACTCTATATAAGAGATCATTTGACTGTCTGTGGCTGAGATGCCTGGGGCCAGAAGAAGCAAGGAGAGTCATCCAAGAAATTCACGATGGACTCTGCGGTTATCATCATGCCGGGCTAAAGATGAAGCTGAAGATCAAGAGAATGGGTTACTATTGGCCCACAATGATTCATGACTGCCTCAAATATGTGAAGCAGTGTCACTCATGCCAAATTCACGGGGACTTCATCCACCAGCATCCAAATCCGCTACACCCAACACTGGCTTGTTGGCCGTTTGAAATGTAGGGAACCGATATAATTGGGCCCATCGAACCAGCGTCATCCAAAGGACATCGGTTCATATTGGAAACAACCGATTATTTCTCTAAGTGGGCAGAAGCAGTACCGCTAAGGGAAGTGAAGACGGAGAACATCCTCCATTTCTTCAGGACACATGTTATCTATCGGTTCGGCACTCCGCGATGGATTATCTCAGATAATTGGCCAGCTTACAGAAGCCATAAGATTAGCCGCTTCGCAGAACAACATAAAATAGACTGAAGATACTCTTCAGTCTATAATCCCCGAGCCAACGGTTTGGCTGAAGTTTTCAACAAGACCTTAACGAAGATCATAAAGAAAACGGTGTCCAGAAACAAAAAGGACTGGCACGAGAGACTGTATGAAGCTCTCTGGGCGTATCGAGCCACGTTCAAAACGGCCACGAATACAACGCTATACACGTTGGTATTCGGCATGAAAGCGATACTTCCCCTAGAAATAGATCTACCCTCTCTACGAGTGGCAGTTTGATACGAGCTGACAGATGAAGAAAATGCCCATCTTCGGCTTGAGGAGCTCGACGCCCTCGATGAAACTAGCCTTATGGCGCAGCAAAACCTGGAAGCTTACAAAGCAAGGATGACACGCTCATACGAAAGACTGACCAGGCCGAGAACATTCCGCCAAGACGAGCTCGTGCTAGTTGTCAAAAGACCTATGATCCCCAACCATGCCAAACGGGGGAAATTCGAGCTAAACTATGAGGGCCCGTGTGTCATAGACAAGGTCTACCAAGGCGGGGCCTACCTGCTCATGGATATGCATGGCGAAAGACCCTTCCGGCCAATAAACGACCGATTCCTCAAGAAATACTACTCTTGACGAGTCATGACTTAGGTCAATGGTAGATGATGACGCTCGTGTCCGTTCGCTATCTTCTTGAGTGAAAACTCTAAGTGGTATTCGGAAAAACTTCGCCTCAAACATGGCGACAATGGACCGAGATGTCCTTAAACTAGCAATGGACCGAGATGTCCCTAAACTAATAATGGACCGAGATGTCCCTATACTAGCGTGTTGCCTTCAAAATGGCAACACTGGACCAAAAAGTCCCTAAAGTAGTGCATCGCCCCAGATACGGCGATGCAGTCTCTTGAGATCCATATCGCAATCAAAGTCTTAGGAGCGAAGATTGCTACTCAAGCAATGAACAACAAAACTGTTCTCGAGAGTCCCGCCGTCCAAAAAAAACGGTACTTCCACAAGAAAAATGGGCAGGGATGAAAACCCAAAAGGGTGTTGTGAGTAAAAACAACGAGACTACCAGTGAGCTTGTGAAAACCCGGAAGGGTGCAATCTCGTTAAAATAAAGACACTTGCAAGGTTCTCTTAACCTTGTGAGGAGAAAATACCCGCATGAGATCCTTACGACTCACAAGGGAGCGATACGCTTAGGAATCTCTACGATTCCTAAGGAGAAATTACACTTGCGAGATCTTGAAGACTCATAAGGAGAATTCTTCCCTATGAGACCCTCACGGCTCACGGGATTCAAAAGCCTTAAGATACAGGGACCTGAACCTATTCTTAAGCCATCACATTCCCCAAATTTCCCTACAAGCGGTTGAATATTGACCTTTGTATACAATCCACGGACATAAATAAACGTTCCCTCGCCTAGTTCCACCAATGGCGCGAAATTTCCCCATTTAGAGAACAACACTTGTAGGTCTTCTCGACTTGCAAGGAGAAAATACTCTGGTAAGATCCTTACGATTTACGAGAGAAAATATCACTTAGGAATACCCACGATACCTAGAGAGAAAACACACTTACGAGATCCTCTCAACTCGTAGGGAGAAAACCCTTTATGAGACCCTTACGGCCCATAAAGTCAAAAGCCTTGGTCGACAGGATCCTAACCCTGTCTACTAAGCCACCTTTGTTCAAATCTGCGAAGGCAAATGATGATTCGCTCCTGGCAATGTCTCGGTTGTAGCGATGCTGATGCCTGATCGGTATCAAATTCCGAGTCCTCTCAAGGCAAATGATGATTCGCTCGTGGCAATGTTCCAGTCGCAGCAATGCTGATGCCGGAATTAGTGTCAGGATCCAAGTTCCTGACTCGCAACAAAATATATGCATATGAAATAGCCGAAATGATATGGCAACTCGTAATGAAAATCAGCGAGCAAAAAATATATGCATATAAAAAAATAGCCGAAATGTTTGGGCAACTCAAAGTAAAAAACAATAAGTAAAAAATATATATAAATAGCCGAAATGATTGGGCACCGCGAAAGATAGCCGAAATGATTGGGCAGTCGTGAATTTCGCGATATAAAAATCTGAAATGATTGGGCAGTCGCGAATTTCTCGATATAAAAAGCTGAAATGATAGAGCGTCGCGGAAAGAAATAAAAGGAAATGATAGAGCGTCGCGGAAAGAAATAAAAGAAAATGAAATGAAACTTTTGCCCTGCAGGTGAGTCCATATCGACCCCTTGTATACAATCCATGGGCATAAACGAGAAAGGGAACCAGATTTTCTCATCAGGCTCCGTCAAAGGAAAAGCCAAGTCTCGACGGTTCACAAACAACCCAGAGACCACCTTGACATTCATCTCGTTACAGCAGACACAATGTCAACAACGGCGTTCCTTCTCACTCCGGCAGGATGCAGATGCTACGTTAACAAAAGACCCCAGGGTCAAAACAAAATGGAGCCATGGCAAAGTCCCTAGCTCCAAGTCTCGACGGTTCACAAACAACCTAGAGACCACCTCGACATTCGTCTCGTTACAGCAGACACAATGTCAACAACGACGTTCTTTCTCACTCCAGCAGGATGCAGATGCAACATCAACAAAAGACCCCAGGATCAAAACAAATCGAAGCCATAGAAAATTCACTAGCTCCAAGTCTCGACGGTTCACAAACAACCTAGAGACCACCTTGACATTTGTCTCGTTACAGCAGACACAGTGTCAACAAAGGCTCCAAAATAGCCAAATCAAAAGGAAGAGAAGGCAAAATTCCTAGCTTCAGGGTCTTGATAGTAACTCAAATAAAACTTGAAAGACTGACGGAGATCATCCCACGCCAGTGCGAAGTGGTTATGACTCATCGGGGCTCCCATACTGAGCCTAACCTCAAGTAAAAAGCGGGATGGTAAAATTACTAACGCTTGCTCCTCCGACGGTCAAACTGCCTAATATGATTACTTGAAGACTTCTTGTCCAGCCCCCGAAAGGATCAGAGACACAACAGTCGCGGGGCTACTCGAACAACAGCGTAAATACTGCATATCGGGGAATACATCAGCCAACGCGACGGTACGACGGACAAAAACCTTAGTACCACAAAACCTAATGAACCTCTGTTGCAAAGAGCAAGGGTTATCCATACGTTAGGGCAGGTTTACCTATAAACCCAAGGGAGGTAAACTAAACAAACTCCGAAATGAGTCCATAAACTAGAGAATCCGGGATGAGTGAATAAACTACAAACTCCGAAATGAGCCCATAAACTAGAGACTCTGGGATAAGTGAATAAACTATAAACTCCGAAATGAGTCCATAAACTAGAGACTCCGGGATGAGTGAATGTTCATACCATAATATTGCATTATTATATTCCCCATTCTTATTCATTTTATAAATAAATAGGTGCTTTTGACGCATGTCTGCTACATGTTACAGGTTACAGGTTCTTGGACAGAAAACAGTGAAAACGATGTAAAGACGATGAAAAGTGGACTTTGACCAGCAAACAGAAGACTCTTGATCAAGCCTACATCTAAGGACAGTTCACAATTAACAAGGCAACGCAAGGTCCAAAATTACAAAGCAGACGGTTAAAAATCCACTGCAAATTATTCACTGGAGATCTGGAACCAACCTAGAAGCCCAAATGGAAAAGGACATATAGAAACAGGAATAAAAAGTCAACAGGAAGAACTACAAAAAATTGCAGAATTCAAGACACTACTTTGGCCGCGGAACCGCGGCCAAAGCATGCCTTTGGCCGCGGAACCGCGGCCTGGTAGAGCCTGTGTCAGAGCGAAGTTTTTTGGCTCTGCGCATATTGTTGACTAGGTCTTTTCTTAGGGGTACTTTTGTAATTTAAGACATGCGGATCAATTGTAACCTAAGGTTCCTATTTTCTATAAATAGGAACCCAAATCACTGTAATTTCTTATGCCTCCTTTTCATTAATAAATTCAGAATTCTTTACGGAGAGCATCGGTGTCTCTTTTCGATTCAGAAATTCAGATCTGACAAACCTGCTTTGATGATTGGAGAGAGCCATCTGTAAGTAGATTTAATTAATTGCTCTAGTTTAGATTTTAATTCCTTGCCCTAGATAGATTTAATTCATTGCCGTAGTCCCTTTCTTGCCCATCATACTTTTTTCAATAGGACTCCATGCATACACGCACACACCGCATCCTACGGCACCGTATCCCTCGAGGTAGAGGTGCACCGTAGTATAAAGGCCCGGTTGTGCGCGTTTTCCATGGAGGTTAGGGTAAGGATCTCTAAAGGAAGGACAAGAACCTAGAGGAAGGAACACCTTCCCTAATGGATCTAATCCCCTTTATTGATAATTACCATAACTCCTCATAGATCTTAATTTGGGTATAGAAAGCGGTGAGATTTATTTACATTTCCAAACCTACCCTAGACCTAACCCTAGCAAGATTTAGATCTAGATAGATCTAGTTTTTAGATTTAATTAATCAATCCGTTCACACCGTTCGGAATTAACTCGTAAGAGCAATTAGGAAATTCACAAAATCCCTGTGGACCGACCCGTACTCACCGGCTAGCTCCAAAGCGACGCCGTTCTTGATTACGGTTTAGAAATATTTTTGACATACGAATCAAATGGCGCCATTGCCGGGGATGGCGTAGAAATTTTCTTTTTGCAATTTCGGGTTAATCTTAAATTAAAAAATCAGAAAAATCTAAAAAAAATCCAAAAATTATAAAAATATATCAATTGTTATTTTTTTGGAAAGGGTACTTTGTTGTGTGAATCTTGCAGGAACAATCGAGACGGATCTGGAAATTTCCAGAAAGCGAAACAGAAAACAGAAGATCCTAACAACAGAAGGTTGCAATAACAGAGGCATTGAAAAATTCTCGAGCCACGAACCAACCTCCAGACCGTGGAAACGTGGTGTCAACCTAGTTCCGACCGCTGAAACGCGGTCCCACAGTGACATCATCAATTGCAATTTTTTCTGGGGCATTGTGCAGTCAATTTTACCACTAAACCGCGGTGGGAACCAGGTTTTGCCGTGGAAGGTCGGCTCCACAGTGACATCATCTGACTAACTTTGCTCTGTAAGCCTCCTCTGTTCCTCCTCTGTAATTTTTGAAATATCTTTTCTGAAAATTCCTGCAGGATTCCGTGCGCTATAAAAATATTTCCCCTTCCAAATAACAATCTTGTGCAGGATTTTTGCGCCTCGTTTAAAATAGAAATTGATTGCAAGTAATCTTTTTTGTTGCATATCTTTTCTCGAATATCTTTTTGCAACAATTTTTCCAAATAAAGAGAAAAAGAAAAAAGGAAAATTTTTATTAGAAAACTTGCAAACTTTTGCCGCAAATAAATCCTTGCACCACCACCCAACTTTCTTTCTTTCACCCTTTCTTCTTACAACATGGGTACCCCACATCATAAATCACTTTCCGAACTATGGTATCCCGAACCTAACTTTGCCTCGTACGTCAATTGTTTTGATCGATTTAAAGACGATCCCTCCGTGCCTAAAATTTCTTTGAAAGATCAAATAGAAGCGTCTAGGAGAAACAGTTTGACTTTGCAACCCACTTTGTGTCAACCAAGTCAACCTTTACCACTTTCATATGTTGATACCACTTTTTCAAGTCCTGCTGTAACTCCTAAACCGATGTCCATTGCTGAGCATATTGCTCAATCTCGTAGCCGATCTTTCACCCCTCTCCACTCATCTAGTTCTAGGGATCCACAAGACTATTCACCTTTTTATCCACATGTTGACCCTAACCCTGTCCAACCACCCACTTCCTACCAGTCCTACCCGACTTTCCCACCATCACTAGACACTGTTTCTACACAGCCTTTTGGGAGTCTCACATATCCAAACAATTTCGAATTTTTTACCGAAACCCCCTTACCACCCAAGTCTAGTTTGGAAGAGTCGTTGGAGGCTTATATCTTAGCAACAAACAAAATGGTTAGGAATATGGAAGCGTCCATGGCCGCCCTTATGCAACCTAATGAACCGGTAGCTAGTGTCCCGCTAGCTCCAAATTTTTCAATCTATAAGGAGGCGGTTGGACAGAGTGAGAATGTGAGAGGATTTACAAATCAAACCTACCCATACCCAATTAAAGCCCACAACTCCGGTTTTCCATCAATTGTCCTAACTGACTCACAAGTTGAAAATAAAAATGAGTTGTGCGACTTTGTAGTGTTTGATTTGCCAAATTGTGAAGAACCCCTTTCGAGTGAAACCACACTTAATCCTTTCGATCTTTACACCTCCACTCTAGAACCGAAAGTGATAAATATCCATGCTTTTTATGAGGTGTCAGATAATATTGATTTTCACTTGATTGAGGACATAGACGCCGGGAATATTTCGGATGATGAACCTGTCGATTTGATTGAAATTTTATGTTCAATTCATCATCCCGAGTCATTAAATGTTTCTCCCGAACCTCATATGCGTCTTGATTTTGATGATAATGGCATGGATGAGTTGAATTTTGAGGAGAATTATAAGGATAGTATTGAGGAGAGTTTTGAGGATCATATTGAGGTTGAACCATTTTTGTTTGATGTGTCTGATTTTCCAATTCATCCTCTTGAACCTTTGACTGTTATATCACCCTCCCTCCTTTACATCGTTCCGACCACGCTTGACGACTGTGAGCTTGAAAACTTTTCCTTTGAATCTGACACAGTTCTCCCAGCCGATAACACTTACGAGTGTTTCATTTTTTCGGACGATGTTGATGACTCACCGCCCGAGTTTGAGTCCTTTACATTTTCAGATGAGTTAGTTGAACCATCAGACTCGGTTGCTTACAGTAGTTTCGAACCATTGATGGAATCTTTTAAGTTCGAGACAATTTACTACGGTGAGAATGAGACTATTCCTAATCCACTCCCTTTCGTCCTTCCTATCGTTCCGACCGTACAAGAGACCATTACGGTTTCATCTCCTATACCAAGTTCGGCGTACCCATGCTTTCTTGCGAATCTTGAGGGATTTGATCCCATTTCTCGACGGGTTGATAGGTTAGCGCAATCGCTTTTAACACATCGGTCATCACAAATTGCGCTAATTTATTCACTCGATTTACACCCTCAAGATCGCGCGACCCTTCTTTCTCCTTTCCGCCATTCTTCTCCTCCACCAAGACCGTATTCTACCTTTCTTCCCACACGGTCTCGTGTATTTCTCATTTCTTTCATCTACACCCTATTATTTCACCAACTTGGACATTACCACGATAAGATTTTTGAATGGTTGGTGCTAACCTTTAGCTTGTGTAAGGCCAAGCTTAAGTTTGGGGGGAAACCTTGTTGTATATATGTATATATATTTTTGTTTTCTTTTTCTATAAAAAATATAAAAAAAATTATAAATAAATAAACAGGGGAGTGCCGGCATTTTGACCCTCTTGGTGTAGTATGACAGTGAGGACATTGTCAAAATTAAGTTTGGGGGTATGTTCGGTACGTCTTCTTCCTTCGCATTCATATGTATGTTTTTGCATTTGCATATTTATTTGAAAACCCATAAAAATTGAAAATTTTTGAAAAATTATAAAAATTATTGTATTCAATTTGGACTTATTTGACTAGAGTTTGACAGATAGGTTAACTAGCTAGGAACAACTAGATCTTAGACTTAGTAAATTAAAAACCCTAAAAATAACCTTTCTTAAAATTTAACGGTAGAAAGTGTATGTCTTTGTAGTTTATTTAGAAATAGGAAAATTTTGAGTTCATTTCTTGGGCTAAGTCGAAACAAAGGAAAAATATTGATAGTTTTATTAGAGTATAAGTTTGAAAAATAACTCCTAGCTTAAGTCTAGATTCTGAAAATGTATACCCTACAAATTGCACGAACACGAACCTTGAAACTTGGAATAGTAGAGGAGACCTTGAAATGCTCTTGTCTAAAGTCCTTAGTACAAAGAAAATGAGAAAAAAAAAATATAAGTGTGAATAAAGAAAAAAAAATGGACACTGGTTTTTGTGATTACTTAAGGCTGCAAAAAAAATATAGAAAAATATTTAGCGAGGGTGCTTCATCACCTAGTGCCTTAGACCAACTGGTTTGGGAGTCACTGCTAAAAAGCCTTGGGTGTTGCAAGACTAGAAATTATGCTTTAATGTGCAAACACATCTTGTAATTGGTCGTTGGTACCTCAAGAAGTATTAACGGTCGCATGAAGGATGTGTAAGCAAGATTCATTTAAAAATTCACCAATTAATAAGTGCTTTGGACAACGGACAAGGGTATGATTGCTTGATTTGAATTTCCAAGTGTAGGGGTGATTTATACACACACGTAGGGGCATGTGATTGGAGTTTAGATGAAAGAAAGGAGTGATGAATAGAACTTGTATCTTTAATAGAGTTGATAAAAATTCCTAAGTGGAGATGGAACCCTAGAAGGAAAACTTAAGAGATGCCGAAAGCTAAGTAAGTCTATAGAACATATATAATCTTAAGTTAAATGATGAGGAAGTGTGAAGAATATGGGTGGATAATTTACGAGTCGAAGATAATAGAATTCCTTGTTAGAAGACCTAATTGGAGAATTAAAGTCGAAAAAGCCAAATTGATAGGATTTTTTGGGTAGTATCCGCTGAAAACCCTCAGGAGACAACACTCCTCCTACTAGGGACACCTAGAGGTTTAACGGCTTGTTGCATGAGCTCAGTGCAATCGTGATTCCCTGCAAAAGTGAGGTTAGGTTTTTGTAGAGAATAAAAAAAATAAGTTTGCTCGAGGATGAGCAAAAGATAAGTTTGGGGGTATTTGTTCATACCATAATATTGCATTATTATATTCCCCATTCTTATTCGTTTTATAAATAAACAGGTGCTTTTGACGCATGTCTGCTACATGTTACAGGTTACAGGTTCTTGGACAGAAAATAGTGAAAACGATGTAAAGACGATGAAAAAGTGGACTTTGACCAGCAAACAGAAGACTCTTGATCAAGCCTACATCGAAGGACAGTTTACAATTAACAAGGTAACGCAAGGTCCAAAATTACAAAGTGGACGGTTAAAAAATCCACTGCAAATTATTCACTGGAGATCTGGAACCAACCTAGAAGCCCAAATGGAAAAGGACATATAGAAACAGGAATAAAAAGTCAACAGGAAGAACTACAGAAAATTGCAGAATTCAAGACACTACTTTGGCTGCGGAACCACGGCCTGGTTGAGCCCATGTCAGAGCGAAGTTTTTTGGCTCTGCGCATATTGTTGACTAGGTCTTTTCTTAAGGGTACTTTTGTAATTTAAGACATGTGGATCAATTGTAACCTAGGGTTTCTATCTCCTTATAAATAGAACCCAAATTATTGTAACTTCTTATGCCTCCTTTTCATTAATAAATTTTAGAATTCTTTTGGAGAGCATCAGTGCCT
Source organism: Agapanthus africanus (assembly GCA_030015575.1). Taxonomy (NCBI): domain Eukaryota; kingdom Viridiplantae; phylum Streptophyta; class Magnoliopsida; order Asparagales; family Amaryllidaceae; genus Agapanthus; species Agapanthus africanus. Next base: position 107,877,107 of record CM057348.1, read on the forward strand.
CTTTTCACTTCATGAATTCAGATCTGACAACCCTGCGTTGATGTTTGGAGAGAGCCATCTGTAAGTAGTTTTATTTAATTACCCTAGTTAGATTTTAATTCCTTGCTCTAGATGTTAGTTTTGGGGAAGGCTTTTGAGAGATGAGATCTCTTATCCCTTTCTTGCCCATCATACTTTTTTCAATAGGACTCCATGCATACACGCACACACCGCGCCCTACGGCACCCTATCCCTCGAGGTAGAGGTGATACCGTAGTATAAAGGCCCGGTTGTGCGCGTTTTCCATGGAGGTTAGGGTAAGGATCTCTAAATGAAGGACAAGAACCTAGAGGAAGGAACGCCTTCCCGAATGGATCTAATCCCCTTTATTGATAATTACCATAACTCCTCATAGATCTTAATTTGGGTATAGAAAGCGGTGAGATTTATTTACATTTCCAAACCTACCCTAGACCTAACCCTAGCAAGATTTAGATCTAGATAGATCTAGTTTTTAGATTTAATTAATCAATCCGTTCACACCGTTCGGAATTAACTCGTAAGAGCAACTAGGAAATTCACAAAATCCCTGTGGACCGACCCGTACTCACCGGCTAGCTGCAAAGCGACGCCGTTCTTGATTGCGGTTTAGAAATATTTTTGACATACGAATCAGTGAATAAACTAAAAACTCCGAAATGAGTCCATAAACTAGAGACTCCGAAATGAGTGAATAAACTACAAACTCTGCAATGAGTACATAAACTTCTTTGCGCAAGTCAAAACATCAAAGGAAAGAGAAATGCTAGTATGAAATGAAATATGTCTTTTATTCATGAATTTAAATGAATACAAGATACTTTTATTCAGGGGATCAAATAAATTTTATTTAGGGATCAAAATGAATACAAAAAGAAGAAAATATACAGCAACAAAAAAAATTCTAAGTTGGCGGACGGTGCAATAAGCCAGCAAGTTCGTCATTCTTCCGCTGGACTTCTGCTTGAAGATCTTTCAGGGCCGCAAGACGAGTCCCTGCCTGCGTCTGTTGATCCTGATACGAAGCAAACCGACTCTCAAGCTCTTTCTCGGCGAACTTGTGGGCTTCAACCATCTCACATGTAAAGATAACAGCTTTATCGAGAGCCACCACTTCTGTAATGGCCTCCTGAATCACCCGCCAAATCTCGTATGCACGTGTAGTCTTGGCAGTGAGCTGAGCTTGAAGTTCCCCTAAAGCTTTTGAAGCCAACTCCCTCGCCGAAAACTTCCGGTTGAGCCTTTTTCTCGCTTGACTGGAGATTGGCTGCACATCGTTCAATCCACCCACGCAGGCTCGCTTTTATGGATAAGATGTCGGAGGGAAGGCACATTCATTCAATCCCATGCAAGCAGGCCTCCACTTTGCGGCAATACTCAACCCAGGTACGCACCAATGCCTCATAATGATAAGTGGCTAGAACAGATAAGGAAGTATTGGCCTCAGCAGAAAATTCTCCGGCCTCGACAGAAGTACCAGCGCGAAGATCTTCGATGAGAGCCGCCAAGGAATAAATGCTCTATTTTGCCATCCTCTCAAATATGCGTCGGGCATAAGGGCCTGGTGGCATGGAAATCCGAGACTTTAATGGATTCAGGGCTGGCAAAGCTGTGAAGATATATGCACCGTTAGTTGCCTTTCCAAATATAGAGTAAACAAAACAATGCCAAAGATAAAACATCACTTACCCACAGTCATTCAAGACGGGTTTGAGAGATCCCCAGGTCCGTCAAGAATCTCGACTTCGTCGTCAGCTTCCAGAACTGTGGTTTAAAATGAAGGGCATATCAACATCATTATGAAAATATAAAACCAGAAGGGCAAAGCATACCAACCTTGTCCTGATGAAAGAACAATGCTTTGTGGGGGTATCGCTTGTGGGGCAGCCGTGTCGAGCAAGAGCTGGAAGGTTTTCCTCGGAGAGAGATCCACGATGGAAGTCACCAATTCCCGCAATTCTGAGGGAAAGAAAAGTTCAGATGACAGAGGGGTCATTAAACAAAATATATATTTATATGAGATTACCTTTGATGCTTCGCCCGCCCTGAGATGGAGGGATGGCAGCCTCAGCGGTCTCCTCCACACCCTTAGGTGCATCACTGGAGATATTTGTAAAATCTATAGCCAGCGTGGCAGTCTCCAATAGATGGACAAAATCCATCGCTGAAGGCTCCAAGGCAGGGATAACGGCTTCAATAATCTCTTCTACACCCTCCGGTGTGTCACTAGAGATAGCTCTGCTAAAGGAATAGACGTTGAAGGAACAGAAGCCATCACTGGAAGCTCCACAGCGGGGGTAACAGTATTCCTAGTCTCCTCTATACCCTCCGGTATGTCATGGGAGATATTCACAGAATCCACGTCCATAGCGTGAGCTGGGCTCGAACCTACTCCCGTTGTAGAAGTCCCTGCAAAGTTTTTTGCAAAGATAAGGTGATATGAAAGTAATGCAAATTATTCGTCAAAAGGAAAAACACGAAAAATATGCATACCAATACGCTAGGGAGCCTGAAGTATGGCTTTTTCGAGCCGCTGTTCTTTTCTGATAAAGTGCGCCCGCCGGGTTTCGATAGCAAGCAAATGCTTGCCCATCTTCAGTGCAATCTCGTCTTCAGAAGTGACCGAGATGGGCTGTTTAAGAGCACGTTCTTCTTCCATCATCAGAGGACCTATGGGTACCCTAGGTAATAATGGATCGACGTTATAGAATACAACAGGGGGAAAGGCTTTCCTCTTGGGGCCCACGTTCTCAGTCTCATCTCATGAGCGCCTTAAAGCCTTGGCCAATTGAGAAGCCTCCTCGGCAGAGGAACCAGGGAAGAGAAGACCATCGTCCGGCTCCTGCATGGATATCGGCTCGTCCTGGATTAGGGCCTCAGATTCAAGCAAGACGTCGAGTAGGCTGGTTACTGACTTCTTTCGCCTTTTTGAGCTGTAGCAAACACTGGCGGAGGAGCACTTTCTCCCCTTCGGTGCTTTGGAACGGCACTGCCCAACCTCGCCTTCAGTATCATCCTTTGGTGGCGCCACTGCTAGTGCCTTATCAGGAACTTTCATCTCGGCTTTAGTACACACCGGCATACCAGCAGTGCGAGAGGTTGATTCTACCTCTGTGGCTTTCGGGATAAGCACCGAACCACTATCCGTCAAAGGAGGGCAGACCATCGATTGCGGCCGCAATGGGACGCTGGTGACTTTAGCTGGGATGGGAGCTTTACACTTGAAAAGTATCCGTCTCTCCTCCGCAATGACGGGACCGACCCGATGATGATACCAACCCTTGAAGTACCCCACAAGCCTCGGGAGATAGTCAGGCTTCGGTATCATGAAGTGGGAGTCAGTGTTCAACCATATGAAATGGTGAATGACATCGCGGGTAACCTCCAGGGACAGAGTAGGCTAAACTAAAAAAGCCTCGAGAGGGACACCCTGGTTGTAACCCAACTGCTGGGCAAAGCGGTGCGGATTATACCGCATGAAGAGAGCAGTGTCGTTCTGTCGGAACTCTAAATAACTCCGCCTAATCGAGTATAAATGCAAAATCTCTTTATGCTTTAGAGATGGTGCCCCACCCTTGGAAAAATCAAACAATTGCTAAACGGGCCCCGCTGGAGCAAAAAGAACTCGGTCGCTGAAAACCATTCCGCCTTCATTTGAGTACGGATTGAGCAGCACGCGAAGAGCCCCTAACTAGGTCGGGTCAGGAGCAGAAGCATCAACCAACCTCATGATCCGTGGGAAGGTATATGAATCATAAAAATCTGGCCGTCGGTGCACAGCAAACGCTCTTAATACGTGCATTTCGATCTACGACGTGAAGTAGTGAAGGGAGAAATTCACAGTATCCGCACCCGGGTTCGAAGTATTAGCAATGCTTAACCCATGATATAGATGCGATAAGCCCGCAACACCAACAGCTAATCGCGCCCCTTCAGCTATGCGGTGAGCAGGGTAGAAGACAGAGGCCCTCATTGTCCACCGCCGAAAGCCAGAAAGACAAACGTCTTGCCTGAATTTTAGGGCAGATGCTATTTGGTTTTATCCGTCCACCTCTCCGATGATGCCAAGTTGATTTATGACACCATGTATCAGAAGTTTAGATGGATGTGACCGATGTAGCAGACTTCGTCAGATTCCCCCTCATTGTGAGGGGTTTTTGATTGTGGGGACGCTCTTCCCTCCAGGTGCAAGCCCCTTCAGTTAATTACGCTACGGTATCGTGGTAACCACTTTCTCCTTCTTCAGATGGTCACTTCGTGTCATGTGTGTTTGTTTTGTTTGTGGTTGCCCGTGGATTGTATACGGAGACTAATTTATATTATCGTCCGTAGGACGTGGATTACTCCAAATCCGTATCTTCTTAGATTTGGGTTTGGGGGTTGGGTTTAAGGATACGTTAGTCGCATTTGGGAGTAAGATCAACTTAAATGTTTGTTAAGGATACGTTAGTCTAATTTAGACTAAGATCAACTTAACAGGATCGTTTAGATCCGACAAGAGAGCAATTGGGCTCTATTGTTTAGTTTAGGGACATTGCGGTCGATTAGTTTAAGGACATTACGGTCCATGGTTAGTTTAAAGACATCACGGTCGAGGTTAAGGACATCATAGTCCGTGAGTTTAAAGACCTCACAATAAAGGTAAGGACATCATAGTCCGTGAGTTTAAAGACCTCACTGTCAAGGTTAAGGACATCATAGTCCATGGGCTTAAGGACCCCACAGTCCATGAAATGTGTGGTTGTCGAGACCCGTCACCTCTCTAAAGACGTTGAAGGATTACAACAACAAATATCGAAGGAGTGAAGAGATGTACCCTCGAACCGAAGTGGATTGGGTGATCTATAGTCCAATTTGGAACTAAGATCCATCAGTTAGATTATGAGCACATTGGCTCAGTTAAATCTGAATTGAGGACTTATGGCTAATTTGGGCTAAGTCCAATTAAATTTGAAACGATGGCCCCCTTGTTGGACCATGTAAACATTTGTCTGGGTTCAGCCCCTTATTATTTAGCAATGGTAAACTAGAGTTTTAAGGGGTCTGATAATATCTTTGTCTTTGACTGAGCATTAAACATTATAGCTCTGAGTTTTAATCTACATGTCATATGAAATGATCAATTTTGAGATTCAGTTGAATGAGAGGCTTGCCTCTGGAAAATTTAGCCAATTTGGCTATAGAATAGTGTTAAACACTAGAGGACATCTGGGGGTCACGTGTCCTCACGTGATGTATCTAAAACAGTGTTAAACACTAGAGACGAGATGCTCAAAATAGTATTAAACACTAGAAAGGAAATGGTCATGTGGGGTCACGTGAGGGCACCCAGAGGTGGGGCCAGACCTTTTTTACTTTGTTCTCAGAACTGCAAATAAGTGTTAAACACTTTTTGATCTTCTAGCCATCACGTGTCGGCACGTGATGGATATTTGTGCATTGATATTAAAGCATTTATTAGGGGTCACGTCGTAACACGTGAGAGCGCCCAAAGCTAGTACTGCCTTTGCTTTTGTTCTTCTTTATTTTGGAAGTCGCGTGGGAGAACGTGAGGCATTGCCTCCAAACTTTTTCCTTCATATTTTGGAGGATTTGTTCAGAGGTCACGTGGGGGCACGTGACCTAATTTTATTCTTTCTTTTCTGATCGCTGTGGATTGGGGTCACGTGTCATCACGTGACCAATGTTCTTTATATGCATGGAGAGCTTTCAAGTCTTTTTGTTTTAAGAATTAAATTCTCTGTAGGGTTAAACCTTAATTCTGTTTTATAGGAATTAAATTCCTAATTCGGTTTTGGAGGAATTAAATTCCTATGAATTGGGAGAATTGAATTCACATATAGGGTTAAACCCTAGTTTTATTTGGGAGGAATTAAATTCCTGTGAATTTGGGAGAATTAAATTCTCTAAACTCAATTCTCCCTCTAAGTTTTGGATCTTCATGGCAGAATCTCCCCGATGAGAATTAAATCTCAACCTGTGGGGAGATTTGCTTCTTCAGATTTTCAACCAGAGGAAGAACTAAGTTTTTTTGCAGAAGAGTTGAACTCTTAGATTAAGAATTAAATTCTCTTTTTTGTTTTATGGAGCTTTGATCCCTTTCCCCTTTCTTACCTAGGGTTTCTTTTCTTGAGAATTAAATTCTCCTTTCTTTTCTCTTTTCTATTTTTTCTTCAGAAAATTCCAAGATCTCAAAAAATTCTCCATTTCTTCTCTTCTTAGCTCCTATTTATAGGAGAAGGAAAAGATTCAATTTGTTTAATCAATCTTTCATTGAAATATTTTGGTTGTTTTTATTACCAACATGATCTTTTGGATCACTCAGTGAATTTTATTCAACCTTGGATTTTTAATCCAGAAGATATTCTGTTCGTTATCCTTGGTAAAATCGTTCCATAAATTGGTGATTTTTAATCACCATTGGATTTTTAATCCAACGGTGCTCTATTTTACAGAGCACTATCTTTTGTTTTTTGAAAGATTTAAAGAAATATTTTCCTGGTTAAGGTCTTTGATTTCCCTTAATTAGAATTTTAATTCTATTAACTGATTAAGGCTTTTAAAGCCCGTCATGTGTTGGCACGTGATACCAATGTTTGATCATTGAAATAGAATTTAATTCTATCAGTTAAAGAGTTAAGCGACTTGCCACGTGTTGACACGTGACCCTCTTTTATTCAGAATTTAATTCTTCCTTTTAACAGAGCTAAGAGACCATCACGTGTCAGTGCGTGACCCTTGGTCATGTGTGAGCACGTGATGCCCCATTGGGGTCTTTCCTTAGCATTTTTGTTACATTTTTGTTTGATTAGAATTTAATTCTATAAAGTAGAGATCACATGAAACTATCATGTGTCAACACGTGATCCTTGGTCACGTGTGAACATGTGATACCTCATGGATGTATTTCCTGATATTTTGTTATATTTTTGTTTGACTAAAATTCAATTCTATAAAGTAGCGATCAAAGGAACTTATCACGTGCCAACACGTGACCCTCGGTGACGTATGAGCATGTGATACCCCATTGGGGTTTTTTCCTTGCTGTTTTAGTATATTTTCGTTTAACTAGAATTCTATTAATAAAAGAGTTTAGGCACCTATCACGTGTTGGCACGTGACCCCCCTTGATTAACACTTTACCCAGAATTTAATTCTGTTGTTTCAAAGGACTAAGGATCGTCAAGTGTCAGCACGTGACCTTTGGTCAAGTGTGAGCACGTGATGCCCCATTGGGGTTTTCCCTTAGTTTTTATTATATCTTTTAATTCCTTTTTATTCGGTTGAAGGGCCTATCACGTGTGGACATGTGATTCCCCTGATTTACTGTTTGACTAGAGTTTAACTCTATAAATTAGAGATCACAGGAACCCATCATGTGTTAGCACGTGACCCTTGGTCACGTGTGAGCACGTGATGATCCATTGGGGTATTCCCTGCTGTTTTATTATATCTTTTAATCTCTTTCAGTGGGTTTAAAGGCTCATCACCTGTGGGCACCTGACTCCTGTTGATTTAGAATTCAGTTTTATTATAACAGAGCTCCCAGGAAACCATCACGTGTCAGCACGTGACCCTTGGTCACGTGTGAGCATGTGATGCCTATTGATATTTTATGAGGGAACAAATGCCCCCACAGCGTTGTTCTCACATGTTTGCACGTGAGTGCAACGCTGTCACCTTTTGCAGCTGTTGGATCTGCCTAGGGAAAGGGGAAGAGGAACCGTTTCCCATCACATCCTATAAATGTCGGCGTCCCTTCAGAAGCGCCTCCACTTTGCCCAACTTCTTCCTTGCTTGCTCTTTCCTTGAGAATTTAGTTCTCTCTCTCAGTGCTTAGTTCTCTGTTTCGAAAATTTTCAGAGTTTAACTCTGTTAACAAAAGATTCCCTTTTTCAGGTAATGATCTTGAACGGCCGAAGAACTATTTGTAGAAATTTTCGTCGGATTTTAAATCCATACCAAGGGTTTTTCCCTTTTAACAAGAACCCATATTTCTAAGTTAAAATAATGTCCAATCTTAAATGATAAACTCCTTTGTTAGGGCTTCTCTGATCTCAGGGATCAACGGTGGCACCTGTCTTCTTCTGGAATTTAATTCCATTTCAAAGAGCTTTGGCTCTGGGAGATATTTTCTGAGTTTAATCCCTCTATCCAAAAGGCATTTAATTCCACTAAAGAACTTAGTTCTTCACAGAGAACTTCTTGAGATTTTCCTTCTGAGTTGTTCTTGCAAAGAGAACTTTAGTAGAGATTCTACTTGATTTTCACAGAGTCCAAGATGGGTTTCTCTTTGGGGGAATGTGTAGAGCCATTTGAAATCCACTGTCCATTTATTGAGAATCTTCCTTTTGTTCTCATAATGATTACCCTGCCTCATCATTAGTGAGCCGCCATATTGATTTCGTGGGGCCCACTTGTTTTGTAACCAATGGTCCTACAAAATAAATTGTTTGTCACTTTATTCCACCGTCTTTTATATATATTTATAAATACATGTACACGTGTGGGCTTCACTAACAGCTTCTTTTCCTTTGTTTCAGGAGTAATGGCTTTCCTCCTATACTTTCCTTTCGCTCGCTCGGAGGCGGCTTTTCCTCAATCACCGTCAGATGAAGAGATGATGGAGATGATAAAGGCTCATGACCCGAATTGCACCAGTTTACTTTTATGGTGAACCTGGTATGGTCATATCATCCGCGGTCGCCGCATTTTTCTTTGCGAGATGGAGCGTCCACGGACCGCCTTTGCTGTGGAGATGCCAAATTGGACCCCTACGGGACGACATGAGCCATCTACAACTGGGATTCTAAACCACCCTGTGCCAGCTATAAACATTTTAGGGCGTCGCATCTGCCAAGGTGAAGCTCAGCCATGGGGACAGGTTTACAAAATAGGGCTTACTCCTCGACAACCCACGGGATACTTTCTCTGGGCTCGTTATATCCTATCTGCTCATCATGCGCGACTGCAGAGGGTTGGGCTCTATCAGGCAGTATATGCGTCTCTCTTCCACTATCAGTCCCCCCATGTCTGGTGGGTTAAGGCTTTCCTTAATCAATGGAATCTTCCCACCAATACCTTTTTGCTAGGGGACCGCGAAGTTTCAATTTCTTTGGAAGAGTTTCGCGAGATCTCAGGGTTGCCGATCAGGGGAGTGCTCTATGAAGAACTGTTGCCTCCCGATGAGTACGTTTTTGCAGTTGAACCTGCTATGCTTGACGGCTTGTCGACCGAGAATGCCGTCCCCCACAAGCACTCAAGCTTAATCAAGACTTTAAGCATTTTTGAGAAGCTATTTGCAGAGTCAGAGGAGCAGGGCGTCACTTTTAAAAGCTTTATCGCTTGCTTCCTTCGCGAGGATGTTCTGTTGAAGACGACTCCGACGTTTGGGAATATCAACGACCCCTTCGGATTTGGTTTAAATAAGCGACCGCTAAAGAAGGGGACTTGCCGCAGTTCTACATTCCCATCATATCGGCCATATCCTTCGAGTCGATCGCAGCTCCTGGCATGGATGAGGAAACTTTCTTCATAGCCTTCATCAGTGTTTGGCTCAGCTGGTTCGCCATTCCCATGCACCATCGCTTTATGAGAGCCTCAGTTATCTACCCTGCCCATCGTATTGCCGAAGGAACTCGACTAGCTGTGGGCATTGCAGGGCTAGCGCATCTACATCATGGGTTAAGCGCCGCGGCCAATACTCAACTCCAGGCGTAGATGTGGTAAACTTTTCTCTTCATTACTTTACGTCCTGGATTGAGATGCATGTGCTGGGGGCATTTTCTGCGCACCAATGACCCAGCTTTTATGACGCCTATACTTTTCCGTGACTCATGCGGCTAGTGGACGCTTCTGCTCCTGACCCAACTCAGTCCGGGGCTATTCGTATGCTGCTTTGTCCCTATGCTAATGCGGGCGGGATGGTTTTTAACGATCGAGTCCTCTTGGCTCCTTCAGGACCGCTCCAGCAGCTCTTTGATTCGTCGAAAGAGGGAGCACCCTCCTTGAAGCCGAGGGAAGCCGCGCACTTATATTCAATCCGACCAGGTTATCTGGTGTTCCGACAGAATGGTGCGGCCCTTTTTATGCGGTACAACCCACACCGCTTCACTCGGCAACTGGGGTATGACCACGACGTCCTTTTCAAGGCGTTTATAGTGAAGCCCAGCCCGTCATCTGAAGTTGTTCGTGACGCCGCTCATCACTTCATGCAGCTGAACACCCGCTCTTCCTTCGTGATTCCCGAGGCTGATTATATCCTTCGATGTGTTGGGGCTTTCACAGGCCGGTATCTTCACCGAGTCAGTCCTATTATTACCGAGGAGAAAGGATACTCCTTGGATATAAGGTTCCCGCTCCTATCCAAGCCACGGGAGTTCCGCCGCAACCGCGTGCCACGATTCACCCTCTTTTGAGAGATGTCAGCGTCGTGCTTACCCCGGGGATAGCGGAAGTGGATCTAAATCCCACAGCTGGTATGCCGCTGCACACTAGGGCTGAATAAAGGGGCAGGAAGGCACCAGCAGCAGTATCCTCAGCTGTGGCATCAACAATGGCAGTGTCCTCATCGGTAGCGCCGCCAAGAGAGGACATTGAAGGCGAGGTGGGTCAGCGTCGAACCAGAGCTTTGAGGGAAAAGAAGCGGGCATCTTCTGGTATTAGTTATAGGTCGAAGAGGAGGAAGAAGACAGTCACCCGTCTGCTCGATCTTTTAGTAGAATCCGAGCCTATCGTTCAAGACGAACCAATATCCATGATAGCGCCGGATGATGGTCTTCTTTTCCCAGGTTCATCTGCCGAGGAAGCCGCATAATTGGCTGAGGCTATAAGATGCTCATGGCTTGAAACTGAGAAAGCAAGGATCCCAAAGAGGCCTTATCCTGCCGTCATCTTCTACGAAGATTCTCCCTCGATACGGCGGACATTCATAGGTCCTTTAGAAGAAGGAGGCGAGATAGCCCTCAAGCAACCTATCTCGGCTGATGCCGAAGACGCGCTTTCATTGTGGACTGGTGGTCACGAGTCTACCCTCGAGCCCTGGCGAGCACGACTTCTTGAGAAGGAGCGCCGGCTTGAAAAAGTCATACTAGAAGCTCCTTTACGCATCGGTATGTTTATATATCTTTTTGTATTGTTTTGTAATGCTTATATATATATATATATATATATATATATCCTTATCTTCGTGAAAACTTTGTAGGGACTTCAGCCATGGCAGAGGACATGGGTTTGAGTCGCGCCTCGATTACGGGCTCTACAGATATCCCCGATGAGACACTAATAAGTGTGAAAGGGGTCGATTTAACCGCTGCTCCTGCAATGGAGCTTCCCTTGGTGACTCCCGTTCCCCAAGTGCTTGCTCCCCCGGGAGAGACATCCTTGTTGGTCGCTGATCCGATGGATCTTACTGGGGGCGGCCCGGAGATTTGGGGACAGGTAGTCGAGGCTACCGTCCTTCAGTTGGAACCTGCAGTGGCGGCCACTGCTCCTCAACCGGAATCTGTTGTATCGGCCTACATCCCTGATGATGTGCCTGGGGATATGGAGGAAGCTGCCGAAGATGCTATCCCTTCAGTTCAGAATGGGAAGAGCATTGAAGGTAGCCTTCTATATTTTATATTAATAATCTCTCCCTTAGCTGAACTCTTCTGTATTTTCAGAATTGCGTGGGTTGGCGGCGTCTATTGCCGATCTGTCTTCTAGGAGGTCCCTTCAACGCTTGTTGAAGATGGCCGCTCCGCAGGCGATATCTCCTCAACGCATCATCCTATCTTCCGGGTAAGGTTAGTGTCGTTTGCCTTCTTCACTGCATTATCATTATTCCGCATAATGATACTGATATCTTCTGCAGTTCTGGAAGCTGATGATGAAGTTGAGATTCTCGACGGGCCTGGGGATCTTTTGGATTCTTCTTGCATGACCATGGGTAAGTAAAATTTTGATGTTGTTTCATCTGTTCTTTGCTCGTGAACCTCGCTGACTGTTCGTGAATCTTAACAGCTTTGCCGGTTCTTACCACGCTGGAGTCTTGCATCGTCATGACGCCTGGCCCTTATGCCCTGCGTGCCTCGGAATGAATGGCAAAGCTAAGCCTTGACTCCCTGTCAGCCCTAATTGAAGACCTTCGTGCTGGCAATCTGATCACGACTGAAGCATTTGCCGCTGAAGCTAACGGTTCTCTTCCCTTTCTTGCCACCTACCATAGCGAAACATTGGTGCAAGTCTGGGTTAAGTTCTGTCGGTAGGTAGAGGCTTGTTTGCACATTCTTGAATGCACACGCCTTCCCTCCGAGGCTGTGACCACGAAGGCAAGCTTACAGGGGCTGATCGAGCGGTGCGCTGCGAACATGATATCATTTAAGAAAAGGCTCAGCCGCAAATTTTCGGAGAAGGAGCTGGCTTCCAAAAGGCTGAGGGAGCTTCAAGCCAACCTTACGGCCAAGACCACTTAAGCATATGAACTTTGGCGAGTGCTTCAATAAGCTATCAAGGAGGTGGTAGCCATTGATAAGGCCGCCATTTTCATTCGTGAAATGGTCGAAGCCCATAAGGTTACTGAAAAAGAGCTTGAAGGCCGACTTGCCTCATACCAGGCCCAACAGGCTCAAGCGGAGGCTCGTCTTTTGACAATAATAAATCATCAAGCCGAGGCCCAGCGAAGAAGGGGTGAACTGGCAAACTTGCTAAATCGCCCGCCGACTTGAAGAATTGTATATATATATATATATATATATATATATATATATATATATATATTCTTCCTTTGTACATACTCCTGAATGAGAGTACATTTTTTGTTCTTTCATAACTTGTACTTTGTATTCATTTTGATTCATGAATAAAAGATATATTTTTTATCACAATGGTGTGTCCTTTTTAATGAGTGTATTATGTGGATAGTCTATTTCGATTTCTTTGCAGGGAAACGATGGCTTAGGATTCAGTGTTATGATCTGCCTTCTAAGACTTTTCAACTTTATGAGCCGTGAGGGGCTCATAAAGAATTTTCTCCCTACAGGTCGAGAGGATCCCGTAGGTGTAATTTCTCCTTAAGAATCATGAGGATTCCTAAGTGTGTTTTCTCTTGAAAGTCGTAAGGATCTCACAAGAGAGTTTGCTCCCTTACGAGTCGTGAGGACCCGTAAGTGATGGGCGAGGTTACCATTATCCGTATTTCACAGAGTCAGGAATTACTCTGGATGCTTCCCACGGGGTCATAGCCGTGTTCTGTGAGGACCAGGCTCCGCTCTGGACGTTTCTCACGGGGTCAGGATTGACATAAGCCGCATTCCACGTAACAAGGAATTTTCTCTGGATGCTTCCCACGGGGTCATAGCCGTGTTCTGTGAGGACCAGGCTCCGCTCTGGATGCTTCCCACGGGGTCATTGCCGTATTCTGCGAGGACCAGGATCCCCTCTGGACATTTCCCACAGGGTCAGGATTGACATAGGCCGTGTTCCACGTGTCCAGGAATTTGCTCTGGATGCTTCCCAATGGTTCATAGCCGTGTTCTGCGAGGACCAGGCTCCGCTCTGGATGCTTCCCACGGGTTCATTGCCGTGTTCTGCAAGGACCGGGATCTGCTCTGGAAATTTCCCATGGGGTCAGGATTGACGTAAGCCGCGTTCCACATAACCAGGAATTTGCTCTGGATGATTCCTACGGGGTCATTTCCGTGTTCTGCGAGGACCAGGCTCCTCTCTGGTTGCTTCCCACGGGGTCATTGCCGTATTCTGCGAGGACCAGGATCCGCTCTGGACGTTTCCCACGGGGTCAGGATTGACATAGGCCGTGTTCCACGTGTCCAGGAATATGCTCTGGATGCTTCCCAAGGGGTCATAGCCGTGTTCTGTGAGGACCAGGCTCTGCTCTGGATGCTTCCCACGGGTTCATTGCCGTGTTCTGCGAGGACCAGGATCCGCTCTGGACGTTTCACACGGGGTCAGGATTGACATAGGCCGCATTCCACGTAACCAGGAATTTGCTCTGGATGCTTCCCACAGGGTCATAGCCGTATTCTGCGAGGACCAGGCTTCGCTCTGGACGTTTTCACGGGGTCAGGATTGACATAGGCTATATTCCACATAACCAGGAATTTTGCTCTGGATGCTTCCCATGGGGTCATAGCCGTGTTCTGCGAGGACCAGGCTCCGCTCTGGATGCTTCCCACGGGTTCAATGCCGTGTTCTGCGAGAACTAGGAATTTTGCTCCGGATGCTTCCCACGGGGTCATAGCCGTATTCTGCGAGGACCAGGCTCCACTCTCGATGCTTCCCATGGGGTCATAGCCGTGTTCTGAGAGGACCAGGATCCGCTCTGGACGTTTCCCACGGGGTCAGGATTTATATAAGACGCGTTCCACGTGACCAGGAATTTTGCTCTGGATGCTTCCCATGGGGTCATAGCAGTGTTCTGCGAGGACCAGGCTCCGCTCTGGATGCTTCCCACGGGGTCATTGCCGTGTTCTGCAAGGACCAGGATCCGCTCTGGACGTTTTCCACAGGGTCAGGATTGACATAGGCCGTGTTCCACGTGTCCAGGAATTTGCTCTGGATGCTTCCCACGGGGTCATAGCCGTATTCTGTGAGGACCAGGCTCCGCTCTGGATGCTTCCTACTGGTTCATTGCTGTGTTTTGCGAGGACCAGGATCCGCTCTGGACGTTTCCCACGGGGTCAGGATTGACGTAAGCCGCATTCCACGTGACCAGGAATTTTTCTCTGGATGCTTCCCACGGGGTCATAGCCGTGTTCTGCGAGGACCAGGCTCTGCTCTGAATGCTTCCCACGTGATCATAGCTGTGTTCTGCGAGGACCAGGATCCGCTCTGGACGTTTCCCACGGGGCCAGGATTGACATAGGCCGCGTTCCACGTAACCAGGAAGGGTTGACTTTATCCGCATTTCACGGAGTTGGGGTTTGACTCTCGGTTATCTGTGCACCGCCAAGTCATGGAACTGGGAATTGCCGCGGTTCCGCTCCGCTGATGTTGCGTCTGTTGAAATGAAACGAATGTTGAGATTATCTCTAGGCTGTCTGTGAACCGTTGGGATTAGTCTTCTTCTTCTGATGAGGCCTGGGGAGGAAAGGTGTGATTCCCTCTTTGTTTGTGCCCCTGGATTGTATACACGGGTCGATGTGATCTCACCTGTAGGGCATAAATTTCATTTCATTTTTATTTCTTTTCGCGATGCTATATCATTTCAGCTTTTATATCGTGAAGGTCGCGATTGCCCAATCATTTCGGCTATTTTTTCGCGGTGCCAAATCATTTCGGCTATTTGTTATATTTTTACTTGCTGCTTTTTATTGCGAGTTGCCCAATCATTTCGGCTATTTTTTATGCATACACTTTTACTTGCTGATTTTGTTTGCAAGTTGCCCCATCATTTCGGCTATTTCGTATGCATGTGTGGCTCGATGGCTTATTTGCTACAGGCTTGGAATTAGATACCGATTTCGGCATCAGCACCGCTACAACTGGGATATTGCCAGGAGAGAATCATCATTTTTCTTTGTCGATGTCGAACAAAGGTGGCTTAGTAGACAGGGTTAGGATTCTGTCGACTAAGGCTTTTAACTTTACGAGCCGTAAGGGTCTCATAAAGGTATTTCTCCCCATGAGTCGTGAGGATCTCGTAGGTGCGTTTTCTCCTTAGGAATCATGAGGATTCCCAAGTGTATGGTCTCTTATAAGTCGTAAGGATCTTATAGGAGTATTTTTTTTATAAGTCGAGAGGACTTACAAGTGTTGTTTGCTGTACGAGCATATCCCTAGTCACGGATGGGACTTTGTTAGGGAAATGTTTATTCGCGCCCGTGGATTGTATACAAGGGTCAATACTGAACCACCTGTAGGGCCAAAAGAGAGATTGTGGTGGCTGCTTAAGAACAGGTTCAAATCCCTGAAGCTTAAGACTTTTGAATCTTATGAGCCTTGAGGGTCCCATAAGAGGGTTCTCCTTACGAGTCGTGAGGATCTCGCAAGTGTAATTTCTCCTTAGGAATCATGGAGATTCCTAAGTGCATTTTCCCTTGTGTGTCATAAGGATCTCACGCAGGTGGTTTCTCCTCACAAAGTTGAGAAGACCTTGCAAGTGTCTTTTAACGAGATTGCGCCCTTTCGGATTTTCACAAAACTCGCCGGTAGTCCTGCTGTTTTTACTCACGGAGCCCTTTCGGATTTTCATCCGTGCCCTTTTTGCTTATGGACATACCGTTTCTCTCTCTCTTTTTTTTGTGTCAGCCTTGGGATGCTGCGGTCTGTAGTAGTTTATCGACGTCTCAGTCAACAGCCAGTTTTAGGACATAGTGGTCCATTGTTAGTTTAAGAACGTTTCGGTCCGCTGTTAGTTTAAGTACGTTTCGGTCCAAAAGCCGGCTACTACTTATAGAGTTTGGGCTTAGGAAGATAGCGAGCGGACATAGGCGTCGTCATCCATCGTTGACCTAGGCCGTGACTCTTCAGGCGTAGTACTTTTTCAGGAAGCGACCATTTACTGGCCTGAAAGGTCTCTTACCATGCATGTCCATGAGTAGGTAGGTCCCTCCCTGGTAAACTTTGTCTATGATATACAGGCCTTCATAGTTCAGCTCGAATTTCCCCCATTTGGCATGATTAGGGATCATAGGTCTTTTGACTACTAGCATGAGTTCGCCTTGGCGGAAGGTTCTCGTCCTAGTCAATCTCTCGTATGAGCACGTCATCTTTGCTTTATAAGCTTCGAGATTTTGTTGCGCCATGAGCCGGGTTTCATCAAGGGCATCGAGCTCCTCAAGCCGAAGGTGAGCATTTTCTTCATTTGTTAGCTCGTAATGAATTGCCTCTCGTAGAGAGGGTAACTCTATCTCAAGGGGGAGTACCGCTTCCGTACCGAATACCAACGCGTACGGCGTCGTGCTCGTGGCCGTTTTGAACGTAGTTCGATATGCCCAGAGAGCTTCATGCGGTTTCTCATGCCAGTCCTTCTTGTTTCGAGACACCGTCTTTTTCACGATCTTCGTTAAAGTCTTGTTGAAAGCCTCAGCTAGACCATCAGCTCGGGGATTGTAGACCGAAAAGTATCTCCAGTCTATGTTATGCTGTTGTGCGAACAGGCTGATCTTGTGGCTTCTGTAGGCCGGCCCGTTATCGAAGATAATCCATCGCGGAGTGCCAAACCGATAAATGACATGTGTCTTGAAGAAATGGAGGATATTCTCTATCTTCACTTCCCTCAACGGTACTGCTTCTGCTCATTTAGAGAAGAATCAGTTGTCGCCAAGATGAATCGATGTCCTCTGGACGATGCTGGTTCGATGGGGCCGATTATGTCAATTCCCCACATTTCGAATGGCCAGATAGCCATCGTTGGATGTAGCAGATTTGGATGTTGGTGGATAAAGTCCCCATGAATCTGGCATGAGTGGCACTGCTTCGCGTATTCGAGACAGTCTTGGATCATCGTGGGCCAATAGTAGCCCATCCTTTTGACCTTCAGTTTCATCTTTGGCCCGGCTTGGTGAGCACCGCAGAGTCCATTGTGGGTTTCTTGGACGACCCTCCTTGCCTCTTCAGGTCCCAGGCATCTTAGCCATAAGGAATCAAATGATCTCTTATACAGAGTATCATTGACGAATGCAAAAGAAAGAGCTCGTTTTATGAGCTGATGTCTTGATGGCGCATCTTCAGGTGTTCGACGGGATTTGAAGTAGTCTATAAAGACTTCTCTCCAATCCATAACCTTTTCCTGGTCTTTTATTTGTAGGGATGTTTGCTCGGTAGCTCCCTTTTCTTCGAACGACTCCGGAGATATTTCTGCCGGTGCAAGAACCTGACGGTTTTGCACAAGGAACCTCACGTCATCGAGATTCTCGTCAGCCAGTTCTTTAGCGAGTTTGGCCAGTGCATCCGCTTTGCTATTTTCTGCACGCGGTATGCTTTCCAGAATGTAGGAGGGAATTTGAGTCAGCAGTTGCTGCACTCTTTCGCCGTACTTCACCAGCTCTAGCTTGCATGTTTGATAGTCGCCGTTTACTTGGCTGACGACCAGCTGGGAGTCTCCGTATATGTGAAGGTTTTCAATTCCCATGTCGACAGCGATCTCAAGGCCTTCTATCAAAGCTTCATATTCGGCTTCGTTGTTCGTCCTCGGCTCTGTTAAGGAGAAGGCAAAGCGCATTATCCCCCCTTGTGGAGTTATGAAGATGAGGCATACCCCAGATTTGATTACTGGGGTACTTTGTTTGCGTTTCTTCATAGAAGACGCTCCGTCGAAGTAGAGTTCCCAGCGGGTATCATTTTCTTTTCTCTCTTCGTCGATCGTGTCAAACGCGTGTTCGTCCGGCAATTCGCAGTTCAAAGGAGAGTCGGCGGGTATCGGATGCTCAGCGAGGAAATCGGCGATGGCTTGGCCTTTCATTGCCTTGAGGGGACGATAAGTTATCGAAAACTCCATCAAGAGTAGGGCCCATTTAGCAAGCCGCCCTGTCAATATGGCCTTCAACATCAAATATTTGAGAGGATCCACCATTGATATGAGATGGACCTCATATGCCAATGCATAATGTCTGAGCTTCGTTACCGTGAAGATCAATGCCAGGCAGTGTTTTTCAATGGGAGAGTAATTGCTTTCTGCTCCCAGGAGAACCCGACTCAAGTAGTATAGGGCTCTTTCTTTCCCTTGATCGTTCTCTTGCGTCTACAGCGCGTCTAAAGAGCCTTCGAGGGATGTTATATATAGGATGAGAGGTTTTCCTTTAACGGGAGCGGCCAACACTGGCGGATTCTGCAGGTATTGCTTGATTTCGTCCGGTGCACTTTGGCATTGGTGATCCCAGATGAACGGAGTTCCCTTTTTCATCAAGTGGCTGTAGGGGCGGCACTTGCCGGAAAGATTGGCTATGAATCACCGGATATATGCGAGCTTTCCTTGGAGAGACCGCAGCTGCTTGAGAGTCTTTGGCGGGGGCATTTCCATAATCGCCTTGATTTTCGACGGATCTATCTCGATGCCTCGGTGTCGGACAACGAATCCTAGGAACTTTCCCGAGGAAACTCCGAACATGTATTTGAGAGGGTTCATCTTCAAGTTGTATTGCCGAAGGCGTTGAAATACGATCTTTAGATGCTTTAAATGTTCCTCGTATGATTTTCTTTTCACCACGAGGTTGTCGATATAGCATTCGGCAATTTCATGCATGAGGTCATCGAAAATTTTTGTCATGGCTCTCCGATAGGTGGCACCGGCATTCTTTAAACCGAAAGGAATCACCTTGTAGCAGAATATGCCCAAAGGGGTCCGGAAAGCAGTATGCTTTTGGTCCTCAAGATGCATCTTTATCTGATTGTATCCTGATGAGCCGTCCATGAAGGAGAAAACTTCGTGAGTGGACGTATTATCTATCATCAGCTCAGTGACTGGTACTGGGAAGTCGTCCTTTGGGCAAGCTTTATTGAGATCCCGAAAGTCCACACATATGCGCACTGTCCCATTTTTCTTTATCACCGGGACAATGTTGGTGATCCAGTCAGGATACTGAACTTCCTGGATGAAGCCGGAGTCGATTAGCTTCTTGACCTTGACGTTGATGCTCATCTCAAGCTCCAGCCGCATTCTTCTCGGTGCTTGTTTGATTGGCTTGACGTCCGGAGAAATCGCCAATTTGTGGACGGCTATTTCTGGATCTAATCCTGGTATCTCGGAATAGTTCCATGCGAAACAGTCTTTATACTGCATGAGCACATCTTTGAGCATGGCCACCTTTTTTTTCAGACAACAGCTTACTGACGAACGTCGGCCGTGGGTCGGTTGCCGTTCCCAAGTCGATTTTTCTAAGGTTATCTGCAGTAGTATGTATTCCATCTTCCAGCTCTTTTAGCGCCAGTGGAAACTCTGAGATCACCTCGTCATTATCATTTTTGAAGCACCAAGGGAGGTCATCCATATTCTCGGGTTCTTTTTCTGACAACATTATCGCGTGACAGGTACGAGCTCGCTTCCAAGACCGATATTGATCTGGTTCTACTCTCGCTGCATGCGCGGCTTTTGGTTCATGCTTCTGTGGCGGAGTTACCCTCCAGCTGCTGGATAAAGCGAACTTGCCGAGTTGATACTGGTCTTCTACCCAGTCTTTGAATGTGAAGCAGTTTTCGAGAGGATGTCCTATTGCCCGGTGATAGGAGCAATAGTCCGGGAGAGAGATCTCGTTCGCTTGCTCAGGGTGCTTGGACTCCGGGATTGTCATCATCTGGTGCTTTATGACGAGATCGAATATCTTCCTTATCTTGTCTCGAGGAAAAGAATACGCTCGACCCATCTTCTTTACAAGGGACGGATCCCGACTGCTCGACTCTTGCTCGCATGGCTTCTCAGACCTGCTTGGCTATTGTCGAACGTTTTTTCCATTCCTTGGTTTATTTTTGCCTCTGCGCCGGGTCTTTTGTATGACGGGCTGGGGATGAGGAGCATTGTCATTCTCCATGGCCTGTCGAAGGAGGCGCTGTGTCCTGGCTTTCTCGTAGATGGTAGTTTCACGATTATGGTCGTCTCAAACCTGTTGACCCGCTTCCCTTATCAGCTTGTCCATCTGTTCTTCAAACGACGGACTTGGCATTTTCACGGCGGGACCTTGTTTTGGTTCAGGATTAGCGTCTTTCAACAGAACGTCTTCCTTTTCATCGAAGTCATGTATGACATAACTGCTATGGACTCTCTCCCGTTTCTTGGATCGAATATATCCAAGCCCGATCGTTTCCATTTTTCCGTTGGGCAATTTTCGCTGAGTTCCAGGAACGTTCCAGATCTTGTTTTTAAATTGAGCCTGTCGAGCAGTCTGTTTGAAGGGTACGCCTTGGCGCCTCAACAGTCTTTTCAATCCACCTATGTAGTATCTGGGCAAACGGATGGGCTGGAGCCTGTCAAGTGCAGCATCAGCGCCGTGCAACATTTCTTTCTCCACTTTGGTTTCCCCGGATCGGTAGAATAGGATCGCCTTTTCATCTCCTCGTCTGGGAGGGACGTAGAATATTTGTAGTTCCTACATACTATATGTTTCAAGTGCGTCGAGATCTTTGTAATGCTCTTGTGGAACCATGGCGATATGCAAACTCTGATCATTGTCAGCAAAGGCTTGTATTGATGGCCGAGCAGAGAACACGGTATTGACTTCATCTTCCGAGTCGCTGCCGAAGATCAACATAGGGGTGGACAGTCCCGGCTTGTTGTATTAGGGCGATCCTGAATAAACTATTTCTTCTTCCTCCTCGGTATCACTCCCGAAGACCGGAATAGTGGTGATAGCTTTCTTTGGTTTGTGACATCTTTCCGTGTCTTCAAAATCTGGTAAGAAGTATTTTGCATCTTCGTACTTTCGGACTTCATTCATGGAAAATGGATTTAATTCCCCTGTCACCGTATACTCGAGATCATCTTTAAAGTACTTCATACACTGATGTTATGTAGAAGGAATGATGTTGTACTCGTGCAACCAAGGCCGGCCGAGCAAAGCATTATAGAAGGTCTTAGCGTCAATGATGTGAAACTTGATGTCAATGACTAGCAGCCCAAAGCGCAGCGTCAGTATCACAGACCCGAGTGTCCTTGATGATTGAGAATCAAACCCGGAGATAGTGATTTTATCACGAGTGAGGTGCTGAACTCTCTTGCAGATTTCCTTCAATACTTTTACATTGAGGAGATTTACTGGTGACCCATTGTCAACCAGGATCTTACCGATCTTAATATCATGGCAGTATCCGGAGACATAAAGGGGACGGTTATGTTCGCACATCCCGAGGAGAAGATCTTCATCGCTAAAGGTGATATCGGCTGTGTGCACTTCTTCCAGCTCGTCCTTCATCTTTTCTTCGGCGATGAAAGCTTGGAATTGTTTGGGCTCTTGTAACACCTTGATCAGAGACTCTCTCGCCTCTTTGGATAGCAGAAGGACGTCGAGAATGCTGAGCTGCGAAGGTATCTTCCTCAAGTGTACCAGAACGTTGTAATCAACTTTATTTTTCTTGGGCGGGTCTTTGGCTGCAAGCTCTTTGACGACTTGATCATCGAGGGCGATATCTTCAGGGACTTTTTCTTTCCCCTTATCTTTTCTACTCGGTCCACTATTAGTAGGTCCAAGATTCTTCTCTGGCAGCGTACAATTGCGCAACTGAATATTTTCACAGGTCTTCGTTTCTCCCTCCTTTTCCGCGGTGGACTCTTTAAAAAGAGGGCTAAGAGTCATTTCTTCGTCGGAGTCGCTCCCGAAGGTAAGAACTTGCGATCCCCCAGCATCGATCATGTGACAGTTGCCGGTAGTTCTTTTGCGCTCTTCAGTCGTATTTCTTCGTTCCCGACGAGTTTTGCGTTTCATCCGCTTGAACTGTTGTCGGTGAACAACATATCCTTGCCACCATTTTTTAAAAGTGTTGCACTCTTCGGTGGGGTGTGTCATCTTTCGATAATATAAGCAGTAGCTAGGATGCATTTCCGCTTCACCAAGAATGTTTGCTCCGGAGGGTGGCAGTTCCATTCCCATTGATATGGCTTTGGCGAACCTCTTCCCCGTTTGAACCTGCTTTTATTTGCGGCGGATGTATTTTGATTTGGCGGGAGCGTTTCGACCCTTTCGTCCAGTCGCCGGCGCTTGGCTTTTTCAAATATGGCCATCTCACGCTCTCGAGCAGCTTTCTTTTAAGAAAAGCTTCGTTCAGGAATGCATTAATCATTTCATCTGACGGCTTTAGAAGTTCCGGTTTAGGATTTGCCCCCAGTTTCTCGGTGCAAGGAGCTTCTTCATCGTCTATCGACGAGTGAGAGATCACATGGAAACTTGCCACGTAATCTTTAGATTCATCCGACGAGTCTTCTCCATCATCTCCGTCCTTAAGGACGTGGCTGAGAAACTCTTGGAGTGTGACTGGAGCCCGCGCCTTCTGATTATACTCTTCCAGCGCGTCAATGTGCTTTTGCGGGTCCGTGCGCTTGTCTCCAGGCTTCACGGGCTTCTTGGATTTCTTCTTCTTCTTCGAAGATTTTGACGGCTGGGTGTGAGTGCTTTGTCTATCACCACCGATTTTTGGAGTTGGTTGCGGTTTTAACATTCTTTCGATGATCTCGGGTTCGAGTGGATTTTTCCACCTGATCGCCGGGATGTCTGGAGATCGCTCAGCATTATTTTAGTTTTGGCTGAAAGAGCGACCTCGCATGGAGCTTCTTCAACAAAAGAGCACGATACCCCCGGTGTGTCCGTCTTCCTAGGAGTGTGCGGTAGTGGTGGGCTTACTTTCCACTTCTCAGACAGCGCAAACTTTCCTTGTTGGTATTGGTCTTCGATCCATCCTTTAAAGACGAAGCAATCTTCAATCGGATGGCTTACCGTTTGGTGGTAAGGGTAATAATTAGGACCATTAGTCTCACCGGGTTGCAACGGTCATTTCGGATTCGGCAGATTGATGAGTCAGTTACGCACCACCAGTTCGAACAGTCTCTTCGTTTTGTCCCGAGGGAACGAATAAGGACGCTTCATTTTCTCATTATAATACTGCCGGCTCTGTTCCAGTTGATCCGTTAGTTTTGGGGCACTGGGCTGCTGTTAAGTATTCGCAACGAATGTCGCCTTCCCTTTACCCTTTTCGTTCCGCGGCTCCGGCTTCGGAGGAGACGGTCTATGACCCATTTGGTCCATCTGGGCTAGCTTGTCGATCAAGGCTTGGAACGTGGCCGGCTTGAAGAACATCATGAATTGGGAAATAGTTGCATGAGGGTTCAGAGTGCCCATGAACATGCCTACCGCCGGCGCTTCTTCGATGCGCTGCTCACATTTTGACCATAAATTTCTCCACCGTATTGCGTATTGTACCCAAGTTTCGCCTGGCTTTACCCTGGCGTTAATTAATGCGGTAATCGGGTACGCTCGCTAGCGCTCACGAATCTTTGCGTAAACAGCAGTTCCATTTCCGCAAATTTCTTGATAGAGTCGTTTGGAAGTTCAGAATACCATTCGAATGCCGTCTCTGACAAGCTGCCGACGAACTGACGAAGGAACAATTTATCATCACCTCCGGTGTTACCATATAGAGCCCTGAACTGGGCGACATGCTGGTGCGGATTTCCAGTCCCTTTATATACATGAAATTTAGGGATGGAATATCCCGGCGGGTACTTTATCTGGTCATACCAGCATGGATATAGTCGCCCAGTTTTAACAACTTGGCCGGACGCTTCATTTGCCTGGTGAGCTCGTACTTGCTAAGCAATGTAGTCGTCCAGAGCGGCCTTGGAAATGGTTTCCTCTTTGGCTACTGAAAGAGCCGGAGGAGGGTTCGATATCTCCCCTCTATCGTCTTCAATGATGATCGGAGGGTCTTCAGCTGGAGGTTCTGGCTGTAACATTATCCCGACCATGTCTTGGAAGAGAAGCGCCATTCTTTTTATATTAGTCGCTTGTTCTGCTGCTTCTCTGTCCTTCTTTTCGAGGACTCTGCGGAGGAAGTCAGTATCGGTTTCTTGTTCATGACGCTGTTCTGATGACGCCTCCGGGTTTTCTTTTGGCCCGGTGAGTGCGGCCATTTGCGTTAGCATTTCCTGAAGCTTCTGTTGCTGCTCCTGGGATTTTGTCACGGATCGGGTGAGCGGTCGGTGACCCGTAGAAGTGCAGCTTTCCTCCTTTATGGAAGCCATATAAACAGTATGCACCATTATGCCCCCAGACCTGTGGAGTTTGGGCTCAGCGTCTTTACGATTTGCCGCAGTCACAGGGGCTTTTTCTGGCCTCCTTCTCTTTTGAGCAGTTGAAGTCGAGGCGGCCGTCGCAGCGGGCACCCAGACAGCTGTTGCCTTTTGTGGCTTGGCAAGATGGTTCTCTTCTTGTTGAACCTTCACCTTTTTCTGTCGGCGAGGGTAATCTTGATCAATTACTTAGTCCCAAACCTGTCGCCAGACTTTGTAGATTTTGGAGGACAGCCGCTGAGGGAGCTGTTCCGGCTTCGCCTTTGATGCATTCTCCACAGGTGGAGGAGATCTTTTCAGTACGGCAGTAGGAGAGTTCCTGTGCACCTTGTTCAGCAATTCAAAGTTGTTCCCGGTTGGAACAGCAGCATTGACTTCCACCGTTGGGGCTGGTGGAGTTAGCCCAGAGGGGGAATTGCCCCCAGCTTTCCTTACTTGGCGCCAGTGGCGATGTTGAGCATGTCGAGTCGTTGTGATTGTTTCAGCTTTAGGGGTGACTTCGTCATGCCCCCTATTCTGGTGAGGTGCTGCTGGTACCAGCCTTTTGAAGACTAACGCCCGTCGAGCAGTGTCCAATCTGTCAAAGACAGACCTTTGAGTAGGAACGGGAGCCGGGATGGCGAACCTCGTAAAGACCGATCCCTTGACGGGAGAAGCTTCTTTAGTGACCTCGAGAGCAGGAATGGCTACCCGCTTTGGGATAGCCACTTCAGTTATCGTGGGCTTCTTGACAGGTGTATTGGAGTTCGGGCTCAGCCTGTCGAAGACTGACGCTGTTGGTTTGACATCGGACGACCCGTTGAGAGGGGCCGAGGTAGTAGTGAGCCGGTCAAATACCGACTTCTTTTGCACTTCTTGAGGCAGCAGGATATTAATGTTCACTGGTAGGAGCATGGTCCCGAAGAACAAACCGGTGGTAGCCTGCGTCACCTGCTCTATCGGCATTGTGAACAAGGAGGCCACATGGGGCCCATAAGCTATACCTCCAGATGAGGCGGAACGTGCGTTGCAGTTGCAGCTGGAACACTTCGTGCAAGTGGACGCCATTGATCCTTCGTTTTCTGCACGAAGCAAAACACCAAATCTTAGTGCCTCGAACCCAAGGGCAACCATATCAAACAGCGATTCGTCCGCGAACAAGACATACGAAGTGTGGAATGGAAAGAGGAAAAGGTCCCGCCGGGCGTGCCAGAATCTGTTCACCGCCGAAAGCCAGAAAGACAAACGTCTTGTTTGAATTTGGGGGCAGATGCTATTTGGTTTTATCCGTCCACCTCTCCGATGATGCCAAGTTGATTTATGGCACCATGTATCGGAAGTTTAGACGGATGCGACCGATGTAGCAGACTTCGTCAGATTCCCCCTCATTGTGAGGGTTTTTTTTATTGTGGGGACGCTCTTCCCTGCAGGCGCAAGCCCCTGCAGTTAATTACGCTACCGCATCGCGGTAACCACTTTCCTTCTCCAGATGGTCAGTTCGTGTCATGTGTGTTTTTTTTGTTTGTGGTTGCCCGTGGATTGTATACGGAGACTAATTTATGTTGTTGCCCGTAGGACATGGATTAGTCCAAATCTGTATCTTCTTAGATTTGGGTTTGGGGGTTAGGTTTAAGGATACGTTAGTCGCATTTGGGACTAAGATCAACTTAAACGTTTGTTAAGGATACGTTAGTCTAATTTAGACTAAAATCAACTTAACAGGATCGTTTAGATCCGACAAGAGAGCAATTGGGCTCTATTGTTTAGTTTAGGGACATTGCGATCGATTAGTTTAAGGACATTACGACCCATGCTTAGTTTAAAGACATCACGGTCGAGGTTAAGGACATCATAGTCCGTGAGTTTAAAGACCTCACAGTCAAGATTAAGGACATCATAGTCCGTGAGTTTAAAGACCTCACAGTCAAGATTAAGGACATCATAGTCCATGGGCTTAAGGACCCCACAGTCCATGAAATGTGTGTTGTCGAGACCCGTCACCTCTCTGATGACGTTGAAGGATTACAACGACAAATATCAAAGGAGTGAAGAGATGTACCCTCGAGTCGAAGTGGATTGGGTGATCTATAGTCCAATTTGGAACTAAGATCCATCAGTTAGATTATGAGCACATTGGCTCAGTTAAATCTGAATTGAGAACTTATGGCCAATTTGGGCTAAGTCCAATTAAGTTTGAAATATTGCCACCCTTGTTGGACCATTTAAACATTTGTCTGGGTTCATACCCTTATTATTTAGCAATGCTAAACCAGATTTTTAAGGGGTCTGATAATATTTTTGTCTTTGACTGAGCATTAAATATTATAGCTCTGAGTTTTACTCTGCATGTCATATGAAATGATCAATTTTGAGATTCAGTTGAATGAGAGGCTTGCCTCTGGAAAATTTAGCCAATTTGGCTAAGTTTGGCTTTAGAATAGTGTTAAACACTAGAGGTCATCTGGTGGCCACATGTCCTCACGTGATGTATCTAAAACAGTGCTAAACACTGGAGACGAGATGCTCAAAATAGTGTTAAACACTAGAAAGGAAAGGGTCACGTGGGGTCACGTGAGGGCACCCAGAGGTGGGGCCAGACCTCCTTTACTTTGTTCTCAGAACTGCAAATAAGTGTTAAACACTTTTTGATCTTCTAGCCATCACGTGTCGGCACGTGATGGATATTTGTGCATTGATTATTAAAGCGTTTATTAGGGGTCACATGGTAACACATGAGAGCGCCCAAAGCCTGTACTGCCTTTGCTTTTGTTCTTCTTTATTTTGGAAGTCGCGTGGGAGCACGTGAGGCATTGCCTCCAAACTTTTTCCTTCTTATTTTGGAGGATTTGTTCAGAGGTCACGTGGGGGCACGTGACCTAATTTTATTCTTTCTTTTCTGATCACTGGGGATTGGGGTCACGTGTCATCACGTGACCAATGTTCTTTATGCGCATGGAGAGCTTTCAAGTCTTTTTGTTTTAAGAATTAAATTCTCTGTAGGGTTAAACCCTAATTCTATTTTATAGG
This sequence comes from Agapanthus africanus, assembly GCA_030015575.1. Classification (NCBI taxonomy): domain Eukaryota; kingdom Viridiplantae; phylum Streptophyta; class Magnoliopsida; order Asparagales; family Amaryllidaceae; genus Agapanthus; species Agapanthus africanus. The sequence continues at coordinate 107,904,840 of CM057348.1, forward strand.
AATTAAATTCCTAATTCGGTTTTGGAGGAATTAAATTCCTATGAATTGGAAGAATTGAATTCTCATATAGGGTTAAACCCTAGTTTTATTTGGGAGGAATTGAATTCCTGTGAATTTGGGAGAATTAAATTCTCTAAACTCAATTCTCCATCTAAGTTTTAGATCTTCATGGCAGAATCTCCCCGATGAGAATTAAATTCTCAACCTGTGGGGAGATTTGCTTCTGCAGATCTTCAACCAGATGAAGAACTAAGTTCTTTTGCAGAAGAGTTAAACTCTTAGATTGAGAATTAAATTCTCTTTTTTGTTTTATGGAGCTTTGATCCCTTTCCCCTTTCTCACCTAGGGTTTCTTTTCTTGAGAATTATATTCTCCTTTCTTTTCTCTCTGCTATTTCTTCTTCAGAAAATTCCAAGATCTCAAAAAATTCTCCATTTCTTCTCTTCTTAGCTCCTATTTATAGGAGAAGGAAAAGAATCAATTTGTTTAGTCAATCTTTCATCGAAAGATTTTGGTTGTTTTTATAACCAACATGATCTTTTAAATCACTCAGTGAATTTTATTCACCCTTGGATTTTTAATCCAGAAGATATTCTGTTTGTTATCCTTGGTAAAATCTTTCCATAAATTGGTAATTTTTAATCACCATTGGATTTTTAATCCAACGGTGCTCTATTTTACAGAGCACCATCTTTTGTTTTTGGAAAGATTTAAAGAAATATTTTCCTGGTTAAGGTCTTTGATTTCCCTTAATTAGAATTTTAATTCTATTAACTCATTAAGGCTTTAAAAGCCCGTCATGTGTTGGCACGTGATCCCAATGTTTGATCATTGAAATAGAATTTAATTCTATCAGTTAAAGAGTTAAGCGACTTGTCACGTATTGATACGTGACCCTCTTTTATTCAGAATTTAATTCTGCCTTTTAACAGAGCTAAGGGACTATCACGTGTCAGCACGTGGCCCTTGGTCACGTGTGAGCACGTGATGCCCCATTGGGGTCATTCCTTAGCATTTTTGTTACATTTTTATTTGATTAGAATTTAATTTTATAAAGTAGATATCATAGGAAACTATCACGTATCAACACATGACCATTGGTCACGTGTGAACACGTGATACCTCATGGAGGTATTTCCTGATATTTTGTTATATTTTTGTTTGACTAGAATTCAATTGTATAAAGTAGCGATCAAAGGAACTTATCACGTGCCAGAACGTGACCCTCGGTCACGTGTGAGCACGTGATACCCCATTAGGGTTTTTTCCTTGCTGTTTTAGTATATTTTCGTTTAACTAGAATTCCATTAATAAAAGAGTTTAGGCACCCATCATGTGTTGGCACGTGACCCTCCTTGATTAACACTTTACCAAGAATTTAATTCTGTTGTTTCAAAGGACTGAGGATCGTCACGTGTCAGCACGTGACCCTTGGTCACGTGTGAGCACATGATGCCTCATTGGGGTTTTTCCTTAGTTTTTATTATATCTTTTAGCTCCTTTTTAGTGGGTTGAAGGGACTATCACGTATGGACACGTGATTCCCCTGATTGACTGTTTGACTAGAGTTTAACTCTATAAATTAAAGATCACAGGAACCCATCACGTGTCAGCACGTGACCCTTGGTCACGTGTGAGCACGTGATGCCCTATTGGGGTATTCCCTGTTGTTTTGTTACATCTTTTAATCCCTTTCAGTGGGTTTAAAGGCTCATCACATGTGGGAACGTGACTCCTGTTGATTTAGAATTCAATTTTATTATAACAGAGCTCTCAGGAAACCATCACGTGTCAGCACATGACCCTTGGTCACGTGTCAGCACATGACCACATGATGCCTATTGATATTTTATGAGGGAACACTCATGAAACGTCGATGCGTCTGCATGGCGAACCAGCTGAACCACAGGCTGATAAAGCCGACAAAGAAAGTTTCTGCATCTATGCCAGGGGCCGCGATCACATCAAAAGCTACGGCCGACGAGTTTGGAATATAAAACCGCTGCAGGTATTCCTCTTTGGCCAGCAGTTTCTTCAACCCGAATCCAAAAGGATCTTCAATTTTCGTGAATTTTGGAGCCTCTTTGGATAAGACATCCTCGCGGAGAAAGCAAGCAATAAAAGCGTCAAAGGTGACACCTTGCCCCTCCGATGTCACAAACAGTTTTTCAAAAATACCCAAGGCCTTGATTAGACTCGGGTACTTATGACGGATGACGTTCTCAGTCGTCAGGCCGTCGAGCATAGCAGGCACTATAGCAAAGATGCACTCATCAGGAGGCAGCAACTCTTCATAATGCTCTCCTCTGATCGCCAACCCTGAAACTTCACGGAACTCCTCCAGTGAGATCGAGACTTCGCGATCCCCTAGCAAGAACGTGTTGGTAGGAAGATTCCATTGGTTTAAGAAAGCCTTGACCCACCAAACGTGAGGGGCGTGATAATGGAATAAAGACGCATACACTGATTGGTACAACCCCACCTCCTGCAACCGTGTGCGTTGTGCGGAGAGAATGTATCGAGCCCAAGGAAGGTAGCCCACTGGGTGGCGGGGGGTAACGCCTACCTTATAAACCTGCCCCCAGGGTCGAGCTTCACCCTGACATATTCGGCGCCCAAGAATATCAATGGCAACTAGGGGTTGGTTGGGTATCCCGGTCGTTGACGGCTCAAGTCGGTCCGTAGGAGTCCAATTGGTCGCTTCCACCGCATAAGCAGTACGCAGGCATTCGATCAATGATATTGGACGGATGGGTTCTGTTGGCACTTCATAGGTAAAGCTACGGTGGCCCCTGATGATGTGACCATACCAAACCCCCCATAAGAGAAGACTCCTATGGTCCTTGTCATCCGCTATAATCATCGCCATAACTTCTTCGTCCAATGGCGATTGCGGAAAAGCGGCTTCTGAGCGGGTATAAGGAATGTAAGGAAGTGAAGCCATTGTTCCTGAAATAAGAAGGAAAAGGAAAACCCATTAATAAAACAAAATAAAATAACATAAAAAACGTGGTGTTTGTGAAGCCAATGGACCCCACAAAATTAATATGGCAGCTCACCAATGACGAGGCCACATAATCATTGCGAGAATCAAAAAGGATTCTCATTAATAGATGTTGGAGTTTAAACAACTCTTAGTATCCTCAAAGAAGAATGAGGTCTGTTATAATACCAAACGAATTAAAATCCGTGAAAATAAAAATATACTCAAGAACACCAAGGAATAAAATTCCCAAAGGGCCTCTGGATTTTCCAGAGCTAAGCTCTTTAATGAGAAATTAAATTCCTTTTAGAACAATGGAATTAAATTCCAGAAACCCAAAGATCCTCAAAGATCAGAGGGGAAACGCCCGATCTTCAAAGACATCGGGGTTCATTACCCAAAAGATTATGTTTTCTTGGATATCTAAGAGATCGGTTCCAGAAGAGAGCAAAGCTCTTGCGATGGATTTAATATCCATAAAAAAGGGGTTTCTTATTCCGAAGAAGACGAATGTTGTTCAAGATCTTTACCCAAAAGGAGTTTTGCAGAGTTTAACTCTGAAAGATCTGTGGGCAGAAAGCTAAGCACTGAAAGGAGAATTAAATTCTCAAGAAAAAGGAAAGGAAGAAGATGAAGAAACAGTGAACCGTCAAAAGGGCTAATACCTCATTTATAAGATGTGATGGGGAGCGGTTCATCTCCTCGTCCTTCTAGGAAAATCCAACGGCTGTAAGGGGTACAGCGTTACACTCACGTGCAAGCTACGTGAGAACAACTCTGGGGGTCATTTGTTCCCTTATAAAAAAATGTATATGACGGAAAACTTCCCGTTATGTAGGCCTCACGTGTCAACACATGAGCACCTATATGCAAAGCATATAGGCGCAGCATTTAAGCAACTAATAGGTTAAATGAATCCTCACGTGTTAACACGTGAGCGCCTATAAGCAAAGCATATAGGCGCTGCATTTAAACAGCTAGGGGGCTAAAAGCGCCTCACGTATTAACACGTGAGCACTCATATGCAAAAGCATATGAGCACTAAAAGCAAACAAACAGAACCCTTATTAGGGATCACGTGCCACACGTGAGTCCTTCTGAAACTTCTCGCAACTATTAGAATTAAATCCTATGCAATAGAATTAAATTCTATTTCGGAGATCCTTCTCTAACAGAGAATATTGGATGAACTATCCGATAGAATTAAATCCCACGTGGGAATATTTCCTTGATCATTCTTAAAAATAGAAAGATCTTCTCTGTTAAACAGAGGACCCTTGGATCAATGATCCAACGGTGATTATAAAACCACCAACCAACCACCTGATAGAATAAAATTCTATCTTAGGAAAAATAATTCCTAATCTTGTTAAACAAACAAGAAAACCTCTCAGATAAACAGAGAGCTATCGGATTAAAACCCAATGGTGAATAAAATTCACCGATTGATCTCAAGATGATTTTTTGATCTCTCAATCAAAGATTTGCTCAACGAAATTGATCGTTTACCCACTCATATAAATAGGAGCAAAAAAAAGAAGAAAGGAAACGGGAGAAAAAAAGGAGACGAGACAGAGACAAAGACTAAAAAAAAAGAAAGAGAGAATTTAATTCTCGGTGAAGACTTTGTGTTCGTAAGAAGACGCTAGGTAAAGGAAAACAAAAAGATCATTTCTTTGCCTCTCTAAGGATTTAACCCTTCTTAGAAGAACTTAATTCTTTCTCTGGTTGAGATCTGTAGAAGCAGATCTCCCCACAAGTTGAGAATTTAATTCTCATCGGGGAGATTCTGTTATGCAGATTCAAAACCTAGGGGAAAGAACTGAGTTCAAAGAATTTAATTCCTACAAAAGCATATGGGAATTTAATTCCTTTGATAAAACTAGGGTTTAACCCTATAAAAAGAATTTTATTCTTACAAAACAAGAGACCTTAGATCCTCTAAACCCAAATGGCAGTGCCCATTTTGAGGGTGCCTCACGTGTTCACACGTGAGCACCGTAAGAACCAAGTGCTTAGCAAATTAAATATAAAAGGGGGAATAAAATCAAGGGAACATCTCCCACTTTGGGGCGCCTCACGTGCTCACACGTGAGCGCCTCCAAAGTTTAGTGTTTAATACCGATTCAGAGCCTCACGTGGGAACACGTGAGTGCTGAACATACACCAGTGCTTAACATTGTGGGAAATTGTCTTCAGTTCAAATTAGCTAAGTTTCCTGAGGTCAAAATCTCTTTGATCTCCAATCAACTGAGCCCCCTGTACTCATGTTTGCCCAAACTAATCTCATTTTCAAACATGACTGATGATCTCCCAATAGATGATATCCAAAACCATATTCGTCCCGCATTCTCCTGAGGAAATCTTAGTTTCAAAATATGACTAATGATTTTTGGGTTTACCACTAATCACTTTTTCCCTCAAATACGGGAATTGGTTCAAGGGTACATCTCTCCACACCTCTGATATATGTCGTTGTAATTCCTCAACGTCTTCAGAGAAGTGGTGGATCCCAACAATCAACAGCTCTTTGGTGCACTTCCAAAATAACGTGCACATCTCAAATCAGATCGCACCCAAACTGGGTGTATCCTATATCTGTTAGTTATATGTATGCCCTAGAGTCCATTATTATACATGATTGTATATTATAGTGGATGCTTGGACATATATAGAGAGGACTTTCTTTCTCTACATGATAGTATGTTATCTGATTACTTTTTATCTTAACATATACACTTGTAACATGATACTGTCTCTCCATTACATGTTGATAAAGCCCTTAGGATGTGGACTTGACTACCAGGACTATGATGGAGATCATACTAATGGGGCCAAGGTAGTCCACAAGTACATCCTTTAATTGTTCCTAGTCGAGGGAGTATCGAGACGGGGCATCGATATTCCAGAGCAGACTAGTGTGTACGTTTCTTGACCCTGTATGGGGCAATGGTTGATCCCACAGCCATTTGTGTTTGACATCAAAGATTGTATACAGGTGCTCATTGGAGAATGGGTACACCGAATAAGACTCGTTGTTCATATCAGAATTTTTCATTATTATATCGCCCATTCTTAATCATATTACAAATAAATATGTGCTTTTGATCCATATCTGCTCAATAGTTGCAGGTTACAGGTTCTCAGATCATTACAGTGAAATTCATGAAAAGACGCTACAAATGTGAGACCATGACCAACAATAGATGAATCCGTATGATGCCACCTACTAGTTCAAGGAACAAATGAAGATCAGTAGACAGTTCAATGCACAAAGCATAAGGGTAGCACAAGATTCAAGACTTCAATGCGAAGCTCACGGCAAAAAGTCCACAACATTCTGCACTATGGAAATCTGGAAGAAAATAGAACAGATTCTGTGGAACCAAGTGAAGAAAACAGAAGGAAAAAGCAACATGAAGCAACCTTAGAAGTTTGATACCAATATCCTACAATACGGCCGCGGAACCGCGGCCAAACATGGCTTTCTGCCGCGGAACCGCGGCCGTGCAATGCACGTGTCGGTGCATGTGTCGGTGGGTGTCGGTGCTTTGACCCGGCTTTCTTAGGGTAGTCTTGTAAATTCGAGTATGGATCAGAATGTAACCATAGGGTTTTTCCTATCTATAAATAGGAAAGACAAAAGCCTAATTAGGTATGCCTCTTTTTAATTCGTAGATTTAAAATTTTAATTTCAATTGTAATGCTTGTTGAGAGGTCATCAATAAAGTAAGTGTTATTATTTTATCTTGCATTCTTTTATCTGAATTTTAATTCCAGCAATTTATTTTATCTGTTCTTTTATTTTCTGCATTTTTTCACCTATAAAAATAAACAAAAAATGAATTTTCTTATCACTTTCCTAATGAGTGAGTAATTCCTCACATGTTAGGGTTAGGATAGGGAAGGTTTGAGAGAAGGAATTCTCTATCACTCCATTCTTTGCCCATATAATTTTTATAATATGGACTCTATTTAATTCAACTACACACCGCTCACTACGGCATCCTATCCTAAATGATAGGGGTGATTCCCTAGTTAGACCGGTTGTGATTGAATTAACTGGAGGTTAGGGCTAAGAGTTAAGAACGGACGGACAAGGACCAAAAGGAGAAAACTAAGTTTCTTCCTAGTCGTGCTAATCCCTGTTGTTGACTATTACCCTAACACCTATATTCTTAATTAGGGTATTAAAAGCAGTGAGTAGAATCCTTAATTCGGACTAACCTAATCCTAACCCTAGCAAGCCTTTTAAATCGATTTATTCTCATTCTTAGATAGTAAAACAAAACCTACCAAAGATAGGACTTAACTCGTTAGAACTTAAAGAAAGAACACCTTTTCCCTGTGGACCGACTCGTACTCAACCGGCTAGCTACCAAGCGACACCATCTTGATTGTGGTATTCTTAATTTTAAAACGCATATTCAAATAGCAAATAATCACTCGTCGAGAACTCCTAGATGGTATTATACCTGACATCAGATAGCGGTTCTCTGGTGACACTGGTACAGGTTAGTCTGTAGACCCGAGATCGTCATAGTATCTTGTGTGATTCCCACTGTGCTTTGATTTCCTCCCTACCACGCTCAAGAGAGCGTGCAAACAGGTGGATTTTGGGTACAGTCCCGAGTCACGTGGAGGCAATGAGCGATAGGAGGGGTTTTGTCTTTCCCAGTATTAGGGGTTAATGTTGCGCTATGCTCGATTGGCTATAACAGGAAGTCCCTGGCCAGGGCTGTTGATGAGATTTAGTGGTAAGTGTTATCAGTAGTTTCTCGACCCGTTATGAGCCTCACATCGGCATTACTTATCGAGTTATTGGGGTCTGACGTTTACCACCCCCAGACTAGATATGCGACATATCAGACGAAGAGACCGAACTATACGGTAGTGTTACTCACTGGATTCATGGGAGTATGGACAAGCTTGCTTGTTGATCTTCTAATCGCTCAATACCTGGGTAGCCGTTACGTCCAGCTAGTACCGCCGACGGCTTGTGGGTAACTGATATGATCATTACCTACTGCTGGCGTATTGACGAGTCTTTAGAGTCCTACACAGTGCTTTCCTGGCTCAAGCGAAACGAAGTAGGGCACATATGTGATATGTACGGGACCGAGATTAATATGTGTATGTGATATCGTATTCTAATCTCGCGATATATGATATCGTTCGGTTATATGTGATATAGCCGGGTTATTGAATCAAGTGTTGATTCGATAAGTTGATATAAATGATATTAGTCGGTTATATGTGATATAGCCGGATTATTAAATCAAGTGTTGATTTAATAATTTAATATATAATTATATATTTGATATATTAATATATATATTAACTAATATTAGCTCACTTAAGAATTTCTTTTTTACTAATACATTTAAAATATATATGTGATATATATTAATGTATTTATTTTTGTGTCATGCTTAATGATACATTGGACATGGGTGTATAAGACTCATACCAAACTAAAAATAATTTGGGGATTTAATTATTAAGGGATAAAACAAAATTAGGTAGAAATTGGCATGGTTTAAGATGCTTATAGAAGCATGTGGAAATCTTGACTTGGTCCACTAATTTTGTTTTACTCTAGATATTTTATTAACCCAAACATTATATTTAGTCATGGTTAAGTCTCTACAAATACATATAAGATATTTTCTTACCATGGTTGATCACTTCATCTTCTTCTTCATCTCTTTTTAGCTCTCTAGATTTTCATGAGGTAAAGAAAGAAAGAGAGAAAAACAATTCTAAAATGAGCAAAATTCCTACTTCACCAATCTATATAAAACTAGGCATTTAGTATAGCTTGTTTACTTCACTAATTCTCAGTTAGTGAAGAGGTGGCTTGAGTTAGAGATTCCTTAACGTAGATCATCTTCGGCCTCGAAGATCTTTGAGCAAGCTCGTTCCTTTCGCCTAGTGGAGCCTAAAGAGAGTCCGAGACACCACTACTTGGAGCTAAAGGACTACCACACGAAGGTTTAGAAGTGAAGGACCGGTCTACAAAGGTTGTATTCCTTATTCACTTAGAGTAAAGTTGTTTACTTGCTTAGAAAACCCTAATTCTCTAGTTCGATTCTAGGGTTGCATTTCTTAGCACACTAGATGTAATACCCAGTCCCTATAAATAATTACTGTATTTTAATAAATAAATGGCCAAACATCTTTCCTAAATTTTCTACAAATTTTCTATATTTTTCCTATTAATTACCTTACCCTAATTTAATTTAATTGTTCTTCGATTTTCTTTTCGTTTTCCAACCTAAACCCCAAACCCAGCCCACTCCCTCTCTATCTCTTTTATTTTTCCTTGCATTCCCAGCCCGGCCCAAACCCCTTCTCACCGACTCGACCTGACCCGCCTCCTTTCTTCCCCACTCTCCCTTTTCTTTCCCGCTCTTTTCTTTTCCCACGTCGCCGCTCGCCCACGCCTCTCTCACACCCACGACCCGCGCCTTGCGACCCCATCTTCGCCCCCAACGTCTTCCCCCTCATTCTCGCGCCCTCCCCGCAACGGCCCTCCACCCAGGAACCCCTACGACTCGCCCACTCCTCACAACGTCCCCTCCCCCTCGCGCTCCTCGACGGCCGCACCCACTCTCCCCACGTCCTCGACTCCAACGGCCATGACTCCCCCTGCTTCACCCCCTCTTCCTCATTCATTCTATGTTTTCACACCCTCGCTCTCTCGCTCTCTCCCCTCTTTCTCCATCCTCGACTGCAACCTCAAACCCACTGCACCCCGCCGAGCTCCTCCGTCGACACCCTCGCCGGCAACCCCAACTCCCCGACCTTGTCTCCCTCTCTCTCATACAAGCCGAGCTCCCTTACCTCCTTCACCAAAACCCATTCCTACTCTCCCCTCACCTTTCCACCACCGACCATTTTTGCACCCGTGCACGCCCCTCGCCATTGACGCCAACCTCCAACTCGAGCTCCTCCCTTGCCGTCTCCTCCTCACCAGCCACCGCTGCAGCCTAAGATGACCCGATCACCTCACAACTATCCCCAGCAACCCTCTTCTCCTTCTTCCTCCTCTCCTTCCATCAACCAAGCCTCGCGACCCAACACCCAACACCACCGAGCTTCCCCACCGCACCACCACCGTCGATGCCATCATCGCCGGCAACCCCTGCACACCACCATTGTTACCGCTGCCACCTTCATTGCTATCTTCCTCCATCTCCTTCGTCATCGACCCTACCACCGAGAACTCCACCCACACAAAACCCCTAAGCAACTCCAGCCGAGAGTCACCGTCACCGCCAGCCATCTCCAAAGCCAACTCCTTGTCTCCAAGCTCCTTCCACTCGCTGTCTTCGCCACCTCCTCTCACCGTGTCGACGAACATCTGTAACTCTCGAAGCCCTTGCTGCCACCTTCGCCGGAGCTCCTTGGTCCATAGCCGAGCACCCCTAGTTGTTGATGCTGCTTGTGCCGTAGCCGTCGTTTCCGAGAACTCGAGCTCGAGCCAAGATCGAAACTTTTGTTGCTGTTGTGCCATGCCTGAATCGAGTTGCCGTGCCGCGTGTGTGTCACGATCGCACCATTTCCATTGCCGCTGCCGTACCACCATCGATACGTCACCAGGCAAGTTAAATACTTGCTTCATGCTATTATATATATTTAATTCGTTTGCGATTCAATATTAATACAATGAAAACCCGAGTGTTCGATGCAAAACCCGAATGGAAAACTCCAGTTAAATTGACGGAAACTAATCACATATGATGGCCTGAGTAATAACGAACGTCGTGTTACGATTTGGCTGGAAAATACGGTCCTTAATGACGTGATAGGTCTTTCTCATTTAGACCCGTTAAAACTGAAATTTTCCCGTACCTGAAACTCGTAAAAATTACAGTTAATAGGTTACAAGTTGGAATGTTGCGTTCGAGGGCTCATATCGAAGATGACTCGATGACCTAGAACCCCATAAGAGTTTTAATCTGTTTCTATGCTAAAAAGGTAACGAAAACTGGGTCGGAGTGCGGCTCTGGACTGCAGTCCAGAGCGGCATTGGCTGTTGATTCTCGTTTTGTAATACCTTCTCCCTGCTGTATGAAAATGCCATGATGCGGAACCCTATACCATAGTGAATATAAATCTATTAGATAACTGTTGAAAGTGGTTTCATTCGTTTTTACTGTCGTTTACTATTTAAATTATATTTTTAAATCAACAGAACACATAGCTGTCCCAAACAGGGACAGAACGTATACCTCTTCCTTTTACAATGCATAACGTCCAGTACGCCATGGATATTACTGATCCGCCAATTGCGTTAGAAACCTGACTGATAATCCTAAATATTGTTCAACTATAGTGTCGCCTAATCATGATCCCAACTGAGATTAAAACGTGTTACTAAACGGACTTCCAGTTCTGAAACCGGATTTCCAACAGTGAACACTTAAATTGAAATGGCCGTATCTAGCAAACCTGAAACCTGATTGACGTGAAACCAATTTTGATGGCTAGATAATTAAACATACTGCTTACCCCTTTTTCATTGTTTCACTTAATTCTGCATGTATGATTTATAGTATATTATGCAAGTGGTAGGACACTGGCTGATGATATTTTATTAATATCAAAATTATTGCATTCTCATCATATCATGTAGATCTCATATACATTGATAACCTAGCGATCGTGTACATTACCCAGTGATAGATATTAGTGTTTTTATTGTGGCAAGTATGTTAGTGTTAAAACGTGAATGAATAAGTGAAGTGATACGTACTTGTACACAATCAGCGAACCCAGTTAATTTATTGCATTGTCGACGTCTATGGGACATGTATAAGTGTAACTATAATTGGTATGGGACGATTATAGAAGCACTTATATTAGTGTCATAGGTAAGGCATCAAATACTGTCCATTTATCTTGGGTACCAGTTGAGACATGCTTGATGGAGACCCTGTATTCAGTTCTCGCATAGACTTGTCATAAACCGACTAGTATTTGAGTTTATGGTTGGTGTTTGATGTAGACCACGAGGTGTGGGGTAGTTTGAGTGTGAGTTCAACGGAATCTCGGGAGTCCCATTGCCGGCATATACCGTGATTTTGGTAGTTGTACGGATGGAGTTACTGATTATTATCGTGCGTGATTTGGGCCCGTGTTCCCTTGCCCCTGGGGCCCTACCCTTGGGTGGGGGATACTCACGAGTGGTTGAATCTCACACTTGGAATGAAGATAGGTTTAGCGATCTGGACAGTGAGACTTAGACACCGATAGGTTTAGTGACATGCATTGATTACTGACTGATACACCTGTCGTACTGTTTACCCACTTTACTGTTTACCTGTACTGGCTCCTTCATGCTCATATCATCACTTCATGCTTACGGTTTCATATTCATCATTATTACACTTGTTATACATGTATTTCTATTTATTGCTATTGTGTCGCTCTGACGACCTGAGTATGCATGCTCAGAGTGAGAGGTGGATTTAGCTTGGACCAGGACCTGACGTACCTCGAGGACATTCCGGATATCTAGATCAGCGACTCAGAGCTATACTTCTTTGATCTCTATCTGTTTAGTTTTTGTATCTGTTTTGATTAGTGACTGCATTTTTCATTCCCTGTGCATCGATTACTGATTACCACCTAAAACTAGAAGCCGAAGTGTGACTACGATAGGATATTTCCTCGACCGTAGGAGCATGGCTGGCCTTGTCAACCCCTCGTATTCCATATTTTGGGAAGCGGGGCGTGACATGGTTTTGTTGGTATCAGAGCCAGTTTTTACTACGTTGGGGATTGCAGTTTCCGTGTAGGGCTTGACAATCTAAGACATCCTTCGGTCTAGATTGTAAACATGTTATCCTTGATCTTGGTTCACATAGTGTGTTCTGCTACATATTTTGATCCATCCATTAGAGCTTTGAGTGACTTGGAGTTCGACATCTGATTTCCACTCGTTTGTGTTTCACCTCACCCGATATTCTTGTTTCGTTGCCTATTCCATATTGTATTTTGATTCTTGTATCTTGTACCTTATGTCGTCATAAAATTTGTTGTTTCAGGACCATGTCTTCCAACGCTCTTCTTCTATCTCCACTCCCCAAGGTCAGACCGTCGAGATTTTGAATGTACTGCAAGGCTTGAAGGAAGCCCAGGAGCGAACAAACGATCTTTTAGCCGAAGGACTAAGAAGGCAAATGGCTCAGGCACCAGCGGAAGCCTCCAATCGTAAGGGAATCCCTGTTAAACAAGGAAAAGAGGTGAAAATGAAGCGCCCACTTGTTCCTCAGCAACGGAAGCAGCGGAGAACTCAATGTTGTGGATACTGTAAGAGACCAGGACACCTTCAGAGAGACTGTCACAGGGCTAAAGTGCAATGTCTGATTTGCGGATCCAACGAACATCTTGTCAATGGTTGTCCTAGAAGGAAGGAGCTGCAAGGAAGGGATTCGTCCACACTCTCCACTCCTGCTAAGTGAATTGGTTATTTCGTAGTTCGCGCTTCGAGGATGGTACGGACCCAGCACAGGATTCCATTCGTTTGACGAGAATGCAGCGGTCTAGATATCAACGAAGAATTATCACCTTTTCTGCTTTCAATAAAAATACTATCACTCTTTAGTAAATGTTTCCTTTCGTTTGAAATCTTATATCCGTTGAACTTCTTAGTTTGAATGCAATAAAATTGTGAGTCGTGATTTATGTATTGTTCCCTCGTCACTCATTCTCCTTATACCGCTTACTCCATCGTTATTCTGAATTTTGATTTTCAGTCCTTACATACCGTATAATTTCCATATGCTCCACATCCTTCGTTGTTTTCTTTGTGTGTTCCACTATCTGATTATGACCCTCCCTTTTCAGGCCATGGCAAATCCTGGAGCAGCGCTGCCTATCGATGAGGACACTCGATCCTGTGTTTCTTTGGACTGCATGCTGGTGAGTTCAGATAACGAGATCGATGGCCACCAGGTTATTTTGGGCAACAGCGATTCCAAGGACGAGAGATTTGCAGCCCCAGAAGTCGACATGATCAGCGACTCTGACAACAAAGAAGAGGACCCCCGAAGAGGACCCAATAGAGGAAGATCCTGACGAAGACCCTGAGGAGAATCGAGTGGAAGAAAATCCCGTGGAAGAAGATCCAGAAGAGGTGAATCACGTGGAAGTATAACACGATGAAGAAGCTCCAGCCGAGGAAGAAGGACCAGGAGAAGAAGACCCCATGTCAGAAGAACCTCCAATGGCAATCCCTGCGAGGCGCTATGGAAATGGACGTCCCTATCTTAGCGCGCGAGCTTACTGCAACCTGCTGAACTTCCATAACCGTGACTGACGTGATATATCTTTTGTTTCCTCTGGCCAAATAAATCTATGTATAGCTTAGAACCACCTTTTATCATTCGAGAATGCTTTGTTTGAAATTTTCTGGAATAATAATAAAGTTTCTGAGTTAGCTAATCTTTTGAGTATTGATTCGCATGAAGCATTGACTATTTTCCCTCTCCAATAAATTTCCTTCCCTTCTGAGATTTATTACTATTCACCCTTGCACCTTGTACTGACCTGACCCCAGCCTTTTCAACATTCAAATTAAGAGTACCACTTTCTGACCATTTTGAATGGGCCGTATTCCACTGTAATCCATACCCTAGCTAGCCCCTATACATCTTTAGTGCTATCTCCTATTACTATAATTACATTCAGTGACGTCGTTATTCGAAATTTAGCTTTCATTATTTTGTGTTTATCAAAGAATTGCGTGTTATTAACTACTTCCATTTTATTCATTTTAAATGCTTTGCTATTCTCCATGTTCTCAATAGCGCAAACATATATCGCGCATAATATTTCGTTCTATTTTTCTTATTTCGACATATGGGTTTTCTCAAGTTATTTTAAATTGTTTGATCGATATATTTATTCTAAAATATTTTGGCCTAACGGCAAATCCTTCACTATTGTTTGTTATTGTTATTTTATTTTCTGGTATTGTGCATATAGTTTATCATTATAGATGGTTCTGCCTTGTGCTTACTTAGGCCTATTCTTTTAGTTGTGTTATTTCTTATACGTATATAGACCTTGGATTTTTATCTAGCTGCTTTTAAGTAAATCACAATATGTTAGTGTTCGATGTTGTGGCTTTTCGCATATTATTTTATAGCTTATCGTTTATTTTAAATTTCGAGAACGAAATTTTATATAAGTGGGATATGATGTAATACACAGTCCCTACAAATAGTTACTGTATTTTAATAAATAAATGGCCAAACATTTTTCCTAAATTTTCTATATTTTTCCTATTAATTACCTTACCTTAATTTAATTTAATTCTTCTTCCATTTTCTTTTCGTTTTCCAACCTAAACCCCAAATCCAGCCCACTCCCTCTCTATCTCCTTTATTTTTCCTACCATTTTCGGCCCGGCCCAAACCCCTTCTCATCGACTCGACCCGACCCGCCTCCTTTCTTCCCCACTCTCCCTTTTCTTTCCCGCTTTTTTCTCTTCCCACGTCGCCGCTCGCCCCCGCTTCTTTTGCGCCCACGACTCGCTCCTCGCGACCCCATCTTCACCCCCAACGTCTTCCCCCTCGTTCTCGTGCCCTCCCTGCAACGGCCTTCCACCCAGGTACCCCCACAACTCGCTCCTTCCTCACAACGTCCCCTCCCCCTCGTGCTCCTCGACGGCCGCACCCACTCTCCCCACGTCCTCGACTCCAACGGCCACGACTCCCCCTGCTTCACCCCCTCTTCCTCATTCATTCTCTGTTTTCACACCCTCGCTCTCTCGCTCTCTCCCTCACTCTCTCCATCCCCGACTGCAACCTCAAACCCACTGCACCCCGCCGAGCTCCTCCGCCGACACCCTCGCTGGAAACCCCAACTCCCCGACCTTGTCTCCCTCTCTCTCATACAAGCCGAGCTCCCTCACCTCCTTCACCAAAACCCATTCCTGCTCTCCCCTCACCTTGCCATCACCGACCACTTTTGCACCCCTGCACGCCCCTCGCCATTGATGCCAACCTCCAACTCGAGCTCGTCCCTCGCCATCTCCCCCTCACCGGCCACAGCTGCAGCCCAAGCTGACCCGATCACCTCACAACTATCCCCAGCAACCCTCTTCTCCTTATTCCTCCTCTCCTTCCATCAACCAAGCCTCGCGACCTAACACCCAACACCACCGAGCCTCCCCACTGCATCACTACCGTCGAGGCCATCATCGCCGGCAACCCGTGCACACCACCATCGCCGCCGCTGCCACCTTCGTCGCTATCTTCCTCCATCTCCCTCGTCATCAACCCTACCACCGAGAACTCCACCTACACAAAACCTCTAAGCAACTCCAGCCGAGAGTCGCCGTCACCGCCAGCCATCTCCAAAGCCAACTCCCTGTCTCCAAGCTCCTGCCACTCGCTGATACTCGCCGGGTAACATTACTAGATAGCCATGCCCCATAACCCCGACCAAGTGATTGTAGGAGAACCTCGTTGCCAGAAGGATCCATTCGGGTGCTCGCGATCGCGGTGTTCCGCCTAAGTGCACTTCGTCGACGACATCGGGGGTGCGGCCGTCTACTAAAGTTTCCGACGAGCATTCGATCAAGTTGTCGGGAATCTTGTTTAATTACCCGACTGGTTATTGAAAAGTGTTTTCAATTTGAGACTAAAATGCGGGGTTTATAAGGTTAGGCATGAAATTCGGAATATATGATATTCCGAGTTTATGATGTTTAAGGAATTCATATGGTTAGGCATGAAATCCAAAGTATGTGATATTTCAGGTTTATGATGTCTAAGGATGTTGCGGATTCTAAGTATTGTAGTTTTCACTTTCTTTTCTGCAACCGTAAGTGTAATATATGGTGTATCGCTGGTTTCGTTTCTATACGTCAACGACAATTGGGATACGCATATTTACTTACGTTGATGACATGTGATGTTATGTGTTGCTGTCATATGTTATATTGGATCGTCGTACTTGAATAGCCGGGGTTTTTTGCGTGAGATGAGATTTTTTCATTTTCATTCATGTAAAAACTTGTATGTAATGTTCTTTTATTGGGACACTTCCGGGTTGAGGATGATATCACCATTGATGTAAATTGTTAACTTTTCCACATTAGGATAGACCCAAAGTGGGGATCACAAGTAACCGGGTTATAGAGTCCAGTGGGAGATTATCTCGAGGAGTCGAGACTGGGTCTCCTAACTCTTGAATTGGCAGGGTTGCTTGCCGCTCTCGTAGTGGTCTAGGGATATAGGTTCGGCTATTCATCACGACCATGGAATCCGTGTTTTTTACTGGATTAATTTAAAACACGGACTTCCTAGTATATCCAATATTTCATATGTTGAATTCTGCTGCAATGTTCTGTGATGAGATCATATAACTGCGTGAGATGAATGTTATTATTATATATGATATATAATAAACGTTGCTTATGTTTTGCACCCGCGCTAGTCCAACCCCCGTTCTGCCGGTAGTTAAGTAACCTAACGGTGCATGACGGGCCTCGTGGAGAATGCGGATGGTATAAGCGTACGTTCTATTTTCGTTTCTTTATCTGTGATGTTTAGGGAATATAAATGATGGGACTTCATTAATGAGATTAATGAAAAGGAAATAAACCTAATGATGTTGTAGAATCAAATTTTCAAAAAGGTAACTCTTACTCTTTTTTTGCATAGTGGTATTCCTTGTAGAATATCCAGCACCTCATTCGATGAGGAAGGAGCCTAGATCCCTTCACCGAGAGTGACCTCTTTAGCAGAAGCTAGCAGATGCTACACCCATTCTGTTTATTTTGAAAAACACTTGATTTTAAAAGCGGAGCTTAAACCACTCCTTTTCAAATCACTCGATTCTACAACGATATCAAGTTCATTATGCAAAAGGTTTTCTTAAAACCTGTCGCAGCCCTCCGTCATTTCAGATAAGTGCTATTTAGTATTCGTGCTGCGTTTGTTGGCCTGCGTCAAGACGTAGTGTGCAGTAGCTGATTAGTGCTTATCTGTTGCATGTGGTGCGATTGGATTAGGGTAGTCTTATGATCTTTCCGGCCTACGTCAAGGGTCGTGCGGGTGGGTTTAATTCAATCATGAAATGAACGGGTTGAACTTGACTACCGCCCTATAGTTTGTTGTCCTACGTCAAGGTCATAGGACGCTAAGGCCAAAATATTATTGGGAATTTCAAGTGTTGAAATTTGCAATGAGATTGCATACCTTCTATGAGATAGTTGGATTCTGATACCCGCTGCGAGTAAGTGTTACTCCTGGTAGAGTTTTTCACTTTACAATTATCCAATCTAGTAGGTGTCTAAGAAAGGTGTTAACGGGGTTACTCCCTTGCAGAAATGAGCTTATTTAATTAGTTCCATGCGAAAGCATGAGGAGACTCCCTCGGAGTACCAATAGCTGTCTGGCTGAACAATTGGCGAACTTGTAGGGTCTAATTAATCCTGGCTAAAGAATCCCAACAATATCAACACCGTTCATCCCGTCACATAACAAATACACGTTCACGCAAGATGAACAATGGACTGTAATGTCCTTAAACTAACAACAGCCCGAAATGTCCTGAAACTAAACCTCGCCTCTAAAATGGAGACAATGGACCGTAATGTCCTTAAACTAAAAACAGACCGAAATTTTCTCAAACTAAACCTCGCCTCCAAAATGGCGATAATGGACCGTAATGTCCTTAAACTAACAACAGACCGAAATGTCCTTAAACTAAACCTCGCCTCCAAAATGAAGACAATGGACCGTAATGTTCTTAAACTAACAACAGACCGAATGTCCTCAAACTAAATCTCGTCTCCAAAATGGCGACAAGGACCGTAATATCCCTAAACTAACAATGGACCGGGACGTCCTTAAACTAACATTCACTTCCAAAATGGTGATAATCGAGCCCCAAACGCTCACCCCCATTTAAGTTGATCTTAATCTCA
This sequence comes from Agapanthus africanus, assembly GCA_030015575.1. NCBI lineage: Eukaryota > Viridiplantae > Streptophyta > Magnoliopsida > Asparagales > Amaryllidaceae > Agapanthus > Agapanthus africanus. The sequence continues at coordinate 107,923,775 of CM057348.1, forward strand.
AACTAGATTAACGATCCTTAAATCAATCCAAACCCAAATCTAAGAATATACGGATTTGGACTAATCCACGCCCTACAGGGGACAACATAAATTAGTCTCCATATACAATTCACGGGCAACCAAAAATAAAACAAAACACATACACAACACGAAGTGAACTGTTGGAGCAGGAGAAAGTGGTTATCGCGATGCGGTAACGTGATTAACTGCAGGGAATTGCGCCTGCAGGGAAGAGCGTCCCCACAATAAAAAACCCGTCACAAATGAGGGGGAATATGATGAAGTCTGCTACAACGGCTGCATCCGTCCAAACATCCGATATACGGTGCCATAAATCAACTTGGTATTTTCGGAGAGGTGGACGGATAAATCCAAATAAAATCTGCCCCCAAATTCAGGCCAGACGACCTACCCGGTTTTGTCTCTATTTCCAGCGGTGAACAGGGTCATATACTGTGATTTGCATCATGGCTGAACGGCTCCATGCCATCTGCAGATAAACCAAGCCTGATATTACGGGAATACGCAGCAAAATCTTTATAAAGGGCATCAAAGAGTTTCTAGTCTTCCCAGTCGGATGGATACCGCAGGACGCCGTCCTTAGTGCAACCATTTGTATGCCATGGCATGCTATCAGCAGTTTTGGTTGACAGAAATAAATGTCGAAGTCTTTGCTTGATTGAGAAGTAACGCAAACCTTTTCTGGAATCCGTCTAGGATTATTGAGTGTAGACTCATCCCTTCGAGGGACGATCCAGCTAGATAAGTTACAAGTTCTATAGTTATCCAACCTTTTATCCTTCTCTGTCCAGTATAACATGTAATCATTCGAACACGAGTCGATTTTCTCATAACTGAAACCCATATCATTTAAGATCTTCTTTGTCTTTGTGAAATTTTCAGGCAGTAGCGCTTTATTGTAAGTCTCCCTTTGCACCTCAAGAAACTGATCGAAAAACTTATTAGTCCTATTATTCTGGCATTTGAGATGAAATATTTTGTCAATCCATCCAAACTTAGAGATGTTTGCACCTTCGAAAAGGGGTACAATTGTATCACCATATACTTCATATATTTTGCTGATTCTGCATCGGGAAATTACGGATATCTTCCTCTCTGGCATTAGGTTCGGGAACAATGCCATGATCCGGATGCATGCTGGTTCAGAGCTTGTCCAATATACTATTCAAATCGGTGTCCCTAAAATTCATAAGACGAGGATCATTTGGAAAAATCCAACGACTCGTAAACATGTCGAATATCGGTCTTGCTTCTCCATGGTACGTTCATTGTGTATACCCAAGAGATATCTTATTTTTCAGTAGATGTTCTTACATTATATCTCGATGGAGGTCGTAACCGTTATGACACTTTTTACACGGACACGAAATCAATTCTTCAGGAGATCGGTCCCTCAATACAAATTCCATAAACTCTTCGACGCCGGCCTTATACTCATCACTAAATTTGGACACTTGCATCCAACTCCTATCCATTACTCTCTGATATCTAACATCATGCATTACGTAATTAGCCATTTATTTTATAACTTTATATAAGATTTAATGTTTTAGTTTGATCTATCAATTCATAACATCGGCTTTCCAGGGAAAGGCTTCTATCCTATTAAGAATTTATAACGCATATACCTTTGCGTTTGTGTTTTCATTCGTTTCGAGAAAATTTTGGCAGCATATCTTCGCTGTTCTTCGATTACACTTGTAACATTTTGAAAATTTTATATTATTTATAATTTAAAGAGGGATATTATGAGTTTTATGGATATGATAACCAGTGTGGATTGAGTTTTCATAAATTGGTATAATTATATATACCTTCATTTTGGGAATTAATTGAAAATAAAATAAATTTATAATTATGGGGACATTTGTTTAATGGGGTTTTCTTTAATTGGTTTTAAAACAATGGTCGATACTAATTATGTTACTAAAACTAAGTTTCTTTTTTAAATATCATTTAAGTGTGCCATGGCAAGTTAAATATCCATCCTATTTATTATTTCAATTCTATTATGTTTAAAAATATCATGAGAGGCATGGACATGAGAGGCATGGGATTGGGATATGGGTTTTAAATATTAAGAATGGGAGAAAGAGGAAGAGAGATAAGAACCATCACATTTCCCTCATTCACATTTCCTCTTCTCTTTCTGTTCTTTATCTTCTTCTCCTCCTTCAACTCCAAACCATGACAACACCCCAAAATCATATTTTTCTTGATCCAAACCCCTTCATTTGTTAAGCTCTTCAAGCTTGATCCATTGGTAGCCTCTAAATCTTAGAGCTCCTCCCCTTTTCAATTTCAAAGAGAGATAAAAATCTCATTTTTCTTTATGTTTAAAGATGTTTTTGCCATGAAAATTATATGGCATTGCTAAAGTTCATGTTTTTAGGGTCTTGAGTTTTTAAAAGAGAAGTTTTTATATTAAAATTAGGATTTTTGTAAGGTTATGAGTTACGATGGTTATAGTAGTGGTTGGCTTAGTGTTTACACTTTGTTTTGGATGGTTAGTGGTATTTTGATGCAAGTATATTTATATTGAAAAGTGTTTAAGTCTTAAAATCTATAGTTTAATGAAGTTTTTGAAGTTTAAATGAATTCTGGAGCAACTTGGTGTATTTATAAGATAAATAAATAGAAATTTTAAGCCATTTGAACAACTAAGAGGCCATTGTAAGAGCACGAACCCCTAATTCCTTCACCTGGCCGCCCATGGCGGAAATTTTGATGATTCCGGCGGTCAACTTGATGAGGGAAGTATCGGGGTTTGGGTGGTTGAACACACACTTGGTAATTAAGCCACTGGTATACTTTATTTTAACCCAGATTTCATATATCAAAATCTGTGAGCATTTTTAGTTGTGTTTTGATAATGTTTTAAGGTTTTAAACTTTGGTTTTTAGATTTCCATATCATGATTTGGTCGTTTGACATTCGTACGTCGACGTCAGGGGTATTTTTTTTGTATTTGGAACGCCTTGGCCATAGGTTCTAATCTATGTGTGCTTCGCTCGACATTTCGATTTCGATATAAATTTTCATGCGGTTGTGTTATGGTTCGATTGCAGGTACGATCACGGGGGGTTTCGAGAAAATGAAGAAGGGCAAGGCGTTCGTCGGCTTCCACTAGAGCGATGCGCATGTCTGTGAATGGATGTATATCTACGGGAAAAGTCGGGTGGATGGCGTATAGCACTCCCGAAACCGTAGTAATTAGAATACTATATATTACAACCGTATTCCTAACCTATAGGGTCATGTTAGAATACCCATATGCTCATATTCATATACTTAGTAGATAGCTATATACTTAGTCTCTATTTCATAGCTATTAGGCTATATATATATATATATATATATATATATATATATATATATGTATGTATGTATGATTATTGTTATGTGATATACGCGACTAGATGTCCGTAATTTATATGATATGTAGATCCGTACTGTATTGATTAGATGACATCGTACGCGGGAGGTTCCGTACATGATGAGATGGGGATAGATTAACGAATCCAGCCTATATTCATTTGACTCGAGGAGTCTTGCTAAATCCCAAATTGGGAATTTATGAAATATTTAGAGCTATACTTATTTTAAAAACTAACGATTCATTACGTACTTATAAATGATAATGTCAATGGTGCACAACGAATTTTCAAATGATATCTATTTCAAAAAGACATCGTAGTTTCTTATTTCCAAAACAATGTTTCGTTCTATTTTAAACTATAATTATATGGCTCATACGTAGTTGGATATTTTAACGCTTATTCACGTTACAATTACCTTATTCTATATACGCTCGCATTTCGATTACTTATGCTACGCTATACCTTTAGTTCTATTTTGCTTCGTTGCTAGGGCACTCGTACCATTACCGATAATTTCATGTTGCACTTGCACATACATTCATACTACACTTACAATTCATCGGTAATTGACATGTCACGTACACAGATAGAACTTGCCGTGTTACTTGTATTACACTATACCCTGTCAGTATTGTAGATTACTGCTTATCACGCAGCATTTGTACTATTCTGTATATTATACCTTATTTCCATTGCTTATATGAGCACACTTGTAGAATATTGTACAATTACCAATGGTTTACATGTTGCACGTACACAGACTCGTATGTTTCATGCACACATCATTGGTAATTACCATGCTACGTACACATATAGAACTTGCCCTATTATTTCACATCATATTATATTCCTGCCAGTATCTTAGATCACTGCTCATCACACATCTGCATTCATTATACCACTATTATGAACTTTTTAATTTGTTTCATTATTGCTATGTTCTTATGCGATAGTGTTTTCATAGAATTTTTGTTTTTATGAGATTTGAGAAACCGCGGATATGATTTTTTAAAACCTGGATTCGTTTTAAAAATACGGGTTTCTCTTGATATTATGTTTTGGCATCCACCACGAGGTTTGGTTTTCATGATGAGATATCTGAATCGAGCGGGGGTTAACCAATTACGGATATATGGTGGACCCGGTACAACACCAAGGGGCAGGAAGTCTGTAGGGAGGTACGGAGAGCTTAGCGAGGTGGATCGATATCGGAGATAGGTTAGAGAATGGCGGATATCCAAGAGATACCGACTTGGGCTATTGATATCGAGAGAGGACTAGTCTGACGAGACGATGCTTATGATATCTGGATTTTATGTGTCGATACTGGACACAGGATTTATAATGATTTTGAGTGTCGATGATGGACACTCAGTTGATACGATGATTTTGAGTGTCGAAGATGGACACTCACTTGATGATATATGTATGCGTGTGTGTTATGAATGACATATTTTTACATATTGAGTGATCATGTGTGTTGTGTACGATCCGTTATAACGTGCTTATAGATACTGATATGATATTTATGCATATACATATTTATATTCGTTATCACATAGTATGATAGTATTATACTATATGACCTAGGTAGATCATTATGCATTTCAATTTCCACCTTGTGATATCTTCTACTCATGAGTTGGCAACTCACCCCTGTTGTGCCTTAGTTTCTTACAAGGCAAGTGAACGAAGTGAATGATTGAGTTGTTCGAAGGCGAGTGAAACGAAGGAAGGAACTGACGAAGCGAATGATAGAATTCCCATGAGACTTAGAGGACGGCTTCTGACCACTAAGTAAGTGTGATATCCCATCGAGGTTAGGAAAAAGGTGAGCATTGAAATGAGAAAGGTAGTTTTAACACGCGTTATTCAAACCAATTGAGCGCTAGCGCAAGTTTCTAAGGTTTCTTGCTGGCATTTCTCAGTTCAACCCTTTCAGCAAGTAAATTGAGTGAAGCTCGGGTCCCCGGAACGAGCGGAACGTGAAAGCACCTCTGACAGGGCTGGTAAACTTTGACCGCTCGGATCAGTAGCGGCTTGCCGGCATGCTTTTGCTTCTTCGGATGATTGTCTTGGTAGGTGGGTTACATTTCGGTTTGTAACCGCCTCTTGTATATGTATATTCTTTTATGATCTGGTTAAAAAAACTCCATCGACCAAAACTTGTATATTTTTGTGGACTTAGAGATGAGACTTGTATGTTATCCATTTAGGTGTCGGGTTTGGATATAGTCGTCTTTTTGATACTTATAGTATTTTCTTACTTTTTCTTGTGATGATTTTCGCCTTGAGCGTCGTATATTACTGTATGGTTGTGCTTCTGCCGTTTGGGCGATAAGATAGCTCCCGATTGGGGACGCTGATAATATATTTATATGTATGTACTCGTTTTTATCAAAATTTACAAAGGAGGTGCTGCCAAAATTTTAAATGACGAAAATGTTTTCAAGCCTTAATCTAAAACCCACTTGTGTTTTCAAACAAACTTTACTTATACTTTAAAAAGGAACATAATTTCATTTAATATCCATTTTCGAAAACTTCACCTCCACTATTTTCTTAAAGAGGTTTAGATTCCTAGTTTTTGGCTTACTTGGGTTACGGTGGGGTTCTATGGACTTCATGTGATTCAAGTGCCGGTCACGTGTCTTTTTTCGGATCGTGATAACACTGCAATTGAAGGGTTGATAATCATTTCAATGCTGAATATCAACAAATGAAATTAATGATCATCCCCTCTATATTTGTATATGGAGAACCGGCAAAAAGGTGCCGACGAAAATAATCTCGAAACGAATGAAAACACAAATGCAGGGTGTGTTTGCGTTATAAATTCTTAATTTGTCCACACTGGAAAAATCTATCGGTTATAGTACGACCAGTTCTCTCGTCACATAAATTACATGACGGTTGCAGAAAAAAATGATCAAAATGCTTAGTTTTGACAACCATCACGTCGTTTTATGTCACGATGGAGACCGTTGCGTATATAACCAAAAGACGGGTTCTAAAACGCGTTTTGATTTTTGAATGTGAGATCCTCGATGACAAGTAAATTTCATGTTATCATCGAGTTCCATCTACTTAGTATAAGATTTTCGTGTTGTTTTGAAGTTTAAGGTTCAATTCACAATGGATATGGTTGAAAAACTTATTCGCATGCGCGCGCGCGCGCACACACAAATACACTCACAAGCATACACACACTTACACACAGACACACACACAAATACACTCACATGCATACACACACTTACACACAGACACACACATAGACACATTTACTAAATTACTATAAAATACCTAAAATATTTTTCCCTAAACTACCCTTTGCTATTGTTGTTCTCTCACTAAACTACTTTAAAAATTTTCCTAAGCAATCTATTTATTCAATTTTACTAAATTACACTAAAATACCCTTAACTATTGTTGGTTTGTCACTAAACTACCTTAACAAATTTAAAGAAACAATCCATCTTGTTAAATTAATTAAATTACTATAAATTTCACTAAAATATCCTTAACTATTTGTTTCCCCCAATAATAAAAGGGCAAGGCTCTGTTCAAAATTTGAAAAGAGGCAGCGCCTCACGTGCCTTGCACGAGAACACCGGCGCTGAGAGTTAAAAACTCTGAGGGAGCGCCTCACGTGCCTTGCACGAGGGCGCCAGCGCCGAGAGTTAAAAACACTAAGGCAGCACCTCGTGTGCCTTCCATGAGGGCGCCAGCGCCAGGAGTTAAAAACTCTGAGGCAGCGCCTCACATGCCTTGCACGAGGGCGCCGGCGCCAGAACTAAAAGTTCCCTGCCATTGGATCAAAGATCCAACGGGGATGACAAATCATCGAAATACAGAATTAAATTCTGTTGAGGAAATATTTCCTCAAAATCTTTCTAAACGAGAAAGATTACCCTTTGTAAAACAGAGCATCGTTGGATTAAAAATCCGATGGTGCATAAAGATCACCAAGCTACAGAATATGCTCTGTATGGAAAAATATTTTCCCAATTTTGTTAAAAACAAGAAAAATATCTTCTATAAAACAGAAATCCTTGGATTAAAGATCCAACGGTGGATAAAATCCCCAAATCAACTAAGAATCTCTCAATGAGAGATTTCTTTAACTAAATCAACAAACTTGCTTCCACTATATAAAGGTCCCAAGTCTTCAAGTCTTGTATACAAGAACCCCCCCCCCTAAACTTCAAGTTCAAAAAGAAAAGCAAGCAAAAAAGAAGAAGAAAGCTTTAAGAGAGAAGAAAAAAGAAGAATTTTCTTCAAGGTAAATAAAAGTAATAGAGATTAAAGTATCTCATCTGAATATTTAAGGGTTTAACCCTCATAAAAGAACATAGTTCTTTCCCCGGATCTGAGATCAATGAGGCAAGTCTCCCGCAAATGAGAATTTAATTCTCATGGGGATGAATTTTTTCTTCGGGATCGAAGATCCAGAGAAGAACAGAGAATTGAACTCTTCAGAACATAATACAAGAAGAAAAATTAGCGCCAAGCGCCTCATGTGCCCCTCATGTTGGCGCTGCTCAATAAATAGTGCTTAGCACTCAGTGGTTAGCGCTCAGTGCCAAGCGCCTCACGTGTCCCTCACATGGGCGCCGCTTAATAAAGAGAGCTTAGCACTCAGTGGTTGGCGCTCAGCGTCAAGCATCCCATGTGCCCCTCACGTAGGCGCTATTCAGCATAAAGTGCTCTGCACTCATAAACCATTGTCCAACGCCTGCGCCTAGCGCCAAGCGCCTCACATGCTCTACACGTGGGCGCCATAAAGAGTGTTTAACACTCTATAAAAAAACAAAAAAAAAGGGAAAAGCAAGATAAAGTGTGGGCGTCAGAACCCATTTGGATGCTCAGCATCGCTGGCACAGAAAGGGGACCAAGCCCAAGCAAGTGTTTAACACTTTATTCAAAAATGAATTGACTGGGCCGAGCCCAAGTTTGGTCAAACTCCTAATCAACCGAGCACATGGGCTCTTTATTTTCCAGAGTGGTCTTAGTCTTAAACAAGACTACAGAGCTTCTGACGAATATTCATTGGTTCCAGGATACATCTCCCCACACCTTTGATATATGTCGTTGTAATTATTCAACGTCTACAGAGAGGTGGCGGGTCCCGACAACCAATAACTCCTTAGACCGTAACGTCCTTAAACTAACAATGGATCGCAACGTCCTTAAACTAGCTACGGACCGTAACGTCCTTAAACTAAAGCAATAGAGCCCAAATGCTCTTTTGTTGGATCTGAATGATCCCAAAATCATGCTGAGTAGATCTTAGTCTAAAATTAGACTAACGTATCCTCAACAAACATTTAAGTTGATCTTAATCCCAAACGAGATTAACGATCCTTAAATTAACCCAAACCCAAATCTAAGTAAATACGGATTTGGACTAATCCACGCCCTACGGGCGACAATACAAATTAGTCTCCGTATACAATCCACGGGCAACCAAAAATAAAACAAACACACACGACACGAAGTGAACATCTGGAGCAGGAGAAAGGAGTTATCGCTACGCGGTAACATAATTAATTGCAGGGGCTTGCGCCTGCAGGGAAGAGCGTCCCCATAATCAAAAACCCCTAGCCAACGAGGGGGAATCTGACGAAGTTTGCTACAACGACCGCATCCGTCCAAACCTCCGATGCACGGTGCCATAATTCAACTTGGCATCTTCGGAGAGGTGGACGGATAAACCCAAATAGCATCTGCCCCCAAATTTTGGCAAGACGTTTGTCTTCCCGGTTTTCGGCGGTAAACAGATTCTGGCACGCCTGGTGGGATCTTTTCCGTCTTTCCACTCCACACTTCGTGTTTCGTGTTCGCGAACAAATCGCGGTTTACTATGGTTGCCTTTGGATTTGAGGTACTATGATTTGAAATCTTGCTCCTGTGCAGGAAGATATATCGATGGCTTCCAACTGGACCAACTGCAACAACAACTCTCGCTCCACCCCGACCGGAGGAGTGACTTACGGGCCCCAAGCGGCCTCCATCTTTGCAAGGTCGGTGGAACAGGTGAATCAGGACACCACTGGACTGTTTTTTGTGAACATGCTCCCGCCAATGAGCTTCAATGCTTCAATACCATCACAGGAGGCTCCAAAGAAGTCGGTCTTCGATCGGCTTGCAACTACCATGGCCCCTCTCAACGGGTCATCCAATTCCAATGCCTTAGTCTTTAACAGGCTGAGCCACAGCTTGAGTAGGCCTGCAAAGAGGCCTACAATACCTGAGGGGGTTATCCCGAAGCGGATAGCCATTCCTGTTCCGACAGACGAAGTCGTCAAAGGGGCTTCCCTTGCTAAGAGATCAGTCTTCGCAAGACTGGTCGTTCCAACTCCTGCTGCAGGCAAGGTCGTTAAAAATGCTTCCCCTGTTAGAAAGTTTGCCTTCGACAGATTGACTGTTCCCTCTCAGCGGACGTCAGTCTTCGACAGGCTGACACTGACAACAGCCTCTCATCAAAGCAGGGGGCATAACGAGGTCGCTTCCACAATACAGGTGGTCTCGTCTGCACGACAGGCTCGACATCTCCACTGGCACCGAGTGAGAAATGCTGGGGGCAGTTCCCCCTCTGGAATTACCCCACCAGCTCCAATGGTTGAAATTGACGCTGCTGTTCCAACCTGGGAACAGTTTCGAGCTGCTCAGGAGAGAGAGCAAGAACTCTCCAACCTCCGTATTGGAGAAGTCTCCTCTGCCTATTGAAAGAATGACATAGGTGAATCCGGAATAGCCTCCTTAGCGGTTGTCTTCCAAGATCCACAGAGTCTGGCGGAAAGTCCAAGACTCTGTAATTGACAAAGATTACTCTCGTCGGCTGAAGAAAACAAAGGCTCGGCAAGAGGAGGACCACCTTGCCATCATACCATGGAAGGTATCGTCTGCATGGGTGCCTGTTACAACGGCCCTCTCAACTTCAGCCTCCCACAGAAAGAGAAGGCCAGAGAATCAACTACCATTGGCAGCAAATATCAAAGGCAGTGGACCCAAACGCCCCAAGTCTGGGGGCATGGTAGTACACACGGTGTACATGGCTTCCAGCAAAGAGGAAAGCCGTACTTCCGTGGGTCATCGACCACTTACACGGTCTGTGACAAAGGTTCAAGAGCAACAACAAAAGCTCCAGGAGATGCTAACAAAGATGTCCACACTCACGAGGTAGAAGGAAAGCCCGGAAGTATCGTCCGAACAGCGCCAAGATCAGGAGACCGATACAGAATTCCCGCGGAGGGTGCTTGAAAAGAAAGACAAAGAGGTCGTAGAACAAATGGCTAATATAAAACAGATGGCGCTCCTGTTCCAAGACATGGTCGGGATGATGATTCAGCCGGAACCTCTAGCCGAAGATCCGCCGATAATCATTGAAGACGACAGAGGGGAAACGTTAAACCCTCCTCCGGCTGTATCAGTAGCCCAAGAAGAAACAATTTCCAAGGATACCCTTGATAACTACATAGTTCAACAAATACGAGCTCATCAAGCGAGTGAAGCGGCCGACCAATTCATCAGAACTAGGCGACCTTATCCAGGCTGGTACGATCAAATTAAGTACCCGTCGGGATATACGATCCCTAAGTTCCATGTGTATAAGGGGACGGGCAATCCACACCAGCACGTTGCTCAATTCAGAGCTTTGTGCGGTAATACCGAGGGCGATGACAAACCGTTGCTCCGCCAATTTGTTGCCAGCTTGTCGGAGACAGCATTTGAATGGTATTCCGAACTCCCAAATGATTCTATCAAAACATTCACGGAGATGGAATTATTATTCACACAGCGGTTCTCAAGCGTAAGCGAGCGCATCCCAATCACGGCATTAATCAACGCCAGAGTGAAGCCGGGAGATACCTGGGTTCAATACGCGATTCGGTGGCGTAACCTATGGTCAAAATGCGAACAACGCATAGAAGAAGCTCCTGCCATGGGCATGTTCGTAGGAACCCTTGATCCCCAGGCAACTCTATCCCAGTTTATGATGTTCTTCAAGCCGACTACGTTCCAGGCCTTGATTGACAAACTCGCCCAAATGGACCAGATGGGTCATATGGCATCCCCTTCAAAGATAGATCTTCGAAATTAAAATGGCAAAGGGAAAGCAACTTTTGTCGCCAACGCTCAACAACAACTGAGTGACCCGAAACCGGTAGCTCGCTAAAACAACAAACCAAAATCCCTCGAACAAAAGTTGAGACGTCCTTACTCGTTCCCCCGGGATAAAATGAGGAGACTATTCAAACTGGAGGTGCGCAACAGGCTCATCACTCTGCCGGATTCGAGACGCCAACTGCAACCGGGCGACGTCAACAATCCCAATTACTGCCCCTACCACCGAATAGTGGACCACATAATCGAATATTGCTACGTATTCAGAAACTGGGTTGAAGACCAATACGAACAGGGCAAGTTCGTGCTGTCCGAAAACTGGAAGGTAAACCCGCCACAGCAGCACGCTCCTAAAAAGGTGGATACGCCGGAGGCATCATGCTCATTTATAGAAGAAGCTCCATGGGAAGTTGTCCTCTCGGCTAAAACTAAAAGAATGCTGAAGGATCTTCAAGCATATCCGGCCATCAAATGGAAAAGCCCACTGGAGCACAAGATTATTGACGGGATGCTGAAACCGCGCCCGATACCGAAAGTTGGTAACAATGGGCAAAACCTCCAGTCCGAGCTTTCGAAGTCTTCAAAGAAAAAGAAGATGACCAAGAAGCCCGTGCAGCTTTACGACAATCGTACGGATCTGCAAAAATACATCGACGCACTGGAGGAATACAACTAAAAGGCACGGACCCCGGTCATATTGGAAGAGTTCCTCAAGCATATTCTTGAGAATGGAGACAGTGACATTGATGAAGGAGACGGTTCGTCAGAAGAACCCGAGGATTACGGGACGAGTTGCCACATGATCTCTCACTTGTCGGTAAATGGCAAAGAAGCTCCTGACGTAGAGAAACTGGGAGAAGAACCAGAGCCAAAATTCCTGGAACCATCGGACGACGTGATCGACATGCTGCTGAGTGAAGCTCTTCAAAAGAGCAAGGTTGATCGAGAATGTGAAGCGGCCATATACGAAAAGGCCAAGTGTCGGTGTCAGGCTGAAAAAGCTCCGGTAATGAGAAGCCATAAAGTACCTCAACCAGATCGAATTACCCTTGCCACCAGCAAGAGCAGAATCAAGATAAGGAAGCAGTTCGCCAAAGCTCTGTCAGTAGTAATGAAGCTGCCACCTTTCAAAGAAAATACTTCCGGGAGTACGTGTCCCGACGAACCGGTTGTACATCCGAAATACTGCTTGTATCATCGGAGGGTCACACACCCTACCGAAGAGTGCAATGCCTTCAAGAAGTGGTGGCAGGGATACGTTGCCCACCGACAACACTTCAAGAAAATAAATCTCAAAGCCCATCGGGAGCAGAGAAGCACGGCAGATGTAAAGGAACAGCCGGTAACTGTCATATGGTTGATGCCATCCCAACAAAAGGGAAATCTCAAGTTCTTACCTTCGGGAGCGATTCGGATGAAGAAATGGCCCTCGGCCCTCTCTTCCAGGAATCTACCTCTGCAAAAGAAGAAGAGACGAAGAACTGTGAGAAATTCAGCTGCGTAACCGTACGTTGCCTGAAAAGAATCTCGAACCCTCAAACAGAGGTTCATTGAAGAAAGACAAAAGGAAGGAAAAAGTCTCTGAGTAGATTGCCCTCGATGATAAAGTCGCCGAAGAGCTCACAGCCAAGAACCCGCCCAAAAAGAATAGGGTAGATTACAATGTCTTGGCAAATCTGAGGAAGATACCCTCACAATTGAGTATTTTGGATGCCCTTATCCTATCTAAAGAGGCACGAGATTCCCTAATCAAGGGTTACACGAGCCCGACCAGTTTCAAGCCTTCCTTGCAGAAGAAAAGATGAAGGACGAGCTGGAAGAAGTCCATATAGCTGACATCACCTTCAGCAATGAAGACCTCCTTCTCGGAACGTGCGAGCACAACCGTCCGCTGTATGTAACTGGGTATTGTCACGATATCAAGATAGGGAAGATCCTGGTCGACAACGGGTCCTCCGTCAACCTTCTCAATGTAAGAGTGTTGAAGGAGATTTGCATGAATGTGCAGCACTTGGCTCGGGATAAAATTACCATCTCCGGTTTTGACTCCCAATCATCACAAACGCTCAGGTCTGTAATACTGACATTACGCTTCGGGCTGCTCGTCACTGACATCAAGTTCCATGTTATTGACGCCAAAACTTGCTACAATGCTTTTCTCGGCAGGCCTTGGTTACATGAGTAGAACATCGTCCCTTCTACACAACATCAGTTTATGAAGTACTTCAAGGACGGCCTCGAGTACACAGTTACAGGGGAGATGAACCCATTCTTCGTAAATGAAGTCCGCAAATATGAAGACGCCAAGTACTTCTTACCAGACTTCGAAGATATGGAAAGATGTCGCAAACCGGAGAATAACCAAAAAACCATCGCCATTATCCCGATATTTAGGAGCAATACCGAGGAGAATGAAGTGATGGTCTATTCGGGACAACCCCAAGGTAACAGGCCAGGACCATCTACTCCTATTTTGGTCTTTGGCAGTGACTCTAAGTACGAGGCCAACGCAGTGTTCTCCGTCCGCCCGCCAATGCAGACCTTTGCTGGAGCAGACCAGCGTTTACAAATTACCATGTTTCCGCAGCGGCATTACAAAGAAATTGATGCACTTGATACGTACAGCGTGCAAGAGCTGCAGACCTTCTACGTCCCTCCTAACCAAAGATGTGAAAAGGCGATCCTTTTCTACCAATCCACGGAGACTAAAGTGGAGAAAGAAGTCTGGTACGGTGCCGAACCTGCGCTCGACAGGCTTCAACCAATCCGTATACCCAGATACTACGCAGAGGGACTGAAAAGGCTATTGAGATGCCAAGGCGTACCCTTCAAACAGATTGCTCGACAAGCCCAGTTCTATAACAAGATTTGGGATGTTCCCGGGACTCAGCGAAAGATGCCTAACAGGAGAATGGAGATGACTGGTCTTGGATACGTTCGGTATAAGAAACGGGAGCGATTCCATAGTTGCCATGTTATAAATGATTCCGGTGGAAAAGAGAATGTCTTTCTAGATAGCGCTGATATTGAAGCAGAGCGAAATCCCACCGTACGAATATCAAGTCCGTCATTCGAAGAGCAGATTAACAAGCTAATAAGGGAAGCAGGTCAAAAGGTTTGGGATGACCACAGCCGCGAAATGTCCATTTACGAGAAAGCTAGGACGCAACGTCTCATTCAGCAGGCTACGGAGGATGACGATGCCTTTCAGCATCAGCCCGCTGTGCGCTCTCATGGAAAGAAAAAAGCCCGACGTAGAAACAACAACAAGGTGAAGAACGGGAATGACGCTAAAAAACAGCGAAGCGGATCCAAGAAGCCGTGCGATCGAGAAAAGGTCCGCTGGAATTCATCGCTGATGAAGAAGATGGTTCGGAAATACTCTTTTCCTCAAGACAAGACAAGGAAAATCTTCAACCTCATTATGAAACATCAAATGATGGTGCTCCCGGAGTCTCAGCGCCCCGAACAAATAGACGAAGTCCATCACCCGGCTTATTGCTCCTATCACCGAGCAATAGGACATCCTCTTGAAGACTGCTTCACCTTCAAAAGCTGGGTTGAAGACCAGTATCAGCAAGGCAAGTTTGCTCTATCTGACAGTTGGAGGCTAACCCCTCAATAAAAGCATGAGCCAAAAGCAATCTATAGGGAAAGAATAGAACCAGAGCAACATCGGTCTTGGAAACGGACTCGTACCTGCCACGTGATAACGTTTTCAAAGGAAAGAGAGCATGAGAATATCGATAACGTTCTCAAAGGAGAGAGTGCAAATGAAGATGAAGATGAGACGATCTCAGAATTTCCACCAGCACCAAAGGAGTTGGAAGACGGGATACATACCACAGCAGGCAATCTGAGGAAAATCGACTTGGGGACGAGAAGCGATCCAAGGCTAACGTTCTTCAGTGAGCTGCTGTCTAAAGAGCAGCTGGCTACATTAAAAGACGTGCTTATGCAGTATAAAGACTGTTTCGCATGGAACTATTCCGAGATGCCGGGATTAGATCCAGATATAGCTGTGCATAAACTGGCGATATAACCGGACGTCAAGCCAGTCAAACAGGCGCAAAGAAGAATGCGACTTGAACTTGAAATGAGCATCAACGCCGAAGTCAAGAAGCTAATTTACTCTAGCTTCATCCAAGAAGTTCAATACCATGACTGGATTGCCAATATTGTCCCTGTGATGATGAAAAATGGGACGGTGCGCGTCTGCGTAGACTTTCGGGACCTCAATAAAGCTTGCCGAAGGATGACTTCCCAGTACCGGTTACCGAACTGATAATAGATAACACGTCCACTCATGAAGTCTTCTCCTTCATAGAAGGATCCTCAAGGTACAACCAAATCAAGATGTATCCTGAAGACCAAAAGCACACTGCTTTCCGGACTCCACTGGGCATATTCTGCTAAAAAGTGATGCCTTTCGGTCTGAAGAACGCTGTCACCACCTACCTGAGGGCCATGACAAAGATCTTTGATGACCTCATACACGAGATTGTTGAATGTTATATTGACGACCTCATGGTGAAAAGAAAATCGTACGAGGGGCACTGGGAGTATCTGATAGTGTTCCAGCACCTTCGGAAGTACAACCTGAAGATGAACCCTCTGAAATGCGCGTTGGGAGTTTCTTCAGGCAAATTCCTAGGGTTCGTCGTACGACACCGAGGCATCAAAATAGACCCATCAAAGATTAAGGCGATCATAGAAATGCCCATGCCAAGAACTCTCAAACAACTGCGGTCTCTCTAAGGAAAGTTCGCGTATATCCGACGGTTCATAGCTAACCTTTCTGGAAAATGCAGCCCTTACAGCCATCTAATGAAGAAAGGGACCCCGTTCATTTAGGTTCTTAAATGCCAAAGTGCACTGGACAAAATCAAGCAATATCTGCAGAACCCGCCGGTGCTGACCGCTCCAGTCAAGGTAAAACCCCTCATCCTATACACAACAGCCCTTGAAGGTTCTTTAGGCGCGCTATGAGCACATGAGAACGATCAGGGAAAGGATAGAGCTCTCTACTATTTGAGTCGAGTTCTCCTGGGGGTAGAAAACAACTACTGCCCAATCGAAAAGCATTGCCTGGCATTAACCTTCACGGTAACGAAGCTCCGACATTATGCCTTGGCATATGAAGTCCATCTCATATCAAAGGTGGATCCTCTCAAATATTTAATGTCAAGAGCCATACTAACGGGAATGCTTGCCAAATAGACCATCCTCTTGATGGAATTATTGATAATCTACCGACCTCTCAAGGCAGTAAAAGGCCAGGCCATCGGCGTCTTTCTCGCAGAGCATCCGATACCCGCCGACTCTCCCTTGAATTGCGAGTTGCCGGACGAACACGCGTTTGACGCAATCGACGGGGAGAAAGAAGGGAGTGATACCCAATGGGAACTCTACTTCAATGGGGCATCGTCTATGAAGAGGCGGAAGCAAAGTACCCCCATAATCAAAGCCGGAGTAGGCCTTATCTTTATGACTTCACAAGGAGGGATAATGCGTTTTTCCCTTTCCTTAACGGAGCCAAGGACAAACTACGAGACTGAATACGAGGCTCTAGTAGCAGGTCTCGAGATCGCCATTGACATGTGAATTGAGAACCTCCTCATAAATGGAGACTCCCAGCTGGTCGTTAACCAAGTAAAGGGCGAGTATCAGACATGCAAGCCAGAGTTGGTAAAATATGGAGAAAGAGTGCGGCAACCGCTGACTCAAATCCCCTCCTACGTCCTGGAATGCATACCACGGACGGAAAATAGCAAGGCAGATGCATTAGCCAAGCTCGCTAAAGAACTGGCCGACGAAAACCTCGATGACGTAAGGATCATTGTGCAAAGCCGTCGGATTCTCGCACCAGCAGAAATATCTACTGAGTCGTCCGAAGAAGAGGAAGCGACCAAATAAGAGGCCTTTCAAGTAGAGGACGAAGAAAAGGCTAAGGATTGGAGAAAAGACTTCATAGACTACTTCAAATCCCATCGAATGCCCGAAAACGCATCTTCAGGACATCGGCTCATGAAACGAGCTCTGTCTTTCGCCTTCATCAATGATACTCTATATAAGAGATCATTCGACTATCTGTGGTTAAGATGCCTGGGACCAGAAGAAGCAAGGAGAGTCGTCCAAGAAACTAACGACGGATTCTGTGATTCCCATCAAGCTGGGCCAAAGATGAAGTTGAAGATCAAGAGAATGGGTTACTATTGGCCCACAATGATTCAGGACTGCCTTGAATATACAAAATAGTGTTACTCGTACCAGATTCATGGGGACTTCATCCATCAGCATCCGAATCTGCTGCACCCAACACTGGTAAGCTGGCCGTTTGAGATGTGGGGAACCGATATAATCGGGCCTATCGAACCAACATCATCCAAGGGACATCGGTTCATATTAGCAACGACCGATTACTTCTCTAAGTGGGTGGAAGAGGTACCGCTAAGGGAGGTGAAGACGGAGAACATCCTCCATTTCTTCAAAACACATGTCATCTACCGGTTCGGCACTCCGCGACGGATCATCTTGGATAACGGGCCGGCCTACAGAAACCATAATATCAGCCGCTTTGTACAGCAACATAATATAGATTGGAGGTACTCTTCAGTCTATAATTCCCGAGCTAACGGTCTAGCTGAGGCTTTTAATAAGACCTTGACGAAGATCATAAAGAAGACAGTGTCCAGAAATAAGAAGGACTGGCATGAGAGACTACATGATGCTCTCAGGGCATATCGAACCACGTTCAAAACGGCGATGAATACAATGCCATTCGCACTGGTATTTGGCACGGAAGCGGTACTTCCCTTGGAGATAGAGCTACCCTCTTTACGAGTAGCAGTTCGATATGAGCTGATGGATGAAGAAAATGCCCATCTTCGGCTTCAGGAGCTCGATGCCCTCGATGAAACTCGTCTCATGGCGCAACAAATCCTAGAAGCTTACAAAGCAAGGATGAAGCGTTCATACGAAAGACTAACTAGGCCGAGAACGTTCCGCCAAGGAGAACTCGTGCTAGTTATCAAAAGACCTATGATCCCCAATCGTGCCAAACGCGGGAAGTTCGAGCCGAACTATGAAGGCCCGTACATTATAGACAAGGTCTACCAAGGTGGGGCCTACTTGCTCATGGATATGCATGGCGAAAGACCCTTCCGGCCAATAAACGGCCGGTTCCTTAAGAAATACTACGCCTAACAAGTTACAACCCAGGTTAACGATAGATGACGATGCTCGTGTCCGCTCGCTATCTTCCTGAGTCAAGACTCTGTAAGTAGTATCCAGCAAAACTCCGCCTCAAAACTGACAATGGACCGAGATGTCCCTAAACTAACAATGGACTGTAATGTCCTTAAACTAAGTACATCGCTTTAAACACAGCGACGGTGGAACTCAAGTCCGCGAGTCCCAGTGGTGAGGACTGCAACTCAAATCCCACCAGCAAACAGATGGGTCACATGCGGCGAAATTATTCTCGCGAGTTTCATCGTGCAAAACAAAAAACGGTACGTCTACAAGAAAAATGGGCACAGATGAAAACTCGAAAGGGCTTCATGAGTAAAAATAGCAGGACTGCCGGCGAGTTTGTGAAAACCCGCAAGGACGCAGACTCGTAAAAAAATTCATGCACACTTGCAAAATCCTCTCGACCTTGTAAGGAGAAAATACCTGCGTGAGATCCTTATGACTCACAAAAGAGACCAACACACTTAGGGATCCCCACGATTCCTAAGGAGAAATTGCACTTACGAGATTCTCACGACTCGTAAGGAGAATCCCCCTATGAGACCCTCACGGCTCATAGGATTCGAAAGCCTTAAGTTACAGGGATTTGAACCTGTTCTTAAGCCATCACATTCCCCAAGTTGCCCTACAGGCGGTCCAATATCGGCCCTTGTATACAATCCACAGGCACAAATAAACGTTCCCTCATCTAGTTCCACCAATGGTGCGAAATTTCCTCATTTGGTGAGCAACACTTGTAGGTCCTCTCGATTTGCAAGGAGAAAATACTCTTGTGAGATCCTTACGACTTACAAGAGAAGATATCACTTAGGAATCCTTACGACTTCTAAGGAGAAAATACACCTACAAGATTCTCAAGACTCGTAGGGAGAAACGCCTTTATGAGACCCTTACGGCCCGTAAAGTCGAAAAGCCTTAGTCAACAGGATCCTAACCCTGTTTGCTAAGCCACCTTTGTTCAAATCGACAAAGGCAAATGATGATTTGCTCTTGGCAATATCCCAGTTGTAGCGATACTGATGCCTAATTCGGTATCAAATTCCATGTCCTTTCCCGACAAATGATGATTCGCTCCTGGCAATATTCCAGCCGCAGCGATGCTGATGCTAAGATTGGTATCAGATCTGGAGTTCAATACCAGCAATAAAAATCAGCGAGCCAAAATGCATATGAAATAGCCAAAATGTTTGGGCAACTCGCAATAAAAATCAGCGAGCAAAATATATGCATATAAAAACAGCCGAAATGTTTGGGCAACTAGTAATAAAAAAGCAGCGAGTAAAAACAAAAAATAACTGAAATGATTGGGCACCGCGAAAAATAGCCGAAATGATTGGGCAATCGTGACTTTCGTGATATAAAAGCTGAAATGATAGAGCATCGCGGAAAGAAACAAAAAAAATGAAATGAAATGAAACTTTTGCCCTACAGGTGAGATCACATTGACCCCTGTATACAATCCATGGTCACAAACGAAAAGAGAACCACATTTTCCCATCAAGCCCTATAACTCAAGCCCCACCGGGCTTCGTCAAAGGGAAGCCAAGTCTCGACGGCAACATCTACCGCCTAGAGATCAACAACGGTGTGTCTTCTCACTCTGACCAGAAGAAGATACAACGTCAACAAAGCGGAGGCATGGCAGAGTCCCTAGTTCCAAGTCTCGACGGCAATATCTACAGCCTAGAGATCGACAACGGTGTATCTTCTCGTTCTAACCAGAAGCAGATACAACGTCAACAAAGCGGAGCCATGGCAGAGTCCTTAGTTCCAAATCTCGACGGTACACAGACAACCTGGAGACTACCTTGGAGCCACAGCAAAGTCCCCTAGTTCCAAATCTCGACGGTTCACGGAAAACCTAGAGACTACCTCGGAGCCATGGCAGAGTCCCTAGTTCCAAGTCTCGATGGCAACATTTACAACCTACAGATCAACAACAGCGTTCTTCCTCCCTCCGGCAGGATACAGACGTGACATCAACAAACGAAGCCATGGCAAAGTCCCCTACTTCTAAATCTCGACGGTTCACAGACAACCCAGAGACAACCTCAACATTCTTTGCAATATTGCAGACACAATGTCAACAAACGAAGTAAAGGAAGATCCCTAGCTTCAGGGTCTTTACGGCAACTCAAATAAGACCTGAAAGACTATCGAAGATCATTCCACTCCAGCGCGGAGTGGTCATAACTCATCAGGGCTCCTAAACTGAGCTTAACCTCAAGTAAAAAGCGACATGGAATATCCCTAACGCTTGCTCTTTCGACGGTAATATCACCTGGAAGATTACTTGAAGACGTCTTGTCCAGCCCCCGACGGGATCAGAGACACGATAGTCGTGGGGCTACTCGAACAGCAAGATTTCGTATCGAGGAATACACCGGCCAACGCGATGGTACTACGGATAAAAAACCCTAGTACCACAGACCCTAACAGACTTCTATTAGCAGGAGTTAACTGTGACGTTTGGACATCCTTGTGAGAACTTCTTGATTTGTCTCGACTCGTGGGGAAAATAATGCTCCTGCGAGAACTTCTCGACTCGTCTCGACTAGTAGGGAAAAGCCTTAGGCAACTGGGATAAGGACCTGTTTCCTAAGCACTGGGGCCCTGCAAATAGGTCCAAGATGGACTATTGCATACTATTCATGGGCCACACTCACCAAAGTCGAATATCGACAAGGAGGGAAAAAACCACTTACGAGTCCTCTCGACTTGTAAGGGGGAAAATTCTCTTGTGAGATCCTTACGACTCTCAAGAGAAAACGCACTTAGGAATCCTCACGACTCCTAAGGGAAAAAAACAACAATGGGATCCTCTCGACTCATAGGGAGAAAAGTCTTTATGAGACCCTCACGACTCATAAAGTTGAAAAGTTTTAGACGGCAGATCTGAACCTGTTTCCTAAGCCATCGCTGCCCTACAAAGAGATCAAGATAGACTATCTACAAGACATATTTGCCAGAGTTACATGCCAATATGAAATAAAATATGACTTTTATTCATGAATTCAAGTGAATACAAGATGCATTTCATAAAGGAATCAAAATGAATACATGTTATTTATAAATCACAAGTTTACATTCATTACAAAAGAAAAGGAGGTACAAAGGTGGTTATTGAGGAGGAGGCATCTTCAACAAATCAGCAAGTCGCTCGCGTACTCTTCTCAATCCTTTCTCGTGATCAGCCACCGCGGCCAACACTACTTCAACTTGAGCCCGTTGCCGCAAACAAGACGAAAGCTTCCTATCGACTTCTAGCATGGCAGCTTCGCAGTCTTGCATGACCCGCTCGGCAAATTCAAGCGTCCGCCTCAACGTCAACCCATCCGAAATACATCTCTGGAGGTTGTGAAAAACAGCTTTTAGCTGTGCATCATTCACTTCAATTTGGGCGCGCAATTGGACAGATTCACTGAAAACCACCTGATTGGTGAGCTTTTGCGTGTGCGTTTTGAAATCAAAGAATTAACCACAATCAATAACGGTGTCGCTTTGCAGCTAGCCGGTTGAGTACGGGTCGGTCCATAGGGAGATGGATTCCTATTCTTTATGTTCTAACGAGTTAATCCAATTATTTTGGGTTTTGATTTAAGATCTAAGAATGAGATTAAAATTGATTAAAACCTTGCTAGGGTTAGGTTTAGGTTAAGGTTGGAAAGTCAATTATTTCTCACCGCTTTCTATGCCCTAATTAAGAACTATTTAGGTGTTAAGGTAATTGTTAACAAAGGGGATTAGCATGATCGGGAAGAAACTTGGTTTCTTCCTCTAGGTCCTTGTCCGTCCTTTCTTAACTCTTACCCTAACCTCCATGGAAAAACATTCACAACCGGTCTTTAATTACAGTATCACCGCTACCTCATGAGATAGGGTGCCGTAGTGAGCGGTGTGTGTATGTATACATAGAGTCCTATTAAAATGTATAACGAGCAAGAAAGAGGTGAGAGATTTTCATCTCTCAAACCTTCCCCAAACCTAATCCTAACAAGTGAGGAACTACTCACTCATTAGGGAATTGATAAAAGATTTCGTTTTTATGATTTGTTTTTAATAACCTAATTATCTAAACTACGGCAAATAAATAAAACTTATAACTAGGGCAGATAAATAAAATTTATACTAGGGCAGATAAATAAAATTTATACTGGGGTAGAAAAGAAATTAAACTAAGGCATAGAAAAGAAAAACTTACTTTTTATTTGATGCACTCTTCAAACATTTACAGCGAATAAAAATTCTGAAATTAGGAATTAAAAAGAGGCATAAGAAGAGGCATGCTCCAAAAAGAGCTGTAGGGTTCCTATTTATAGATTATAGAAACCCTAGGGTTTACATCCGATCCCTATCTAAATTTACAAAACTACCCTGAGAAGCCTGGTCAACGCACCGCCACCCACCGTCAAAAATGCACCGACACATGTTCTATATGGTCGTGGATCCGTGGCCAGAAGGCATGTTTGGTCGCGGTTCCGCAGCCATATTGTGGGTTCTTGGGCTGAAATCTTCAGTGTAGCTTCAAGTTGCATTTTCCTTCTACTTTCCTCACTTGGTTCTTCAGAATATCTTCTAGTTTCTTCCAGATTTCCACAGTGTAGAATGTTGTGGACTTTTACTGTTTACTTCGTGTTGAAGTCTTGAATCTTGCGCTGCCTTTATACTTTGTGAAATTGTTCATTGATCTTAATTTGTCCCTCAACTGTAGGCATGATCAAGATTCTTCTATTTGTTGGTCGTAGTCTCACTTTTGTGTCGTCTTTTCATCATTTTCACTGTTTTTTTCCGAGAACCTGTAACCTGCAACCATATAGCAGACATGGATCAAAAGCACCTATTTATTTGTAAAATGAATAAGAATGGGGAATATAATAATGCAAAATTATGATATGAATAAATACCTCCAAACTTATCTTTTGCTCGTCCTCGAGCAAAACTAGTTTATTCTCGAAAAAAACCTAACCTCACCTTCGCAGGGAAACGCGATTGCACTGAGCTCGTGCAATAAGCCGTTAAAACTCTAGGTGTCCCTAGTAGGAGGAGTGTTGTCTCCTGAGGGTTTTCAGTGGATACTACCCACAAAGTCCTATCAATTCGGCCTATTGACTTTTATTCTTCAATTTGGTTTTCTAGTAAGAAATTCTATTATCTTTAACTCAGAAATTATCAACCCGTATTTTTCACACTTCCTTATCATTTAACTTATTATTGTATATGTTCTGTAAATTTACTTAGCTTTTAGCGTCTTTTGAGTTTTCCTTCTAAGGTTCCATCTCAACTTAGAAATTTTTATCATCTCTACTAAAGATATAAGTCCTATTTTTCATTCCTATATCTCATCCAAACCCCAATCATATACCCCCTACGTGTATGTATGTATCACCCCTACATTTGGAAATTCAAATCAAGCTCTTATACTCTTGTCTATCATCCAAAGTACTTGTAGTTGTGAATTTTTAGATGAAATTGCTCACACATCTTTCATGCGACCGTTAATTCTTCTTGAGATACTAATGACCGATTACAAAATGTGTTCGGGCATTAAGGCGTAATTCCTCGTCTTGTAATACCTAAGGCTTTAGCAATGACTCCCAAACCAGTTGGTCTAAGGCACTAGGTGATAAAGCAGTCTCGTTATATATTTTATTTATGCTGCCTTTAGTAATTACAAAACCAGTGTTCATTTTTTTTTATATATCTTTATTCACACTTATACTTTTATTCAATTTATTCTCATACTAAGGATTTTAGACAAGAGCACTTCAAGGTATCCTCTACTATCCCAAGTTTCAAGGTGCGTGTATGTGCGAGTTGTAGGGTATATATTTTCAGAATTTAGACTTAAGGTTCGGAATTATTTTTCAGACTTACACTTCAAATAAAAATTCAATACTCTTCCCTTATTTTGACTTAGCCCAAGAACTGAACTCAAAATTTGCCTATTTCTAAATAAACTACAAGGACATATTTTCTACGGTTAAACTTTAAGAAAGGTTATTTTCCGGGTTTTTAATTTACTAAGTTTAGGATTTAGTTTTTCCTAAATAGTCAACCGTCATGTTGAACTTAAGTCAAATATGATCAAAATTGAACTTTTCAATTTTTATAATTTTTAAAATTTTTCAGTTTTTATTTGATTTTAAAATAAGTATGAAAACACAAAAAATGTACATATGAATGCGAAGGAAGAAAGCTTACCGAGCACGCCCCTAAACTTAAACTTGACAGTGTCCTCACTGTCAGGCTACACCAAGAAGGTCAAAATTGTCAGCACTCCTCTGTTTAATTTTTTTTGGTTTTTTTATTGTTAACAGAAATAAAAAAGAAAACAAAATATATATACAAAAAGGTTCCCCCCAAACTTAAGTGAGACAGTGTTTCCACTGTTTAATCGTTAAAGTTTAGAGTTAGGGGGAAAAAGCACAGTATCAAGCTATACAAGGCCTTACACAAGCCAAAGGTTAGCACCAGCCATTCAAAAATTTTATCGTTATAATGGTGTGGTTGGGGAAAGAATGGAGTGTAGAGAAAAGAAATGAGAAGTGAACGTGAACGTGAGGAGATAAGAAGTGATGATAAATAAACACGAGAATGTGAATGATCTGAATTAAATGGAATATTTGCATTCTCGTATTTTATAAGAAGAAAGGGTGGTGGTTCAACTTCTATATGTGGAGGTTGATTAATCACAAAATCCATGTCGTTTAGGAATGCAAGTTCGTCAGCGAAGAGTTCTTCAAAACTCTCATCGATGTAATCGAACATTTTGCTGTCGGTAGGTTTTGTGCCAGAATTTATCATACTTGATTTGTCAAAAATTATGGAGGTAGGAGACTTGAAAAACTTATCTACCTCATTTTTAAAAGTATCCAAATCAAGTTGGCTTTCTGGAATGATCAAAATTGAATTATCGGATTGTGATTCATCAACACTCGGTATCATCAAAGGAAGATTAGAAGGAGAACCAGAGAAAGTGGGAGAAAGAAGTTTACTACGAACTTGAGGGTGGAGATGGAGTGTATAAATTAGCACATTTTTTAATGATCGATGTGTAAAAAGCGATTGTGCTAATCTATCAACCCACTGAGAAATGAGGTCAAATCCCTCAAGATTCGTGAGAAAACATGGGTACGTCGAACTTGGTAAACTAGACATTGAAAATGAAAGCGTAACGGTTTCTTGCAAGGTCGGAACAAAGGAAAGGAAGAAGGGGAGTGATTTTGGAAGGGTCACAGTTAAAGGTTCAGGAGGGTGTACACAATCAGTGGAAGGGATAGGATGAATTGGAAAATCCGACTCATCAAATAAAACTGGTTTATCCTCAATAATTTCCTCAATATTCTCTTCAAAATATAGCTTATCCATGCCATTCTCATCAAAATCAAGACGCATATAAAGTTCGGGAAAAACATTTAATGATTCGGGATGATGAATTGGAGAGAAAAAGTTGGCCAAATCTGCAGGTTCATCATCCAAAATATTCCCTGCGTCAATATCCTCAATCAAGTGAAAATCAATTTTTTCGGACACCTCATCAAAAACATGGATATTTATCAATTCAGGTTCTAGATTGGAGGTGTAGAGGTTAAAAGGATTGGTGATGGTTTCACTCGAAAGGGACCCTTCACAATCTGGCAAATCAAATACTACAAAGTTGCACAACTCATTACACGTTTTATCTTCAACTGGTGGAACATTTGAGACACTTAATAGACATTTAAAACCGGAGTTATGGGATTCAATTGGGGTTGGGTAGGTTTGATTTGGAAGGGTGCACAACTCACTCTCTTCACTCAAATTCTCAATCTGTCCAACCGCCTCATCATACATTGGAAAATTTGGAGCTAGTTGGAAACTAGCTACCGGTTCACTAGATTGTCTTGATGAATTAAGGGCGGCAATGGACGCATCCAGATTCCTCATATGTTGGTTTGTCGCTACAATATAAGCTTCCAACGACTGTTCCAGACTAGACATGGATTGCGAAGGGGTTTCAGTAAAAGATTCAAAATTGTTTGGATTCTGGAAACTCCCAAGTGGCTGTGTAGAAACAATGTCTAGGGAAGGTGCGAAAGTCGGATAGGATTGGTAGGAATTGAATGGTTGGACAGTAGTAGGATCAATGTTTGGATAAAAAAATGAATGGACTTGTTGATCCCAAGAATTGGAAGTGTTGAAAGGAGTGAAAGATCGGTTACGAGATTGTTCAATATGTTCAGCAATAGACATGGGTTTCGGAGTTACCTTCGGACTCTCAAAAGGGGTATCAACGTAAGAAGGTGGTGAAGGTTGAAATGGTTGATACAAAGTGGGTTGCGGAGTCCAACTGTTTCTCCTAAACGCTTCTATTCGATCTTTCAAAGAAATTTTGGGCATGGAGGGGTCTTCTGTAATTCGACCAAAACAATGCGCGTAGGAAGCAATGTTTGGATGAGGGTACCAAAGTTCAGCAAGAGTTTTGCGAGGTGGGGTACCCATGATGTAAGAAAGGAGAAGAAAAGGAATGTGATGATTTTTATTTTTAAAAAAAAATTTATTTTTATTTTTTTTAGAAATTGTTTGTTTTTGGGTTTTTGAAATTTTTGAAAGTGTTTTTTTTAGAAAGAGTTTTTGCAAAATTTGTAAGGACCACTACACACTTTCAAATAGTCACAATATAAGCAAGCACAATCAAGCCTAGAGTTAGGGTCTTCTAAGTTAACTAGACCGCTCCTAACTGTTTCAAAGGGCAAGTTGTGAGATCCTCAAATCGCCTCTTCACTGCCAATTGTGACCAGGTAAGCACAAGTAAAGAAAGGAGGGATCCGCTCACGAATCACCGTGAGACATGCCTTTTAAAATTACATTTCCTACTTGTCTAGCCTAGGCACCACAAAGTCTGGTTTAGATAAACGACCGATGCCTACAACTTTTCCTTTATCCTATTGAGTGCGACAGTCCTTATTGGCTGAGTCTAATATTTTTTAATTAACTCGAGAGTTGATGCAAAATGCTTTTTGTGATTTTTGGGGTCTTAGGAAGGGTAATGAAATCCCCACCCAATCTGGATTGGTGTTATAGCCCCTTAAAAGTCCGTTTTAAATATGCAAAGCAATTAAAACACAAAAATCTAAAACACTTGCAAAATTTTTTAGTTGGCAGCTCAATGAATCCTGCACAAAAACAATTTATTGGAGAGGGAGAAAGATTTTGCGCAAAGAACCCTGCAGGAAATTTTTTTCGTTGAGATCAGGGGGTTACAGAGGAGATAAAAAATACTCACAGAGGGATTTGAGGTGATGACGTCAGCATACGGCCGCGGATCCGCGGTCAAAGGCACCAAACCGCGGCGGTTCCGCGGTCAATGGTCGGTTTAGATCCTAAAAATTCTGTTCTGTGCTGTTTTGATCCTCCTCTGTCTGTTCAGATCTTCTGTTTGCTGTTTTGTTCACTGGCTTTGCTCTAGATCTGAATTTGTCCTTCTTCCTTTCCTGCACAATTCACACAATACCTCTCAAAAAGAACAAGATGATTTTTATTTTTATTTATTATATTTTTTTTGTTTTAAAATTTTTCAATTTTTATAATTTTTATTAAAAAGTATTTTTTGTTTTTTTATTAACCCGAAATTACACAAAGAAAGAGACTATCGTCTCCCCGACAACGACACCATTTGATTAGTGAGCTTTTGCGTGTGCGTTTTGAAATCAAAGAATTAACCACAATCAATAACGGTGTTGCTTTGCAGCTAGCCGGTTGAGTACGGGTCGGTCCACTGGGAGATGGATTCTTATTCTTTATGTTCTAACAAGTTAATCCAATTATTTTGGGTTTTGATTTAAGATCTCAGAATGAGATTAAAATTGATTAAAACCTTGCTAGGGTTAGGTTTAGGTTAAGTTTGGAAAGTCAATTATTTCTCACCGCTTTCTATGCCCTATAACTATTTAGGTGTTAAGGTAATTGTTAACAAAAGAGATTAGCACGATCGGGAAGAAACTAGGTTTCTTACTCTAGGTCCTTGTCCGTTCTTTCTTAACTCTTATCCTAACCTCCATGGAAAAACATTCACAACCGGTCTTTAACTACGGTATCACCGCTACCTCGTGGGATATGGTGACATAGTGAGCGGTGTGTGTATGTATGCATAGAGTCCTATTAAAATGTATAACGGGCAAGAAAGGCGTGAGAGATTTTCATCTCTCAAACCTTCCCCAAACCTAACCCTAACAAGTGAGAAACTACTCACTCATTAGGAAATTGATAAAAGATTTCATTTTTATGATTTGTTTTTAATAACCTAATTATCTAAACAACGGCAAATAAATAAAATTTATAACTAGGGCAGATAAAAAAAATTTATACTAGGGCAGATAAATAAAATTTATACTGGAACAGAAGAAATTAAACTAAGGCATAGAAAAGAAAAACTTACTTTTTATTTGATGCACTCTTCAAACATTTACAGCGAATAAAAATTCTGAAATTAGGAATTAAAAAGAGGCATAAGAAGAGGCATGCTCCAAAAAGAGTTGTAGGGTTCCTATTTATAGATTATAGAAATCCTACGGTTTACATCCGATCCCTATCTACATTTACAAAACTACCCTGAGAAGCCTGGTCAAGGCACCGCCACCCACCGTCAAAAATGCACCGACACGTGTTCTATATGGCCGCGGATCCGTGGCCAGAAGGCATGTTTGGCCGCAGTTCCGCGGCCATATTGCGGGTTCTTGGGCTGAAATCTTCAGTATAGCTTCAAGTTGCATTTTCCTTCTACTTTCCTCACTTGGTTCTTCAGAATATCTTCTATTTTCTTCCAGATTTCCACAGTGTAGAATGTTATGGACTTTTACCGTTTGCTTCGAGTTGAAGTCTTGAATCTTGCGCTGCCTTTATACTTTGTGAAATTGTTCATTAATCTTCATTTGTCCCTCAACTGTAGGTATGATCAAGATTCTTCTATTTGTTGGTCGTAGTCTCACTTTTGTATCGTCTTTTCATTATTTTCACTGTTTTGTTCCGAGAACCTGTAACCTGCAACTATGTAGCAGACATGGATCAAAAGCACCAATTTATTTGTAAAATGAATAAGAATGGGAAATATAATAATGCAAAATTATGATATGAACACCACCCCATGTTCCTTTCGTCTCAGGGTCGCCTCTTGTTCAAAATGGCGAATGAAAGGAACACTATGCTCAACCCATATAGCCCGCTGGGAGTTCGAAGCAAATACTTCCGGAGCGGGACGCTCGATATCAATCTCGTGCAGGCAAGCATCGATCTTTCTGCAGTAATCAACCCAAGAGCCGATGAGAGCTTCATTATGAAAATTCACGAGTGTCACCAGCATTGGATTGAATTCCATGGCAAAATTCGTAGCATAAGTGAGGGCCTCGGCATTGAGATCCTTGATGAATTCGCTTAATGTTCGCCGGCTATTTGCGGCGCCCTTGGAAGATATGCATTTAGCAAAGGGCCCTACAGGCATTGGAATGAGAGACTCGTAAGGAGATGCAACTGGTGCAATTGCTGCAAAATGAATTAGGGTCAAATGTCGACTCGGGGAATAAAGAAAACCCATCAGCAATGAAGTCTTTTATACCGGCTGTGAAAGGCGGCAGGATGAGGAGTACCGGAGGCACGGCTATTCTCTCATCTCCTCCTCTGACCCGTGATGCTATGATCAACATGAATTAAACTTAGCAACAATATGTCTATTCGTAAATGAAAAGAAGGGGCGTCAGTTGAAGAATATACTAACCAATACCAGAAGGCGGAATGACTTCCGACTGAAAGGAGAAATGCGGGTTCAACACCTGGTATAGATGGTCGAAAAGGACTCCTGCAGAGTTGCGACAATATACTGTCAATACAAGGAGGATGGTACCCACAGTAAAACAAATAAGTCACAAACCCATACCTTCCAATATTTGAGAGGGCACAGAAGAAGGCGAGGGGACAGCGACCGTCAGAGCAGTGACCGACGACACTTCTTCAGACGGCACAGCCTCAGGGTTCACCGCACCTATACTCAAGTCAAACAAAATATCATCAGAAGGGCCGAACAAGATTGAGAAACTCAAAAAAAATAGTGACCCCATGTAGGGTGTTTTTCATCACCCCATTGAGATGGGAGTACGCATCGCTTGTCGGGAGTACTACAGATTCCCCCTGCCTAGGGTAGGCCGGGGTTTAATGATTTTGGGGATTCGAATCTCCGGCAGCCGCGGACTAAGCTGTCGTTAATTACCTCTCGCCTTGGAGCGAGAGAACCTCCGATTAACGGGTTAAACTGGTCATGCGAACTCAATGTGCAGTATACTTGAGTTTTGTTTTGGAGGGGGCTTGGATTTATCGGGAGCCACACAGAGTTTACGGGGGCCCCGCTAACTGGATAGCGGGCTGGGGGTTAAGGGGGCTAGCAGCCCCCTTGCGGGGTGCGAGACAACGCCTTGTTAGAAATTTTTTCTAACGTAGACAGTGTTGTGGAGTGTGTGTGTGTGTCTGTATACACATATATATATAAAAAGGGAAAAGCGCCCAAAGGACGCGTGGGGCCAGCGCCTCACGTGCCTAACACGCAGGCGCTGGACGCTGGGCAGTGGACGCTGGGCGCCAGCGCCTCACGTTCCTGGCATGCAGGCGCCGGACGCCAGGAGTGCATGGCGTGCGGGCGCTGGGCTTGATCGCCTCACGTGCGTGGCATGCAGGCGCCAGCGCCTCACGTGCGTGGCACGCGGGCGGTGGGCGCCAGGCGCCAGCGCCTTACGTGCTTGGCACGCCAGGCGCCAGCGCCAGCGCCTCACGTGCCTCGCACGCGGGCGCTGGACGCCAGCGGGAAAAAGAGGCTTGGCCCCAGCACAGAGAGTTGTACTCCCGATTGACTTTTGGAGTTGAACTCCTAGAAAGAAAGACTTCTTTTTTTATGGAGTTAAACTCCCAGAAACTTTAATTTGTAGAGTTAAACTCCAAGAAATCTTTGTAAATGTTCAAGGGAACCCCTTTCTTCTCCCCTGAGCCTTGGATCTTTCCCAAAATGGGATCTTTGGAGATGGGTCTCCTTCTTCCTCCTCTGTTGGCCGGATCTTGAAGAACAAGAAGTATGAGATTTTAAAAATCTCTCCTTTTTGAGATCTGATGAGAGATCTGTGTTCCCCTTTGTGGGTTTTGTGGTGAAAAACTATTTATTTTTTAGAAAGGAAGAGTTACACTTTTGATTTAATTCAAAAAGGGAAGAAGGTTTTAGAACCTTAAGGAAGGAGAAGGAGGCACATGAACCCTAACTTTTTTGAGAGGAATAAAAGTTCTTCTTTATTTCATCATCATGTTGCCTTATATAGGCTTACAAAATTACATACAGCCCCTTGGGCTTTACAAAATGGGATTTTGCCCATCCCATGCCTCATGTGCCCATTTCTTTTGCACATGAGCCATGGGCTTTAAAAAAAATTGGCTTTGTGCCCATAAAAATTACATCAAAATTATTTATTACATGATTTTTATTTTGGCATGGAGGAGGCCGGCCGCGGGGCTCGACTTGGGCATGGGCCTTCTTGACCTGGGCTTGGGCCCATCTGGTTTAGGGTTGACTTTGATTTTGACATGGTCAATTGGGGTGCAATTTTTTACTCCAACAACCCAAAGACTTCCTGATATAGGTCATGGACCAAAACTGCGATGGAGGCGTCACCAGGTGTAACGGCTTCTTCACTCACTCTCGGAGGAATAGATTCTGCACCCATAGCCTCGTCCCCTGACTCGACAAGTGCCGTCGTAACGCTTGCGACGCCCGCCGATACCAAAGAGCCACAAGGAGAAAGGGCAGCGGTCTGGACAGTCCCAGATTCCCGAGAAAGGGTAGCCACTTCGGGCTCTATAATTGCCAGCGTTTCAACTGCCATCCCATCGCCAGAACTCGGCCCTGTAGAGAGTGCGTTTGTCAGAATTCGACGATCAAGTTTTAATAAAAGGCTGGGTGTTACGCTACCTTGGAGCATCTTTTCAGTTTCTTCCCGAGCACCGCGTGCAATCTGTCTACGGGTGGTAGACAGGGCAGAGGGAACATCCGCCGAAGGAGTATCAGCAAGCGGAATGCTGCTTGAGCCTGCACCTACGGCCAAACCGGCATCGCGTTCTCTCGCCGCATGCTTTCTACGCTTCCTTTCGGTCTGAGCAGTGAGAAATGATCTCCTCAAGACTTCCGACAAAGGAACATCGTCGTCCGAACCAAGCCCTGCCTCCGGAGCCGCTACGGCATCCATCATCGGCTGGTTTAGCAAAGCCCCTTGCGGTGACTTTGGGAGGGCCGTGGCTACGGTGGCTTGCTCTAAAAGTTCTACTGCATCGCCACTCAAGATCGACACTGCACTTGGGATAACCTGAATTGAGGTAGTCCCTGCGATAAGATGAAAGAGAGGGTCAGGGCATGAATAAAAAGAATAAAGGCGTAAAGAACTAAATTATACCAAGGCCCACGGAAGTGCGGAGCCTCTCTTCCTTTTCGAACGTCTTGAGGGAAGCCGCGAGAGCCTCTTCGGCAGAAATACCTATTGAAGAAGAAAGCGTCAGTAGAAGTATAATGAAAAGGAGATAGCTGCGGAAGAATGTAACTGAAGTATACCTGACTTCGCGATGGTGATCAGTGCTGCTTCATCGCGAGCCAGTCGCTCGGAAACCGTAAGGGCAGCTTGAAGATCAGTATCATCTGCAGGCGTGATGAATAAACCCTCATTGGTCCCATACTCGCACAAACCCTCACTATAGGGAGCATGCGGCTCCTGGCCAAATATGACATCGGCAGAGAATAGAGACTTCTTCTTTTTCTGCGAGCGGATGCCGGCGGCCGATGACAAAAGCTTGCGCTTGACAGGCATTTTCGGGCGACGGGTCCCAATTTCTGCACCAACGCCGGATTCCGGGGATGCTACAGCTACCACCTCTACGGGAACACAGGGTGGAGGCTTCTCAGGGAAGGCACGCAGGACCACAACCATAGCGACTTCTCTTAAGGATGGACGAACGGCACTCCGTCGCTTCAAAGGGACTGCTGGGTTACCAGCTAGGACAATGTCCTTATGATCAATTAATAGCCGTCTCTTTTCCCTGATAACAGCACCTGTAGCATGCTGGTACCACGCCACGTAGGCGTTCGAAACTTTTGGCACGTAGCTCGGTTCGCTGATAAGAAAGTTGGACCCTGTGTTTAGCGGCATAAAGTGAGGCAGTGCGCTGCGGATACCCTCTTCAGTAGCGGCTGGCTCGGCTAAGAATTCCTCAAGGGGAACACCCTGATTATAACCCGACTGTTGAGCGAAACGATGCGGGTTATAGCTCATGAACAGTGCCTAGGTGTTTTGCCTGAACACTAGAAATCCCGGCCTAATAGAATATAAATGCAGGATCTCTCGAGCCTTCAATGTGGAAGCCCCGTCTTTGAAAGTATCACACAGCAGTTGCACCGCCTTGGTGGATTCTTTGCCGATGGTTAAGACTCTGTCGATAAAAGTCATACTGTCCCCGACCATGTGCGGGCGAAGGACCAGTCGTCGAGCCTCTCGTTGTGACGGGTCTAACGCAGAAGCGTCAACTAGATACATGACCCGAGGGAAGTTGTAATTGTCGTATAAACGGGGTCGTTTATGAACGCCGAAAGCACCTAGCACATGAATCTCGACCCACGACGTGAAATAGTGCAACGGGAGATGTACGGGCTTTATCCCCGGCTGAGTAGTGTCTGCCGCTAAGCTCAGGCCATGGTATAGATGAGCCAGCCCCGCTATGCCAACGGCCATACGCGTCCCAGCAACCATGCGGTGGGGTGGGTAAAAGACTGACTGCCTCATGTAGCGAGGGTGCATCGGAAGCACGAACCAGTTCAACCACAACCAATAAAACCCCAGGAAGAACCTCTCTTCATCGACGTTTGGAGCAGCGAGCTCTGCAAAAGGGATGACCGGGGTGTCTGGAATGAAGAAGCTTCTTAAATCTGCTTTTGCCGTCGGCTGGTTATCCAAACTGAAACCAAACGGGTTATCAAGCTTAGCGAATTTCGCGGCTTGTTTTGACAAGGCTTCTGGGCGAAGAAAGTGAGCGATGAAATCTGTGAAGCTGACTCTATGCCCCCAGATTCTAGAAATAGACTCTCATAAATGTTCAACACCTTAATTAGGCTCGAGAATCGATGTTGAATAGCATTCTCCGAGGTACGGCCCATCACCACTGATTTGGTGGCGAAGATGTACTCGTCAGGGGGAAGTATCTCCTCGTAATGTTCCCCTCTGACGGGTAGGCCCGAAATTTCTGCGAACTCCTCCAAGGAAATCGAAACTTCCCGGTCTGATAGAAGAAAAGTGTGAGTCGGGATGTTCCATTGCTCTAGGAAAGCCTTTACCCACCATACATGAGGCACGGGATACTGGAAAAGAGACGCATAAATTGCGGGGTACAGACCGAGCTTCAGCAACAGTGACTTCTTAGCCGACAGGATGTATCGAGCCCACTGCAGATATCCGGCTGAATGGCGAGGAGTCAAACCAATCATATATACTTGTCCCCAAGGGCGCGACTCGCCTTGACATATGCGTCGCCCCAAGATATCCAAAGCCATCAATGGCTGTACGGGTATTGAAGCCATAGAAGGCTGAAGGCAACCCTCTAAGGTCCAGTTGACCTCCTCTACAGCGTAATTCACTTGAGGCGGGTCGGCGTAGTGAATTACTGAAACGGGCTCTGAGGGTACTGCACAAGAAAAACTGCGCCGACCTTGGATAATCTGATTGTACCATAACCCCTATAGATGAAGAGATTTTTACTCCGGATCGTGATCTTTAATGAGCGCGAAGACTTCCTGATCCACGGGCGCGTCAGCAATGGCACTTTCAGAACTTACAAAAGGGAAGGAAGAGTCGAGAGCCATAATACCTGCACGAAAAGAGACGAGGGATTAGTTGTCAACGCTATATTCTGAATCCTGACACTTGGTACTTAAAAAAATTATACCGCACTGTAATGCAGAAGAAATGGACAAAGGGGGACCCACAAAATCAAGATGATGTCTCATCATTGATAGGGCAGTCACCCATTAAGGATGGAATCTTAAAAGGATTCTCATTTGATGGGAAACTCATTGGGCTAAGGAGTTGAGCTCCCTCGAGAGCAGTGCTCTGCAGACAGAAATCATATCTGTCAAATGTAATTAAGAGAGGAATAAAATTCCCAAAAATTTCTAAAAAGGGCTATGCTCTGTAAAAACAATGGTACAAGGTAAAACCCCAAGATCTTTAAAGATCTGAAGGAAAAATCCTAGAAACACTAAGAGTTCTTCATTAACGGGTTAAGAAACCCTAAAATCATTTTTAAGATCTGTGATCTAAGAAGAGAAAAGCTTTGTTTTCTTTGACGGGTTAAGAAACACTAAAATATATCTTAAAGATCTGTGATCTAAGAAGAGCAAAGCTCTGATTAATGGGTTCGATTATGATCCTTACCAAAATTTTGGGGGCAGAGTTCTAACTCTAGAAGAGATTTCTTTGGGCAGAGATCTAAGCTCTGAAAGGAGAATTAAATTCTCAGAAGAAGGAAGAACAAAAGAAGATGAGCAGCAGTCATCTCAAGGGCCAAAGGCCCTACTTATAGGGACAGGAAGACGATTCAACTTCCAAGAAGATCCAACGGTGGAAAAGCGGCCATAGCTGTACTTACGTGTAAGCCACGTGAGCGCAACGGTGGGGGGCATTTGTTTCCCCTTAATAATAAAAGAGCAAGGCTCTGTTCAAAATTTGAAAAGAGACAACGCCTCACGTGCCTTGCACGAGGACGCCAACACCGAGAGTTAAAAACTCTGAGGCAGCGCCTCACGTGCCTTGCATGAGGACGCCAGCGCCGAAAGTTAATAACTCTGAGGCAGCGCTTCACGTGCCTTGCATGAAGGCGTCGGTGCCGAGTGTTAAAAACTCTGAGGCAGCGCCTCACGTGCCTTGCATGAGGGCTCCAACGGCCAAGAGTTAAAAAAACTCTGAGGCAGCGCCTCACGTGCCTTGCACGAGGGCGCCAGTGCCTAAGAATTAAAAACTCTGAGGCAGTGTCTCAAGTGCCTTGCACGAGGGAGCTAGCGCCAGGAGTTAAAAACTCTGAGGCGTCGCCTCAGGTGCCTTGCACGAGGGCGCCGGTGCCAGAACTAAAAATTCCTTGCCATTGGATCAAAGTCCAACGGGGATGACAAATTATCGAAATACAGAATTGAATTCTGTTGAGGAAATATTTCCTCAAAATCTTTCTAAACGAGAAAGATTACCCTCTGTAAAATAGAGCATCGTTAGATTAAAAATCCGATGGTGGATAAAGATCACCAAGCTACAGAATAATCTCTGTATGGGATAATATTTTCCCAATCTTGTTAAAAACAAGAAAAATATTTTCTATAAAATTGAAATCCTTGGATCAAAGATCCAACGATGGATAAAATCCCCAAATCAATTAAGGATCTCTCAATGAGAGATTTCTTTAACTAAATTAATAAACTTGTCTCCACTATATAAAGGCCCCAAGACTTCAAGTCTTGTATAGAGGAACCCCCTCTATAAACTTCAAGTTCGAAAAGAAATGCAAGCAAAAAAAAAAAAAAGAAAGCTTTAAGAGAGAAGAAAGAAGAAGAAATTTCTTCAAGGTAAATAAAAGTAATAAAGATCAGAGTATCTCATTTGCATATCTAAGGGTTTAACCCTCATAAAAGAACAAAGTTCTTTCCCTGGATCTGAGATCCATGAGACAAGTCTCCCACAAATGAGAATTTAATTCTCATGGGGATGAATTTGTTCTTGGGGATCGAAGATCCAGAGAAGAATAGAGAATTGAACTCTTAAGAAAATAATACACGAAGAAAAATTAGCGACAAGCGCCTCACGTGCCCCTCATGTGGGCGCTGCTCAATAAAGAGTGCTTAGAACTCAGTGGTTGGCACTTAGTGCCAAGCGCCTCACGTGCCCCTCACGTGGGCGCCGCTTAATAAAGATAGCTTAGCACTCAGTGGTTGGCGCTCAGCGTCAAGCGCCCCACGTGCCCTTCACGTAGGCGCTATTCAACATAAAGTGCTCTGCACTCAGAAACCAGTGTCCAACGCCTGGCGCCAAGCGCCTCATGTGCTCTACACGTGGGCGCCATAAAGAGTGTTTAACACTCCATACAAAACAAAAAAAATGTAAAAGCAAGATAAAGTGTGGGCGTCGGAACCTATATGGATGCTCAGCATCGCTGCCACAGAAAGGGGACCAAGCCCAAGCTAGTGTTTAATGCTTTAT
Source organism: Agapanthus africanus (assembly GCA_030015575.1). NCBI lineage: Eukaryota > Viridiplantae > Streptophyta > Magnoliopsida > Asparagales > Amaryllidaceae > Agapanthus > Agapanthus africanus. The sequence continues at coordinate 107,961,843 of CM057348.1, forward strand.
TCAAAAATGAAATGACTGGGCTAAGCCCAAGTTTGGTCAAACTCCTAATCAATCGAGCACATGGGCTCTTTATTTTCCAGAGTGGTCTTAGTCCCAAACAAGACTACCGAGCTTCTGACGAATATTCATTGGTTCCAGGGTGCATCTCCCTATACCTCTGATATATGTTGTTGTAATTCTTCAATGTCTTCAGAGAGGTGGCCGGTCCCGACAACCAACAACTCCTTGGACCGTAACGTCCTTAAACTAACAATGGACCGCAATGTCCTTAAACTAGTTACAGTCCGTAACGTCCTTAAACTAACAATGGACCGCAACGTCCTTAAACTAGCTACAGTCCGTAACGTCCTTAAACTAAAGCAATAGAGCCCAAATGCTCGTTTGTTGGATCTGAATGATCACAAAATCATGCTGAGTAGATCTTAGTCTAAAATCAGACTAACGTATCCTCAACAAACATTTAAGTTGATCTTAATCTCAAACGAGATTAATGATCCTTAAATTAACCCAAACCCAAATCTAAGTAAATACGGATTTGGACTAATCCACACCATACGGACGACAACACAAATTAGTCTCCGTATACAGTCCACGGGCAACCAAAAATAAAACAAACACACACGACACGAAATGAACATCTGGAGTAGGAGAAAGTGGTTATCGCTACGCGGTAACGTAATTAACTGCAGGGGCTTGCCCTTATAGGGAAGAGCGTCCCCACAATCAAGAACCCCTCGCCAACGAGGGAGAATCTGTCGAAATCTGCTACAACGGCCGCATCCGTCCAAACCTCCGATGCACGGTGCCATAATTCAACTTAGCATCTTCGGAGAGATGGACGGATAAACCCAAATAGTATCTGCCCTAAATTCAGGCAAGACGTCTGTCTTCCCGGTTTTCGGCGGTAAACACTATTATTGCAATTTCACTAAAATACCCTTAAATATTATTGATTTTCAATAAACTACGTAGAAAAATTAGCTAAATTACCCTAACACTTGACCCTAACCCTAACCTAAACCTTCCCTAACCCTCAATAACAACAACATCAACAACAACAAAAACATCAACAACACAATTTTTACCCATTTGCAAAAAATTAAAATTAAACAAATTTTAATTACCTGTTGTGAAAGGGACCGGGCTCGAAAAGGGAGGCTTCAATGGCGGCGGTCTTCGATGGCGCCTGAGAGAGAAGGGGAGGGAGAGAGTGAGTGAGAGTGAGAGCGGGAGAGTGGCAGTGAGAGAAAGAGAGAGGAGCTTACCGTTGGAGGCTTAGGGGTCCGGTCGCCGGGAGAGGAGGAGAGGAGTGGTGGTCTAGGGGGGCTAGGTTTTTTTTCTGATTTGGGGGAAAATGAGAGGAGAGACTCGAGCTCAGGCCCTCTTTTATTTATTGGGTTATTCCGTCAGTTTACAGCCGACGGAATAATTAATAAAATTATTAAAAAATCTTGGGCCCCCATTTGGCTTATTTAGAGGGTATTCCATCGGCTTATACATTTATTCTGTCGGCTTATAGCCGACGGAATAAATACCCCGATGAAATGTGTTCTTTTTTCTTGTAGTGTTTGCACCATGGCTAAACGGCTCCATGCCATCTGCAGATAAGCCAAGCTTGATATTACGGGAATCCGCAACAAAATCTTTATAAAGGGCATCAAAGCGTTTCCACTTTTCACCATCGGCTGGATGCCGCAGGACTCCGTCCTTAGTGTGACCATTTGCATGCCATGACATACTATCAGCAGTTTTGATTGACAGAAATAAATGCCGAAATCTTTGCTTAATTGAGAAGTATCTCAAAACCTTTGCTGGAATCCGTCTAGGTGTTGGATATAGTGCCCTCAAGAAAATTATTGTAATTGCAAGTAAGCGATTATGATAATTGAAAAAGGGCCTATACAGGTAGAACAATCTTACTCGAGATGATAGTATGCTATCTGGTTTGTCTTTATCATTATTTATATACATTTTGATAAAGCACATAGAATTATTGCTTGACTACCAGCATTATAATGGCGATCATATATGTGGGAGCTGGGAGGTCTAAAAGCACTTCCTTAAATGTCCCTAGTCGAGAGAGTATCGAAACTGGGCATCGATACTCCGGAGTAGACCAGTGTATACTTTTCGAGACCCCGACGAAGAGTGGTGGCATGTCTCACAAGCCATTGGTGTTGAGTCACCTAAAATAGTATACAGGTGCTCACTGGAGGTGAGTATACCGGACGGACTCGCCGAGAATTTCTAAATGGTATTATACTTATCGTCAGATGGAAGTTCTCTTGTGGCATGAGTACATGTTGGTCCTTTGATATGAGATTTTCATTTGTCTCGTGTGAGTTCCCATTGTACTTAGATTACTACCCGACCACGGCTTAAAGGAGTCATGCAAACTGGTTTTAGTTGGATTGTCTCTAGCCATATGGAGGCAGTGGACAATCGTCAGGGATTCATTTATCCCAGTATTGGGAGTTGATGTCGCGCTATGTTGGTTCAGTAGTCACCAGAAATGCTTAGCTAAGATGGATGAGATTTACTGATATGATATCAGTAGTTTCTCAGTAGGTGATAAGTTTCAGACCGGCACGACTTATCGGGTTAGTAGGGGTCTGACGTTTTCTACTCCTAGACCCGGCATGCGATACTCTTAGATAAAGAGACCGGACTATACGAAGATTGTCACAGACAGGCTCGGTAGGGGTACGGATGAGTTTGCCCATCGGTCTTTCTTTCACTCAATACCTGGTTAGCTGTTACGTACAGCTAGTGCCGTTGACGAACTTGTGGTTAAACCCACATCCAGCGTATTGATGGGTCTTTAGAATCCTACACAGAGGGTTTTCCCTGTTCTGGAAAGATGATGTAGTGGCCAAATATTGATACATTCAGGGTTCCGATTAGGTATGTATGCTAGCTACACAGACTTTAATCGGGCGGATGGTAATACTAACCGGCTTAGGATTAAGCCAGATTATTAAATCAAGTTCTAATTTAATAATTTACACACACACACACATTATGTTCATTATATTTTTCTATCTTTTGGGTATTCGCATTTTGATACGAATACCGGTATGTATTTGCGGGAACGTATTCTTGTATTTATACAAGAATATTTCTAGAAGGAGGACACCTTATTTCTAGTAATTTCATTTTAAAGAAATTAAGAAATGAGGTGGAGGAAAGAAATGGTGGAGGGTATGGGCAAATGAATTATTAATTCATATGCACATACTATTCACGCATGGTTGCAATTTTAAAATGTAAAATTCTTTTAACAAAATAAAATATGTGCATGGTTGATTTGGATGAGTATTTTCATTCTACCATTTTGGGTTCTCTTTCTTCATGGCCCCTCCTTCTTCTTCTTCAATTTTCTTCTACTATCTCATGAGTTGAGAATCAAGAAGAAAATTAAGATAGAAAAATACTAGAACACTCTCACTACATCCCTAAGCTTCATTTCTTAGCAAGTTGTGAATCTTAGTTGCTTTAATAGGCTATTTTGATGTGAAGCTAGAGCTTGGATATGGTTCCCTCTGGTGGATCATCTTCGGCGAAGGAAGACAGGCTTGCAGGCACGATCCGGAACTCTTGAGAACTTGCTCGAGTCCAACCACTTTGGAGCTCTTGTAGAAAACTTAAGGATATGAGTATTGCTAACATAGTAGATTAGAATATCTCACTAGGTTTTTTGTTTACAAGTTCTAGCTCTTTAGTTCGATTCATGGTTTTGGAACTTTAGAAAACAAGAAAAATTTGAAATGCATGTTGCCATATTCTAAAATTACCTTGCCAGTATGCCTAAGTTCCTAACACTAGGAGTATCGAGTGTAGACTTATCTTCGCTGTTATCTCTTCGAGGGATGATCCACTTAGATAAGTTACAAGTTTTATGGTTATCCAACTTATTATTCTCCTCTTTCTAATATAACATTCAATCGTTCGGACACGAGCCAATTTTCTCATAACTGAAACCCATATCATTCAAGATCTTCTTCGTCTCTGTGAAATTTTCTGGCAGCAGCGTTTTAGGGTAAGTCACCCTTTGCATCTCAAGAAACTGATCGAAAAACTTGTTAGTCTAATTATTCTGGCATTTGAGAGAAATATTTTGACAATCCATCCCAACTTGCCAGCCTCTTGAAGACTGATGTATTTTGAGTAGCGGTATCGAATCCGTCAAAGACAGACCTTCGAGCAGGAATGGGAGCTGGAATAGTCAGCCTTGTAAAGACTGACTCTTTAGCAGGAGAAGCCGTCTTGACGTCTTCAGGAGCAGAGATGGCTGTCTTCCTCGGGATGGCCATTTCAGGGGTCATGGGCTTCTTTGCAGGCCGATTGGAGTTGAGGTTCAGCCTGGTAAAGACCGAGGATGCCGGCTTGACATTGGACGACCCGTTGAGAGGGGCCGTGGTAGCAGTGAGCCGATCGAAGACCGACTTCGTTTGCGCTTCTGGTATGGGTACTGGAATGGTGAAGCTTGCTGGCGGGAGCATGGTCCCGAAGAACAGACCAGTGGTAGCCTGAGTCACTTGTTCTACCGGCATAGCAAGGATGGAGGCCGCTTGAGGCTCATAGGCTACACCTCCAGGTGAGGCGGAGCGTCAGTTGCATTTGCATTTGGAGCAGTTCGAGCAGTTGGATGCCATTGTTGTTTGATTTCTGCGCCAAGCAAGAGACCAAATCTTAGTAACTTAAAACCCAAGGGCAACCATTAACAAACCGCGATTCGTTCGCGAAGACGACACACGAAGTGTGGAGTGGAAAGAGGAAAAGGTCCCACCGGGCATGCCAGAATCTGTTCCCCTCAGAAAGACGGCCAAGACGACGTAGAGACGTCTTGCCTGAGATTCGGGGCAGATGCTAATAGGTGCTATCCGTTCACCTCTCCGAAAATGCCAAGTTGATTTATGACACCGTGTATCGAAGGTTTAAACGGATGCGGTCGATGTAGCAGACTTCGTCAGATTCCCCCTCGCTTGAGGGGTTTTTGATTGTGGGGACGCTCTTCCCCGCTGGCGCAAGCCCCTGCAGTTAATTACGCTACCATGTCGCGGTAACAACTTTCTCCTTCTCCATGTGGTCACTTTGTGTCGTGGGTGTTTGTTTTGTGTTTGGTTGCCCGTGGATTGTATACGGAGACTAAGTTATGTTGTCGCCCGTAGGGCGTGGACTAATCCAAATCCGTATTATCTTAGATTTGGGTTTGGGGGGTTTGGGTTTAAGGATACGTTAGCCTCATTTGAGACTAAGATCAACTTAAACATTTGTTAAGGATACGTTAGTCTCATTTTAGACTAAGATCGACTTAACAGGATCATTTAGATCCGACAAGAGAGCAATTGGGGGCTCTGTTGTTTAGTTTAGTGATGTTGCGGTCGATAGGTAGTTTAAGGACATTGCGTTGCAATGTTAGTTTTAAGACGTTGCGGTCAAGGTTAAAGACATCATAGTCCGTGGATTTAAGGACTCCACAGTCCGGCATTAGTTTTAAGACATCACGGTCAAGGTTAAGGATGTCATAGTCCGTTGTTAGTTTTAAGACATTCCGGTCAAGGTTAAGGACATCATAGTCCGTGGGTTTAAGGACCCCACAGTCTGTTGTTAGTTTTAAGACATCCCGGTGAAGGTTAAGGAGATCATAGTCCATGAGTTTAAGGACCCCACAGTCCGTGAAATGTACGGTTGTTAGGACCCGTCACCTATTTGAAGACGTTGAGGAATTACAACGCTAAATATCAAAGGAGTGAAGAGATGTACCCTTGAACCAAGGTAGATTAAATGATCTATAGCCCAATTTGGAACCAAGATCAATTAATTATATTATGAGCCCATTGGCTCAGTTAAGTCTGAATTGAGGACTTATGGCCTTCTTGGGCTAAGTCCAATCATGTTTGGAATATTGGCCCTCTGTTGGTCCATTGAAGGGGAGGCTTTGCCTCTAGAAAATTAGCCAATTGGGCTAAAACTAGTGTTAAACACTAAAGACCAACAGTGTTGAACACTGGAAATAAGATTATCAAATTAGTGTTAAACACTAAAAATTGTGATTCTCAAATTAGTGTTAAACACTAACAGATAACAGTGTTAAACACTGGCACCAAAATTATCAGACTAGTGTTAAACATTAACAGAGGGGGGGATCACGTGGGAGCACGTGATGGCATCAAAAGGTGGGGCCAGATCCCCTTCATTTTGTTCTGCAGATAAGTGTTTAACACTTTTAATTCTCACAGCCATCACGTGTAGGCACGTGATGGGTACTCATACCCTGATTTATTAGAATATTCATTAGGGATCATGTGATGACACGTGAGGGCGCCCAAAGCTTCTGTTCTGTGGATCTTTTACAGGGGTCACGTGGGGACACGCGACCCTGGTTCTTTCCTGTTTAAAGATCTGTTTATCTTTTTTAAGAATTAAATTCTTCATAGGGTTAGACCCTAGCTATAACTTTGGAGGAATTAAATTCCTATTTTCGAAGAATTATATTCTTAGGTAGGGTTAAACCCTAATTTTCTTTCTGTAGGAATTAAATTCTCATGTATGTAAAGAGACAAGTTCTGATATAGGGTGAAACCCTAATTTTATTTTAAATGGAATTAAATCCCTGTGAGTTTGAGAGAATCAAATTCTCAATTAGGGTAAAACCCTAGTTCTGTTCATTTGGAAGGAATTAAATTCCTATAATTTTGGAGAATTAAATTCTCATATAGGGTTAAATCCTAATTTTATTTTGGAGGAATTAAATTCCTATAACTTTGTGAGAATTAAATTCTCAAAACTCAATTCCTCCTCTATATTTTAGACCTACATGGCAGGATCTTGACCCGATGAGAATTAAATTCTCAACCTATGGAAAGATGTGCACTTTGCAGGTCTTCCACCAGAGAAAGAACTAAGTTCTTTTCTTTTTATATAAGAGTTAAACTCTTGGATTGAGAATTAAATTCTCTTTTTGAAGCCTTTACCCCCTTTCTTTTCTTACCTAGGGTTTTTCTTATAGAGAATCAAATGCTTCTTTCTTTTCTCTCTGGATTTTTAAGATTCCAAGGCTCTATATCTCTGTATCTCCAAAACTCTCTCCTTTGGCTCCTATTTATAGGAGAAGGAAGAGAATCAATCTGTTTAGTAAATCTTTCATTGAAAGATTTGATTTATTTTCATCATTAATCCGGGCCTTTAGATTATTAGGTGAATTTTATTCACCGTTGGATTTTAAATCCAAAGATATTTCTTTGTTATTTCGGTGAGATTTAGGGGAAATCTTTCCTTGTCCGAGATTTTTCCATAAATTGGTGATATTTAATCACCCTCGGATTCTTAATCCAACGGTTTTACATAATTCTTCTCTATTTTGGAAAGATTTAAATGATCTTATTCAGAATTTAATTCTGTTGAACAGCAGGGCTTTTAAAGCCAGTCACGTGTGAGCACGTGACCCCTGATCACGTGTGAGCACGTGACCCTCGGTCACGTGTAAGCACGCGACCTTGGTCACGTGCAAGCACGTGACCCCTTGTCACGTGAAGCACGTGACCCCCTGAAGGGACTCCTCTTCTGCGCTCTGTCCTTTGCCGCTGCTTAAACCATCACGTGCTAACACGTGACCACTGGTCACGTGTGAGCACGTGATGCTTCCTCATAACCTTTTTCCTGATTTTTTAATCAGGGAACAGTCATCACAATAAGAACTTGGCCAAGGCAGTTGAGATTTACTGATTGTGAGATCAGTAGTTTCTCGGGATCGTTTTAGGCTACATCGACACGACTTTTTGGGTTACTAAGGGTCTGACGTTTTCTACCCCTTAGACCCAGTATGCGATACTCTAAGACGAACAGACCAGACTGTCACGCCCCGCTTCCCAGTGTACGGGGAAGAAGACGTGGCGGGCCGCAACGTATTTACTCAGAGGTTAACACGCTAAACGTAAATAAGCAATATAAATGAATACCACAAGAATAACAAGATATGTAATAAAACAACAACTTTTTATTGATAATCATTCTTTACATAAAACTGAAAAGTAAAGTACAATGATAGAAAGCGATGCCTAAACAATGGCATATGAACTGAAAAGAAAATAGTACAAGTAAGGCCTAAAAGTCTGCCTCCTCTGTAAACTGCTCCAAGTCGTCCTGGCTGGGCTCGATCTCCTGAGAGTCTGGTCTTCCTGACAACATTCCAAAGAAAGAAGAGACATGAATGTCGTCAGCGAACTAGCGCTCGGTAAGTCCCAAAAGATAGAATGTAATAAATAGGTAAAGTGAATAGAATAGGTAAAGTATGTGTTTATAATGTTAACGTAGTTGTTTGTAGTTTGGTACAGAATGTATCAGTGTATACGAGAGGATTCCAACTTGCTCCGTGGACTAAGGTAACATGTAAGTACAAGGCCCCGACAAAACCCATGGGAAAAAGGCATATGATGTTCATGTAGGTGTCTTTTAGTGACCATCATCGTGCCACTTTTAACACATTCCGTACCAATCTACCCTGTTAAAACCCCGTAGTGTATAATGTATTGAATTAGGGATATTAGACTTACCGAGACCATGGTATGGGTTTTTCATGTAAACTGATTCAGAATGTAAACGGTAGTCATGTAATCAAGTTCAAGATATAGCCATGGTTCGGTCAAATCAAGTCATGTTGATATTGTTCTGCTATTCATGTTCAAGTTCAAGTGTTCATGTTTGGTATATTGGATTCATGTTGAATTGGAGTTATGATTGGATTCATGTTTGGATTGTATTCAGATTAGACTGAGACTCAGATTGAGTCAGACACTTAAACAGATTTAGATCCTGAATTAGATTATGGTGTTATCGGTAACTGCTGCACATGGACGGCAGAATTTATGTCTTTTTCTAAGACAATTACCATTGATAACCCCATTTTAGTTCTCTACCTTATATAGGCAAGCACCCACTTTCTCCGGCTCCTTGAGGCTCAAGAGAATTGGTCCCGCTTAAACCTATATTTTCTAAGGTCCTTATTGTAATTTAATATAACTTGAGGGGTTTTTATGAAAAATATTTTTAGTATACTTTCAAAATAAACCTCAAGTATTTATTTATTTTATTTAGGAATTTCATGGATGTAAATTTTTAAAGAATGAACTATATTAGTGAAACTTGAATAGTTCAAGGTATTTTAGTGTAAAGTTTGACCTGTATTGATTCTTGATGGTATTTTCATGAAACTTGTAATTTTTTTTATTTTGTTTAGAAAACATGGAATTTAATAATATCTTAAAGATATGTGGTTTGATCATATTTATATAATTATTAAAAATAAATTGTTATTATTAAATAGAAATCTTCGTTTTTCTTAAAAATTGCATTAAAATTCCGTCGAGATCGTATGCTCCGTGAGGAGGTCTGCATCTCGCCCTACTTGTCCGAGGATGTGCGATAATCTGCACAATCCAATTCGGATTCCCCAAAAGGCACAATCGTAAGGAATAAATAATACTAGTTACAAGAAAACGGGTTTTTAATAGTTTAAGGTATTTTGATGAAAAGTCGTATTTTTGCCACAAAAATATTGTTCAAGAGAATCGTGTTATGTCAAGATGTGTGTACAAGAGAGGCATATCATTACCCTGTGAGGTTTTCTAAAGGTAATCTAAGCAAAATGATTAAAAGATGTTGTATGTAAACTTCGTGGTATTTAAACGTAAAAGCTTAATTTAAATTATTTAACATAGAGTTTTAGAGTGAAATTGGTTTCTAAACATTAGTTATATGATTACAAGTATGGTATATATATGAGTACAAGTTATTCTTAAGAAGAATTATGGTTTTCAGAGGTTTTAGAAACAAATGTCGGTATAACTCCACTTACCGACATGTTTTGAAAAAGAGAAGTTTTATAGTAGAAAGAGAAGAAGAGATATGGGACTTACAAGTTTAAAGGAGAGAGGGAAGGTAGAGGATGAGGGTAGTTGCCTTCATGGAGTCGCGGGGTCACCGGAAATGTCTCGAATCCTCGCCGGAATTTGATCTATGGCTAACTCCAGTTGTACTCTTCTTAGACTTAGAAAATTTTGAGAATTTTGACAATAGATTTCAGAATGAAGAGGGGCTAGGGTATGGGGTTATATTTATAGGATAAATTAGGGTTTTGAAATTGAAAAAAGAATTAAAAATGCATTTAAATTTGGATTTAAACCTTCATTTTAATTCTCTCTTAATTTTCAGGGAAATCAAACAGAACAGGGGTAATGGGGGTAGGCCAAGGGTTTAGTGGGCAAAGCACGGGGAATTATCCCCTACGGCCGGCCGGCGTCGTCGGCTCCAATGGAAATCTCGCCGGTCCACTGTTCACGTTAGGGTGTTGGATTTGTGCCACGTGTCCCTGCTTGTAAATACAATATTTTGCACATGTTTTATTTTCTGTGACTTTTCATTTTATGTGCAGAGCACGTGTAAACTTTTGGGCTTCCAAAAAGTTTAAGAGAAAAATCAGTAAAATTATATGTGGCTGATGGGATTCGAACACATGGGCTATGTCACAGCAGTGCAAAACTTTACCAATGAGCTACAAGTTATTTCTTGCTGTTCTTAAATAAAAACAACATTTAAAGTATATTTAGGCTTGCAAACTCCATTCTGTACATTAACTTGAATTTTTTTGGTACAATAAAAACAGAGTCGTTACATTCTACCCTCCTTGTAAAAATTTCGTCCTCGAAATTTACAATTATGTAAGGAATAATTTACAAATAAGAAAGGGTATCTTGCATGCATGCCATCCTCACGTTCCTACGTTGATTCTCCTGGTGAATCTTTTCTCCACATCACTCGGACTAAGTTTACTTCCTTGTGCCGTAGTGTCTTCACCTTTCTGTTCAGGATCTCAATGGGTTGTTGCTCACAAGATAGGTATGTCTGTATAGTGAGCTCAGAGTGATCAAGAATGTGGCTGGGTTCGCTCACATATTTTCGAGGTTGGGATATGTGGAACACGTTGTGTACTCATTCCAGTGATGTTGGTAGTGTCAAACGATATGCCACTTCTCCGACTCGTTCTAGTATGTTGAACGGTCCAATATATCTGGGACTGAGCTTACCTCTCTTGCCAAAGAGAATTACTCCACGGTTTGGAGTGATCTTTAAGAAGATATGATCTCCCGGTTGGAACTCCAGGTGTCGGTGCTTTGCATCAGCCCAATGCTTCTATCTGTCTTGGGCTATGCTCATGCTTTCCCTGATCGTGCGAACTACGTCCACAGTTGCTACGATCATCTTTGGTCCAAGGAGTTCCCGATCTCCGATGTCGTCCCAACTTAATGGTGAATGACACTTCCTTACATAGAGCACTGCAAAGGGTGCCATACCAATACTCGCCTGGTAGCTGTTGTTGATGAAAACTCCACAAGATATAGGTGATCTTCCTACGATCCTTCGAAGTCCAACATACAAGATATTAGCACGTCTTTAAGGATCTAAATCGTTCGCTCAGACTATCCATCTGTTTGTGGATGGTAAGTTGTGATGATATTCACACTCGTTCCCCGGCTAGCTTGCAGACTCTACCAAAACTGCGATCGGAATCTGGTATCTCGATCGGAGACGATACAAACCGATACTCTATGTAATCTTACGATCTCCTGCATGAGTTCATAGGTATGAGAAATAGTACACTATGAAGAGTTAAATCTTATTTAGGTTCAGACTTACCTCCATATAATTCTTTGCTAAAGTCTCGGTAGATTGGCCAACTCGAAATGGGATGAAGTGAGCCGACTTGGTGAGTCGATTCACAATAACCCATACTGCATCGTTACCTTTCGTGCTACGCGGAAGAGCAGTCACGAAATCCATAGTAATGTGTTGCCATTTCCATTCTGGGATAGGTAACGGTTGAAGTAAATCAGTTGTCATATGTTGTTCAGCTTTTACTTGCTGACACACCAAACATTTGGCTACGCTTCTGGCTACTTCACGCTTCATTCCATGCCACCAGTAGTGTTGCCATAGATCTTTGTACATCTTTGTACCACCAGGGTGTACTGAGTATGGAGAGCTGTGAGCTTCTTTCATCAACTCTTTCCGAACAGGATCTTGTGGTACACACAATCTACTTCCATATCTCAAAGATCCTTCTTCATGGATGATGAAGTCTGTTCGAAGTCCATTTTCTACTTGTTCTCGGATCTTTTGCAGTTTGTCATCACTTGCTTGAGCTGCTTTGATTTGGTTGACAATAGTAGACTGAACTTGTAAGTTCATCAAATACGAAGCGTTACCTGGCATAACCACTTCTATCTCTATCCCGTGCAATTATTGCTGAAGCTTCCACTGTACGGTGAGATTCATTGCTAATGGTTAGCGACTAAATGCATCAGGAACTACATTCACTTTCCTGGATGATATTGTAAGTTGATGTCGAAGTCCGACATAAGTTCTAGCCATCTTCTCTGTCGCATGTTCAATTCTTTCTGAGTAAACACATATTTCAGACTTTTGTGGTTCGTGTATATATCCACTCGTTCTCCAAGAAGATAATGGTTCCAAATCTTAAGTGCAAAACGGCTGCCAACTCCAGATCATGTGTTGGATAGTTGCATTCATGAACTTTCAGCTGTCTTGATGCATATGCTACACTTTTCCATGCTGGTGTAGAACATATCCTAATCCCTTAACGGATTTATCGCAGTGCACAATGAAACCTCCAGATTGGTCCGGTATTATGAGAATAGGTGCTAATGCCAATCTTGACTTGAGTTCTACAAAAGCTTCTTCACATGCTTTTGACTACATGAATGCTTCATCTTTACGTGTAAGCTTGGTCAGGGATGTTGCAATCTTTGAAAAACCTTCAATAAATCTTCGATAGTATCCTGCTAAATCTAAAAAACTTCGAATGTCCTTCACTGTCTTTGGTGTCGGCTATTCGCTTACTGCTGATATTTTAGCTGGATCTACAGAGATTTCTTCATCTGAAACGATATGTCCGAGAAATCCGACTTGATCTAGCCAAAATTTGAACTTGCTATACTTGGCATAGAGTTAATGTTGTCATAAAGTTTCCAGGACAATTTGTAAATGCTCGGAGAGTTCTTTCCGACTCTTTGAATACACTAGGATGTCGTTGATGAAAATGATAACGAACCTGTCTAGCTACTCTCGGAAAACTTAGTTCATCAGATTCATAAATATGGCCGGTGCATTGGTCACACAAAATGGCATCACGAGAAACTCATAATGACCATAGCGATTTCTGAATGCCGTCTTCGGAATATTAGACTCTTTGACCTTTACCTGATGATAGCCCGAACGAAGGTCTAATTTTGAGAAAACACAAGATCCATTTAGCTGATCGAACAGATCGTCGATGCGCTGTAGTGTATACTTGTTCTTTATCGTGACTTTGTTCAGAGCTCGGTAGTTGATTGTTACGTTTTTGCGTATTTTTAATTACCACAATCAAGAAGGTTTCTCTTGGTAGCTATCCGGTTGAGTACGGGTCGATCCACAGGGAGATGGAATCTTTTTCTTTATATTTTAACGAGTTAAATCCAAATATTTTGAGTTTTGTTTTAAGATCTACTAATGAGATAAAGGATGATACAGATCTTGCTAGGGTTAGGATTAGGTTAGTTCGAGTTAGGAATTTCTCACTTCTTTCAATGCCCTTCTTAATATCGGTGTTAAGGTAATCGGCAACAACGGGGATTAGCACGACTAGGAAGAAACTTGAAAGTATAAGCTAGGCTTTCCATGCTTAGTTTCTTCCTTTAGGTCCTTGTCCGTCCGTTCTTGGCTCTTAGCCCTAACCTCCAGTTAATTCAACCACAACCGGTCTAACTAAGGAATCACCGCTATCATGTAGAATATGGTGCCGTAGTGAGCGGATTATGGTTCAATTAACGGGAGTCCGAATTAAGGTGTTGGGTAAAGAAAAGAGTGAGAGAGATTTCCTTCTCTCAAACTTTCCTTCTCCTGTCCTAACAACTGAGAAGATTACTTATTAAAAAGATAAAAATAAAAAGGAAGGTGGAAAGAAATGAGGTTAAGAGGAATTTACAACTAGCTATTTGGGACCTCACCTTAGCAAGGATCTTACTCAAGCATCATCGTTGTTTAATGATAAAGAAAATAGAAGAAGAGAAAACAAAAGAAAAAAACAAATAAAATTAAGCAACTAGATTAACAGATAAGAAATTGCATAAATTAAATAGACATGCAAGATAAATAAAAGAACTCTTTTTTTTATTAATTAACGCTCATAACTCGCTACAATTTTTCATAGAGAAAGAACATAATTAAATCTAAATTCTAAACTAAAGAAAGGTACATCTAATTTGGCTTTGAGCTCTTCTATTTATAGAAAGGAAGGTGAAACCCTAGGTTACATTCTGAGCTAAACCTGAGATTACAAAACTATCCCAAAAGAGCCGAGTCAACGTGGAGCTAACTGCCACCGACACTGCTTATATGCGGCCGCGGAACTGCGACATAAGTGCCTATTTGGCCGGGGTTCCGCGGCCATTTGGTGGAATTGTGGGATCATTTTTTAGGGCTTCTCCATGTTTCTTTTATCTTCTGTTTGGTACACTTAGTTTCTCAAAAGCTCTTCTGTTCTCTTCCAGATATTCAGCAGTGGACTTTTGCCTTGAACTCCGCATTAAAGTCTTAGATCTTGTGCTGTCTTTGTGCTTTGTGCAACGATTTGCCATTTTGTCCCTTGAACTGGTAGGCGGCATCATCCGAATGGTTAGCGGAGATCAGTATTCATCTATCGTTGGTCGTAGTCCCGCATTTGTTGCGACTTTTTATGAATTTCACTGTAAAGGGCGGAGAACCTGTAACCTGTAATTATTCAGCAAACACGGATCAAAAGCACCTACCTATATGCAATGTGATTAAGAATGGGTGGTATAAAAATACAAAAATCTGATATGAACAGTAGTCTATGCACATTCTGTATGAACCTTCCTTCTTCTTCACAAGAAAAACTGGATATCCCTAACTTGAAGTACTGAGACGAATCCATCCTTTTTTCAGAAGTTCGTCCAATTAAGTATGGATCTCCTTCAATCTTTCTGGACTTAACCGGTACGAAGTTTTGATCACCGGTTGTGCACCAGGTACTGAGTCAATGCCGAATTCAAGAGCTCGATCGGGAGGCAAACCTGAGATGTCTTCAGGAAATGCATCTTCGAACTCTCGAACTACCTCTGGCTTATCTTCTTTATCCTGTAATGTTGTAACCACTGCCTTTTTTGGTTTAGCTTTGTAGGTGCTAGGCTCCAGGGTACGGTCTCCACTCTTAAAATAAAAGATTGGATGATCTTGAATCTCGAAAACTACCATCCTTTGACGACAGTCGATGGTAGCGTAGAAAGTTCCTAACCAATCCATACCCAAGACTACGTCAAAATTCGGTATATCTAGCACCTTGAAGTCCGCATAAAATTCTCTGCTACAGACGACCACTGGACACAGATTGTATTCCATAGTTGCCTATAGAACGTCGTTCCCTGAACTGACATTCCAGCTGGATATGAGCGGTTTAACAGGAATCACATGAGTTCGGACGAACCGTTGCGACATAAAGTAATGTGATGCTCCAGTATCAAAGAGTGCTAGTGTAGGTAGTAAGGCTATTAAGATTATACCTAAGTTTTGTGGAATATGTTTAGGTATAGGAAAAGATATATATTGATGTATATAAAGATTGAAAAGGTTTCGAAAGAGTTGGAGTTACCAGTGATGACTTGGCCAGTAGCTTCAGCTTCTTCCACGGTCATTTTGAAAGCCTGTCACCTAGGTACATTCCTCCTTGCTGGAAGCACATTCCTCTATCTGTTCCCCTATCCTTACGGTATATTTCTCTGCGCCTGATGAAAATGACAAGGACGCTGTGCAGGAGGTCCACGTAGAAGTGGAGCTGGGAGAGCAAGACGAGGTGTAGGTGCCTAAATAGCTGGCCACTGCGGAAAAGTTAGTGCTGGTCGAGGTGCTGGTGCCGGCGTAAGACGATGTAGGCAATATCCAATGGCATAAGTAGATGCACCACAAACTAAGCAAAGGCGGTTAGCACGCTTGCAGTTCTTCGCCAGGTGTCCATTCCTCTTGCAGTAGAAGCAAAAGTCTGGACTGGGCCAGTTAAAAGTTACTTCCAGTCTCCTGAGTACAAATGGTGGCCTTGAAAAGGCTCCTCCTGCTATCTAAGTAGCAGGGTGCTGCACACCGGCAGTCTGAGGTCTGCCTTTCTTCTTCACGACTGCCTCATAGCTTATGGCAGCCTTCAGAGCAAGATCATGGGTTGGGAAATCTCCTATAGCTAGTGTAGCTTGGATCTCCGGGTCCAACCCTTTCTGAAATCTCCGAGCCCTGATCGCAGCAGTCGGCATGAGATATGCCGCAAACCTATTACTGCCTTGTGTTAGAAGTGTAATATGTGATATTAGGAAATTGAATATTTGAGACATATCTTACCTGCCAAGCATGGTGAACTCGGTATCGTATTCATCCACTGATTTGCTCCACATTGAGCCTTGTAGTAGGTGGATGAATTGTTGCTCCATGTCAAAACGGGCAGTCTCAGGGAAATATTTTGCGTTGAACATATCGCGAAAATTCCTCCATTCAATCGGTTGGGCAAGTCGGCTTTCTTCGGCCTTCCACCAAACTCTGGCGTTGTTTGTAAGTTGCGGCTTCGCAACTTTTACCCAAGCAATCTCTGGAACTTGTGCTGCTGCCAGATCGTCTTCAATCGACTGAGCCCATTCCTCTGGTTCCAGGGGGCTCTCATTCCCAGAGAAGTGTTTAAGGTGCAATGACCGGAATTGCTTCACTCTTGGTGCCTCAGATTCTGGACAGTGCAATAGGATAGCAGTCTGCTGCTGCTGTCCCACCAAGAGGCTCTTGATTGCCTCAAGAAATACCTTCTGCTCGTTGATAGGAGCTGCTATGGTAGGTGGTGGTGGTAGAGGAGGTGGTGTGTTGCCATTGACGTTCGTGCTGGTATTATTAGGAGAATCCATAACCTTGAGAGAAAAATATGGTTAGGATGGATTCAAGGAATTTGAAATGTAAAGAATATTTAGTTGCTGATTCTTTTAATTCTTGTGATATATTGCTTAGATTTCCATGCAGAACTGACCTGCATGGGCCACCAACAAAACTTGTCACGCCCTGCTTCTTAGTATATGGGGAAGGAAACGTGGTGGGCCGTGACGTATTTACTCAGAGGTAAACACGCTAAGCGTAAATAAATAATATAAATGAATAACACAAGAATAACAAGAGATGTAATAAAAAAACTTTTTATTAATAATCATTCTTTACATACAACTGAAAAGTAAAGCACAATGATAGAAAGCGATGCCTAAACAATGGCATATGAACTGAAAAGAAAATAGTACAAGTAAGGCCTAAAAGTCTGCCTCCTCTGTAAACTGCTCTAAGTCGTCCTGGCTGGGCTCGATCTCCTGAGAGTCGGGTCCTCCTAACAACATTCCAAAGAAAGAAGAGACATGAATGTCGTCAGCGAACTAGTGCTCGGTAAGTCCCAAAAGATAGAATGTAATAGATAGGTAAAGTGAATAGAATAAGTAAAGTATGTATTTATAATGTTAACGTAGTTGTTTGTAGCTTTGTACAGATTGTATCAGTTTATATGAGAGGAGTCCAACTTGCTCCGTGGACTAAGGTAACATGTAAGTACAAGGCCCCGTCAAAACCCATAGGAAAACGGCACATGATGTTCATGTAAGTGTCTTTTAGTGACCATCATCGTGCCACTTTTAATACATTCTGTACCAATCTATCCCGTTAAAAACCGTAGTGTATATTGTATTGAATTAGGGTAATCAGACTTGCCGAGACCATGGTATAGGTTGTTCATGTAAATTGATTCAGGATGTAAACGGTAGTTATGTAGTCAAGTTCAAGATATAGCCATGGTTTGGTCAAATCAAGTCTTGTTGATATTGTTCTAGTATTCATGTTCAAGTTCAAGTGTTCATGTTTGGAATATTGCATTCATGTTGAATTAGAGTTATGATTGGATTCATATTTGGATTGTATTCAGATAGACTGAGACTCAGATTGAGTCAGACACTTAAACAGATTTGGATCCTGAATTAGATTTTGGTGTTATCGGTAACTGCTGCACATGGACGGCAGGATTTATGTCTTTTTCCAAGACAATTACCATTGATAACCTCATTTTAGTTTTCTATCTTAAATAGGAAAGCACCCACTTTCTCCGGCTCCTTAAGGCTCAAGAGAATTGGTCCCTCTTAAACCTATATTTACTAAGGCCCTTACTGTAATTTAATATAACTTGAGGGGGTTTTATGAAAAATATTTTTAATATACTTTCAAAATAAACCTCAAGTATTATTTATGTTATTTAATTATTTCATGGATGTAAATTTTTAAAGAATGAATTATATTAGTGAAACTTGAACAATTCAAGGTATTTTAGTGTAAAGTTTGACTTGTATTGATTCTTGATGGTATTTTCATGAAACTTGTAATTTTTTTATTTTGTTTAGAAAACATGAAATTTAATAATATCTTTAAAATATGTGGTTTGATAGTATTTATATAATTATAAAAAATAAATTTTTATTATTAAATAGAAATTCTCGTTTTTCTTAAAAATTGTATTAAAATTCCGTCGAGATCGTATGCTCCGCGAGGAGGTCTGCATCTCGTTCTACTAGTCCAAGGATGTGCGATAATCCACACCATCCAATTCTGATTTCCCAAAAGTGGGTTGTAGAGGCACAATCGCAAGGAATATAATACTATTTACAAGAAAACGGGTTTTTAATAGTTTAAAGTATTTTGATGAAAAGTCGTATTTTGCCACAAAAATATTGTTCAAGAGAATCGTTCTATGTCAAGATGTGTGTACGTGATAAGTAGGTCATTAACTCGTGAGGTTTTCTAAAGGTAATCTAAGCAAAATGATTAAAAGATATCGTATGTAAACTTCATGGTATTAAAACGTAAAAGCTTAATTAAAGTTATTTAACATGGAGTTTTAGAGTGAAATTGGTTTCTAAATATTAGTTAAATGATTACAATTAAGGTATATACATGAGTACAAGTTATTCTTAAGAAGAATTGTGGTTTTTAAAGGTTTTAGAAACAAAGATCGGTATATCTCCACTTACCGACATGTTTTGAAAAAGAGAAGTTTTATAGTAGAAAAAGAAGAAGAGATATGGGACTTACAAGTTTAAAGAAGAGAGGAGAGGTAGAGGATGAGGGTAGTAGCCTTCTTGGAGTCACGGGATCGCCGGAAACGTCTCGAATCCTCGCTGAAATTTGACCTAGGGATAACTCCACTCGTACTCTTCTTACACTTAGAAAATATTGAGAATTTTGACAATAGATTAAAGAATGAAGTGGGGCTGGGGTATGGGGTTGAATTTATAGGCTAAATTAGGGTTTTGGAATTGAAGAAAAAATTTAAAATGCATTTAAATTTGTATTTAAAGCTTCATTTTAATTCTCTGTTCATTTTCAGGGAAATCAAACAGAACAAGGGTAGTGGGGGTTGGCTAAGGGTTTAGTGGGCAAAGCACCGGGGATTATCCCCTACGGACGGCCGCGTCACCGGCCCCAAGGGCAATCTCGCCGGTCCACTGTTCACGTTGCGGTTTTGGATTTGTGCCATGTGTCCCTGCTTGTAAATACAATATTTTGCATATGTTTGATTTTCTGTGACTTTTCATTTTATTGTTAGGAATATGTATGTCCTAAAGGCTATTATTGTATATTATAGTGGATGCTTGGACATATATATAGAGGACTTTCTTGCTCGACATGATTGTATGCTATCTGGTTGCTCTTTATCTTAACATGTATACTTGTATTATTATACTGCCTCTCTGATACGTGTTGATAAAGCCCTTAGGATGTTTTCTTGACTTCCAGGACTATGATGTAGATCATACTACTGGGACCTGGGTAGTCCACAAGTACATCCTTTAATAGTTCCTAGTCGAGAGGATATCGAGACTGGTCATCGATATTCTAGAATAGACTAGCGTGTGCGATCTAGACCCTGTAAGGGGCGATGGTTGATCCCATAACCATTGGTGTTTGATATCAAAGATTGTACACAGGTGCTCATTAGAGAATTGGTAAACCGAACAAGACCCGCCAAGAACTCCTAGATGGTACCATACCTATCGTTAGGTAGCAGTTCTCTGGAGACACCGGTACAGGTTAGTCTGCAGACCCAAGATCGTCATAGACCATTGTGTGGCTCCCACTGTGCTATGGTTTTCTCCCTACCACGGCTCAAAGGAGTCGTGCAAACAGGTGGATTTTGGGTATAGTCCCGAGTCACATGGAGGCAATGAGCGATAGGAGGGGTTTCGTCTCTCCAGGTATAGGGAGTTGAAGTTGCGCTATACTCGATTGGCTATAACAGTATGTCCGTAGCCAGGACTGATGAGATTTACTGGTAAAAGTTCTCAGTAGTTTCTCAAACCGTTGTGAGCCATACATCAGCATGACTTATCAAGTTACTGGGGTCTGACGTATCCACCCCCAGACTCGATATGCGACATATCAGACGAAGTGACCGGAATGTACGGTAAGTGTTACTTATAGGCTTCATGGGAGTTTGGAAAAGCTTGCTTGTTGATCTTCTAATCGCTCAATATCTGGATAGCCGTTACGTCCAGCTAGTACCATTGACAGCTTGTGGGTGACCGATGTGATCATCACCTACTGCTGGCATATTGACGAGTCTTTAGAGTTCCACATAGAGGTTTCATAGTTCAAGTGAAGTATGGCACATATGCTGATATGTGCGGGGGCCCTGATTAAATACGAGTATATGATACCGTATTCTAATCTGGAGATAATTTGATATCGATTAGGTTATATATGATATAACCGGATTATTGAATCAAGTGTTAATTTGATAATATGATATACAGATTAATAATATTAGTCAGTAATATGTGATATAACTGGATTATTGAATCAAGTGTTGATTTAATATAATTATATATTAACTAATATTATTGCTCACTAATTATTTACTTATCTATATATATACATTAACACACACACACATATATATATATGAAGCATGGTTGGTTTTTCTATTTTGTGAAAATAGAAATGATGAGGTGGAAAATTTTTGTGGAATCGGTGAAGCATGGCTTTTAATTTATTTTATTCTTTTTCTATCACTATTGGAGCGGCTCTAATATATTATTTGTGGATATTTGATGCTTTAATAAGTGAGTAGAGATCATGCCTTTCTACACTTGTTCATTTTCATACTTAGCTCATTTTTCTTCTCCTCTCCCATTGTCCTCTTCTTCTCCTCCTCCATTACCCTAACCCTCACATGTGTTATGAACCCTAGGGCATTAGGAGAATCCTAAGTGAGCTAATAACCCCTAATTCATCATCCTACTCTTTATTAGCCTTTTAGTGTAGGGTGTTTCCTTCACTAATCAAAGGGGTAGCTTGGACTAGGGAGCTTCAAGGTGGATCATCTTCGACCCGAAGATCGTGAAGGAAGCTTGTTCTTTCTTCAAGTGGAGCTACGAGGAGTCATAGGGACTACTGTCTGGAGCTTGTGAAGTGAAGGACTCGATCTACTAGGTTGTAATTTCTTTCACTTAGTATAGTTTGCTTTTTATATCATCATAGAAACCCTAATAATCTAGTTAGATTCTAGGTTAGTGTTTCTTAGCACCCTGAAAATTTTAAAATTGCATGCTTGATGTCGGTTTGAACCTTGTCGTGATGCTAAGAAACACTTTCATGGTATCAGAACCAAACTAGAACATTAGGGTAAGTCTTTGCGACATTAAAGTGTTCGATTGGTTTTCGAAGCCGGATTTTTGACAAGTTTCTGTCCATTTTTCAAAAGTTGAAATTTTCGTGATTAAAAAATGCTGAAAATTGTGCAGGTAATTTAATGGAGCCCTAAGAAATATGAGGACCCAATTCCTTCAAACGACCGTAGAACTGCGGCCTAACCCCATGTTTAGCTGCGGTTCCGCCGCATGTTTGTGGAGTTGTGGTCTCTTTTCTCTTTTGCTGCTCCATTTTGTGATTATGCACTCTTTGGGTATTTTTTATGAGACTCAAGTTGTTGAGGTCTCTGGGATTTGTGGGTGTTTGTTAAATCGATCGAAATGTTTAACGTCGTCTAGATTATGATGATATGTGATACAATTTTTAGAATCCATAATAATTAATTTTTTGAAAGCTAGTTTGTAATTGTAAATCTAGCGTTTTAGTCTCGGTTAATCGGTTACCACGGAGTTTTGATTCGGATCAAAATCCCGTCGCAATAGCGTATTGTCCGCGAGCACTCAGCGGGTAACACTACTAGACAGCCACGCCTTATTGCCCCGACCAAGTGACTGTAGGAGAACCCCGTTGCCAAAAGCATCCACTCGGGTGCTCGCAGCCACGATGTTCCACCTAAGTGCACTTCGTCGACGGCATCGGGGGTATGGCCATCTACTAAAGTTCCCGAATAGCATTCGATCAGGTAGTCGAGAATCTTGTTAATTTACCCGATTATGTTATTGAAAAGTATTTTCGATTTGAGATTAAAATGCAGGGTTTATAGGGTTAGGCATAAAATTCGGAATATGAGATATTCCGGATTTATGACGTCTAAGGAAATTGCGGATTCTAATTATTATAGTTTTTCATTTCTTTTCTGCGACCGTAAGTGTAATATGTGGGGTATCCCGATCTCGCTGCTATATGTCAACGACATTCGGGATACACATATTTACTTACGTTGATGTCATGTGATGTTTATGTGTTGCTGTGATATGTAATATTAGATCGTCTGATTGAATAGCCGGGGGGTTTATATGATATGAGAGTTTTTTCTTTTTTCATTCATGTAAAATTGTATGTAATATTCTTTTATTGGGACACTTATGGGTTGAGGATGATGTCACCACTGATGTATATTATTTACTTTTCCGCATTAGGATAGACCCAAGATAAAAAGCATAAGTAACCGGGTTTTAGAGTCCAGTGGGCGACCATCTCGAGGAGTCGAGACCGAGTCTCCTAACTCTAGAATTGGCAGGTTTACTTGCCGCTCTCGTAGGGGTCTTGGGATGTGAGTTTGGTTATTCATCACGACCGTGGAATCTGTGTTTTTCATTATTGGCTTAATTTAAAATACGGACCTCCTAGTATATCCAATATTTCATATGTTGACTTCTGGTGCTTGGTTCTGTGATGTGATAATATAACTGCGTGAGGCGAATGTTATATTATATATATAATATATAATAATCGTTGCTTATGTTTTATACCCGCACTAGTCCAGCCCCTGCTCTACCGTTAGTTAAGTAACCTAACAGTGCATGACAGGGCCCCGTGGCGAATGCGGTTGGCAAAAGCGTACGTTCTATTTTTGTTTCTTTTCTATGATGTTTAGGAAACATAAATGATGGGATTTCGTTAATGAGATTAATGAAATAATAAGAAACCTAAAGATATTGTAGAATCAAAATTTTTAAAAAGGCAGCTCTAGTTCTTCCTTTGCATAGTAGTATTCCTTGATGAATATCCAGCACCTCATTCGATGAGGAAAGAGCCGAGATCCCTTAACCGGGAGTGAACTATTTAGCGAAACTAGAAAATGCTATAACCCACTCGATTTTTTTTACCAGCTGCTCTAGTTCTTGTTTTACATAGTGGTATTCCTTGATGAATATCCAGCACCTCATTCGATGAGGAAAGAACCGAGATCCCTTCACCGGGAATGACCTCTTTAGAAAAACTAACAAATCCTATAAAACCATTAGATTTTAAAAACGGAGCTTAAACCACTCCAAATCAATAGATTCTACAACGATATCAAGTTCATTATGCTAAAGGTTTTCTTAAAAACAAGCGTAGCCCTCCGTCATTTCAGATAAGTGTTATTTCCCCCAATCAGAGCAAAGCTCTGTTTGAAATTTGAATTTCAAAAATTGAAGCAACGCTTCAGATCCAACGCCAAATGCGCTGTGCCCGAGACAGTGCACCATGTGTGTGCTAGCGCTAGGCGCGCTGCGCACCACGTGTCTAACACGGGTGCGCTAGCGCATGCTGCGGTGCGCCCTAGGCAGTGCACTATGTGTGCGCTAGCGCTAGGCGCGCTACGTGCCACGTGTCAAACACGGATGCACTAGTGCAGGATGCGCTGTGAGTAGCGCACCACGTATCAAACATAGGTGCGCTAGCGCAAAGTGCGCTGCGCTCTGAGCAGTGCACCTCGTGCAAAGATCTAATAATAATGATAAATCATTAATTAATCAGAATTAAAATTCTGTTATGAAAATATTTTCTAATCTTGTTAAAAATAAGAACATTTCCTTCTGTAAAACAGAAGCCATAGGATCAAAGACAAAATAAAAGATCCAATGGTGGGAAACATCCCCAAATTAATCAGAGAAAGATCTCTTTAACTGATTGAACAAATCAGCTTTCCCTATATAAAGGCCCCAAGACTTCAAGTTTGATATAGAACCCCCCATAAACTTTGAGAAACTCAAAGATAAAGAGCAAGCTCTTGCAAGAAGATTCTTCTTTAAGATAAAGATGATATTAAACACAGAGATGAAATCATCTCATTAAGAACGAAGAATTCTTTTCTTCAAAAAGATCATAGATCTACAAAGACAAAAAGTCTTTCACAAAAGAGATCAAAAGATCTCATTCTAAAATAAAAGAAGAACATATTCTTCTCACAGATCATGGATCTATAAAGGCAAAGCCTTTCATCAAAATAAGAGATTGAAAACCTCTCCTGCAAAATAAGAACTGTTGTTCTTAAATCTTGAGACAAAATCTCTTTTAAAAGAACATAAATTTGTTCCCAGATCATAAAATTTATCAGATGCGCTTTGCGCTCTTGAATTTGCGCTTTGCGCTTCTGAAATAGCGCACTGCGCTCATGGGCTGGCGGTTAGCGCCAAGCGCACCACGTGTCACCCACGTATGCGCCTATTGACAATTTGCGCTTTGCGCTTCTGAAATAGCGCACTGTGCTCATAGGCTGGCGCTTAGCGCCAAGCGTGCCATGTGCCACTCACGTGTGCGCCACTAAACTGAAAGCGCAATACTCTCATGGACTAGCGCGATGCGCTCATCATCTGGCGCAAAGCGTCAAGCGCGCCATGTGTCACTCACGTGTGCGCCACTCAGCAGAAGTGCACTGCGCTCTTTAACTGGCACAAAGTGCCAAGCGTGCCACGTGTCCTTCACGTGGGCGCTGACAGAACATAAATTGTTCTTTAATAAGCCTCAAAGCTATTATGAGTGCTCAGCACTAAAAGACAGAAATACTGTCAAAATTCAAATCAATGCTTAGCATTGTTAAAAGGGCCAAGCCCAAATAAAGGCTCAACATCCCAGAATAAAAATGTTAAACATTTATTGGACTTAGCCCAATAATGGCCGTAAGTCCTCAACTTATATTTAATTGAGCCCATCTGCTCATGAATATTTAACAGATCTTAGTCCCAAATTGGACTACAGATCTTCCAACCAACTCATATCGGCTCGAGGGTACATCTCTTTACTCCTTTGACATCTGTCGTTGTAATCCTTCAACGTCTTCAGAAAGGTGACGGGTCCCGACAATCACACATTTCACGGACTGTAGGGTCCTTTTAAAACCCACGGACTACGATGTCCATAACCTCGGACTGTAGGGTCCCTTTAAACCCACGGACTACGATGTCCTTAACCTTGGACTGCGGGGTCCCTTTAAACCCACGGACTACGATGTCCATAACCTCGGACTGTGGAGTCCCTTTAAACCCACGGACTACGATGTCCTTAACCTTGGACCACTATGTCCTTAAACTGGTATTGAACCACCATGTCCTTAAACTCGTAATCGACTGCAATGTCCCTAAACTAAACAATAGAGCCCAATTTCTCTCTTGTTGGATCTAAATGATCCCGTTGAGTAGATCTTAGTCTAAAATTAGACTAACGTATCCTTAACGAACGTTTAAGTTGATCTTAGTCTCAAATGAAACTAACGTATCCTTAAACCCAACCCCCAAACCTAAATCTAAGAAGATACGGATTTGGACTAATCCATGCCCTACGGGCGACAACATACATTAGTCTCCGTATACAATCCGCGGGCAACCAAAAACAAAACAAACACCCACGACACGAAGTGACCATCTGGAGAAGGAGAAAGTGGTTACTGCAATGCGGTAGCGTAATTAACTGCAGGGGCTTGCGCCTGCAGGGAAGAGCGTCCCCATAATCAAAAACCTCTCAAATGAGGGGGAATCCGACGAAGTCTGCTACATCGGCCGCATCCATTTGAACCTTCGATGCATGGTGCCATAAATCAACTTGGCATCTTCGGAAAGGTGGACGAATAGCACCAATTAGCATCTGCCCCGAAAGTCAGGCGAGTCGGACCTGCGCGGTCGCGTCTCCGCATTTCGGAGGGGAACAGATTCTGGCACGTCCGGTGGGACCTTTTCCTCTTTCCACTCCACACTTCGTGTGTCATGTTCGTGAACGAATCGCGGTTTGATATGGTTGCCCTTTGGTTCAAGGTAATAAGATTTGGTGTCTTGCTCCGTGCAGAAAACAAAAGATCAATGACGTCTACTTGCACGAAATATTCCAGCTGCAACTGCAACTTCCGTTCCACCTCATCTGGAGGTGTAACTTATGAGCCCCAGGCGGCCTCCCTGTTCGCAATGCCGATAGAGCAGGTGACGTAGGCTACCACCGGGTTGTTTTTCGGGACCATGCTCCCACCAGTGAGCGTTAACATCCTGCTGCCGCAAGAAGCGCAAAAGAAGTTGGTCTTTGATCGGCTCAATACCACCACGGCCCCTCTCAACGGGTCATCCGATATCAAGCCAACAACATCAGTCTTCGATAGGCTGAGCCTGAATTCCAATGGGCCTGTTAAGAAGCCAATGATACCTGAAGTGGCCATCCCAAAGTGGATAGCCATTCCTGATCTCGAGGTCACTAAAGAAGCTTCTCCCGTCAAAGGATCAGTCTTTACGAGGCTGGTCACTCCGGCTCCCCTTCCTACTCAAAGGTCTGTCTTTGACAGATTGGATACTGCTGCTCAACGGACGTCGGTCTTCAAGAGGCTGATACTAGAAGCACCTCACCAGAACAGGGGGTATGACAAAGCCATCCCCACAGCTGAACCAACACCATCTGCGCGACATGCTCGCCGTCGTCACTGGCGCCGAGCAAGGAAGGCTAGGGGCATCTCCCCTTCCGGACTAACTCTGCCAGCTCCGATGGCGGAAATCAATGCTGCTGTTCCAACTGGGAATAGCTTTGAACCGCTTAGGAGGGTTCGCAAGAACTCCCTGACTGCCACGCTAAAGAGGTCTCCTCCACCTATGTAGGTTACTACAGAAAAGAAGACGGAGCAGCCCCCTCAGCGGCTGTCCTCCAAAATTTATAAAGTCTGGCGACAGGTTCAGGACTCAGTAATTGATCAAGATTACTCTCGCCGACAGAAAAAAGTGAAAGTTCAACAAGAAGAGAACCGTGCTGTCAAGCCATAAAAGACGACAGCTACCCGGGTGCCCGCTGCACTGGCCCCTTCGACTTCAACTGCTCAAAACGGAAGGAGGCCAGAGAAAGCCCCTGTGAACGTGGCAAACCGTAAAAGCGCTGAATCTAGATGCCCCAAGTCGGGGGGCATGATGGTGCATACCGTTTATATGGCTTCCGGAAAAGAGGAAAGCCGTGCTTCTACGGGTCATCGACCACTTACCCGGTCAATAACAAAGGCTTAAGAACAACAACAGCAGAAGCTTCAGGAGATGCTGACTGCAATGGCCACATTCACTGGGCCAAAAGAAAATTCAGAAATCTCGGAGCAGCGTCGGGAACAAGAAACTGACACCGAGTTCCTCCGAAGAATGCTCGAGAGGAAGGAAAAAGAGACTGCGGAACAGGCAGCCAATATAAAACGAATGGCTCTCTTATTCCAAGACATGGATGGGATGATGTTACAGCCGGAACCTCCAGCTGAAGACCTCCCGATCATCAATGAAGACGACAGAGGGGAGACATCGAACCCTCCTCCGACTCTTTCATCAGCCAAAGAGGAAACCATTTCCAAGGCCACTTTGGATGACTGCATTGATCAGCAAATACGAGCTCACCAGGCGAATGAAGCGGCCAGCCAAGTTGTTAAAACGGGGCGACCATATCCAGGCTGGTATGACCAAATAAAGTACCCGCCGGGATATACGATCCCTAAATTTCATGTTTATAAAGGAACGAGCAATCCCCACCAGCATGTCTCCCAGTTCAGGGCTCTATGTGGTAACACCGGAGGTGATGATAAATTGCTACTTCGGCAATTCGTCGGCAGCTTGTCAGAAACGGCATTCGAGTGGTACTCTGAACTCCCGAACGACTCTGTCAAGACATTTGCGGAGATGGATCTATTATTTATGCAAAGATTCGCAAGCGCTAGCGAGCGCACCCCAATCACAGCATTGATTAATGCCAGGGTAAAGCCAGGCGAGACATGGGTTCAATACGCAATACGATGGCGGAATCTATGGTCGAAATGCGAACAACGCATCGAAGAAGTGCCGGCGGTAGGCATGTTCGTGGGCACTCTTGACCCGCAGGCGACCATCTCCCAAGTTCATGATGTTTTTCAAGCCGACTACTTTCCAGGCCTTGATTGACAAGCTGGCCCAAATGGACCAGATGGGTTATAGACCATCTTCCTTGAAACCAGAGCCTCGGAACGAGAAGGGAAAGGGGAAAGCGACCTTCGTCGCCAATGCTCAACAGCAGCCCAGTGGTCCGAGACCAGTTGATCGCCAAAATAATAGAACACGATCTCTTGGAGATAAAATGAGACGCCCTTACTCGTTCCCTCAGGACAAGATGAAGAGGTTATTCGAGCTAGCACTGCGCAACAGGCTCATCACTCTGCCGGAGCCAAGACGCCCAGCGCAACCAGGCGATATTAACAATCCTAACTACTGCCCTTATCACCGAATTTTGGGCCATCCGATCGAAGATTGTTATATCTTCAAAAGCTGGATAGAAGATCCGTACCAACAGGGAAAGTTCGTATTATCCGAGAACTGGAAGGTGAACCCGCCCCAGCCACACGCTCTCAAAAAGGCGGACACACCGGGGGCATCATACTCTTTTGTAAAGGAAGCTCCATGGGAGATCGTTCTTTCAGCCAAGACAAAAAGAATGCTAAAGGATCTCCAAACATGTCCGGCAGTCAGGTGGAAAAATCCACTGGAACCCGAGGTCACAGAAGGAATGCTGAAACCATGCCCAACTCCAAAGATTGGTGGTGATAGTTGATTTGTCTCAAAAACTATTTCTAAACCGCAATCAAGAACGGCGTCGCTTTGCAGCTAGCCGGTGAGTACGGGTCGGTCCACAAGGATTTTGTGAATTTCCTAGTCGCGCTTACGAGTTAATTCCGAAAGGTGTTCGGATTAATTATTAAATCTAAAAACCTAATTAACCTAGGGAAATTATCTAGATCTACTCTTGCTAGGGCTAGGTTTAGGGATGGTTTGGAAATGTAATTAAATCTCACCGCTTTCAATACCCAAATGAAGATCTATGAGGAGTTATGGTAATTATCAATAAAGGGGATTAGATCCGTTCGGGAAGGTGTTCCTTCCTCCAGGTTCTTGTCCTTCCTTTAGAGATCCTTACCCTAACCTCCATGGAAAACACACGCAACCGGTCCTTTACACTACGGTGTCATCGTTACCTCGAGGGATAGGATGCTGTAGGGCGCGGTATGTGCGTGTATGCATGGAGTCCTATTGTAAATATTTGGTGGGTAAGAAAGGGATGAGAGATCTTATCTATCAAAATCCTTCCTCAAAGCTAAACCCTAAACAAGTTCCTAGGGTATGAAATTAAATCTACCTAGGGCAAGGAATTGAAATCTACACTAGGGCAAGAAATTAAATTACTTACAGTTGGCTCTCTCCAAACATCAACGCAGGGTTGTCAGATCTGAATTTCTGAATTAAAGAGAGGCACCGATGCTCTCCAAAAGATTTCTAAATTTTATTCATTAAAGGGACGCATGAAAAGAATACAATGATTTGGGCTTCTATTTATAGGAGATAGAAACCCTAGGTTACAATTGATTCGCATGTCTACATTTACCAAAATATCCTTAGGAAGACCTAGTCAAAGTAGACTTCCAAGCTTTGGTAAAATTTTATGTCTGGAAATTTTGGAACTGATTCTGGGCTTCTTGGGCTTTTTATTTCTTTGGATCTTTATTCAATTTGGCTTCTCTATTTCTTCCAGATCTCCAGTGAACAATTGAAGTGGACTTTTAACCGTTTGCTTTGTAATCTTGGACCTTGTGTTGCTTTGTACTGATCTTTTGTGTAGGCTTGATTAAGATCCTTCTATTTGTTGGTCAAAGTCCCTTTTTTGTTTCGTCTTTTGTCTTTTTCATTATTTTCGCTCCAAGAACCTATAACCTGTAATATGTAGTAGACATGCGTCAAAAGCACCTGTTTATTTATAAAACGAATAAGAATGGGGAATATAATAATGCAATATTATGGTGTAAACAAATACCCCCAAACTTATCTTTTGCTCGTCCTCGGGCAAACTTATTTTTATTCACTAAAATCCTAACCGCACTTTCGCAGGGAAACGCGATTGCACTGAGCACGTGCAACAAGCCGTTAAACCTCTAGGTGTCCCTAGTAGGAGGAGTGTTGTCTCCTGAGGGTTTTCAGCGGATTACACCTACAAAATCCTATCAATTTGGCTTTTCGACTTTAATTCTCCAATTAGGGTTTCTAACAAGGAATTCTATTATCGTTGACTCGTAAATTGTCCACCCATATACTTCCTTATCATCTAACTTAAGATTATATATATCCTGTAGACCTACTTAGCTTTCGGCATCTCTTAAGTTTTCCTTCTAGGATTCCATTTCCACTTAGGAATTTTTATCAACTCTACTGAAGATACAAGTTCTATTCTTCACTCCTTTCTCTCATCTAAACTCCAATCACATATCCCCACGTGTGTGTTTAAATCATCCCTACACTTGGAAATTCAAATCAAGCAATCATACTCTCGTCCATTGTCCAAAATACTTATTAATTGGTGAATTTTTATATGAATTTTTCTTACACATCCTTCATGCGACCGTTAATACTTCTTAAGGTACCAACGACCGATTACAAAATGTGTTTGCACTTTAAAGCGTAATTCCTAGTCTTGCAACACCCAAGGCTTTTAGCAGTGACTCCCAAACCAGTTGGTCTAAGGCACTAGGTGATGAAGCACCCTCGCTAAATATTTTTCTATTTTTTGCAGCCTTAAGTAATCACAAAAACCAGTGTCCATTTTTTTTCTTTATTCACACTTTTTTCTTTTATTTTCATTGTACTAAGGACTTTAGACAAGAGCATTTCAAGGTCTCTTCTACTATTCCAAGTTTCAAGGTGCGTGATTGTGCAAATTGTAGGGTATACATTTTCAGAATCTAGACTTAACCTAGGAACTATTTTTCAAACTTATACTCCAATAAGAACATCAATACTTTTCCTTTGTTTCGACTTAGCCCAAGAAATGAACTCAAAATTTGCCTATTTCTAAATAAACTACAAAAACATATACTTTCTACCGTTAAACTTTAAGGAATGTTATTTTTAGGGTTTTTAATTCACTAAGTCTAATATCTAGTTGTTCCTAGCTAGTTAACTTATTTTTCAAACTCAAGTCAATTAGCCAAAATTGAATACAATAATTTTTATAATTTTTGAAATTTTTTCACTTTTTATGGTTTTTCAAATGAGTATGCAAATGCAAAAGTATGTACAAATGAATGCGAAGGAAGAAGACGTACCGAGCATACCCCCAAACTTGAACTTGACAATGTCCTCACTGTCATACTAAATCAAGAGGGTCAAAATACCGGCACTCCCCTGCTTATTTATTTACAATTTTTTTTATAGTTTTGGAATTTTTTTTTATTTTTTATAAAAAGGAAAGCAAAAATATATATACATATATACAACAAGTTCCCCCCCAAACTTAAGTTTGGCCTTACACAAGCCAAAGGTTAGCACCAACCATTCAAAGATCTTATCGTGGTAGTGGTATAGTTGGTGCAAGAATGGGATATGGAGGAAAGAAATGAGAAACACGCGAGACCGTGTGGAAAGAAGAATGGTAGAATATGGTCTCGGTGGGGGAGAAGAAGGGCGGAAATGAGAAAGAAGGGTCGCGCGATCTTGAGGGTGTAAATCAAGTGAATAAATTAACGCAATATGTGATGACCGATATGTTATAAGCGATTACGCAAACCTATCAACCTGTCGGGAAATGGGGTCAAATCCCTCAAGATTCGCAAGAAAACATGGGTACGCCGAACTTGGTATAGGAGATGAAAGCGTAACGGTCATTTGTTCGGTCGGAACAATGGGAAAGACGACAGGGAGTAAATTAGGGATAGTCTCATTCTCACCGTAATAAACTGTTTCGAACTTGAAAGATTCCATTAATGGTTCGAAACTACTATAATCAACCGAGTCTGATGGCTCATCTGAAAATGTAAAGGACTCAAACTCTTGCAGTGAGTCATCAACATCGTCCGAAAAAGTGAAACACTCGTAGGTATTATCGTCTGTGAGAATTGTGTCAGATTCAAAGGAAAAGGTTTCAAGCTCACAGTCTTCAAGCGGGGTCGGAACGATGGGAAGGAGGGAGGGTGATATAACAGTCAAAGGTTCAGGAGGATGAATTGGAAAATCAGACACATCAAAAAAAATGATTCAACCTCAATATTATCCTCAAGACTCTCCTCAATACTATCCTCAATATTTAACTCATCCATGCCATTATCATCAAAATCAAGACGCATATGAGATTCGGGAGAAACATTTAATAACTCAGGATGATGATTTGAACATAACATTTCAATTAAATTGACAGGTTCATCATCCGAAATATTCCCGGCGTCTATATCATCAATTAAGTGAAAATCAATTTCTTTAGACACCTCCTCAAAAGCATGGATGTTTATCAATTTAGGTTCTAGAGTGGAGGTGTAAAGGTCAAACGGATTAGGTGCGGTTTCACTCGAAAAGGGTTCCTCATAATCTGGCAAATCAAACACTACAAATTCGCTCAACTCATCATTTTGGACACATGTTTGAAAATTGGAGTTGTTGGATTCAATTGGGTATGGGTAGGTTTGATTTGAAAATCCTCTCTCATTCTCACTCTGTCCAACCGCCTCCTTATACATTGAAAAATTTTGAGCTAGCGGGAAACTAGCTACCGCTTCAGTAGCTTGCATAAGGGCGGCTAAGGACGCTTCCACATTCCTAGTCATTTTATTTGTTGCTGCAATGTATGCCTCCAACGACTCTTCCAAACTAGACTTAGGTTGTGGAGGGGTTTCGGTAAAAGATTCAAAATGGTGTGGATATGCAAAACTCCCAACAGGCTGTG
The DNA here is from genome assembly GCA_030015575.1 of Agapanthus africanus. Classification (NCBI taxonomy): domain Eukaryota; kingdom Viridiplantae; phylum Streptophyta; class Magnoliopsida; order Asparagales; family Amaryllidaceae; genus Agapanthus; species Agapanthus africanus. The sequence continues at coordinate 107,995,329 of CM057348.1, forward strand.
TAGAAACAATGTCTAATGAAGGTGGGAAGGTCAGGTAGGACTGGTAGGAAGTGGGTGATTGGACAGGGGTAGGGTCAACATGTGGATAAAAAGGTGAATAGTCGTGTGGATCCCTAGAACTAGATGAGTGGAGAGGGGTGAAAGATCGACTGCGAGATTGAGCAATATGCTCAGCAATGGACATCGGGTTAGGAGTTACAGCTGAACTTGAAAAAGTGGTGTCAACAGACGAAGGTGGTGAAGGTTGACTTGGTTGACACAAAGTGGGTTGAAAAGTCAAACTGTTTCTCCTAGACGCCTCTATGTGATATTTCAACGAAATTTTTGGCAAGGAAGGATCGTCTTTAAATTGACCGAACAAATTGACGTACGACGCAAAATTAGGTTCGGGATACCAAAGTTCGGCTAATGATTTATTATGTGGGGTACCCATGTTGGTAGAAAGGGGGAAAGAAAGAAAGTTTATTGTGGTGCAAGGATAAGTTTATTGTGGTGCAAGGATTTATTTATGGCTAAAAACTTTGCAAGTTTCTATCAAAATTTTCCTTATTCTTTTTTTTTATTTTTTTCTCTCTTTATTAGGAAAAATTTGTTGCAAAAAGATTTTTAACACATGATATGCAACAGCAAAATATTACTTGCAATCTAATTTCATTTTAAGCAAGGCACAAAAATCCTGCACAAGATCATTATTTGGAAGGGAAAAAATATTTGAGCGTAAAGAAATCTTGCAGGCAAATTTACAGAAGATATATCAAGATTTGCAGAGGAGGAGAGAGAAAACTCACAGAAATTTGTAGTGGCAGAACTGTTTTTTTTTATCGCACTTCTGCCTTTTTTCCAAGCCCTGAATCGACCAGACAGCGGCGGTTCCGCGGCCGAAAGGGGGCTGGCGCGGCGGTTCCGCCGCGCGTTGGTCGGTTCGGCAAGTTTTTTTTTTGCTGGAACAGATCACCACGGTTAACTTGTAGACTCGGTCCTCCAAATTTCTTCTGTTCCTCGGTTGTTGTGATCTTCTGTTGTTCCGATCTGTTTTTTCCTTTTTTGATCTCTGTAGATTTCTAGATCCGAATTTGATCCTGCAAAGATTCACAAAAAACAAAGTATCCCTTCCAAAAATAACAAAATATATATATATTTATATTTTTTTGATTTTTCTTATTTTTATGAATTTTTTTTAAAATTTTGATTAACCCGAAATCGCAAAAAGGAAATAGCACGTCATCCCCGGCAACGACGCCATTTGATTTGTCTCAAAAACTATTTCTAAACCGCAATCAAGAACGGCGTCGTTTTGCAGCTAGCCGGTGAGTACGGGTCGGTCCACTGGGATTTTGTGAATCTCCTAGTCGCGCTTACGAGTTAATTCCGAAAGGTGTTCGGATTAATTATTAAATCTAAAAACCTAATTAACCTAGGGAAATTATCTAGATCTACTCTTGCTAGGGCTAGGTTTAGGGATGGTTTGGAAATGTAATTAAGTCTCACCGCTTTCAATACCCGAATGAAGATCTATGAGGAGTTATGGAATTATCAATAAAGGGGATTAGATCCGTTCGGGAAGGTGTTCCTTCCTCTAGGTTCTTGTCCTTCCTTTAGAGATCCTTACCCTAACCTCCATGGAAAACACGCGCAACCGGTCCTTTACACTACGGTGTCATCGTTACCTCGAGGGGTAGGATGCCGTAGGGCGCAGTATGTGCGTGTATGCATGGAGTCCTATTGTAAATATTTGGTGGGTAAGAAAGGGATGAGAGATCTCATCTCTTAAAATTCTTCCTCAAAGCTAAACCCTAAACAAGTTCCTAGGGCATGAAATTAAATCTACCTAGGGCAAGGAATTGAAATCTACACTAGGGCAAGAAATTAAATTACTTACAGATGGCTCTCTCCAAACATCAACGCAGGGTTGTCAGATCTGAATTTCTGAATTAAAGAGAGGCACCGATGCTCTCCAAAAGATTTCTAAATTTTATTCATTAAAGGGAGGCATGAAAAGAATACGATGATTTGGGCTCCTATTTATAGGAGATAGAAACCCTAGGTTACAATTGATTCGCATGTCTACATTTACCAAAATATCCTTAGGAAGACCTAGTGAAAGTAGACTTCCAAGCTTTGGTAAAATTTTATGTCTGGAAATTTTGGAACTGATTCTGGGCTTCTTGGGCTTTTTATTTCTTTGGATCTTTATTCAATTTTGCTTCTCTATTTCTTCCAGATCTCCAGTGAACAATTGAAGTGGACTTTTAACCGTTTGCTTTGTAATCTTGGTCCTTGCGTTGCCTTGTACTGATCTTTTGTGTAGGCTTGATTAAGATCTTTCTATTTGTTGGTCAAAGTCCCTTTTTTGTGTCGTCTTTTGTCTTTTTCATTGTTTTCGCTCCAAGAACCTGTAACCTGTAATATGTAGTAGACATGCGTCAAAAGCACCTGTTTGTTTATAAAACGAATAAGAATGGGGAATATAATAATGCAATATTATGGTGTGAACAATAGTCAAAGCGCTTGCACCCAGCCGTCAAAGTCTTCAAAGAAGAAGAAGAAGAAGAAGACCAAAAAGCCCGTGAAGCCTGGTGACAAGCGCACGGACCTGCAAAAGCAGATTGACGCGCTGAAAGAATATAATCAAAAGGCACGGACCCCAGTCACACTCCAAGAATTTCTCAGCCATGTTCTTGAGGACAGAGATGATGACAATGGAGAAGACTCGTCGGATGAGCCTGAATATTATGTGGCAAGCTGCCATGTGATCTCGCACTCGTCAATAGATGATGAAGAAGCTCCTTACGCAAAAAAAACTGGGGGCATATCCTGAGCCAGAACTTCTTGGACCATCAGACGAAATGATTGATGCGTTCCTTAATGAAGCCCGTCTTAAAAGCAAAGCTGATCGAGAGCGTGAGATGGCCATATTTGAAAAGGCCAAACGTCGGCGACTGGAAGAAAGGGTCGAAACACTCCTACCATATCAAAGTACATCCGCCGCAAATAAAAGCAGGATCAAAACAAGGAAACGATTCGCTAGAGCCCTATCAAAGGGAATGAAGTTGCCCTCTTTTAGAGGAAATTCTCCCGGAGATATGTTAGTGTATATGCCCTAGGGGCCATTATTGTATCATACTAGCTTGTATATTACTTAATGGAAGCTTGTGATATTCACAGTTATATTAACAGTCTTGCTAAACATGGTAGTATGCTACTTGGTTATATCTATGTAAATATGTGTGTACGTATTGATAGAGCCCTTAGGATCCTGCTTGACTACCAGCGTTGTGATGGCAGTCACACTAGTGGGGGCTGGGTAGTCTACAGACACATCCTTTTTCAGGTCCCTAGTCGTAGGATTATCGAGACAGGGCATCGATACTCCGGAGTAGACTAGTGTGTACGCTTCTCATCCCAGTTGGGGAGATGGTCTGTCCCACAGCCATCAGTACGTCATACTGAAGATAGTATACAGGTGCTCGTTGGGTTATGGGTACACCGGACAGGACTCGCAGGGAACTGTTGGTTGGTATTATACCCGTCGTCAGTTAACAGTTCCCAGGTGACATGAGTACAACATAGTCCGCAGACTTGACACTGCTACTTCGCCTCGAGTGTGTCCCACTGTTCTTAGATTGCTACCCTACCACGGGTCAAAAGAGCCGTGCAAACAGGTAGCAGTTGGGTGCAGTCCCGAGCACTTGGAGGCAGAGTTGTTAGACAAGATTCGTCTCTCCCGGTATTAGGAGTTGATATCGCGCTGTGTCTCAGAGCCATTACGCAAAGTCCCTGGCCAGGGCAAGCGAGATTTACTGGTAGGTTTTCCAGTAGTTTCTCAAGGTGTAATGGGCTTCACTCCGACATGACTTATACCGCTTTTAGGGGACTGACGCTTGCCGCCCCCCTAGGCCCAATATGCAATAGTCCTAGATGAACAGACCGGACTGTACGGAGATTGTCACATCAGGCTCAGTAGGAGTTCGGATGGGTTTCCTCATCGGCCTTCTTATCGACATCTACCTGGGGACCGTTACGTACAACTAGTGCCGCTTGCGGTCTGTGGTTAAACCCACTGCCAGCATAGTAGTCGAGTCTTTAGAGTCCCACACAGAGAGTTTCCCTGCTCCAGGCGAAACGATATAGAGGTCGTATGGTTTTACGACAGGGTTCGGACATGCACGTGCATTTATGAACGTACGATATTCGGACAGTTTTTACTAGCCGGCTTTGGTTTAAGCCGGATTCTAGTATCAGATTATTGGATTTATACAGTCTAAAGTTTTTCCGTGTTTTCACGGATAGGAGGGGCGTTCTCTAATTTGGCGAGAAGCTTCTAGAACGATGATGACTTGGGGGCTAAGGTGGTATTTGCATTTATTGATTTAGTGACTCATTTGTGTGATTCATTCATGTAGTTAATGGTGCATTAAATGGCTAATGACTTATGAGATGAATCACACATAACGAATAAATTAAGCATGATGATAAATCATTTGATTTATTCATTTAATAAATCATTATGCTTCATATATTCAAATGATATCATTTTTTCATTCTTATTCTCACTCTCACCTTCTCTCTCCTCAAGCTCTCTCTCTTTAAACCCTAATCCTAACCTCTCATGTGTTAAGATCAATGATTAGCAAGACTCATTAATCCATAATCATACTCTATATTCTCTATGTGACTTTGATTAGCAATTAGAGTAACCTAGTTACCTCAAGATTAGAGGCAAAGCTTGGAGTAGAAGCTCTAGAGTGGATCGTCTATTACAAAGAGGAGGCCGACGAGGAGGTGGTTAATGAGAAGAAGAATGACTTGTTTCATTAGTTATAATCTTCTTTCATAGTAGCTAATTACTCCTATGATATTGTTAGTTAGTGTTTAGCAAAGATCCTTTCGGTTAGTCGATGTTGTTTCAAACAAAATGATTGTTTTACCTATTCCGCCCCCTCCCCCCCGCAACTCGTGGGGTGTACAACGTCGACTTACAGTGGTATCAGAGCCTCGCTAAACAATAACTAACTTGTTAGCAAAGTCGTTAGAAATTCGATCGCAAAACGAACCGGAAAAAACATCATTTTTATCAAGTTTCTGTCGATTTTAAAACAGTGTCTAAAAATTTTTCAGGGACCCTTAAAATTAAAAGCAGGAAAATATAAGAATACTGGAGAAATTTGGGTTCCTGAATCGGCCATTATGCCGCGGAACCGCGGCCGATCCAAATGATCGGCCGCGGATCCGCCGCCGAGTTGAGGCCGATTCAACCAAAAATTCCCCAGAATTCTTCTAGGATGATTTTGTTCTTTCTGGAATGTTTATTTTCTGCTCAAGTCTCAGGTGCACAGAGAAGTTTTTGGAGTAGAATCTATTGTGTTTGCTCGATCGAAATTCTATGATGTTTGGCTAATTAGATTATATCTGTGATTTGTATAATGTGTTCGTAAACCTCCCCTAATTGCTAGTATGTCGGTTGGCAGGGGGGTGCACATTTCTGTAATGATTTTACTGTTTGTACTTATGAACTTGATTGGATCATTGTGATGATTAGCCGGGGTTTGAGAAGGGTTTTTATATTCATTCATTCGATATAAATTGTAATATGTTGTAATATTCTTTTGCGGAGCACATCCAGGTTGCGGTTGTAGCCACCGCTGTATTATTTCATTTTACTGTTTTTGCTCCTAGGATAGACCCAAGGTGGGGTGCACCAACTATCGGGTACTTTGAAGTGTGTAGTGGCCTACTCACGTTGTTGAGGGAGACCGCTTCACTTCGGGTACTGGGCGGGTAGTTTGCCGTACCCGTAGGGGTCTAGGGTGGGGTAATTGCTATTCATCACAACTGTGTAATCCGTCTTTCGTTGCAGGCTCAAAAGAAACACGGATTGCTTGTAAATCAAATAATGTTCATCTATGATCTGGAATGCCTATTATTGCGTCAGACGAATGTACAATATCTATATATGATAGCTATTTAGACGTCACTTATGTTTTATACCCGCGCTAACCTAACGGGTGATGACGGGACCCAGTGGCGAATGCGGATGGCATAAGAGGACGTTGTATTTTCGTTGTTTTCTGCAATGATAGGTTAATTGATAGGACGCATTATATTAATGCAAAGAAAATAAACCAAAGTTGAATCGTTGGAACAGTTTAAAAGAAACCACTCGGTTATTTTAAAACAGAAGATATTTTTTAAAATTGCGGAGCTTTAACCACTCCTTTTAAAAGCTATCAGGTTCCTTCGGTCATATCAAGTTCACCACGTTCACGGTTTCGCCAAAACCATTCGTATCCCTCCGTCATTTCATTTGGGTATTCAGTAGTATTCAATCTATGTATTTTGACCAACGCCAAGGCATACTGTTTGGTAGCTGCTGGGTATTCATTTGTTGCATAGATAGATGAGTTAGTTTGGGACAGTCGTATTATCATTTGGCCAACGTCAGGGGTATGCACGGATGGGTTTAAATTAACAAGATAATGATGGGTAGAACTTGACAAGTGACTTATGACATTTTGACCAATGCCAAGGTCATAAGAGCATGGGGAAGAAATTTATATCGAGAATTTCTAAAGAAACTGAAATTTGCAAAGAGATGCATACCATTTAGAGTTCGATGAATGTTGGTAGGATTCCTTCAACATTATCACATGATGATATTTGGATCCCGATCCTACTGTGAGTATATGCTACTCATCAGGAGATTCGTCACTTAACGATCAATGCTATAAACCAAGTAGGTGCCGAGAAAGCTGTCAGCGGGGCTACGCCCCCAGAGAAAAGAGGTTATTTAATTAAGGAACTTCGCGAAAGCGTTGGAAAACCTCCCTCAAAGTACCGACACCGGCCTGGCTGAATGGTTAAGCAAGTATTGTACGGTGAGAATAGTCCTGGCTAGTTCTTCCTTTTTGGTTTGAGGAGAGATTCGAGAAACAGTGGGAGCCATCCAGTTTAGATAAACTAAAAACCACTCTAAACTTGCAAGAGCATCATGCTAAAGTGTTCCCTCTCTCTCTCATTGCAGCGACCCAAAAACATGACAGGCCTTAAGTTACTTTTAGAGAAAAATATATTGACAGGGCCAAACTATAAAGATTGGCTGCGGAATGTCAAGATGGCTTTGACTTATGACAAATTGGGGTATGTCCTTACTACTAAGGCACCTGCTTTCCCTGGTCCTAAATCCAGTAATGCGAATAAGAAAATCCACAAAACCTGGGAGTTAGATTGTGCGAAGGCCAAGTGCATCGTGCTTGCTTCGATGAATAATGAACATCAGAGGAGGCACGAGGATATGGATCTCGAATCCATATTTCTCCATACAAAGGATATGTATGGGGAGCAATCTCGTATAGCAAGATACAAGACCTCGAAGAACCTGTTTCAGGCAAGGTTGTCCGTCGGATCGTCTGTAGGAGAACATATCCTAAAGATGATTGGCTATATAGAAGAGCTCGCAGACCTGGGGACGACTTTGGAGAACGAGCTCTATACAGACTTGATTCTCGAGTCCCTTCCTTCCACCTACGCCCTGTTTATTCTGAATTTCAGCATTCAAAGAAAAGAAGTTGAACTTCCAGAACTCCTTAACATGCTGAGGAGTGCAGAGGGCACCTTGCAGAAGGTAAGGGAAACACCCGCTATGTTTGTTCGCGGTGCTTCTTCTTCCGGGTCCAAGGCTAGGGCCAAAGGAAGGAAGAATAAGGCCGCCACCAAACCTAGAGGAGGTGTTAGTAAGGTTGGAGTGAAGGGAAAGAAAAAGATTGCGGTGCCAGTAGTGGCTAAGGATGAGTGCTTCCATTGTCATAGGAAAGGGCACTGGAAGAAAGATTGCAAGGCGTGGAACGCCAAGAACCAGGAACCGAAGCAAGCTGTGGTTTCGACTTCAGGTGTGTTTGTAATTGAGAATTGTCTGTCAATCAACTCTACTTCCTGGGTATTGGATACCGGATCAGGATCTCATATATGCAATTCATTGCAGGCACTGAGAAACCGTAGAGTGCTGAAGGTTGGTGATATGACCATGAAGGTTGCTAACGGAGCTAGCGTGGGAGCTGTGTCCGTAGGGGATTATCACCTTGGATTGACGAGTGGACATATTTTGGTTTTGCATAACTGTTTTTGTGTACCTAATTTAACGTGTAATATCATATCAGTTTCCTTGTTATCAAAAGAAGGTTATGATTTCACGTTTGTAAGCGATGTTGTTAACATCCACCTTAATCATGGTTTGATTGGGTCCGGTACACTGGATAACGGTATATATGTCTTAAACCAATTACAGATTTTCAATGTCCAGAACACACTAAAAAGAAAGTCTCCAGATTTAAATAAGGCTTTCTTATGGCATTGTAGACTAGGTCACATCAATGAGACAAGGTTAACTAAGTTATATAGAGAAGGATATTTGGATCCGTTCGAATATCAATCTTATGCCACTTGTCAATCATGACTCAAAGGAAAGATGACAAAGACTCCATTCACTGGACATGGAGTAAAAGCGAGCGAGCTCTTAGGACTCATACACAGCGATGTATGTGGTCCAATGTCTACACATGCAAGAGGTGGATTTTCCTATTTCATTTCTTTTACGGATGATTACTCTAGGTACGGATTCATTTTCTTGATGAAACATAAATCCGAGGCTTTTGAGAAATTCCAAGAGTATAAGAATGAAGTAAAAAACCAAACCGGCTAAAGTATCAAGACGCTAAGATCTGATCGAGGTGGTGAATACTTAAGTGCCGAGTTCCTAGGTTACCTAAAAGAGAAAGGAATTCTCTCTCAGCTTACTCCTCCATACACTCCACAGCATAACGGTGTATCGGAGAGACGGAATCAAACCCTATTAGATATGGTACGTTCCATGATGAGTAATGCTAAGTTACCGCGATCTTTTTGGGGTTATGCGCTAGAATCAGCGGAATATCTTTTGAACAGGGTTCCTACCAAGACTGTGCCTACCACGCCATATCAGATGTAGAGTGGGAAGAAACCCTATCTTCAGTATTTGAAGATATGGGGATGTCCAGCTTTTGTTAAAAAGCAGTATGCGGACAAGCTCGAGGCACGATCAGTACAGTGTAAGTTTGTGGGATATCCAAAGAACTCCAAGGGGTATCATTTCTATTACGCAGAGGAACAAAAGGTTTTTATTTCTCGTAATGCCCATTTTCTAGAGCAGTAGTTTTTAGAAAAGGAAACAAGTGGGAGCGAAATAGAACTGGAAGAAATTCCAGAACCACAAACTACTACTGAAAGTTTGGTAGAACCAGTAGTTCAAGAAGAACAGGGCATTTCCGCACCCCTCCGCAGGAGTAGTAGGCCGTCTCATCCGCCTGAGAGATACTACAGTTTTCTCATAGATGGGGATAGAGAGGATTGCGTCATTGATGATGATGAACCTACTAGCTTCCAGCAGGCCATCCAGAGCGGCGACTCGGTACGATGGCTAGATGCAATGCGGACCGAAATGGAATCCATGTACACCAACAAAGTATGGACTTTGGACTTTGCTCCAGGTGGGGTGAAGCCCAGAGGATGCAAATGGATCTTCAAGAAAAAGATTGGTGTAGATGGACAGGTGGAAACCTATAAGGCTAGACTTGTTGCAAAGGGTTTTCGTCAAAGACCTGGTTTGGACTATGATGAGACTTTTTCTCTAGTGGCTATGCTCAAATCCATTCGGGTCCTTCTTGCTATTACTGCCTTCCATGATTATGAAATCTGGCAGATGGACGTAAAGACGGCTTTTCTGAATGGATCAGCCAGAAGGTTTCAATCAGAGTGGGAGCAGCGGGAAAGTGTGCAAGTTGCTTAAGTCCATTTATGGACTAAAGAAGGCATCGCGGAGTTGGAACATCTATTTTGATGAAAGGGTCAAAGAATATGACTTTATCAAAAATCCAGATGAACCAAGTATATATAGTAAAATTGTAGTACGAACTATCGTATTTCTCGTCTTGTACGTGGATGACATTCTATTGATAGGAAATGACATTCCTATGCTACAATCTGTAAAAGGATTCTTGTCACACAGGTTCTTCATGAAAGACCTGGGTGATGCCTCTTACATTCTGGGGATCCGGATCTATCGTGATAGATCTAAGAGGATGTTGGGACTTTCGCAGTCCAGGTATATCAACACTATACTGAAAAGATTCAGTATGGAAGATTCTAAGCACGGTAATCTACCGGCTTGTCACGGAATCACCCTATCCAAAGAGATGTCTCCCAAGACTGATTTGGAAAGGGAACGCATGTCTATTATACCCTACGCTTCGAAGGTAGGCTCTATAATGTATGCGATGTTGTGCACCATACCGGATGTAGCTTACACACTGAGTGTGGTAAGCAGGTATCAGTCAGACCCAGGGGAGAAGTAATGGATAGCAGTAAAGAACATTCTCAAGTACCTGAGAAGGACTAAGGAGATGTTCTTGGTTTACGGCGGAAAAGACCTCAAGATCGAGGCCTTTGCTGATTCCGGCTTCTAGAGTGATAAGGATGACTCCAAGTCCATGTTAGGTTATGTATTTAGCCTCAATGGAGGGGCGGTGTGCTGGAAGAGCTCCAAGCAGGACACCATTGCAGACTCGACGATGGAAGCGGAGTATATTGCTGCTTGCAATGCCGCAAAAGAAGCGGTCTGGATGAAGAAGTTCCTAACAGAACTTCTGGTGGTTCCTACCATTGTTGATCCAATACCGCTGTATTGAGACAACAACGGAGCTATAGCTTTAGCGAAGGAACCCGGGTCCCATCAGAAGTCCAGACATATCTTAAGGCGGTATCACCTGATCAGGGAGATCATAGATCGCTGGGAGATCGAGGTCCGTAGTGTTGCTACAGAGGAGAACACTGCTGATCCATTCACAAAGGCCTTACCTAAGATTCAGTTCGAGAGGCTACTCGAGATGATCGGTCTTCGCTATACAAGTACATGGCCCTAGTGCAAGTGAGAGATTGTTAGTGTATATGCCCAAGGGGCCATTATTGTATCATACTAGCTTGTATATTACTTAATGGAAGCTTGGGATATTCACAGTTATATTAACAGTCTTGCTAAACATGGTAGTATGCTACTTGGTTATATCTATCTTAATAGCTGTGTATGTATTGATAGAGCCCTTAGGATCTTACTTGACTACCAGCGTTGTGATGGCAGTCACACTAGTGGGGGCTGGGTAGTCTACAAGCACATCCTTTTTCAGGTCCCTAGTCGTAGGATTATCGAGACAGGGCATCGATACTCCGGAGTAGACTAGTGTGTACGCTTCTCATCCCAGTTGGGGAGATGGTCTGTCCCACACCCATCAGTACGTCGTACTGGAGATAGTATACAGGTGCTTGTTGGGTTACGGGTATACCGGACAGGACTTGCAGGGAGCTGTTGGTTGGTATTATACCCGTCGTCAGTTAACAGTTCCCAGGTGACATGAGTACAGCATAGTCCGTAGACTTGACACTGCTACTTCGCCTCGAGTGTGTCCCACTGTTCTTAGATTGCTACCCTACCACGGCTCAAAGGAGTCGTGCAAACAGGTAGCAGTTGGGTGCAGTCCCGAGCACTTGGAAGCAGTAGTGGTTAGACATGATTTGTCTCTCATGGTATTGGGAGTTGATATCGCGCTGTGTCTGAGAGCCATTACGCAAAGTCCCTGGCCAGGGCAAGCGAGATTTACTGGTAAGTTTTCCAGTAGTTTCTCAAGGTGAAATGGGCTTCACTCCGACACAACTTATACCGCTTTTAGGGGACTGACGCTTGCTGCCCCCTAGGCCCGATATGTGATAGTCCTAGACGAACAGACCGGACTTTACGGAGATTTTCACATCAGGCTCAGTAGGAGTTCGGATGGGTTTCCTCATCGGCCTTCTTATCGACATCTACCTGGGGACCGTTACCTACAGCTAGTGCCGCTTGCGGTCTGTGGTTAAACCCACTGCCAGCGTAGTAGTCGAGTTTTTAGAGTCCCACACAGAGAGTTTCCCTGCTCCAGGCGAAACGATATAGAGATCGTATGGTTTTACGACAGGGTTCGGACATGCACGTGCATTTATGCACGTACGATATTCGGACAGTTTTTACTAGCCGGCTTTGGTTTAAGCCAGATTCTAGTATCGGATTATTGGGTTTATACAGTCTAAAGTTTTTCCGTGTTTTCATGGATAGGAGGGGCGTTCTCGTAATTTGGCGAGAAGTTTCTAGAAGGATGATGACTTGGTGGCTAAGGTGGCATTTGCATTTATTAATTTAGTGACTCATTTGTGTGATTCATTCATGTAGTTAATGGTGCATTAAATGGCTAATGACTCATGAGATGAATCACACATAATGAATAAATGAAGCATGATGATAAATCATTTGATTTATTCATTTAATAAATCATTATGCTTCATATATTCAAATGATATCATTTTTTCATTCTCATTCTCACTCTCACCTTCTCTCTCCTTAAGCTCTCTCTCTTCAAACCCTAATCCTAACCTCTCATATGTTGAGATCAAGGATTAGCAAGACTCATTAATCCATAATCATACTCTATATTCCTTAGGTGACTTTGATTAGCAATTAGAGTAACCTAGTTACCTCATGATTAGAGGCAAAACTTGGAGTAGAAGCTCTCGGGTGGATCGTTTATTACAAAGAGGAGGCCGACGAGGAGGTGGTTAACGAGAAGAAGAAAGACTTGTTTCAGTAGGTATAATCTTCTTTCATAGTAGCTAATTACTCCTATGATATTGTTAGTTAGTATTTAGCAAAGATCCTTTCGGTTAGTCGATATTGTTTCAAACAAAATGATTGCTTTACCTATTCCGCATCCCCGCAACTCGTGGGGTGTACAACGTCGACTTACAAGATATTCATCTTGATGAAGCGGATGCACATCCTTACTTCTGCTTATACCATCAGAGGATTACACATCCTATCGAAGAGTGCACGGCCTTTAAAAACTGGTGGCAGGGGTATGTTGCCCACCGACAACACGTTCAACGAGTAAAGCGCAAGGTTCGTCCAGGACAGAAAAATGCGACCGAGGAGCATATGAAAACTACCGGCAACTGTCACATGGTCGATGTCAGCGGATCACAGGTTCTCACCTTCGGGAGCGATTCTGATGAAGAAATAGCCATTGGCCCTCTCTTCAAAGAACACACCTCCGAGGCGACAGAAATGAAGACCTGTGAGAACATTCAGCTGCGCAATCGTACGCTGCCCGAAAAGAATCTTGGGCCCTCGACCAGTGGGTTAAATAGAAAAGATAAGGGAAAAGAAAAAGTCCCTGAGGATATCATCCTTGATGACCAAGCCGTCGAAAAGCTGACAGCCAAGGACCTGCCAAAGAAAAGTAAGATGGACTACAATGTTCTGGCACACCTGAGGAAGCTACCCTCGCAGCTCAGCATTCTCGACGCCCTTCTGCTATCAAAAAAGCGAGAGATTCTCTGATCAAGGCACTACAAGAACCCGAACAATTCCAAGCTTTTCTCGCCAAAGAAAAGATAAAAGACAAGCTAGAAGAAGTGCACACAGCCGATATCATATTTGGCGATGAAGATCTTCTCCTCAGGACATGTGAGCATAACCGTCCCCTATATGGGATACTGTCATGACATCAAGATAGGTAAAATTCTGGTCGACAATGGGTCCTCCGTCAATCTCCTCAATGTGAGAGTGTTGAAGGAAATCTGCATGAGCGTTCAATACCTCGCTCGGGATAAGATCACTATCTCCGGGTTTGACTCCCAGTCATCACGGATGCTCGGGTCTGTGATACTGACGTTGCGCTTTGGACTACTAGTCACGAAAATCAATTTTCACGTCATTGACGCTAAGACTTGCTATAACGCTTTGCTCGGCCGACCTTGGTTACACGAGTACAACATTATCCCTTCTACACAACATCAGTGTATGAAATACTTCAAAGATGGTCTCGAGTACACTGTAACGGGGGAACTAAACCCATTCTCCATGAACGAAGTCCGCAAATACGAGGATGCCAAGTATTTTCTGCCAGATTTTGAAGACACGGAAAGATGTCACAAACCGGAGGACAAGCAAAAAGCTATCACCACCATTCCGGTCTTCGGGAGTGATACTGAGGAGGAAGAGGAGATAGTTTATTCAGGGCCACCCCAATACAACAAGCCGAGACCATCCGCCCCTATTCTGGTCTTCGGCAGTGACTCGGAAGATGAGGTCAATGCCATATTCTCTGCTCGGCCATCAATACAAGCCTTCGCTGATGAAGATCAAAGTTTGCAAGTTGTCGTGGTTCCACCAAAGCATCATAAAGAGCTAGATGTGCTGGATACCTACAGTGTGGAAGAACTGCAGACATTTTACGTCCCTCCCAGGTGAAAGGGTGAAAAGGCAATCCTATTCTACCGATCCGGGGAAACCAAAGTGGAGAAAGAAATTTGGCATGGTGCAGATTCTACACTTGACAGACTCCAGCCTATCTGTTTGCCTAGATATTACACAGATGGACTAAAGAGACTCTTGAGGTGCCAAGGTGTACCCCTTAAGCAAACTGCTCAACAAGCACAGTTCTATAATAGGATCTGGAACATTCCCGGAACTCAACAAAAGTTGCCCAACGGGAGAATGGAAACGATCGGGCTTGAATATGTTCAATCCAAGAAACGGGAGCTACTCTGCGACAGCTACGTCATACATGACTTTGATGAAGAAGGAGATGCTCTGTGGGAAGATGCTAACCCTAAACCAGAGCGAGCTCCCGCCGTGAAAATGCCCAGTCCGTCGTTCGAAGAACAAATGGACAAGCTTATAAAGGAAGCAGGTCAAAAGGTTCGAGACGACCATAATCGCAAAATGGCCATCTACGAGAAAGCCAGGATGCAACGCCTCCTTCAACAGACTGTGAAAAATGAAAATGCTCCTCCTTGTCAACCCGTTGTTCAAAAGGCCCGACGCAGAGGCAGAAATAAACCAAAGAACGGGAAAGACGTTCGACAATGATAAAGCGGGTCCAAGAAGCCACGCGGTCAGGAATAGAGCAGCCCGAATTCGTCTCTTATGAAAAAGATGGGTCGAGCATATTCTTTTCCCCAGGACAAAACACAGAAGATACTTGATCTTGCCATAAAACATCAAATGATTACCCTCCCAAAGTCCAAGCACCCCGAGCAAGCAAGTGAAGTCTCTCAGCCGGACTATTGCTCCTATCACAGGGCAATAGGACATCCTCTCGAAGACTGCTTCACATTTAAAGACTGGGTAGAAGACCAATATCAGCAAGGCAGGTTCGCTTTATCCAGTGGCTGGAGGGTAACCCCGCCGCAGAAGCATGAACCGAAAACCGCGAGAGTACAACCAGATCAATATCGGTCTTGCAAGCGATCTCGTACCTGCCTCGTGATAACGCTGTCAAAAGAAGAGCCTGAGAATACGGATGACCTCCCCTGGTACTTCAAAAACATTGATGACGAGGTGATCTCAGAGTTTCCACCGGCGCCAAAAGAGCTGGAAGATGGAATACATACTACTGCAGATAACCTCAAGAAAATTGATTTGGGGACGGCAGGTGACCCGTGACCGACATTCTTCGGTGAGCTGTTGTCTGAAGAAAGGGTGGCTACGCTAAAAGACGTGCTCATACAGCATAAAGATTGCTTCGCATGGAACTATTCCGAGATGCCAGGACTAGATCAAGAGATTGTTGTCCACAGGTTGGCGATTTCCCCGGACGTCAAGCCGATCAAACAAGCACCGAGAAGAATGCGGCTCGAGCTTGAGATGAGCATCAACGCTGAGGTCAAGAAGCTAATCGACTCCGGCTTCATCCAAGAGGTTCAGTATCCTGATTGGATCGCCAATATCATCCCGGTGATGAAGAAAAATGGAACGACGCGCATATGTGTGGACTTTCGGGATCTCAATAAAGCTTGCTCGAAGGACGACTTCCCAGTACCGGCCACCGAGCTGATGATAGACAATACGTCCACTCATGAAGTTTTCTCCTTCATGGACGGCTCGTCAGGATACAATGTGATAAAGATGCATCCCGAGGACCAGAAGCACACCGCTTTTTGGACTCCTTTGGGCATATTCTGCTACAAGGTGATGCCTTTCGGTCTAAAGAATGGCGGTGCCATCTATCAGAGGGCCATGACAAAGATTTTCGATGACCTCATACATGAAATCGTCAAATGCTATATCGACGATCTCGTAGTTAAAAGCAAATCATACGAGGAACATTTAGAGCATCTGAAGATCGTGTTTCAGCGCCTTCAGCAATACAACTTGAAGATGAACCCTCTCAAATGCGCGTTCGGAGTTTCCTCGGGCAAATTCCTAGGATTCATCGTACGACATCGAGGCATCGAGATAGACCCGTCAAAGATCAAGGCGATTATGGAAATGCCTCCACCAAGGACTCTCAAGCAATTGTGGTCTCTCCAAAGGAAGCTCGCGTATATCCGGCGATTTATAGCCAATCTCTCAGGAAAGTGCCGTCCTTACAGTCACCTGATGAAGAAGGGAACCCCTTTCATTTGGGATCGCAAATGCCAAAACGCACTGGACGAAATCAAACAATACCTACAGAATCCGCCAGTGCTGGCCACTCCTGTTAAAGGAAAACCTCTCGTCCTGTATACAACAGCCCTCGAAGGTTCGCTAGGCGCATTATGAGCACAAGAGAATGACCAAGGGAAAGAGAGAGCCGTTTATTATCTGAGTCGAGTTCTCCTGGGGGCAGAAAGCAATTACTCCCCCATCGAAAAACACTGCTTGGCGTTGATCTTCGCAATAACGAACCTCAGACACTACGCGTTGGCGCACGAGGTCCATCTCATATCAAAAGTGGATCCTCTCAAATACCTGATGTCGCAGGCCATATTAACAGGGCGTCTCGCTAAATGGGCCCTGCTCTTGATGGAATTCTCGATAACTTATCGCCCTCTTAAGGCAGTAAAAGGCCAGGCCATCGCCGACTTCCTCGCTGAGCATCTAATACCTGCTGATTCTCCTTTGAATTGCAAACTTCCAGACGAACATGCGTTTGACACGGTCGATGGAGGGAAAAGAGAGAATGATACACGGTAGGAACTCTACTTCGATGAAGCATCTTCCATGAAGAAGCGTGAACAAAACGTCCCCATAATCAAATCTGGGGTAGGCCTCATCTTCATAACCCCACAAAGGGGAATAATGCGCTTCGCCTTCTCCTTATTAGAGCCGAGGACGAACAATGAAGCTGAATATGAAGCTTTAATAGCAAGACTTAAGATCGCTGTCGATATGGGAATTGAAAACCTCCTCATATACGGAGACTCCCAACTGGTCGTTAGCCAAGTAAACGGCGACTATTAAACGTGCAAGCCATAGCTGGTGAAGTATGGTGAGAGAGTGCAGCGACTGCTAACTCAAATTCCTTTCCACACCTTGGAAAGCATACCGCGTGCGAAAAATAGCAAAGTGGATGCATTAGCCAAGCTCGCTAAAGAACTGGATGACGAAAACCTCGATGACGTGAGGATCGTTGTGCAAAGTCATCGGGTTCTCGCACCGGCAAAAATATCTCCGGAGTCGTCTGAAGAAAAGGGAGCGACTGAGCAAACGGCTTTACAAATAAAAGACCAGGAAGATGATAAGGATTGGAGAGAAGTCTTTATAGACTACTTCAAATCCCGTCGAACGCCTGAAGAAAACGCACCTACGAGATCCTCACGACTCGTAGGGAGAAATACCTTTATGAGACCCTTACGGCTCATGGAGTCAAAAGCCTTAGTCAACGGGATCTTAACCCCGTTTTCTAAGCCACCTTTGTTCGACATCAACAGAGGCAAATGATGATTCGCTCCTAGCAATATCCTAGTTGTAGCGATGCTGATGCCTAAATCAGTATCAAATCCCAAACTCGCAGCGAAAAGTCAGCGAGCCACAAATGCATATGAAATTGCCGAAATGATTGGGCAACTTGCAAATCAGCAAGTAAAAATGTATGTGCGCAAAACAGCCGAAATGATTGGGCAACTCGCAATAAAAAGCAGCGAGTAAAAATAAAACAAATAGTCGAAATGATTGGGGACCGCAAAAAATAGCCGAAATGATTGGACAATCGCGACATTCGCGATATAAAAGCTGAAATGATAGAGCATCGCGGAAAGAAAAATATAAAATGAAACCTTTTGCCCTACAGGTGAAATCACGTCAATCCCTGTATACAATCTAGGGGAACAAACAAAGGGGGAACCATACCTTCCCACCAGGCTTTATCGAAACGAAGCCAAATCTTGACGGTTCACAGACAACCTAGAGACCACTTCGATATTCGTCTCATTACAACAGATGATACGTCATCCACATGACCCCGTCGCGGAAATACGTCATCCACATAACCCCGTCACGGAAATACATCATCCGCATGACCCCGTCGTGGAAACACGTCATCCGCATGACCCCGTCGTGGAAACACGTCATCCCCATGACCCCGTCGTCGAAACACATCATCCACATGACCCCGTCGTGGAAACACGTCATCCACATCACCCCGTCGCGGAAACACGTCATCTACCTGACCCCGTCGTGGAAACACGTCATCCACATGACCCCGTCGTGGAAACACCTCATCCACATGACCCCGTCGCGGAAACACGTCACCCATATACGTCACCCACATGACCCCGTCGCGGAAACACGTCACCCATATACGTCACCCACATGACCCCGTCGCGGAAACACGTCATCCACATGACCCCATCATGGAAACACGTCATCCACATGACCCCGTCGCGGAAATATGTCATCCACATGACCCCGTCGTAAAAATACGTCATCCATATGACCCCGTCGCGGAAACACGTCATTCACATGACCCCGTCGCGGAAATACGTCATCCACATGACCCCGTCGTGGAAATACGTCATCCATATGACCCCGCCGCGGGAATACGTCATCCAAATGACCCCGTTGCGGAAATACGTCATCCACATGACACCGTCGCAGAAACACGTCATCCATATCACCCCGTCGCGGAAATATGTCATCCACATGACCCCGTCGCGGAAACACGTCATCCGTATGACCCCGTCACGAGAACACGTCATCCATATGACCCCGTTTCGGAAATACGTCATCCACACAACCCCGTCGCGAAAACACGTCATCCACATGACCCCGTGCGGAAATACGTCACCCAACGACTCCATGGAAGACGGACAAAGTTAACCTTGACCCTGTGGGAAACGCCCGAAGCAACTTCTGACGCCGTGAAATGCGGATAATGCCAATCTCATTAAAACACTTACGGGTCCTCTCGACTCGTAAGGAAGAAAACTCTCTTATAAGATCCTTACGACTTATAAGGGAAAATGCACTTAGGAATCCTCATGATTCCTAAGGAGAAAATACACCTACGAGATCCTCTCGACTCGTAGGGAAAAAGTCTTTATGAGACCCTCACGGCTCATGAAGTTGAAAAGTCTTAGGTAGCAGATCTGAACCTGCTTCCTAAGCCATCATTACCTCTCGAAGAGTTCAAGATGAAATGTTCTTTATTATCTACAGGCCACACTTGCCAGAGTAACATACCAACAACACAGCAAAGAGAAGAAAACGACAGTGGGAAATAAGAAAAATGTGTCTTTATTCATGAAATCAATTGAATACAAGATACATCATATAAAAGAATAAAAAATGGATACATGTTATTCAAAGGTTACAAGTGTTTAATTGATACAAAGGCAGCTACTGAGAAGGAGGCATTTTCAATAAGTCAGCCAGTTGCTCGTGCACTCCTCTCAACTCCTTTTCAAGGTCAGCCGCCGCAGCCAACTCCGCTTCGATTCGAGCCCGTTGCTGCAAGCACGATGAAACCTTCTCATCGATTTCCCGTTGGGCAGCTTCGCGACTCTGCGTAACCCGCTCAATGAAGTCGAGTTTCTGCCTCAATGCAAGCCCATCCGAGATACATTGCTGCAAAGTGTCAAAAATAGCTCTCAGTTGCGTGGCGTTCGCTTTAACTTGGGCGCGCTGCCGAGCAGATTCACCCAAAGCCTCCTCGCGTTCCTTCCGCCTCAAAGTCGCTTCTTGTTCGAAATGGCGGAGGGAGGACACACTCTGCTCGACCCATGAGCCCCGCTGGGAGTTCA
This sequence comes from Agapanthus africanus, assembly GCA_030015575.1. Classification (NCBI taxonomy): domain Eukaryota; kingdom Viridiplantae; phylum Streptophyta; class Magnoliopsida; order Asparagales; family Amaryllidaceae; genus Agapanthus; species Agapanthus africanus. The sequence goes on from CM057348.1 coordinate 108,015,444, forward strand.
AAGCCTGAATCTCAGGAGCAGGACGCCTAAGCTCAAGCTCATGCGGCCAGGCCTCAATCTTCCTGCAGTGATTAACCCAAGACTCGACGTCGCCTTCATTATAGAAGTTCACAAGCGTCGCTAGCATTGGATTAACCTCAGCAGCAAAATCTTCAGCGAATGTAGGGGCCTCCGTGTCAAGCTCCTCGACGTATTCGCTTAACATACACAGGATGGTCGTAGCGCCTTTGGAAGATGGACGTCTAGAAAAGGGCCCTGCCGGCATTATGATGCGATACTCGAACGGGGCTAGAGTCGACGTGATTGCTGCAAAATAAATCATAGTCAGATATCGGCTCAAGAAATGAAGAAAATACACGAACAATAGAGTCTACTATACCGGCTGCAACAGGGGGCAGAGCTGGGAGTACTGGTGGCGCAACGGTACCCTCGTCCCCTCCTTCAATTTGTAAGGCTACAAGCAATACAAAGAAGAATTAGTAACAACGTGACTGCCCGTTAAAGAAAGGACGTCGGTTAGAAAAGATACTCACCGACACCAGCGGGCGGACTAATCTCTGACTGGAAAGAGAAGTATGGGTGTAGCATCTGATATAGGTGATAAAAAAGGACTCCTGCAAGGACGCAGTAATGCAATGTCAGTACACAAATTATATAGCCTAGAAATAAAATTGATGGGTCACAAATCCGCACCTTCCAACATCTGAGATGGTACGAGAGAAGGTAGAAGAGTGGTCACCGTCAAAGTGGTAACTGATGGCGCTGCCTTGGGTAGTGCAACCTCAACGCTCGCCACGCCTGTATTAGAAACGAGATAACTACTATCAGGAAAGATTGAAAGGGATTGCAGAATAAAAAGAAAAGCAATGACCCAAAGTCTACCTGGTGAGTCGCCGGTCAGAACCGCGACAAGGGCATCACTTGATGCAGTGACTGCTTCACCCTCCTCCATCGGAATGGTTTCGCCGCCCGTGGCATCATCCCCCGACTCTACGAGAATCATCGTGATACTCGCAGCGCCCGGCAACGGCAAAGAGCCACAAGGGGAAAGAGCAACGATTGGGGCGGTGCCCGACTCTTGAGAAAGAGTGGCTACCTCGGGCTCGGCAGCTGTAGCCATCTCACCCACCGCAACCTCAAGCTCGGCAATAGTAGCCATCTCACCTACCATTACCTCGGGTTCGGCGATCGTGGCTATCTCCTCTACCACTACCCCAGGCTCAGTAGTGGCCGCCACTTCTTCGGTAAGACTCGGTCCTGCAAGATAGGATATATGAGAACTGAAAGTTAAAACTTTGACAAAAGAGCCCAATGTCACGTTACCTTGAGTTGGTCTTCCGGTTGCTTCCCGAGCTGCACGTGTTGCTTGTCTATGGGCGGTGGATAAGGCAGCCGGAGCATCCTCTGAAGGAGTAGGGGCAGGGGTAGCGGTGCTCGAGCCTGCACCCGCGTCCAAGGCAGCACTGCGCTCCCTTGCCGCGCTCATTCTGCGCTTCCTTTCCTCTGGGCCATCAGAGCGGATCTTCTAGAAGCCTCCATCAACAGGACTTCCTCGTCCGTGCCAAGGGTTTCCTCTGGAGCCGTTATGGCATCCCTCATCGGTCGTTTGAGTAAGGACTCTTTCGGCAATGCAGAGGAGGCCGGGACTTCGATGGCTGGCCTGGGAAGCATCTCTGCATCACTTTGCGGTGTTGGCATTGTAGTCTCTGCGATAAGAAAAAGAGGGGTCAGATCACCTATAGGAAAAGGGAGCGGAGACACGGTGAACCGAAACGTACCGAAGCCTAAGGATGCTCGAAGTCTTTCCTCTTGTTCGAAAGTCTTGAGAGAAGCTGCGAGAGCTTCATCGGTGGAAATGCCTGTTAAAAAGAAGGAAAAGTGTCAGTCAAAACATGATTACAAAAATATAATGCAATGACTAAAGTTACGGCTTATATTTACTTGATTGCGCAAGGATAGCCATTCCCGCTTTGTGGCTTGCTGATCGCACAGAAGCTGCAATGGCGGCCTCGAGATCAGTATTATCCGGTGCTATGAATAGACCTTCGTTGGTCCCATATTCGCCCAAGCCCTCACTATAAGGAGTATAAGGCTCCTGACCGAATACGACGTCGGCAGAGAAGAGCGACTTCTTCTTCCTCTTCTGCGAGCGAGCTCCAGTTGCAGACAACACAAGCTTATGCTTGGTGGGCACTTTGGGACGACGAGTTCCGATATCTGAGCCCACGCCAGACTCAGGGGAAGCTACATTTACCGTCCCCACGGGAGCATGGGGCACCAGTAGCTCAGGCCTATCGTGAGGGACTTCAATCACGGCAGCTTCTCTTAGCGGAGGGAGGACAATGGTCCGTCGCTTCAAAGGGACGTTCCGATCACCAGCAGGGGGTGCACCCTTGCGGTCAAGCAGCAGTCGCTTCTCCTCCCTGATAACGGCGCCCATTGAATGCTGGTACCACGCCACATATACATTCAGGGATTTTCGGACACAGCTCGGCTCACTAATAAAGAAATTGGAGCCGGTATTCAATCGCATAAAATGGTGCAGCGCGCTCCGCATTCCCTCTTTTGTGGCATCATGTTCTACGAGGAAAGCCTCCAGCGGGACTCCCTGATTGTAACTCAGCTGCTGGGAAAAATGATGTGGGTAGTATCTCATGAATAGCGCCGCATCATTTTTCCTGAATACAAGAAAGCCCGACCTGATGGAGTACAAATGAAGAATCTCCCGGGCTTTTTTCAACACAGAGGCCCCATCTTTAAAAGTGTTTCGCAATGGCAGTACCGCCTTTGAAGTTTCCTGGCTAATGGTCAAGACTTTGTGTATGAAAGACATACCATCTCCAACCGTGCGCGGACGGAGGAGCAAGCCCCTAGCTTCCCGTGGTGACGGACTCACGATAGAGGCGTCAACCAGCTGCATTATCCGTGGGAACTTGCATCTGTCTTAAAAAGAAGGTCTTTTGTGGATGCCAAAGACCCCAAGCACGTGCAGCTCTATCCATGAAGTGAAGTAATGCATCGGGAAGTTGGCAGGATGCACCCATGGTTCAGTGGTATCTGCTGCTAAGCTAAGACCGTGATATAGGTGGGCTAACCTGGCAATCCCGATGGCCACTTGTTTTCCGGCAACCATGCGATGCGCAGGGTAGAAAACGGAAGGCCTCATGTAGCGAGAATACATAGGAAGCGCAAACCAGCTCAACCATAGACCAAGAAACCCAAGAAAAAATGCTTCCTCATCAATGCCCGGAGCGGCAATTTCTGACAGAGGGACAATCGCGATGTCAGGAAGGAAGAAACCCTTCTGATCAGTTTCCAGTATCGGCCGACGGTCCAAGCCAAAGCCGAAGGGATCATCAAGTTTAGCAAACTTTTCGCCTTGTCGCGACAAAATTTCCGGGCGAAGAAAACGGGCAATGAAGTCCGCAAAGCTAACCCCTCAGCCTCTGGATTCAAGGAAGAGGCTCTCATACATGATCAACACCTTTATCAGACTTGGGAACTGGTTCTGAATGGCGTTCTCTAGCGTGAGGCCCATCACCACTGGCTTGGTGGCAAAAACATATTCATCCGGAGGAAGCATCTCCTCGTAGTGCTCCCCCCTAACCGGTAAACCAGAAACCTCGGCGAATTCTTCCAAAGAAATGGAGACCTCTCTATCCAATAGGAGGAAAGTATGGGTCGGGATGTTCCACTGTTCCAAAAACGCCTTGATCCACCATATAGGAGGTGCAGAATACTGGAACAAGGAAGCATAGACCGCAGAATATAAGCCGAGCTTTAGTAACTACGATTTCTTTGCCGACAAGATATACCGGGCCCACTGCAAGTACCCGGCCGGATGACGGGGAGTTAGCCCGATGTTGTAGGGCTGTCCCCAAGGGCGCAACTCGCCCTGGCATATGCGCCGCCCTAGGGTGTCCAAAGCCGCCAGCGGCTGCACGGGTATTGCGGCAATCGAAGGCTGAAGGAGGCCCTCCGAAGTCCAATTAACCACCTCCATGGCATAGTTCACCTGGGGTGCATCTGCATACGGGATCGCCGAGATAGGCTCCGAAGGCCACAAGATAAACTCTGGCGGCCTTTGATGATCTGACCATACCATCTACCCCATAAGTGAAGATTCTTGTATTCCGGGTCGTGGTCTTTAATCAGCGCGAGAACCTCTCGGTCTACAAGCGCCTCAGGGAATCCTCCCTCTGAACGAACGAACGGGAAAAGGGATCGAAAGACATGTCTCCTGCGTGAAAAGGGGACAAAAGTCAACTGTCAGTGCGATAATTTAATTTAAATTCTGACACTTGGTACTTTAGAATTTGTACCACACTGCAATGAAGTGAAGAGGGACCAAAGGGGGCCCACAAAATCTGGATGACAATTCATCAATTAATAATTAATAAAACAGCATCATCATTGGATGAGACTGTTAATTAAATGAGGAAATCCTCAAGAAAATTTTCATTAAATGAGAGATCTCTCGGGAAAAGGAGAAAATCTCCCTTTGAGAGCAATGCTCTATGACAGAGTGACACTTGTCAAACTCTGATCATGAAGGAATAAAATTCCTCAAGACCCTGGCTCTGTAATGATAATGGAAAAATCCATCAGGAAAGAATTAATTAAAATCATTTTTTATGAATTAAAAAAATTATGGGATCTTCAAGATCCGTGAACAAACTCTTAAGAGTTCTTTACAAGAGATTAAAAAACAATCTACATGTTATCAAAAGAGCAGAGCTCTGTTCATGGGCTAAGAAGCCCCAAGAAAAGATCTCCTTAGATCTATGGGTTCATGATCTGAAGAAAGCAAAGCTCTATTAATGAAACCCTAAAAGGGTTTTCTTTAGATCAAAGATCTATGAAGAGCAAGGCTCTGTTAATGGGTAAAACCCTAGTTTATTAAAAGTTTTAAACGTTACCTAAGTTTTGACAGAGTTTTTACTCTTGAAAAGTTCTTAACTGAAGAGCAATGTTCTGAATAAAAGTTCTCAAAGAAGAAGATGAACATCATCTAAGGGACCAAAGGTCCTATTTATAGGTATTGAAATGCCTCTTCAATTTCTGAGTTGATCCAAGGGCGCAGATGTTGCCACCGCTGCACTCACGTGTGGGCCACGTGAGCGCAACGGCGGGGGGGGGGGGGGGAGGGGAGGAAGTTGTTTCCCCCAATCAGAGCAAAACTTTGTTTGAAATTTGAATTTCAAAAATTGAAGTAACGCTTCAGATCTAGCGCCAGATGCGCTGCGCCCTAGACAGTGCACCATGTGTGCGCTAGCGCTAGGCACGCTGCGCGCCACGTGTCAAACACGGGTGCGCAAGCACAGGCTGCGCTACGCCCTAGGCAGTGCACCATGTGTACGCTAGCGCTAGGCGCGCTGCGTGCCACGTGTCAAACACGGGTGCGCTAGCGCAGGATGCGCTGCGAGCAGCGCACCATGTGTCAAACATAGGTGCGCTAGCGCAAAGTGCGCTGTGCTCTGAGCAGCGCACCTCGTGCAAAGCATGGGTGCGTTAGCGCTGGAATTAAAAAAATTCCCCACCGTTAGATCAAAAGATCTAATAATAATGATAAATCATTAATTAATCAGAATTAAAATTCTGTTATGAAAAGATTTTCCAATCTTGTTAAAAACAAGAAGAATGCCTTCTGTAAAACAGAAGCCATAGGATCAAATATCCAATGGTGGAAAACATCCCCAAATTAATTAGAGAAAGATCTCTTTAACTGATTGAACAAATCAGCTTGCCCTATATAAAGGCTCCGAGACTTCAAGTCTGATATAGAACCCCCCCTAAACTTTGAGAAACTTAAAGATAAAGAGCAAGCACCTGCAAGAAGATTCTTCTTTAAGGTAAAGATGATATTAAACACAGAGATGAAATCATCTCATTAAGAACGAAGAATTCTTTTCTTGAAAAAGATCATAGATCTACAAAGACAAAAAGTCTTTCACAAAAGAGATCAAAAGATCTCATTATAAAATAAAAGAAGAACATATTCTTCTCACAGATCATGAATCTATAAAGGCAAAGCCTTTCATCAAAATAAAAGATTGAAAACCTCTCCTGCAAAATAAGAACTGTTGTTCTTAAATCTTGAGACAAAGTCTCTTTTAAAAGAACATAAATTTGTTCCCAGATCATAAAATTGATCAGATGCACTTTGCGCTCTTGAATTTGTGCTTTGCGCTTCTGAAATAGCGCACTGCGCTCATGGGCTGGCGCTTAGCGCCAAGCGCACCACGTGTCACCCACGTATGCGCCTATTGACAATTTGCGCTTTGCGCTTCTGAAATAGCGCACTGCGCTCATGGGCTGGCGCTTAGCGCCAAGTGCGCCACATGTCACTCACGTGTGCGCCACTAAACAGAAAGCGCAATGCTCTCATGGACTAGCGCGATGCGCTCATCATCTGGCGCAAAGCGTCAAGCGCGCCACGTGTCACTCACGTGTGCGCCACTCAGCAGAAGCGCACTGCGCTCTTTAACTGGCGCAAAGCGCCAAGCGCGCCACGTGTCCTTCACGTGGGCGCTGACAGAACATAAATTGTTCTTTAATAAGCCTCAGAGCTATTATGAGTGCTCAGCACTAGAAGACAGAAATACTGTCAAAATTCAAATCAATGCTTAGCATTGTTAAAAGGGCCAAGCCCAAATAAAGGCTCAACAGCCCAGAATAAAAATGTTAAACATTTATTGGACTTAGCCCAATATTGGCCGTAAGTCCTCAACTTATATTTAATTGAGCCCATCTGCTCATTAATATTTAACAGATCTTAGTCCCAAATAGGACTATAGATCTTTCAACCAACTCACATCGGATCGAGGGTACATCTCTTTACTCCTCTGACATCTGTCGTTGTAATCCTTCAGCGTCTTCAGAGAGGTGACGGGTCCCGACAATCATACATTTCACGGACTGCAGGGTCCTTTTAAAACCCACGGACTACGATGTCCTTAACCTCGGACTCTGGGGTCCCTTTAAACCCACGGACTACGATGTCCTTAACCTCGGACTGCGGAGTCCCTTTAAACCCATGGACTACGATGTCCTTAACCTTGGACTACTATGTCCTTAAACTGGTATTGGAACACCATGTACTTAAACTGGTAATCGACTGCAATGTCCCTAAACTAAACAGTAGAGCCCAATTGCTCTCTTGTTGGATCTAAATGATCCCGTTGAGTGGATCTTAGTCTAAAATTAGACTAACGCATCCTTAACGAACGTTTAAGTTGATCTTAGTCTCAAATGAGACTAACGTATCTTTAAACCCAATCCCCAAACCAAAATCTAAGAAGATACGGATTTGGACAAATCCACGCCCTACGGGCGACAACATACATTAGTCTCCGTATACAATCCATGGGCAACAAAAAACAAAACAAACACCCACGACACGAAGTGACCATCTGGAGAAGGAGAAAGTGGTTACCGCGATGCGGTAGCGTAATTAACTGCGGGGGCTTACGCCTGCAGGGAAGAGCGTCCCCACAATCAAAAACCCCTCAAATGAGGGGGAATTTGACGAAGTCTGCTACATCGGCCGCATCCATTTGAACATTCGATGCATGGTGCTATAAATCAACTTGGCATCTTCGGAGAGGTGAATGGATAGCACCAATTAGCGTCTGCCCCCGAAATTCAGGCGAGTCGGACCTGCGCGGTCGCGTCTCCGCATTTCGGAGGGGAACAAGTGCTATTTAGTATTCATGCCGCGTTTGTTGACCTTGTCAAGGCATAGTGTGTGGTAGCTGATTAGCACTTATCGGCCGCATGTGATACGGTGGATTAGGGTAGTCGTACGGCCTTGTTGACCTTATCAAGGGTTATATGGGTGGGTTTAATTCAATCAAGAAATGACGGGTTGAAATTGACTAGCGCTTATGATTTGTTGACCTTGGTAAGGTCATAAGTAGCTAGGGGTAAAAACAGATATTTGGAATTTCAAGTGTTGAAATTTGCAATGAGATTGCATACCTTCTATAAGATAATTGGATCCTGATACCCACTACAAGTAAGAGTTACTCCTGAAAGAGTTTTCCACTTTACAATTAGCTGATCAAGTAGGTGTCTAAGAAAGTGTTAACAGGGTTATGCCCCTGCAGAAACGAGGTTATTAATTAGTTTCGTGTGAAAGCATGGGGAGACTCCCTTGGAGTACCAATACCTGCCTTGCTGAACGATTGGCAAATTTGTAGGGTGTAATTAATCCCGGCTAATCTTACCTTTTAGGGTTTGAAGAAAGATTTGATAAAAACAATGAGAGCTATTTTGATTAGATAAGATAATAACCAATCTAATTTTGCAAGAGCGCACGATAAAGTGTTTCCGTCTCTCTCTCTCTCTCTCTCCAGGTAGCGAACATGATATGCCTTAATCAAGATAAAATATTGATGTATTGACCGAACCTGCTTTTTATACAGGGCTGGGGAACGATGGTCCCGCTCTATCTTATGACTGTCATAAGTCTGAGCAAGGAATAGTAGAATACTAGGATTCTCACGCAACCCGAATGAAGAAAGAGAATGCTGATGCATCTTCTTCGGGCGTGTTCGTTACCGAGAACTGTTTCTCAGTTTGCTCTACGTCCTGGGTATTAGATACCAGATCAGGATCCTATGTATGTAATTTGTTACATGGGCTAAGAAGAGGTAGAGAACTGGGAAATGATGATATGTCTCTAAAGGTATAGAATGGTGCAATTGTTGCAGCCAAAGCAGTTGGCGAATATAACCGTGTATTACAAAGTGGTAATACATTGATTCTGAACGACTGTTATTATGTACCGAAGATGATGTGCAATATTATATCAGTATCTTTATTACATAAAGAAGGATATAATTTTGTATTGGAGGATAATGTTATGAAAATTTTCCTAAATCAAGTGTTGATTCGGATTGGTACGTTATGTAACGGTATATGCGTTCTAAATCAAACTACAGTTCTAAATATACAAAACACACACAGGAGGAAAAGTTCAGAAATGAACGAAGCCTTTTTTTGAAATTGTAGACTAGATCATATCAATGCGAAAAGACTAGCTAAGTTGCATAAATATGGATATTTGAATCCGTTTGAATTTTCATCTTAGAAAACTTTCCAGTCATGTCTCAAAGGCAAGATGACCAAAACTCCGTTTACTGGACACAGAGAAAGAGCTACTGAACTCTTAGGGCTGATACATACTGATGTATGCGGTCTTATGTCTACACATGCCTGGAATAGTTTCTCGTACTTCATTACATTCACCAATGATCTCTCAAGATTCGGACATGTGTTCCTGTTGAAACATAAGTCTGAAGCTTTTGAGAAATTTAAGGAATATAAGTGCGAAGTAGAGAACCAAACGGGTAAAAATATTAAAATCCTTCGATCTGATTGGGGAGGAGAATACTTGAGCATGGATTTTAGAGACTATCTAAAAGAGAATGAAATTCTCTCTCAGCTTACTCCTTCGTATACACTACAGTAAAACGATGTATCGGAGCAGAGGAATCGCACCGTATTAGATATGGTGCACTCTATGATGAGTACTGTTGAGTTACCTATTTCTTTTTGGGGTTATGTGCTTGAGACAGCTGCATACCTATTGAATCAAGTTCCATCAAAATCTGTGCCTAAAACACCATATGAGATATGGAGTGGAAAGAGACCATATCTTAAACGAGTTAAGATATGAGGTTGTCCGACCTATGTCAAAAATCAAAACCCGGACAAACTCGAGGCAATGTCAGTTCTATGTAAGTTTGTAGGATATCCAAAGAATTCTCATGGATATATCTTCTACCACACTGATGAACAAAAGGTGTTTGTTTCTCAATATGCTATCTTTTTAGAAAAGGATTTTCTTGTAAAAGAAATTAGTGGTAATGAGGTGAACTGGAAGAAGTTCCAGCAGCATAAGCTAGAATTAATGATTTGGTGGAACCGGAGGATCCAATAGTACCCAATGAACCCCAGCCACTTCGCAGACCTAGTAGAGTTCATCATCCACCTGAGAGATACTACGGTCTTCTCATAGATGGTGGGAGAGAGGATTGCATCATGGAAGATGATGACCTGACTAGTTTCTAGTAGGCTAACACAAGTGGAGACTTTGTGAAATGGCTGGATACTATGCAATCTGAGATGGAATCCATATACACCAACAAAGGATGGACTTTAGAAGTTGCTCCTGAAAGGGTAGAACCCATCGGGAGCAAGTGGATCTTTAAGAAGAAAATTGGTGTAGATGGAAAAGTTGAGACTTTCAAAACTAGACTTGTTGTAAAAGGATGTCGCCAATAACCAGGTATAGATTTTTATGAAACCTTTTCTCCAATGGCTATGTTTAAGTCCATCAGGATCCTACTTGCCAATGCTGCATACCATGATTACAAAATCTGGTAGATGGACGTCAAAACCGTTTTTCTAAATGGTGATTTAGAAGAGAGCGTGTACATGACACAGCCAAAGGGTTTCGTAGACAGTGGGAGGAGCGGAAGCGTGTGCAAGCTGCTTAAATCAATCTACAGATTAAAGCAGGCATCGCGGAGCTGGAACATCTGTTTTGATGAAGCTATCAAAGAGTTTGACTTCTTCAAAAAACGTAGATGAACCTTGTATATACAAGAAGATTCTAGAAAGTAAGGTTGTCTTCCTCGTATTGTGCGTGGATGACATACTCTTGATAGGAAATGATATTCCTATGCTACACTTGGTCAAGCTCTTCTTATCGCACAAGTTCTCCATGAAAGATCTGGGTTATTCCTCCTACATCCTGGAGATAATGATCTATAGAGATAGATCTAAAAGGATGTTGGGATTGTCCCAATCCAGGTATATTGACACCATACTAAATAGATTTAGTATGGAAGATTCTAAGCGTGGTAATTTACCCGCTTTTTCAGGAATCACTCTCTCTAATGAGATGTCTCCCAAGAATGATTTGGAGAGGGCTCGCATGCAAGAGATACCCTATGCTTCTGCAGTCGGGTCTATCATGTATGCGATGTTATATACCAGAGACCGATGTAGCTTACGCACCGGGTGTCGTAAGCAGGTATCAATCAGATCCAGGGGAAAAGCACTGGACAGATGTGAAGAACAATCTTAATTATTTGAGAAGGACTAAAGAAATGTTCTTGGTGTATGGTAACGGAGAACTCCAGATGGATTCCTTTACCGATTCAAGCTTCCAGAGTGATAAGGACGGCAGTAAGACGATCTCGGGTTTTGTCTTCATCCTCAAGGGAAGGTCGGTATGGTGGAAGAGTTCCAAGCAAGATACCATAGCTGACTCGACGATGGAAGATGAATATATCACTGCCAACGATGCTGCCAAAGAGGCCGTCTAGATGAAGAAGTTCATAGCTGAAATTGGTGTGGTTCCATCCACTGAATATCCAATACCTGTGTATTGTGATAACAATGGAGCTGTGGCTTTGGCCAAGGAACCCCGGTCCCATCGGAGATCCAGACACATTCTTAGGCTGTACCACCTGATCCGGAAGATAGTAGATCACCGGGAGATCGAGATCGGGATAGTTGACACGAAGGACAACACAGCGGATCCACTCATGAAGGCCCTCCCCCAGACGCAGTTTGAGAGAATTTTTGGGATGTTGGGTATGAGATACTACAACAACTGGCCTCAGTGCAAGTGGGAGATTATTAGGAATATGTATGCCCTAGATGCCATTATTGTATATTATAGTGGATTCTTGGACATATATATATATATATATATAGAGAGAGAGAGAGAGAGAGAGAAAGGACTTTCTTGCTCGACATGAAAGTATGATATCTGGTTGCTCTTTATCTTAACATGTATACTTGTATTATTATATTACATCTCTGATACATGTTGATAAAGCCCTTAGGATATTTGTTTGACTACCAGGACTATAATGCGGATCATACTGCTGGGACCTGGGTAGTCCACAAGCACATCCTTTAATAGTTCCTAGTCGAGGGGATATTGAGACAGGGCATCGAGATTCCAGAATAGACCAGTGTGTGCGATCTAGACCCTGTAGGGGGCGATGGTTGATCCCATAACCATTGGTGTTTGGTATCAAAGATTTATACAGGTGCTTATTAGAGAATGGGTAAACCAAACAGGACTCGCACAGAACTCCTAGATGGTACCATACCTATCGTTAGATAGCAGTTCTCTGGTGACACCGGTACAGGTTAGTCTGTAGACCCGAGATCGTCATAGAGTCTAGTGTGGCTCCCACTGTGCTTTGATTTCCTCCCCACCACGGCTCAAAAGAGTCGTGCAAACAGGTGGATTTTGGGTACAGTCCCGAGTCACATGGAGGAAATGAGCGATAGGAGGGGTTTCGTCTCTTCCGGTATAAGGAGTTGTTGTTGCGCTATGCTCGATTGGTTATAACAGTAAGTCCCTGGCCAGGGCCGATGAGATTTACTGGTAAGAGTTATTAGTAGTTTCTCGTACCTGTTGGGGTAAAAATTTACACCCTAGTTGACCAAGTCAAAATCAAAGTCAACCCCAAGCCAAGTGGGCCTAAGCCCAGATCAAGTGGGCCCATGCCCGGGTCGAGTCCGAACATGAAGCGGCCGGCCTCCCCACATGCCAAGATAAAAAAATTTTAATAAATAATTTTATTGTCTTTCTTTTATTTTATTTTACGAATGAATGTAAGAGAAATGGGCATAAAACTAAATTTTTGTAAAGCCCATGGCTTATGTGCAAAAAGAAAGGCACATGAGCCATGGGATAGGCAAAATACCATTTTGTGAAGCCCAATGGGCTATGTGTAAAGTGTATAGCCTATAAAGACAAGGATAATGAAAATATCTTAACAACCTTTTCTCTCTCCAAAAAAAGTCCAGATCTGTGATCTTCTTCCTCAAGGTTCTAAAACCTTCCTTTTTTTTTTGAATTAGTTTTACTCTTCCTTTTATAAAAACAAAATAGTTTTTCACCACAAAACACACAAAGGGGAACTTAGATCTGCCATCAGATCTCAGAAAGGAGAGATTTTTAAAATCTCATACTTATTGATCTTTAAGATCCGGCCAATAAAGAAAGAAGAAGGAGACCCACCTCCAGAAACCACACTTTGGGGAAGAACTAGGGCTCAAGGGGAGAAACCCTTCATCAGCTTCAAAACATCTTAGGAGTTTAACTCCTCACACACACACATACACACACACACAAAATAATAAGTGCTCCTTCTGGGAGTACAACTCCCATTGCAGGGACCAAGTCCCTTCTGCGCTCAAATGCCCATGTGCTGACACGTGGTGCACTAGCGCTCTTGCGCTCCGAGCGCTAGCGCCCGAGCGCCCACGTGCTGACACGTGGTGCACTAGCGCTCTTGCGCTCCGAGCGCTAGCGCCCGAGCGCCCACGTGTTGACACGTGGGGCGCTAGTGCTCTTGCGCTCAGAGCGCTAGCACCCGAGCGCCCACGTGCTGACACGTGGTGCGGTAGCGCTCAAAGCGCTAGCGCTTTTGCGCTCAGAGCGCTAGCGCCCAAAGCGCTAGCGCCCAAAGCGCTAGTGCTCGAGCGCCCACGTGCTGATACGTGGTGCGCTAGCGCTCTTGCGCTCAGAGCGCTAGCGCTCTTGCGCTCAGAGCGCTAGCGCCCGAGCGCCCACGTGCTGACACGTGATGCGCTAGCGCTCAAAGCGCTAGCGCTCTTGCGCTAAAGCGCTGGCGCTTTTCCCCACGCATCCTTTGGATGCTCTTTCCTTTTATATATATATATATATATATATATATATATATATATATGTATGTATACACACACACACACTACAACACTATCCCTCTCAATATATCCAAACCCCCCTCCAAAACAAAATATACGTACACTGCACATTGAGTTCGCATGACCAGTTTAACCCGTTAATCGGAGGTTCTCTCGCCCCAAAGGCGAGGGGTAATTAACGGCAGCTTAGTCCGTGGCTGCCGAAGATTCGGATCCCCACAATCAATAAACCCCCGTCTACCCTAGGCAGGGGGAATCTGTAGTACGCCTGACAAGCACGCGTGTATGCCCATCTCAATGGGGTTATGAAAAACACCCTACAAATTCTGGCACGCCCGGTGGGACCTTTCTCTCCTCCCATATCTCGGATTAAGCGTTCATGCGAACTCAATTAACATATATGCCGTTGTTTGTACTGAAATAATTTCTTTCTTTCGTGCAGCAATTAACTTTCAATGACGATGTCTCCTAAGACGAATTCGGCTTACGACGCGACCCCGATCTCGTACGTAGTCAAGATCAATGCGTGCGTAGTTCTCCCCTCCAGTCTCAGCCGGCAATGGGAGGAGCCACCCCGTCAATTCGGTTCTGTTGTTATCTACCCTGTTGGAAGCACTCATCTGGCGGAGGTCACGGAAAACCAAGCGGCCAAACCGACCTCAAAGGGAAGGAGGCCGAACGTTGTGGTTGCCAGAGCATCCTGCCCCAAAAGTAAATCTGTATTCGAACGACTCTCCACTGTTCTGACTGGGGGCAAGGCTGTCTACACCAATGGGGCTACGAAGCATCCCCATCAAGCTCAGATGGTGCCCTTGACAATCGCGCGAGCAGGAATCTTCTATGGGCTCTCTGTCACTCGGCCTACGGCGTCTTCCCGATGTTGGAGATAGTGCCCTCAGAGTCAATTATTGGATCACAGGCACGTGATTGCAATGATTGAGGGAGGACCTGTCCCAGTAGGACAGTCTTACTCGAGATGATAGTATGCTATCTGGTTTATCTTTATCATCGTGTACTGCTTTAGGTGACCTTACAGGTCGCTATTGCACGTTGATAGAGCCCCTAGGATTCTTGCTTGACTGCCAGCAGTATGAGGGCAATCATATACGTGGGAGCTGGTAGTCTATAAGCACATCCTTAAATGGTCCCTAGTCGTGGGAGTTTCGAGACAGGGCATCGATTCTCCAGAGTAGACTAGTGTATACAGTCGAGACCCCGACGAGGGGCGGTGGCCGGTCTCACAAGCCATTGGTGTCAGTTGGTTCACCTATGATGTATACAGGTGCTCATTGGGTTATGAGTACACCGGACAGGACTCGCCTGGAACCTGCTAGTTGGTCTTATACCTGACGTCAGATAGCAGTTCCCTGGTGACATGTGTACAGGTTAGTTCATCGACCTGAGATCGTCATTTGTCTCGTGTGAGTTCCCACTGTGCTTTGATTACTACCCTACCACGGCTCAAAGGAGTCGTGCAAACAGGTTTTAGTTGGGTACAGTCCCGAGCCACATGGAGGCAGTGAGCGGGTCTGTAGGGATTCGTCTCTCCCGGTATTGGGGGTGAGGTCGTACTGTGTCTAGGAGAGCCATTACACAAAGTCCTCGGCCGAGGCAGGAGATTTACTGGTAGGTATTCCAGTAGTATCTCAGGGTGTTCTGGGCTACACTCCGACACGACTTGTACCGCTTTTGGGGGTATGACTTTTACCAACCCCCTAGGCCCGCCATGCGATACTCATAGACGAACGGACCGGACTGTACGGATATTGTCACTGACAGGCTCAGTAGGGTGTCAGGATGAGGTCGCTCATCGACGTCCCTTTTGGTCAATAGCTGGTGGCCCGTCACGTATTGGCTAATACCTCTGACGTGCTAGTGGTTAAATCCACAGCCATAGTATTGACGAGTCTTTAGAGTCCACCACACAGACAGTTACTCAAGTTTCGGGCGAAACGCTGTAGAGGCCATATGGAGATATGGCAGGGTCCGATCAGATACGTGCGGTATTGCACGGATCAGGATCGGACGGTTTGTACTAGAGGCCGTATAGATATATGGCACGGTTCGATCAGATACGTGCGGTATTGCACGGATCAGGATCGAACGGATACTACTAGCCGGCTTTGGTTTAAGCCGGATCCTAGTTTAGTACAGTGTAGATTTTGTCTCATTGCATTTGTATCCGGTCGGAATACAGATGCGGGTGTGTATGCACAGTATCGGGGTTTTCCTGTAATTTATTACGGGACCAGTTTTTTGCAGTTGCCAGTTTGCATTCCGTTCCGGCCGGTTTTCCTTTGTTCTTTCCCGGCCGGACTTTTCCGATGGAGGGGGTTATTTGCAAGTTTGCAAATAACATTTGTGGAGGGGGTTTTCTTGCACTTGTGGCATTATGACAAGTTAAGCATCTTTGCTTTTTCATGATGGCTTGCTTTTTGAGATTAGATGGTGATTAGAGTTGATTTGAATGGATTTGACCTTGTTATCATTCCTTTTGGATGTGGTCACCCCCTTGCTTTTACTACACTCACCTCCCTTCTTGTTATGGTTTGATATTCCTTTCCTCTACCATTCTCTCTAGATGAGAGAGGCTTCACTTGAGAGAAAAAGAATGAGAGAGTTCATTTTTGTTATGTGAGGAATTCTTATCTCATCTTCTTCTTGCTAGAAAATTGAAAGCACCAATTTTCTTTACCTCTTCCTCCATCCATCAATGGCAACTACATAAACTCCAAAAGACAAAGTTTCTACCCTACACATTCTACAGCAAATCTTGGGCACGTCGACTTGCCAGCTTCGTGCCCGAGTTGCTTCGGTAGAGGTGGGAGCCCGTAAAAGATGCAGGCGATGTGGTGCCCTTCCGGCAAGGAGGCGACGACCGGAGTTTCCGCAGGAGATCGGGACGATGACGAGAAGACCGGAGGACTCGGATCACTCGGTATATCTCTCACCCTTTCTCTTATTAGCTAGTATCGGTTAATGGTTACGATCCGGGTATATTGTCCGCGGTAGCGCCAGTTTAAAGTTATGAAAAATTTTGATTCCGCATTTTGGCCTCGGATAGACGGCCGCGGCGCTACCGTGGAGCAACATGGTATCAGAGCCACGCCATTAACCTAGTCTAGCTTGTTCAAGTGTGTTTTACGTTTCCGATCGAACAAAAAATTCCAAAACCGCGTTTTCTTTACATCAGTTTTCTGTCGATTTTTTCTGGGCTCTAAAAATTTTTCAGGTTGTGGAAAACTGATGTACTGATAGTCGTAAGAACACTGGAAAAATTTGGTGCCATGATCTTTCCGTACGACCGCGGAACCGCGGCCTTGACCCCCCTTTGGCCGCAGTTCCGCCGCAGGAATGTGGGTTCATGTCGTCATTTCTTTGCAGTGGGCTTGTGGGCTTAAGATAGGGGTTTTGGTATACTTTGTTTGGGCCCAGATTTTCTGTGTGTGCTACAGTAAGTGCTTGGGGGCCCACTTGGTAATTTTGATCGATCGGATATTTTAAACACATTGGTTCACAGTATTTACATTATATCTGCGACCGTGAATGTCACTTGATCGGTAAATCCTGTCTAACTGCTATAGCCCGGTTAGACGGATATGATTTTTACGTTGATGTTCTGTGTATTGCTGTGATGTTGCGGATCGGTCGTGGGGGATAGCCTGGATGCAATGTTAGTACAGTTTTGTTTTATATGTACATTTGATATTGCGGGGCGATCGTCCGATATGTGGACTGCCGTCACTGCCTGTTTGTATTATTCTTTTGGGGCACGACCTGGTTGCGGTCGATGTACCCGTTGTATGTATATTTTACTTTCTGTACTAGGATTGCCCCGCGGAGGGGTGCACGGATAGCCGGGTTCTAGAGGGCAACGAGCCCGCATCTCATGGCATTGAGACGGAGGGGGCTTTACTCTAGAATTGGCGGGCTATTCGCCGCACTCGTAGGGGGTACAGGTTGCCCAAGAGGGCTGCCCGAGTTGCCGGATTCCGTGAAGTGCTGGGTGGTCCATTCACGTTGCTGAAGGGGGCTGCCTCGCTTCAGGTTTTGGCGGGTGACTTGCCGCGCCCGTAGGGGTCTAGGATTTCATTGCACAGGCTATCCACACGACCAGGGGAACGTCGGGTTTCAGCAGCGGTTCTGTGAAACCCGGGGATCCCAGATATCTGTATTGTTCTGTGATGCTTTACATTTCTGTGATGTTGCATTTTATCACGCCTTGAGCGAAATATTATATATTGATATATATATTAGTAGATGTTGTATATGTTTTGCATCCGCGCTAGTCCAGTCCCCGCTCTGTTGTTAGTTAGCTAACCTAACGGGTGATGACGGGACCCAGTGGCGAATGCGGATGGCATATACGTACGTCAGTATATTTTCGTTCTTTTGTGGTGTGATCAATTGATGGGACTGCGTTGATTCGGATCAATGCAAGATTAACAAACCTATTATGATGTTGTTGGAATATTTTTCAAAAAGCTGTTATTGCAACGACGTTCACTTTTGTTTTGCATCGTGGTATTCAGTTGGAATATCCTGCTCCTCAGTCGACGAGGCAAGGGCCGAGATCCCTTCACCGGGAGTGACCCCTTGAACAAAAGTTTGCGTCAGGGCAATAACATCACTATAGCCGACTACTTTTTGCTTTGCATCGTGGTATTCAGTTGGAATATCCTGCTCCTCATTCTACGGGGAAAGAGCCGAGATCCCTTCACCGGGAGTGACCTCTTTAGCAAAGGTTTTCGTCACTATATTTTTATAAAAAGTTATCTGATTCCTTCAAAGATATCAAGTTCATTGCATTAAAGGTTTTTCTCCAAAAACCAGCCGTAGCCCTCCGTCATTTCAGATTAGTATTGCTTAGTATTCGTGCTACGTATGTCGTGCTCAGCCGAGGCGTAGTGTGCGGTAGCTCTGTAATGCTTTTC
Organism: Agapanthus africanus; assembly: GCA_030015575.1. Taxonomy (NCBI): domain Eukaryota; kingdom Viridiplantae; phylum Streptophyta; class Magnoliopsida; order Asparagales; family Amaryllidaceae; genus Agapanthus; species Agapanthus africanus. The sequence continues at coordinate 108,034,103 of CM057348.1, forward strand.
TGTCTTATGGATATGTGATTGGTTAGGACAGTCGTACGGTCATTTTGGCTCAGTCAAGGACTCGTGCGGGTGGGTCTAATGCAATCAAGATAATGACGGGTTGAACTTGACTAGGATCCTTTGATATGTTGGCTCAGTCAAGGTCACTTGGGTCCTAGGGGTAAAAACCTACATCGGGAGTTTCTAAAGAAATTGAAACTTGCCAGGCATGCGCATACCTTCTGGAGTGTGGTGACGTGAGTGGATTCCGTCATGTTGTCATGCGATGATAGTTGGATCCCGATTCTCACTGATGAGTTGGTTTACTCCTCGGGTGATCCCGGCTAATTCTTCTTTCAGGTTTGGGGAAGAATTTGACGTTACAGTGGGAGGTTTCCTGATTAGATAAAGTGATAACCATTCTGATCTAGGTTAGAGTGCACGCTGAGTGTTTCTTTTCTCTCTCTCTCTTTGGCAGCGACCATTGACCCGATCCTACACTATGACTCAGTGACCAAGTTGACCGAACCTTCTTATAAGACTGGCTTTTGGATTGTCAGAGTTGCAAACCTCATTGCCACTCCTACTTTTACCCTTTTCTCCAGGACACCCCGTATTACTACGAACGTCCACTTCCATTGGACAAAAGCATCGTATGGTTATATACGAGCTCGAAGGAATTCGAGGATGGTTTCCGGTTCTGGAGAAAAAGAATAGGACTATTCAGTTGTCTTTTCCTTTTTACCTTCTCTCAGGTTGCGAGTACTCCTTGGTTTAGGAGATAGTACACCTATTACGCAAATTGGATAGTCTTCTTCCAAACCATAGGCAGGTGCCGACCGGTAGGTAATGAAGAAAACCAATTAGCATAGACGGTGTACAGAAGGTATTAAGTTAAGACAAAGAAAGGGATTAGTAAGAGGGCAAAGTAAATTGCGACTGCTATTCACGACCGAACCAAGTATTTCTTCGCCAATCCTAAATCACCTTTGTATTTCTCCAGGACACTCCGTATCACTACGAAGATACCAAGTTTATTTGGATACTCCATCGTATGGTTATATACGAACTCGAAAGGAACTTGTTCCAGTTCGGGGATGGATTCTGGTTCAGGAGAAATAGGAATAAGATTTATTCGGTTGTCTTTTATCTTCACCTTCTCTCGCATTGCGAGTGCTCCTAGGATTAGGACAGTACACCCATTATGCTTATTGGATAGTCTTCTTCCAAACCATAGGCTGGTGCCGAACGGTAGGGGAGGAAGAAAACCATTTGGCCTAAAGGGGTGTGCAGAAGGTAATGACTAAAGACATATAAAGGGATTTGGAGAGGTAGCAAAGAGATATACGGTTACAGTTGTGAATCTGGATAATGGAAGAGGCATTACTAGGAATACCCAGATACCCCAATCGAAACATTTCAATGTTTCAGTTTCACTGTGTATTGTTAAAGGAAAACTGATTTCCCAATTAGATACTTACTCCAGGGTATGTATTTACCAGGTATGATTCTCACATCTGTATGGTTTTACAGATGATGAGTGGGAGTAAGTTATTGGGAATTAGGTGATCATCCTCATTATATCGGAATTCGTTGTAATTGGTGATATTTGAGGAAGTCACCTGGGTTGTTTGCCGGACGGCAAATATTCGGTTTTGAATATCCGTTGTTATGCACCAATTTCAAATTGATATATCTGTACGTTTATTTTCATAGAGTGAGATATACCTTTTTGAAATTATGTCTATGACATTTACCTATACCGGTGGATGGTTAGGTAAGGAGCATTAAACAGCGGTGTAATTCTTCTTAACCATAAGTACAGTTTTCAACCTACGACACACAGTGAATGAGTCGCTAGACTCAGGGGACTTATACAGAGTATTGTATATTGTCCAGTGTCCATTAGGACAGAGGGGTTGGTCCTCGTACTATATTCTGTTTACTTATGACTTCTCTAGTTCTTAGACATGTGTTTTGTAGAAATGCAAGGTCTAAGTTTTGAGGAGTTATAGGTATAAGAATAAAGTAGAGAACCAGATATTGCAAGTATCAGGATTCTTCAAGGTGATCGAAGATGTAGATACTTGTGTATGGTATTCAGTTGATAGTAATGAGAGCTTGCTTCTCTTTCAGGTTACTCATAATTGGAAGCATTCCTAAGTTGAGTAACGCTGATCGGCCTCCTTCCATTTAGTTGACATGCACTGGTGACAGCTGCATGTTTTGGATCTGGTTCAATTAAATCAGTGCCTCTGTTTCTGTATTGGATATAGATTAGTTCATATCTTGACATTGTTAAGATACGGGGAGTTGTCCGGCTTATGCTTAAAACCATACTCTGGATAACTCAAGGCACGTTTCTGTAATGGTTGTTTGTGGGTTGACCCAGGCTATGACGAGGGTTGACTTTCTACCATCTGAAAGATCAATAGTGATATTGTTCTTGACTCGCCACATTTTTAAAAGAAATGGATTTTTTTAGAAAACAGTAGTGGGAGTATGGTAGAACTGGAAGTGATTCCAGAACCGCAAACGATTACTGAAGATTTGATAAGAACCTAAAGATTCAATCTGATTTGACATTCCATTGGCCACTCCGCAGATAAAGAGGGTAACCTCAGGCACCCGAGAGGTACTTCGGTATGCTCAAGGACGGTGGCAGGGAGGTTCTTGTTTACCCAGACTTGCCATTGCTGTTGTTCCAGACTGTAAGACCCGGAAGGAGGATGAGTATAGCATCATTCTAAACTGGCTTTAGAAGTGTACGTCTATATGACTCTTCCAGAGGGTTGTCGTAGTCAGTGGGAGCAACGGAAGCACAGTAGGCAAGAGGCTTATGTCTATTTATAGACTTAAGCAGATATAGCGGAGATAGATCATCTATTTCTGATATGACAGTCATAGGTTTGATTTCATCAGAATAGGGGATGGATCTGTTAAGAAGGTAGTAGGGTGTGATGTCCTGGTATTAAGATGACATACACAGAGTAGGAAGTGATATTCCTATACTACGATCGGTTATACTTTGGTTGTCACACAGTGGTTTCTCCATATAGGACTTGGATATTATATCAGACATTCTGGTTACTAAATCTATGATTTTAGATCTAGATTTGGGTGGTTTCCTAATCTGGGTACTTTGACAAGCATTCTATGAGTATTTAGAATGGATGACTCTTAGCACGGTAGTGTACCTGCAGGTGATGGAGTCACCCTCTCTAAAGGTGTCTTACAGACTAAAGGGGAGAGGGATACGCATAATTGGCAGATCACTTGCTTAGGCAATTGAGTCAATCATGAGATGTCAAGTACCACACCAGATGTTGTTCTTGCAGTTGGTGCAATATGTTGATATTGATCCAATTCTGGAGAAACAGTCGGAAGCAGTTTTAGAACATAAGTGGATGTTCTAGGGATTTGATAACGGCAGCCTCCTTTGGGAGACAGTTATCATTCCAGGCATCCAAGGTGACCTGGATGGCAGAGTGGCTGTCAGAGTTATAGTTTTCCCTCTGACGAGGGGCAGTATTTTGGACAGGTGGTCCAGGGGATACTGAGGGAAAGGCATGGCGCAGGATACTGATTAAGTTCAGTTGACGATACAGTCTAAGAAGTTTGGATTTGGAGTTCATTTATGAGCTAGGTCCCATCAGATATCCAGACATTCCAAGACAGGTATTGCTCATTTCGGGAGATGGCTTTCTCCGCGAACTTGAGATATAGAGAGACATAGAAAGAAACATCAAAGCGGATCCACTCACTGAGGCTATTCTTCGAACGCAATAGTTTCGCAAACGAGCTTTGTGAGACTGACTAGTAGAGGAGTTGGGTGTTCGGTATCACACGGGCTGTGAGTATGCGACATCGCAATAATTAGCCTTGAGTGCAAGTGGGAGATTGTTGGAGATAGTGCCCTCAGAGTCAATTATTGGATCACAGGCACGTGATTGCAATGATTGAGGGAGGACCTGTCCCAGTAGGACAGTCTTACTCAAGATGATAGTATGCTATCTGGTTTATCTTTATCATCGTGTATTGCTTTAGGTGACCTTACAGGTCGCTATTGCACGTTGATAGAGCCCCTAAGATTCTTGCTTGACTGCCAGCAGTATGAGGGCGATCATATACGTGGGAGCTGGTAATCTATAAGCACATCCTTAAATGGTCCCTAGTCATGGGAGTTTCGAGACAGGGCATCGAATCTCCAGAGTAGACTAGTGTATACAGTCGAGACCCCGACGAGGGGTGGTGGCCGGTCTCACAAGCCATTGGTGTCAGTTGGTTCACCTAAGATGTATACAGGTGCTCATTGGGTTATGAGTACACCGGACAGGACTCGCCGGGAACCTGCTAGTTGGTCTTATACCTGACGTCAGATAGCAGTTCTCTGGTGACATGTGTACAGGTTAGTTCATCGACCTGAGATCGTCATTTGTCTCGTGTGAGTTCCCACTGTGCTTTGATTACTACCCTACCACGGCTCAAAGGAGTCGTGCAAACAGGTTTTAGTTGGGTACAGTCCCGAGCCATATGGAGGCAGTGATCGGATCTGCAGGGGTTCGTCTCTCCCGGTATTGGGGGTGAGGTCGCGCTGTGTCTAGGAGAGCCATTATACAAAGTCCTCGGCCGAGGCAGGAGATTTACTGGTAGGTATTCCAGTAGTATCTCAGGGTGTTCTGGGCTACACTCCGACACGACTTGTACCGCTTTTGGGGGTCTGACTTTTATCAACCCCCTAGGCCCGCCATGCGATACTCATAGACGAACAGACCGGACTGTACGAATATTGTCACTGACAGGCTCAGTAGGGTGTCAGGATGAGGTCGCTCATCGACGTCCCTTTTGGTCAATAGCTGGTGGCCCGTCACGTATTGGCTAATACCTCTGACGTGCTAGTGGTTAAATCCACAGCCATAGTATTGACGAGTCTTTAGAGTCCACCACACAGACAGTTACTCAAGTTTCGAGCGAAACGTTATAGAGGCCATATGGAGATATGGCAGGGTCCGATCAGATACGTACGGTATTGCACGGATCAGGATCGGACGGTTTGTACTAGAGGCCGTATAGATATATGGCACGGTTCGATCAGATACATGCGGTATTGCACGGATCAGGATCGAACGGATATTACTAGCCGGCTTTGGTTTAAACCGGATCCTAGTTTAGTACAGTGTAGATTTTGTCTCATTGCATTTGTATCCGGTCGGAATACAGATGCGGGTGTGTATGCACAGTATCGGGGTTTTCCTGTAATTTATTACGGGACCAGTTTTCTGGAGTTGCCAGTTTGCATTCCGTTCCGGCCGGTTTTCCTTTGTTCTTTCCCGGCCGGACTTTTCCGATGGAGGGGGTTATTTGCAAGTTTGCAAATAACATTTGTGGAGGGGGTTTTCTTGCACTTGTGGCATTATGACAAGTTAAGCATCTTTGCTTTCTCATGATGGCTTGCTTTTTGAGATTAGATGGTGATTAGAGTTGATTTGAATGGATTTGACCTTGTTATCATTCCTTTTGGATGTGGTCACCCCCTTACTTTTACTACACTCACCTCCCTTCTTGTTATGGTTTGATATTCCTTTCCTCCACCATTCACACTAGATGAGAGAGGCTTCACTTGAGAGAAAAAGAATGAGAGAGTTCATTTTTGTTATGTGAGGAATTCTTCATCTCATCTTCTTCTTGCTAGAAAATTGAAAGCACCAATTTTCTTTACCTCTTCCTCCATCCATCAATGGCAACTACATAAACTCCAAGAGACAAAGTTTCTACTCTACACATTCTATAGCAAATCTTGGGCACGTCGACTTGCCAGCTTCGTGCCCGAGTTGCCTCGGTATTGAGGTGGGAGCCCGTAAAAGATGCAGGCGATGTGGTGCCCTTCCGGCAAGGAGGCGACGACCGGAGTTTCCGCAGGAGATCGGGACGATGACGAGAAGACCGGAGGACTCGGATCACTCGGTATATCTCTCACCCTTTCTCTTATTAGCTAGTATCGGTTAATGGTTACGATCCGGGTATATTGTCCGCGGTAGAGCCAGTTTAAAGTTAAGAAAAATTTTGATTCCGCATTTTGGCCTCGGATAGACGGCCGGGGCGCTACCGTGGCGCAACACCCGAAGAGCCAAAGGCTGCCTAGTGCTTAAAACAGAAAAGTTAAGGCAGAAGCGGCTCAGGTATCAAGCCAACAAGAGGGCCATGACTCCGGCCAGGTGGAGTCATGTGAGATTCCAAGAGCAGAGTCATCCTGCGACGACGGCTAAGTCGGCCGTAAAAATCAACAATTCCTTCGAACCTCTAAAGTGGGTTCAGAAAAATGCCATGACCGCCAGAATCAAGAAGACAGCGGTCCAAACGTCGCTACAAAGAGACATGTCCCGGCCCCAACAGAAAAAGTGTGATAAAGTCTCTTCAAGGGTTTATCAGGCGCTCTGTGCGGCGCAAAAGCAGCGGGGCAAGTCCAGAAAAGTAGCGCCGACACCATTCAAGAACCTGGTCAGGCCAGCCGCCGATAATAAAAAGAGTGCCGGATATATTATCCATACGGTCTATATGGTGGGCGGGCGCCCCAGCGACAACCTTCGCAGCAAAAGCAAGGATGGGGCCACCACATCCCAAGCCCAATCTGGCTTGAATGTGGTTGCTGCTGCCCAAGAACAGCTACCGCCGCTGGATGATGAAAACCCTGTCGAGGAGGAAGATAGGCAGAAAGACTCCTCGGTCCATGCAGAGTGGAGATCGGACAGCGAGGAAGAGCCGACTTTCCGTCCCAGGACCGCGAAGCAAGAGATGCTTCAAGAGCTTCGAAAATAGCTCAGGAGCAAAGATAAAGAGATGGCCAAGCTCTATTCGAAGATTGACAACTTAACGAACGTTGTAATGCAGCTTACGGCTCAAATCACTCGAGCGCCTCCCAATCAAGCACAAGTCGCTACTAATCAGCCGGGTGATGACAATCCGAAGCAGCCAATGCCCATTCTTTGGGCCCAAGACCGGTCGAGCTGCATGAAAGCCGGCCACATTCCGCTTCTGGGGACGCCTTGGCCCCAGATAGCACTATCCCGCTAACACAAGATCGGATAATGGACATGGTCACCAGCAAAGTTAAAACATTGGTGGCTGAAGCTGAAGCTCAGAAAGAAATTGGCAATAGTGGGCGGCCATATCCCGCACAGTACGATTTAATCGAGTTCCCGAGCGGCTAAGTCATTCCTAAGTTTGGAAGATTTAACGGAATGGGGAATGCAAATTAGCACGCCGCCTACTTCAAAGCCTCGTGCGGAAATACAGGAGGCAATGACGCGCTCCTTCTTCGTCAGTTTGTCAACAGCCTGACCGGTGTCGCCTTCGACTGGTACGCTGTTGGGGTAAAAATTTACACCCCGGTTGACCGAGTCAAAGTCAAGGTCAACCCCCAACCTAGGTGGGCCCAAGCCCAGGTCAAGCGGGCCCATGCCCAAGTCGAGTCCATGGCCAGCCTCCCAATGCCAACAACAAAATCATGTAATAAATAATTTTTATGTAATTGTTTATGCATGAACGTAAACAAAATAGGCATAAAGCCAATATTTTGTAAGCCCATGGCTTATGTGCAAAAATGAAATGGCACATGAGCCATGGGATGGCTAAAATGCCATTTTGTAAAGCCCAAGGGGCTATATGTAAATATGTAAGCCTATAAAAGGCAACATGATGATTAAAAAAATATATACTTTTCATTCCCCCAAAAACTAGGGTTCTTTGTGCCTCCTGCTCCTTCTCCAAGGTTCTAAACCTTCTCATGTCTTTTGAATTAAATCAAGAGTTTTACTCTTTCTTTTCCAAAACTAAGTAGTTTTCCACCACAAAACCCACAAATGGGAACTCAGATCTCCCATCAGATCTCAAAAAGGAGTGATTTTTAAAATCTCCTACTTCTTGATCATCAAGATCCAGCCAACAGAGGAGGAAGAGGAAGAACCCCTTTCATCAACCAAAACATTTTAGGAGTTTAACTCCATATATTCACATATATATATATAATAAATATTTTCTTTCTGAAGTATAGCTTCTGGTTCTGGGACTAAAAGCCCCTTTGTCTCGCCAGCGCCTAGCGCTCGAGCGCAAAACGCCTACGTGCCGACACGTAGCGCGCTTGCGCTCAGGCGCACGGCGCTCGAGCGCAAAGTGCCCATATGCCAACACGTGGCGCGCTTTCGCTCAGACGCACTGCGCTCGAGCGCAAAGCGCCCACGTACCGACACGTGGCGCACTTGCGCTCAGGCGCACTGCGCTCGAGCGCAAAACGCCCATATGCCGACACGTGGCGCGCTGTGCTCAGAGGCACTGCGCTCGAGCGCAAAGCGCCCACGTGCCGACACGTGGCGTGCTGCGCTCAGGCGCACAGCGCTCAAAGCGCAAAGCGCCCACGTGCCGACACGTGGCGCGCTTCGCACAGGCGCCCTGCGCTCGAACGCAAAGCGCCCACGTGTCGACACGTGGCGCGCTTGCGCTCAGGCGCACTACGCTCGAGCGCAAAGAGCGCCACGTGTCGACACGTGGCGCGCTTGCGCTCAGGCGCACTACGCTCGAGCGCAAAGCGCCCACGTGTCGACACGTGGCGCGCTTGCGCTCAGGCGCACTACGCTCAAGCGCAAAGCGCCCACGTGTCGACACGTGGCGCGCTTGCGCTCAAGCGCAAAACGCCCACGTGCCGACACGTGGTGCGCTTGCGCCTGAGCGCACAGCACCTAAGCGCACAGCGCTCAAGGCGCTGGCCCCACGCATCCTTTGGATGCCTTTTCCCCTCTTTCTTTTATATATACATATATACATATATACATATATATATATACATATATGCATACATATGTTTACACTCACATACACCACGACACTGTCCCTATTAGAAAAAAAATTTCTAACGGGGCGTTGCCCCGTACCCCGCAAGGGGGCTGCTAACCCCTTGATTCCCAGCCCGCTATCCGGGTAGCAGGACCCCCGTAAAAACTCTGCGTGGCTCCTGATATATTTAAAACCCCCCTCCAAAACAAAACACACGTATACTGCACATTGAGTTCGCATGACCAGCTTAACCCGTTAATCGGAGGTTCCCTCGCCCCAAAGGCTAGGGGTAATTAACGGCAGCTTAGTCCGTGGCTGCCGGATATTCGGATCCCCACAATCATTAAACCCCAGCCTACCCTAGGCAGAGGGAATTTGTAGTACGCCTGACAAGCGCGCGCGTATTCCCATCTCAATAGGGTGACGAAAAACACCTTACAGATTCTTGCACGCCCGGTGGGACCAATCTCTCCTCCCATATTTCGGGTTGAGCATTCATGCGAACTCAATCATTATACATATCTGTATTTATACTAAAATAATGCTCTTTCATGCAGATTTTCAAACAATCACCTTCCGACGATGTCTTCGATGATGAACTCAGCTCCCGTCTCCTACACGATGAAGATAGACTCCAGGACGGTCCTTCCGGCCAGTCTCGGGCGACAATGGGAGGATCCACTGCTACCATTCGGCTCTATTATATTCATACCTGTTGGCGCCATCCCGGCTCCTCAATCCCCGGTGGCAGACAAACCGGTCTCGAAAGGCTGGAGACCAAATGTGGTAGTCTCGAGGGCGCCCCAACCCAAACGCAAATCTGTTTCCGAACGACTCTCCATCGCTCTAGCTGGGGGCAAAGCCATCAACGTCTACAAGGCAGTGGGGCATCTCAGGCAAGCTCCAGCAAAGAAGGATGTCCGCCAAGCCCTCAAAATCAAGAAGCTGAGACAGAAAAGGCTCAGGTACAGAGCCAACAAAAGGGCTAGGGCTCCTGCCAGGCTGAACCTCATGAGGTTCGAAGAACAGGGTTACCCCGCCAAAGATGAGGAAATGGCTGGGCATGTGGTCCACACTGTCTACACGGTGGGCACGCACAGCAAGAGCAAGGACGGGGCTACCACATCTCAAACCCAATCTGGCTTGAATGTGGTGGCCGCTTCCCAAGAACAGCCGCCTCTGCTGGGTGATGAAAACCCTCTTGATGAGGATGATAGGCGGAAAGACCCTTCGGTCCATGAGGAGTCGGGCTCGGAAAGCGAAGAAAACCCGACTTTCCGTCCCAGGACCGCGGAGCAAGAGCTGCTTCAAGAGCTCCGAAAGCAGCTCAGAAACAAAGACAAGGAGATGGACAAACTCTACTCCAAAATCGATGACTTGACGAATGTCGTGATGCAGCTCATGGCCCGAATTGCCTCTCAGACGCCCAATCAAGCGGAGGGCTCTGCTCGTGAACCGGGAAATGGTGTCCCAAAGCAGCCGATGCCTATTCCCTCAAATCCAAAAGTGGGCGAACTACATGAAAACCAGTCGCATCCTATCTCGGGAAATGTCTTGGCTACCGATGACAGTAGCCCGCTAACTCAAGATCAAATCATGGATTTGGTTGCCAACAAAGTCAAAACATTGGTGGCCGAAACCGAAGCGTAAAAAGATATCAGCAGTAGTGGGAGACCATATCCTGTTCAGTATGATCTGGTAGAATTTCCTACCGGCTATGTCATCCCCAAATTCGGAAGATTCGATGGGACGGGAAATGCGAATCAGCATATCTCCCACTTCAAAGCCTCATGCGGGAATACTGGGGGCAACGATGCGCTTCTCCTCCGCCAGTTCGTTAATAGCTTGACCGATGTTGCTTTCGACTGGTACGCGAGCATACCGGATGGCTCCGTTACTACTTTCGTCCAAATGGAATCTTTTTTTCGACAAAGATTCATGAGCGTCAGCGATAAGATCACCATTGCCGAGCTCGTAAGGACCAAGCCCAAGAACAAAGAAAGCAGCACGGATTTTATAACCTGATGGCGCAATCTCTCCGTCAAATGCGAACCACCGATAGAGCCGGACCAATCTGTCAGTCTCCTCGTCGTAAATCTCAACAATTGGATGGCCCCGTTTCTATGCACCGCGGGTCTCAAAACATTCCAAGAGCTGACCAGGAAAGTTCAGATGCTGGAGCGCTCAAAACAGGAGTCCTCCTCGGATTCCCAAAACAACAATAGGTCCTGGAGAAACCGAAAGGACGATAATCGCAAAGGCGGAAACTCCGATGATTCTGAATCTTTCAAAACTTCGGCTAACCGAAATAAGCAAGGGATGAGCGGGCCTAGCGCCAACCAGCCTCGGAAGCCAATGTTCGGAGAGGGAGGAGAATCTCCACTGAAAGAGAAGTTGGATAAGGTCTATTCCTTCAGAAGGGACAAAATCCGTAAAATATTCAAAGACGCCCTGAAGAACGGTCTACAACTGCCAGAGTCAAAAAGACCGCAGGAAGTGAATAGGACCGACGACCCCAAATACTGCCCCTATCACAGAGTGATAGGTCATGCCATTGAGGACTGCTTCGTCTTCAAAGATTGGGTCGAAAAGCAGTACAAGGCAGGAGAGATAGAACTGTCTAAAGGTGTGTTAACAAACAGTCCAGCTGCGACCGCCAATTTCATACAAACGGAGACCGAAGTTCTTCGTGAAACTAATTCTCTCAGACATCTGCCTTCCTCTGGGAACAATCGACCACCACGTCATTAAACTGGGAACAATTGACCACCACGTCATTAAACTGGGAACAGTCGACCTCTAAGTCGTTAAACTGGGAATATAAAAAAAATGTGTGTATATATAAAAAAATGTGTAAATAAAAGAAAAATAAAGAAAAGTCTAAATGATGGGGCAACTCGCAATAAAAACCAGCGAGTAAAAATGAAAATGAAAATAAAGCCGAAATGATGGGGCAACCGCGAATAAAAGCCGAAATGATAGGGCAATCGCGATTTTCGCGATAAGAAAAGCTGAAATGATAAAGCAATCACGGTAAAACAAAAAAAAATAACAAAACAACAACAAAAAAAACAGCGGCGAATGATGAGTCGCTCCTGGTACCATATTCCAGTGCAGCGATGCAGACGCCAACCAAAATCCAATTTTTCAAAATTCTCCCGGCCCTACGGCCAGTCCCCAAATTGACTGCCGTATACAATCCACGGGCTCAAATAATTCTCAGCATACCCATGCCCCACCACAATCACCAGTTATGCGGCTGGTCTCCGCCTTTGGAATTATGCTCCATTGAGAAGACCCACTCATGTGTCCTCACGATACATGAGGAGAACAAACCTTTGTGGGATCCTTACGACTCACAAAGGGAAAACACACTTAGGAGTCCTCACGACTCCTAAGGAGAAAATACACCTGCAGGATCCTTACGACTCGTAGGGAGAAAATGTTTTATGGGACCCTCACGGCCCATAAAATTGAAAAGTCTTAGGGGATAAGGATTTAAACCTGTCTCCTAAGCCATCGCTCCCCAATCCCCAAGTGGCAAATGATGAGTCGCTCCTGGTACCATATTCCAGTGCAGCGATACAGACGCCAACCAAATTCCAAAACGGCGAATGATGAGTCGCTCCTGGTACCATATTCCAGTGCAGCGATGCAGACGCCAACCAAAGTCCAAATCCCATACCCCAATGGCGAATGATGAGTCGCTAATGGTACCATATTCCGGTGCAGCGATGCAGACGCCGACCGAAGTCCAAATCCCATACCCCAATGGCGAATGATGAGTCACTCCTGGTACCATATTCCAGTGTAGCGATGCAGACGCCGACCAAATTCCAGATCCCATACCCCAATGGCGAATGATGAGTCGCTCCTGGTACCATATTCCAGTGTAGCGATGCAGACGCCGACCAAATTCCAAATCCCATACCCCAATGGCGAATGATGAGTCGCTCCTGGTACCATATTCCAGTGCAGCGATGCAGATGCCAACCAAATTCCAAATCCAAATCCCCAAGTGGCGAATGATGAGTCGCTCCTGGTACCATATTCCAATGCAGCGATGCAGACGCCGACAAAGTCCCGAAATTTTTCCGGCCCTATGGTCTGGATCATACATCCTGCAAAACCGTATACAATTCACGGGCATAAAACAGTCCCAATCTCTCCAAAGAAAAAAATAATAAAAGGTATGTCCACAAGCAAAATGGGCACGGATGAAAACCTGAAAGGGCTCCGTGAGTAAAAACAGCAGGACTGCCGGCGAGTTTGTGAAAACCCGAATGGGCGCAAACTCGTGAGAAAGAGATGAAATGCACTCACAAGGTCCTCTCGACTTTGTGAGGAGAAAATTCCCGTGTGAGATCCTTACGACTCACAAAGGAGCAACACACTTGGGAGTCCCCACGACTCCCAAGGAGAAAATACACATACGGGATCCTTACGACCCGTAGGGAGAAAATGCTTTGTGAAACCCTTACGGCTCACAAAATTGAAAAGTCTTAGGTGATTGGGACTTAAAACCTGTCTCCTAAGCCATCGTTTCCTAATAAACAAACGCAAATGATGATTCGCTCCTGGTACCATATTCCAGTGTAGCGATGTTGATGCCAAACAAAAAAAAACAATTCCTAAATCCTCTCATGGAAAATGATGATTCGCTCCTGATACCATATTCCAGTGTAGCGATGCTGATGTCAACTTAAATCAAGTCAAACCAATAACCTCTACGGCGGAATCATGATCCGTCCCAGAATTTACCCCGTATCGAAATCATGCTTCGCCTCGGTGTATCTGCCTTCCCTGTCGGAATTATGCTTCGGCTCGGAATCAACCAACGACCTCCTTGTCGGAATTATGCTTCGTCTCAGAATGCACCCCATGTCGAAATGATGCTTCGCCTTGGTGTATCTGCCTTCCCTGTCGGAATTATGCTTCGGCTCGGAATCAACCAGCGACCTCCTCGTCGGAATCAAGCTTCGCCTCGAAATCAAGTCAACCAGCAAGCTCTGCGTCGGAATCATGCTCCATCTCAGAGTGTACACCGTGTCGAAATCATGCTTCGCCTCGGGATATCTACCTTCCCTGCCGGAATTATGCTCCGCCTCGGAATCAAGTCAACCCGACACTCCGCGCCGGGGAAAATTCGATCAGCGACACTCCGTGCCGGGGAAAAGTCAACCACCGACACTCCGCGCCGGGGAAAAGTCGATCAGCGACACTCCGTGCCGGGGAAAATTCAACCACCGACACTCCACGCCGGGGAAAAGTCGATCAGCGACACTCCGTGCCGGGGAAAAGTCAACCCGCGACACTCCGCACCGGGGAAAAGTCCATCAGCGACACTCCGTGACGGGGAAAAGTCAACCCGACACTCCACACCGGGGAAAAGTCGATCAGCAACACTTCGCGCCGGGGAAAAGTCGATCAGCGACACTCCGTACCGGGGAAAAGTCAACCACCGACACTCCCCGCCGGGGAAAAGTCGATCAGCGACACTCCGTGCCTGGGAAAAGTCAACCCGCGACACTCCGCGCCGGGGAAAAGTCGATCAACGACACTCCGTGCCGGGGAAAAGTCAACCAACGACACTCAGCGCCGGGGAAAAGTCGATCAGCGACACTCCGTGCCGGGGAAAAGTCAACCCGCGACACTCCGCGCCAGGGAAAAGTCGATCAGCGACACTCCGTGTCGGGGAAACGTCAACAAGCGACACTCTGCATCGGGGAAACGTCCAGCAAAGACACTCCGCATCAGGAAAACGTCCAACAACGACACTCCGCCTAGGGGAAACATCAACCAGCGACACTCTGTGCCGGGGACACGTCTACCAAATCGCTCCGGATCAGAGCGTCGACCGTCTATGTCACAAAACGGGCAGTGCAGGCTCCCCACAAATCGGGAACCAAATCACACCGGGTCAAGGAAACGTCTACCACGGACACTCCGACTCGGAGATGCGTCAAGCGTCGACCGTCCATGTCGCAAAAAGGGCAGTGCAGGCATCCTACAAAGCAGGAACCGGATCGCTCCGGGCAAGGGAAACGTCTACCACGGACACTCTGTCTCGGAGACGCGTCAAGCACCGACCGTCCACATCGTAAAAAGGGCAGTGCATCCCAAAAAGTTGGGACCAAAGCAAGTCGCCTCCACGCAAAAGAAGATCCATCAATTTCATTCACACGACACACATGTGCGGTGTGCATTCATTGATGGGGGGCAATTTGTTGGGGTAAAAATTTACACCCCGGTTGACCGAGTCAAAGTCAAGGTCAACCCCCAACCTAGGTGGGCCCAAGCCCAGGTCAAGCGGGCCCATGCCCAAGTCGAGCCCACGGCCAGACTCCTAATGCCAACAACAAAATCATGTGATAAATAATTTTTATGTAATTGTTTATGCATGAATGTAAACAAAATAGGCATAAAGCCAATATTTTGTAAGCCCATGGCTTATGTACAAAAATGAAATGGCACATGAGCCATGAGATGGCTAAAATGCCATTTTGTAAAGCCCAAGGAGCTATATGTAAATATGTAAGCCTATAAAAGGCAACATGATGAATAAAAAAATATATACTTTTCATTCCCCCAAAAACTAGGGTTCTTTGTGCCTCCTGCTCCTTCTCCAAGGTTCTAAACCTTCTCAATTCTTTTGAATTAAATCAAGAGTTTTACTCTTTCTTTTCCAAAACTAAGTAGTTTTCGACCACAAAACCCACAAAGGGGAACTCGGATTTCCCATCAGATCTCAAAAACGAGTGATTTTTAAAATCTCCTACTTCTTGATCATCAAGATCCAGCCAACAGAGGAGGAAGAGGAAGAACCCCTTTCATCAACCAAAACATTTTAGGAGTTTAACTCCATATATTTACATATATATATATATATATATATATATATATATATATATATATATATAATATTTCCTTTCTGAAGCATAGCTTCTGGTTCTGGGACTAAAAGCCCCTTTGTCTCGCCAGCGCCCAGCGCTGGAGCGCAAAACGCCTACGTGCCGACACGTGGCGCGCTTGAGCTCAGGCGCACTGCGCTCGAGCGCAAAATGCCCATTTGCCGACACGTGGCGCGCTTTCGCTCAGGCGCACTGCGCTCGAGCGCAAAGCGCCCATGTACCGACACGTGGCGCGCTTTCACTCAGGCGCACTGCGCTCGAGCGCAAAGCGCCCATGTGCCGACACGTGGCGCGCTGCGCTCAGGGGCACTGCGCTCGAGCGCAAAGCGCCCACGTGCCGACACGTGGCACGCTGCGCTCAGGCGCATTGCGCTCAAAGCGCAAAGCGCCCACGTGCTGACACGTGGCGCGCTTCGCACAGGCGCCCTGCGCTCGAGCGCAAAGCGCCCACGTGCTGACACGTGGCGCGCTTACGCTCAGGTGCACTGCGCTCGAGCGCAAAGCGCCCACGTATCGACACGTGGCGTGCTTGTGCTCAAGCACAATGCGCTCAAGCGCAAAACGCCCACGTGCCGACACGTGGCGCGCTTGCGCCTGAGCGCACAGCACCTAAGCGCACAGCGCTCAAGGCGCTGGCCCCACGCATCCTTTGGATGCCTTTTCCCCTCTTTCTTTTATATATATATATATATACATATATACATATATATATACACACATATGCATACACATGTGCACACTCACATACACCATGACACTGTCCCTGTTAGAAAAAAAATTTCTAACGGGGCGCTGCCCCGCACCCCGCAAGGGGGCTGCTAGCCCTCTTGACCCCCATCCCGCTATTCGGGTAGCGGGACCCCTGTAAAAACTCTGCGTGGCTCCCGATATATTTAAAACCCCCCCTCCAAAACAAAACACACGTACACTGCACATTGAGTTCGCATGACCAGCTTAACCTGTTAATCGGAGGTTCCCTCGCCCCAAAGGCGAGGGATAATGAACGACAGCTTAGTCCGCGGCTGCCGGAGATTCGGATCCCCACAATCATTAAACCCCGGCATACTCTAGGCAGGGGGAATCTGTAGTACGCCTGACAAGAGCGCGCATATTCCCATCTCAATGGGGTGACGAAAAACACCCTACATACGCGAGTATACCAGACGGGTCCGTCGTTACCTTTGCCCAAATAGATTCTCTGTTTCGGCAAAGGTTCATGAGTGTCAGTGATAAAATCTCTATTGCCGACCTTGTGAGGACCAAGCCGGGGAAGAATGAAAGCAACACCGACTTTCTCGCCCGATAGCGTAATCTCACGGTCAAGTGCGAACCGCCGCTGGAGCAGGACCAGTCTGTCAGCCTTCTCATTGGGAACCTCAGCAATTGGATGGTCCCATTCTTGTGTACAGCGGGCCTCAAGACATTTCAGGAGCTAACCAAGAAATTCCAAATGCTGGAACGCTCGAAGCAAGAGTCCCCACCGGACTCTCAGAGAGACAAAACTTGGAAAAGCAAGCGGGACGACAGCCGTAGAAGTGGGAGTTTCAGCTGTACCAATGTCTTCAATGCGTCCGACAATGAAGAAAAGCGAAGGGCGGGCGAACCCAAAACCAACCGGTCTCGAAAGCCATTGCTGGGAGGAGAAGGGACTTCCCTAGAGGAGAAAAAGAACAAGGTTTACTTTTTCAGAAGGGACAAGGTCCGCAAGATATTTAAAGATGCCTTGAAAAACGATCTACAATTGCTGGAGTCGAAAAGACCTCAAGAAGCGAACAGACCTCAAGAAGCAAAAATAACCGACAATCCCTTGTATTGCCCGTACCACCGAGTAGTGAGCCATGCAATCGAGGATTGCTATATCTTCAAGGACTGGGTCGAGAAGCAGTACAAGGCTGGAGAGATCGAGCTGTCCAAGAGTGTGTTGGTGAACAATCAAGTTGCAAGCACCAACTTTATACAGACAGAAGCTGAAGCCTTCTGGGAGCAGAAAGCCGAACCCGCTGCCCTGAGAAATGAGACCGACTCACCACAGCCTCCTTGGAGTGAGCACATATCTAATAAGATGAAGAAGATGCTAAAACTCCTTCAGAAAGAGCCCAGGACGGAATGGGAAGGGCAGAAGAAGCCTACCTTTCCAGCTGCCAATACGGCTCCATTAGGCTCAAAATCCAAAAAGCTCAAGAAGAAGAAAAGTGCAGCTCGGCGCGAAAAGGAGTCTGCAGGGAGATCGACCATTCAAAAATATATCGATTCCCTCGAAGAATATGAACAGAAGGAAAGAACTCTGATTCAGTTAAAGGAGTTCCTCCCTGTACGAGCGGCTGAAATTCTGGAGGAGTTAGAAGAAGACTCCAATGAAGAGATCCCAGTAGTGACCTGCTACGCCATCTATCTTGGCAGCGACTCTGAGGAGGAGCTCTGTTTGCCCGAAGAGGACGGGGAGCTCGGCACAAAGGCCAGCCAAATCCAGCTTAGAAGCGGCTGGGCTCTACCGCCAAATCAGGGCAATGCCCCAAAAGGGAAGGAAAAACAAGTCGCTAATGAAGAAGATGGCAGAGAACTTGCTCATGAAGATTCGAGTCCTTCCCCAGTAGACTATAATGTCTTGGCTCACCTCCGAAAGCTTCCGTCTCTCCTTAGCATCTACGATGCCTTGGTTCTATCTCAAGAGCTTAGAGATATTCTCATTCATGCTCTACAAAACCCTGAGCGGTATCAGGCTCGCTTTGCGGAAATTAATATGAAAGAAGCGCAGTACACTTTGCAAGCCGCCGCGGTCACGTTTAAGGATGAAGACTTGCTACTGGGAACGACTGAGCATAATCGGCCGCTTTACGTGACCAGGTACAGCGGCGGAGATCGGATTGATCGCATATTGATTGATCCGGGGTCCTCAGTGAACATCATGAAATTGCGGACACTGAAGAGTTTGTCAATGGACGTCCGACACCTGTCAAAGGAAAGGATTATCATTCAAGGCTTCAATCAAAATTGCCAGCAAGTTCTGGGGTCTATAACTTTGCCAATCAAATTCGGGGATCTGCAAACTGAAGCTAAGATATACTGATCGACGTCGACACGTCTTATAAGATTCTCTTGGGACGGCCGTGGCTCCACGATTACGGCATCGTCCCGTCAACTCTCCATCAATGCATGAAGTATACTAAAAATGGCGAAGAAAGACGCATTGACGAAGACGTCTAGCCGTTCGGTGTGCATGAAGTCCGATATGAAGATTCTCGGTACTTTATGAACCACCAAAATGCTAAGCCACAACTAACTGAGGATAGAGCGGCCCCAAGACTCAAAAGCAAGCATAGGCCGGCTGTCACTTTCAAAAGCAAAAACGTCCAAGTGCGCTCGCGTTTCGGTAGTGACACTGATGAGTCCGATGCTGGAAGTCCGTCATTCCGTAAAATTCGCCCTCGTTTCGGTAGCGATACGGACGAATCTGAAACTGAAAGCCAATCTAGCAGCAAAGTCCGTCCTCATCTTGGCAGCGACACTGAAGAGTCGGAAGAAAAGGACCTGCCTTGCAATAGCCGCGTAGATTGGACCCCCATGCAACAAGCGAAACTACGAGAGACCTTCGAAATTACAGAAGGGTCCCTAGCTGTCACAAGGGTGCCGGAGCAGATGTGCAAAGAGCTCGATGCATTGCCAGTCTCTACCGTGGACCGGCTAAAAACTTTCTACGTTCCCGGAAGGAAAAGTGGATAGAAGGGCATCATGTTTTATGGGTCAAACCCTGTTGTGCACCCAGACGATTTGTCTGTCGCGTGCCTTCCCTATGAGAGGGGCATAAGAGCCGTCCTCAATCCCAGATATTATGCGCCTGATATGAGGGAATATTTCAAAAGGTGCGGATGCCGGTTATATCAAACGGAGTCCGAAGCAAAATTTTATGAAGGGCTATGGCATCCGCCTCAGGCCCGAGCGTTCATCGATGGACGAATTCCAGATAGACAGGGCATAGGTTTCATCCAGCCTGATTCTAAGGCATGCGACATGATCCATATTAGGGAAGCCAGCGAAAGATCAAATGATGATGACGAGATAGCCGAGCCAGAAGAAGCTTCCCAAGAGCTCGAAGATGACGGGAAAGCAACCTTTGACGAGCTAACCGAGATTGACTTAGGAACGCCCGATAATCCAAGGCCGACCTATATCAGCTCACTCTTGTCGGAGGAAATGAAAGAGCAGATAATCGCCCTGATGCATGAGTTCGTCGACTGCTTCGCATGGACGTACAAAGAAATACCTGGCCTTCCCCCTGAAGTGGCCGTGCATAAGCTGGCTATATCTCCGGATGCTAAGCCAGTCAAACAAGCTCCTCGAAGAATCAGAAGGGAATTGGAAGAAAAGGTCATCGAGGAAACCAAGAAACTCATCGATGCCGGCTTCATCAGGGAAGAGAAATATGCGGACTGGATCGCATGCATAGTCCCAGTGAAGAAGAAAAATGGGCAGATCCGAGTTTGTGTCGATTTCAGGGACTTCAACAAGGCGTGTCCTAAAGACGACTTCCCACTACCGGTCATGGAAATGATGGTCGATGACACCTCAAATTACGAACTGTTCTCCTTTATGGATGGCTCGTCTGGATATAATCAGATCAAGATGTCGCCTGAGGATGAGAAACACACAGCATTTCGAACCCCGATCGGAATATACTGCTACAAGGTGATGCCGTTCGGACTGAAGAACGTAGGTGCCACATACCAACGGGCAATGACCAATATCTTCGATGACCTAATCCTTAAAGTCGTCGAATGCTATGTTGATGACTTGGTCATCAAGACTAAAGCCAAGGCCGATCACATCTAAGATCTTAGGACCGTTCTCACCAGACTAAGGGAGTATGATCTGAAAATGAATCCTCTGAAGTGTGCTTTTGGCGTGTCATCGGGAAAATTCCTGGGCTTCATAGTACGACATCGGAGGATTGAAGTTGACCCATCCAAGATAAAAGCCATCATGGAAATGCCCCCTCCAAAGGATCTGACGCAGCTGAGATATTTTCAAGGAAATCTTGCTTATATACGAAGGTTTATCTCAAATTTATCGAGGAGATGTAAGCCCTTCTCAAAGCTCATGAAGAAAGGAGCTCCTTTTGTCTGGGATGCCGAATGTCAAGAAGCGTTCGAAAGCATCAAACAGTACTTGTTGCACCCTCCAGTGCTGGCCGTTCCCATTTCAAATAAACCGCCGATTCTCTACACTGCCGCGTTAGATGAGTCACTCGGTGCGCTCCTTGCCTAGAACAATGAGGAGGGAAAAGAAAATGCCCTCTACCACCTCAGTCGAACACTATTCGGGGCGGAACACAACTATTCCCCAATCAAAAAGCAATGCCTGGCTCTGATATTTGCTGTGAAAAAGCTGAGGCAGTATCTGCTCGCTCATCGGGTTATGCTGATCTCTAGGGTCAACTCGCTCAAACACTTAATGACCAAAGCAAGCCTGGCCGGTAGAATATCGAGATGGGCTGACATGCTACTTGAATTTGACATAGTTTATACTTCTCAGAAAGCAGTAAAAGGGCAAGCTCTTGCTAACTTTCTCGCTGCGCATCCCATACCAGAAGGGTCACCACTCAATTACGAGTTACCCGATGAAGAAGTGACGCACCTCGAGAATGACAAGCCATGTTGGGAGCTCTAATTCGATGGAGCCTCATCGATAAGGGCCTCCAGTAAATCAAGCATCCCGGAGATAAAAGCAAGGATAGGATTGGTGTTCATCACGCCATCAATGGGAACCCTACGGCGTTCTTTTGCTCTCACCGAGCCTCGTACAAACAATGAGGCCGAGTATGAAGCTCTGATAGCTGGTTTGGAGCTCGCCATAGAAATGGAAATCCTCCAGCTACGAGTCTACAGTGATTCCTAGCTTATCGTCAACCAAGTAAGTGGCGACTATAAGATATACAAACCCGAGTTAGCTCGGTACAGAAGCCGAGTGGTAGAACTCATGAAACAGTTCACTCACATTGAACTAATGAGAGTTCCCAGAGCGTTGAATGGAAAGGCTGACGTACTCGCTCGCTTAGCCAAGGAGCTGGCTGATCCTGACATGGACGAAATTCTGATCACAATCAGGAGCCGGCAAATTCTACCCCCAGTCTCTCTATGAGAAGAGGAGAGCGCGGAACAGAAGAGTGGTCTTACAGAAGAAGCTTCGATCATCCAAGACAAGTCCGATTGGAGAGAGCCCTTCATAGAGTACCTCCGATACGACAAGCTGCCCGAAAGAAAACCTGCAAGGATTCAGCTGAAGAAGAGATCTCTCCGATATGTGTTTATAAATGACACGCTATACCGCAGGTCATATGACCAACTCTGGCTCAGGTGTCTGTCATTGGCCGAAGCCTAAAAGGTCATGAAAGAAGTTCACTCGGGAGTTTGCGGTGCTCACCAATCTGGCCCCAAGATGCGACTTCAAATTAAATGACTTGGGTATTACTGGCCCACCATGATACGGGATTGCAGAGAGCATGCAAAAAAATGTCATATCTGCCAAATTCATGGTGATTTCATTCACAAGTATCCCAATCCGTTGCATCCTACGGTGGCGTCGTGGCCTTCGAAGTTTGGGGCACCGACATTGTTGGCCCAATTGATCCTCCGTCATCCAAAGGCCACCGGTTCATATTGGCTGCAATCGACTACTTCTCCAGATGGGCTGAAGTTGTCCCGCTAAAAGAAGTCAAGACAGAAGATATTCTGATATTCTTCCAGCATAATATTCTATACCGCTTCGGTACACCAAGAAGAATCATTTCTGACAACGAGCCTTCTTTCAAAAGCTTCAAACTCTCAAGATTCGCTACTCAACACAAGATAGACTGGAGATATTTCTCCATCTATAATCCAAGAGCCAATGGGCTAGCTGAAGCCTTCAATAAGACCCTATGCAAGCTCCTGAGAAAAAAATGTTTCAGCCAACAAGAAGGACTGGAATCTCAAGCTTCACGAGGCGTTGTGGGCATATCGTACCACGCACCGTACTCCAACTCAGTCCACTCCATATTCATTACTTTTCAGAGTGGAGGCGGTCCTCCCCCTCGAAGTCGAAGTTCCAAACTTAAGAATAGCCATTCAGCACAAATTGACGGAGGAGGAAAACGTGCTCCTTCGGCTGGAAGAGCTTGACGCCCTCGAAGAAAAGAGACTCACGGTGCAGCAAAATATGGAGCTATACCGAGTCCAAATGTCATGGGCCTATAACAAGATGACTCATCTCCGCGCTTTCAAGAAAGGCGAATTGGTGTTGGTCCTTAAAAGACCGATCATCCCAAATCGACATACTAAGGGAAAATTCGAGCCAAACTAGGAAGGACCATACGTCATCGAGAAAGTGTTCGACAGAGGATCCTACCAACTAATAAGTGCCTAGGGAGAAAAGCCCATGCCACCTATCAATGGCCGATATCTCAAGAAATATTACACGTAAATGCTTCAAGCCGCAGGAGAATTGAGCACACCGGCCCTACGGTCTGGATCATACATCCTGCAAAACCGCATACAATCCACGGGCGTAAACGACCCCTATCTTTCCCAAGTCCTGCCGCTGAGACTACTTTTAAATTCCTACCAGTGACAAAAAACAAAAAAAAATTAAAAAAATTAAAAATTAAAAAATACGGTATGTCCACAAGCAAAACGGGTACGGATGAAAACCCGAAAGGGCTCCGTGAGTAAAAATAGCAGGACTGCCGGCGAGTTTTTGAAAACCCGAAAGGGCGCAAACTCGTAAAAAAAAAGAGATAAAACACACTCGCAAAGTCCTCTCGACCTTGTGAGGAGAAAATCCCTGCCTGAGATCCTTACGACTCACAAAGGAGCAACACACTTAGGAATCCTCATGATTCCTAAGGAGAATATACGCCTGCGAGATCCTCTCGACTCATAGGGAGAAAATGCTTTTATGAGACCCTTACGGCTCATAAAATTGAAAAGCCTTAGGTGTTAGGGACCCAAACCTGTCTCCTAAGCCATCGTTCCCCAACGGGAAACGGGAAATGATGAGTCGCTCCTGGCATTTCGCTTCAGTGTTAGCGGTGCTGATGCCGACCAAAAACCCAAATCCCAAGTCCTCCCGAGGCAAATGATGAGTTGCTCCTGGCATTATTCCAGTGCAGCAATGCTGATGCCAAACAAGATCCAAATTCCAAGTCCCCAAATGGCGAATGATGAGTCGCTCCAGGTACCATATTCCAGTGTAGCGATGCAGACGCCAACCAAAATCCAATTTCTCAAAATTCTCCAGCCCTACGGCCAGTCCCCAACTTGACTACCGTATACAATCCATGGGCTCAAATAATTCTCAGCATACCCATGCCCCATCGCAATCACCAGTCCAGCGGCCGGTTTTCTCCCTTGGACTTATGCTCTGTTTTGGAAGACCCACTCATGTGTCCTCACGATACATGAGGAGAACAAACCTTTGTGGAATCCTTACGACTCACAAAGGAAAAACACACTTAGAAGTCCCCACGATTCCTAAGGAGAAAATACACTTGCGGGATCCTTACGACTCGTAGGGAGAAAATGCTTTTATGGGACCCTCACGGCCCATAAAATTGAAAAGCCTTAGGTGATAAGGAGCTAAACCTGTCTCCTAAGCCATCGCTCCCCCAATAGGAAAAGGCAAATGATGAATTGCTCCTGGCACATGTGCTTCAGTGTTAGCAACGTTGATGCCTACCCTAACCCCAAAATTCCAAACTCCAATCCAAATGACCTCTAAGTCATTAAACTGGGAACGAGGGAAATTTCCTCATGGCAAATGATGATTCGCTTCTGGTACCAAATTCCAGTGTAGCGATACTGATGCCAAACCAAAACCAAAATCCCTAAATCCTCTCATGGCAAATGATGATTCGCTCCTGGTACCATATTCCAGTGTAGCGGTGCCGAAGTCAATCCAAATCACATCAAATCAGCAAAACAACCAATGACCTCCCTGGCAGAATCAAATTCCTCCTCGGAAACAAGTCAACATCATCCCTGACACCGCAAGAAGCGGAGCAAGTCAAATCCAGAACCGACCGTCCATGTCGCTAAAAGGGCAGCACCGACTGTCCAAGTCGCAAAAAGGGCATAACCGACCGTAGATGTCGCTAAAAGGGCAGCACCGACCGTCCAAGTCGCAAAAAGGGCAGAACCGACCGTCCATGTCGCTAAAAGGGCAGCACCGACCGTCCAAGTTGCAAAAAGGGCAGAACCGACCGTCCACGTCGCTAAAAGGGCAGCACCGACCGTCCAAGTTGCAAAAAGGGCAAAACCGACCGTCCATATTGCTAAAAGGGCAGCACCGACCGTCCAAGTCGCAAAAAGGGCAGAACCGACCGTCCACGTCGCTAAAATGGCAGCACCGACCGTCGAAGTTGCAAAAAGGGCAGAACCGACCGTCCATGTCGCTAAAAGGGCAGCACCGACCGTCTAAGTCGCAAAAAGGGCAGAACCGACCGTCCACGTCCCTAAAAGGGCAGCACCGACCGTCCAAGTCGCAAAAAGGGCAAAACCGACCGTCCACGTCGCTAAAAGGGCAGCATCGACCGTCCAATTCGCAAAAATGGCAGAACCGACCATCCACGTTGCTAAAAGGGCAGCACCGACCGTCCAAGTCTCAAAAAGGGCAGAACCGACCGTCCACGTCGCTAAAAGGGCAGCACCGACCGTCCAAGTCTCAAAAAGGGCAGAACCGACCGTCCACGTCGCTAAAAGGGCAGCACCGACCGTCCAAGTCGCAAAAGGGCAGAACCGACCGTCCAAGTCGTAAAAAGGGCAGTGCCAGCTTCCCAAAAGCGGAAACCAAATCAAGTCGCCTCCACGTGAAAGAAGATCCATCAATTCTATGAACACGACCCACGTGTGTGGTGTGCATTTATTGATGGGGGGCAATTTGTTGGGGTAAAAATTTACACCCTGGTCGACCAAGTCAAAATCAAAGTCAACCCCAAGCCAAGTGGGCCCAAACCCAGATCAAGTGGGCCCATGCCCGGGTCGAGTCCGAACATGAAGCGGCCGGCCTCCCCCCATGCCAAGATAAAAAATTTGTAATAAATAATTTTATTGTCTTTCTTTTATTTTATTTTACGAATGAATGTAAGAGAAATGGGCATAAAGCCAAATTTTTGTAAAGCCCATGGCTTATGTGCAGAAAGAAAGGCACATGAGCCATGGGATAGGCAAAATACCATTTTGTGAAGCCCAAGGGCAATGTGTAAAGTGTATAGCCTATAAAGGCAAGGATAATGAAAATATCTCAACAACTTTTTCTCTCTCCAAAAAAAAATCCAGATCTGTGATTTTCTTCTTCCTCAAGGTTCTAAAACCTTCCTTTTTTCTTTTGAATTAAATCAAGAGTTTTACTCTTCTTTTTATAAAACAAAATAGTTTTTCACCACAAAACCCACAAAGGGGAACTCAGATCTGCCATCAGATCTCAGAAAGGAGAGATTTTTAAAATCTCATACTTCTTGATCTTCAAGATCCGGCCAACAAAGGAAGAAGAAGGAGGCCCACCTCAAGAAACCCCACTTTGGGGAAGAACTAGAGCTCAAGGGAGAAGCCCTTCATCAGCTTCAAAACATCCTCGGAGTTTAACTCCTCATATACACGCACACACACACACACACACAAAATAATAAGTGCTCCTTTCTGGGAGTACAACTCCCATGCAGGGACCAAGTCCCTTCTGCCGCTCGAACGCCTACGTGCTGACACGTGGTGCGCTAGCGCTCTTGCACTCAGAGCCCTAGTGCCCAAAGCGCTAGTGCCCGAGCTCCCACGTGTTGACACGTGGGGCGCTAGCGCTCTTGCGCTCAAAGCGCTAGCGTCCGAGCGCCCACGTGCTGACACGTGGTGCGCTCGCTCTCAAAGCTCTTGCGCTCAGAGCGCTAGCGCTTGAGCGCCCACGTGCTGACACGTGATGCGCTAGCGCTAGAGCTCTTGCGCTCGGAGCGCTAGCGTCCAAAGCGTTAGCGCCCGAGCGTCCACGTGCTGACACGTGGTGCGCTAGCGCTCTTGCGCTCAGAGCGCTAGCGCCCAAAGCGCTAGCGCCCGAGCGCCCACGTGCTGACACGTGGTGCGCTAGCGCTCTTGCGCTAAAGCACTGGCGCTTTTCCCCACGCATCCTTTGGATGCCCTTTCCTTTTTTTATTTTTATTTTATATATATATATATGTATACACACACACTTTACAACACAATCCCTCTCAAAAAAAATTTGGGTCGGGGCGCTACCCCGCACCCCGCAAGGGGGCTGCTAGCCCCCTTGACCCCCAGCCCGCTATCCGGGTAGCGGGACCCCTGTAAAAACTCTGCGTGGCTCCCGATATATCCAAAACAAAACATACATACACTGCACATTGAGTTCGCATGACCAGTTTAACCCGTTAATCGGAGGTTCCCTCGCCCCAAAGGCGAGGGGTAATTAACGGCAGTTTAGTCCGCGGCTGCCGGAGATTCGGATCCCCACAATCAATAAACCCCCGTCTACCCTAGACAGGGGGAATCTGTAGTACGCCTGACAAGCGCGCGCGTATTCCCATCTCGATGGGGTGACGAAAAACACCCTACAGAACCGTTATGAGCCATACTTCGGTATGACTTATCAAGTTACTGGGGTCTGACGTATCTACCCCCAGACTCGATATGCGACATATCAGACGAAGAGACCGGACTGTACGGTATGTGTTAATTATAGGCTTCATGGCAGTTTGGACAAACTTTCTTGTTGATCTTCTAATCGCTCAATACCTGGGTAGCCGTTATTTCCATCTAATACCGCTGACGGCTTGTGGGTGACTGATGTGATCATCAGCTGCTGCTGGCGTATTGACGAGTCTTTAGAGTCCCACACAGAAGTTTCATAGCTCAAGCGAAATGAAGTAAGGCACATAGGTTGATATGTGCTGGGGGGCTTGATTAAATACGAGTATGTGATACCGTATTCTAATTTGGCAATAATTTGATATCAATTAGGTTATATATGATATAAGCGGATTATTGAATCAAGTGTTGATTTGATAATGTGATATACAGATTAATAATATTAGTCGGTAATATGTGATATAACCGGATTATTGAATCAAGTGTTGATTTAATAATATGATATATATTTATATTTGATATAATTATATATAACTAATATTATTGCTCACTAATTATTTTCTTATCTTTATATATATATATATATATATATATATTATGAAGTATGGTTGGTTTTTCTATTTTGTGAAAATAGAAATGTTGAGTTGGAAAATGGGAGATATTTGTGGAATGGGTGAAGCATGGCTTTTGATTTATTTTATTCATTTTCTATCACTATTGAAGCATGGCTCTAATATATTATTTGTGGATATTTGATGCTTCAATAAGTGAGTAGAGATCATACCATTCTACACTTGTTCATTTTCATACTTAGCTCATTTTTCTTCTCCTCTCCCATTATCCTCTTCTTCCTCCTCCATTGCCCTAACCCTCACATATGTTGTGAAACCTAAGGCATTAGGAGAATCCTAAGTGAGCTAATAACCCCTACTTCATCATCCTACTCTTTATTAGCCTTATAGTATAGAGTGTTTCCTTTACTAATCAAAAATTAGTGAAGAGGTAGCTTGGACTAGGGAGCTTCAAGGTGGATCATTTTCGACACGAAGATCGCGAAGGAAGCTTGTTCCTTCTTCAAGTGGAGCTACGAGGAGTCATAGGGACTACAACCCGGAGCTTGTGAAATGAAGGACTCGATCTACAAGGTTGTAATTTCTTTCACTTACTATAGTTTGCTTTTTATATTATCATAGAAACCTTAATAATCTAGTTAGATTCTAGGTTAGTGTTCCTTAACATCTTGAAAATTTGAAAATTGCATGCTTGATGTCGGTTTGAATCTTGTCGTGGTGCTAAAAAACACTTTCATTTATGTGCAGAGCACGTGTAAACTTTTGGGCTTACAAAAAGTTTAAAAGAAAAATCAGTAAAAATATATGTGGCTGATGGAATTCGAACACATGGGCTATGTCACAGCAGTGCAAGGCTTTACCAATGAGCTACAAGTTGTTTCTTGATGTTCTTAAATAAAACCAACATTTAAAGTATACATAGGCTTGCAAACTCCATTCTGTACTTTAACTTGAATTTTTTTTTGTACAATAAAAACAGAGTCGTTACATGGACTATACTAAGATTGTCACTTTCAGGCTTAATAGGGATGCAAACAAGTTTGCTTGTCGGTTTTCCTTTCGTTCAATACCTGGGTAGCCATTACGTACATCTAGTGCCGCTGACGTGCTTGTGGTTAAACCCACTGCCAGTGTATTGTTGAGTGTTTAGATTCCCAAACAGAGGATTTCCCAGCTTAGGCAAAACAATATAGTGTTCGTATTTTGATACGTACCTGGGTTCGATTAAATACGTGTTTTTGTACACGTACTTTTAATCGGACAGTTTATTAATACTAGCAGATTTGAAAGATAGCCAGGTTATCACATTTGGATAAAATGTGAGCTAGTATTATATATCTCTTTTTTCATATTCGTATTTTGACAGAATACGGTATTTATACGAATACGTGTTTTTGTATGAATACGTGTATTTGTGTCTTGATATAAATACGGGTATTTGTATCTAAATACAAATACGGGTATTCGTATCTGAATACAAATACGGGTATTCGTATTTTATATGAATTCGGGTATATGTATTTTGATAAGAATACGGGTGTATGGATTTTGTAGCATATACCTGTATTAGTTTATTTGCGTGTGTGTGTATTTATATATGTACATATACATATGTATATGTGTACAAAAAGATTTCTCTTTCTCTTCGCTTCTAATCTTTTCTAGTTTGTGGTGGATTGGTGTGGGCTTGTGACTCATCATGGTGAGTCACAACCCCACTCATTCACACAATAAAGAAAATATAAAATGTAATGAGTTGGATGAGAATGAGGTTAGATCTTTTTCTAGCAGCCATGCTCACTTGATCACCATGAGCTTCTTCTTCCTCTTGAGTTTTTAAAATGTGAAAAAGAGAAGGATTAAGAGAGAAACATATAGAGACTAGCTACTACATCATCCTAGTGAGCTATTCTTACTAAGTTTAGTTCACTAGTTTTCTTCACTTGATTTTTAGTGTGAAAATATAACCTCGGCTAGGGTTCTCTTGGGTGGATTTTCTTTGACAATGAAGACTGGCATCTAAGCTCGTTCCCGGAATCTCTTGGAGCGAAAAAAGGAAAGAAGACGAAGGACATGACTACAAAGGTAGTTATCGTCTGTTCGAGAAGTTAAAACCTTCTCTTGTTTGCTGGCTTAGTGTTTGGATTCGATTCTAGCTCATAGATAATCGTGTTCAAGTTGTAGAAATTTTTGTTTTGTATTCCGTCTTGGTAGCAAGTCAGCGACACGAGCACGAGCAACTACTTACATAGACACACACATAGACACATCTATTAAATTACTATAAAATACCTAAAATATTTTCCCTAAACTACCCTTTGCTATTGTTGTTTTCTCACTAAACTACCTTAAAATTTTTCCTAAGCAACATATTTATTCAATTTTACTAAATTACACTAAAATACCCTTAACTATTATTGGTTTGTTACTAAACTATCTTAACAAATTTAAAGAAACAATTCAGCTTCTTCAATTAATTAAATTACTATAAATTTCACTAAAATACCCTTAAATATTGTTGATTTTCATTAAACTATCTAGAAAAATTAGCTAAATTATCCCAACCCCATCCCCAACCCAACCCTAATAACACTTGACCCTAACCCTAACCCTAACCCTAACCCAAACCCTTCCTAAGCCATCAACAACAACATCATCATCATCATCAACAACAACAACGAACGACGACAACAATAGCGTCAACAATAGCAACATCAACAACACAATTTTTCCCTATTTGCAAAAAATTATAAATTAAGCAAGAAATTTAAAATTAAACCAATTTTAATTACCTATTTTCAATGGGGCCGGGCTCGAACAAGGGGGCTTCGACGGCGGCGTTCTTCAACGGCAGCGGGCTTCGACGGCGCCTGAGAGAGAGGGGGAGTGAGAGAGTAAGTGAGGGTAAGAGCGAGTGAGTGGCAAAGAGAGAGAGCGAGAGAGAGAGAGAGAGGGGAGATTATCGTCGGAGGCTTAGGGTCTAGTCGCCAGGAAAGGAGGAGGAGGACGAGCGGAGGAAAGGAGTGGCGGTCTTGGGGGGCTAGGGTTTTTTTTTCTGATTTGGGGGAAAATGTGAGGAGAAACTCGGGCTCGGGCCCTGTTTTATTTATTGGGTTATTCCGTTATGTTACAGCCGACGGAATAATCCAATAAAATTATTAAAAATTCTGGGGTCCCCATTTTGCTTATTTAGGAGATATTCCATCGGCTTATACATTTACTCCGTTGTCTTATAGCTGACGGAATAAATGCCCCGACAAACTAAGTCCTTTTTTCTTGTAGTGTCCTTCACAATTTCTCAAGTCTTCTTCTCCATAAAACATCTATGTCTGCTAAAATCTTCATGCGCTCAATCGGGCAAAGGCACGCTTTGTTTAATTAGAGTAACTCTTGTTTGTATGCTAGAATGCATGTTTGAGAAAAGTAAATTTTATAAAAGCTATTTATCTCTAGCTATAATGAATTTGATTTCAAAGACAAGGTAATTGCTTGTTTAGAATAATACTGCTTATTTTATAATAATGCATTTGTGAACGTGTATCATGGAAAATTTGCATGGGAGAATTCTCTATCTAAACGTATTTGGCTTATTTTATAAAAATCATATTATGGTTTATCCGACTTATCCAAAACCTCTTAAGATTTAAACCCATTGCAAAATCCTCCCAAGATTTAAACCTATTGCAAAATCCTCCTGAGATTATCTTACGTTAAATAGCGCGTACCTGATCGTTAATTTTTACACTTTTAACCTCTTTCATCCCAATGTTGCCCTCCTCCTCCTTTATTAACTGTCTAAGGATTTAATGATAGTTTGGTCAATTTTAATGCTTAGGAAGATGTTTAACGGAAGTTTTTCAGCACGTTTTATTGCATTCTTATTGGTTTTGTATATAAATAAGTGCTACTGAGGCCTATCTGTTACATTATACAGTAACAGGCATTCCAGGGACTTGAGACAGAAACGGACACAATTCAAATGCATTCATGGCTTACTGACGATAACACGAACACGTTCCCGAATACTGCAAATATCTCAGTGGATTTAGACAAAAGTATCTAGCTCAACACAACATGCAAACCAAGAGAAACCAGCACACCAAATTTGAGCCAATTTGGGTCCTGCTTGAGGGCTACCTAGCTGCCAAGATAGATTATTTTGGTGGCTGGCTAGTGGTCAAAGTCTCTTCAAATCAGGTCAAATTTGGAGGGCAGGCTCGACTTTGCATCATCGACCCGTATCAGCCTCGGATTTCGAGCTCCAACCTTCTATATAAGCAGTGGATTAACAACCATTTTGGATATACATTTGGATTTAACTTTGGATAACTTAGGAATAGGATTAATTAGGAGTAGGTAGGATCTTTTTTTTACATGTGATGCTGGCTTCCATTGCTTTCAACCAAGTAAGAAGCTTAGAGTTTTTTTTTTGCAAGTTGTAAATTTTATTTACTTTTCCTTTGTATTTCCATTAGATATTCAATACAAACTTTGCCTTTTTCTCATATTTCTCCTCTTTTGCTCTTGTTTAATTCTTTTGTTTAGTTATTGTAGTTGCCATTAGCAAAAGGGTTCCTTCTTTTTTAAAGGAAAACTCCAAGTGCTAAGCAACAGCTAGATTGTGATTGTTTGTGATCAAAATTCCTTACATTTATTTACAAGCAATTTAATTCCAAGCACTTTCCTATATGTTCTCTCTGCTTTCTTGCTTTTATTTTCACTTGGTGAGTAGTATACTTTACTTAGGATTAGGGTAGGTTAGATTAATGATGGCTTTGCCTCCTTCTAACCTATCTCTCTTAATCAACATTAACCAATTCAAGCAAGCTAACTCTCTTCAACTTTGATACTCCTTTCTCATTTAATCCAATTGATTAGAAATGTTGTTTTTCCTCTTTCTCATCTACTGAGATTAAGTTTGAAGAACTATTCTTAGTGAAGACTCTTAGAGTTAAAATTTACATCCCATTGCCAAAATCAAAAAATCAAAAATTCAAAGTCAACGCCAAGACAAATGGACCCAAGTGCAACCAATCCGAGCCCAAGCCTAAGTAAGTGGACTCATGTCCAAAGCGCCTCAAGTCCAAACGAAACCGACCGACTATCGAAGAAAGAAAAAGAAATTTGTAATAGATAAGTTTTGTATGCAAATAAATGTAAAAATGTAATACATAGGCAAAAAGTCAAAATTATGTAAAACCCATGACCTATGTGTAAAAACAAATGAGCACATGAGCATGGGGAAACAAAAAGCAATTATGTAAAGCCCAAGGGCTAAGTTGCAAAATACAGTGAGTATTTAAACCCAACCATATGATGAAATGTTAAGTTTTCTCATTCACACGGAATACTAAGGTTTGTGTCACCCTCATCTCTCTCTCTCCTTCTTCTCCAAATAAATCAAGAGGGAAACCTCCCTTTTTCTTAAAATAATAAAAAAAAACCTCATTGATCCATAGAAAGGAAGCATCTTTCATCCATTAAATCGCATAAAGGAGAATTTTTGAGCCTTCTCGTTTATATTCTTTCTCAAATCTTGAGAAAAGAGGAAGAATTAAAAGGAACACATCTCTCAAAATACCACTATTTCAGTATCCAAGGCACAAAAAAGAGAAAATGAGCTATTTTTCTCTCATCCAAGATTCGAGTCCCAAGATCTAAGAATCAAGAAAGCTCTTTTTAACAAATTTGAGAGAAGGTTGAGGATGACCCATCAAAAGGAAAGCGTTTGGGCTTCTTCCTTAGGGAAACCCTCGGGGATGAGAATTTCTATTCGTACTCCCTCTTGAACGTGGATTTCATCCGTGCTTCACCAAAATACGCGGAAATATAGGTTTTGGCCTATATTCTCCAAATAAAACGAACATCGATGAAATCCAGCGGTTATACCACCGAAATTTCGTCGAAATCCACTCGTTTAGCCTATTTAGAAAACCAAGTTAAAAGATAATAAACAAATTAAAAAAATTTAAAAAAATAGCAAAATAGATAAATGATGCCACCGGGTTTGCCCGACTCAGACCAAATCCCCCGCCGATATGTCACCGTATGCCTCCTAAGGAGGCCCCCGATACCGGGCACCCTATGGGTACCCGGGCCCCAAAGAGGATCCGTTTTCCCCTTAAGTGGGGGGAGCCAACCCCCTCCAGGTAAGGGAGCCGCCGTCCCCCCAAAAAGGGAGCCGGCCTCAGGGGAGCCGACCCCCCAAGTGGGGGACCCCCCCCACAGAAGGGGAGTCGGCCCTAATGGGAAGCCCCCCAAGAGGGAGTGTCGGATTCCTCCTATGGGGATGTTAGTGGGTTATGCACACTCTATGGTGTTCGTAGCGAGGAGGAATGCAAAGTAATCGAAATTATTGCAAGCACAACCAACATTACCCAAAATCTGTTCATTTGCCTAAACTAACCAAAAAGCTAGAGTGCTAAAATACTGTGAAAAGTGATTATATCAAAAGAATCGTATCCTTCGGGTCTTCAGTCATCTCTTCTTGAGCTCCTCGGTGCTCCGGGATCAAGCTTGCAAGATGGTTTTCTCTTCGATGATGATCCACCCGAGGGAACCTATTCCAAGTTCAAATCGACGCTCCATGCTCGTTAGGAATGGAGTGAGGGAGATGTAGGAATTTTTGCACTATCATGAACTCTCATTTCCAAGCTCATTAGAGCAAGGAAGGAGGAAGAAAAGGAACCATCATGAAAAAAGGATAAGTGTTGTGAGAGAGAGCAAGTGAGAGAGTGTATGACTTCCTTTTTATTTTTCAACCATTTATTAAAATGTGACATGACATTTTAGCATTTAAAAAAGCTCATCCCTCTCTACATGTTTCCTTTTCCACCTCACCATGCCACCTTATTAACTTAATTTTCATAAAGGAAAAACCTATAATGAGGTGTCCTTCTTCTAGAATGTATTCCATATAAATACGAAATATATCCCTCGGTATACGTATCGCTACATATACGCATATCCATATAAAAATACGGATAGCCAAAAGAGAGAAAATGAATAGTGACAATAATTCTAGAATATATATATGTATATATATATATATATACATATATATATATATATATATATATAAATTATTAAATCAAAAGTTGATTTAATAATCCAGCTTAATCTTAAGCCGGCTAGTATTATCAACCGTCCGATTAAAATCTATGTAGTATGTACACATATTTAATCGGACACCTGCATGTACCAACATATGGTCTCTATATCATATCGCTTGAACCGGAAAAACCCTCTGTGTGGGGCTCTAAAAACTCGACAATACGCTGGCAGTGAGTTTAACCACAACCACGTCAGCGGCACTAGCTGTACGTAACGGCTATCCAGATAATGAACGAAAGGAAGGCCGATGAGCAAACTCATCCATACCCCTACTGAGCCTGTCCGTGACAATCTCTGTACAGTCCGGTCTTTTCGTCTGAGAGTATCGCATATCAGGTATAGGGGTGGTAAACGTCAGACCCCTAATAACCCGATAAGCCATGTCGGTGTCAAGCTCATCACCTCTCAAGAAACTACTGATCATCAATCAGTAAATCTCATCCGCTCTAACCAGAGACTTATGGTGATAGCAAACCTAAACACGAGGCGACATCGACTCCCTATACCGGGAGAGACGAATCCCTGACGATCGCTCGCTGCCTCCATGTAGCTCAGAAATGTACCCAACTAAAACCTGTTTTCACGACTCCTTTGAGCTGCGGTACGGTAGTAATCTAAGCACAATGGGAACTCACACGAGACAAATGACAATCTCAGGTAAAAGGACTACTCTGTACTCATATCACCTGAGAACTGCTATCTGACAATAAGTAAAATACCATTCAGCAATTCTCGGCGAGTCCGTCCAGTATACTCACCTCCAGTGAGCACATGTATACTATCTTAAGTTACTTAACACCAATAGCTTGTGAGACCAGCCACTGCCCCTCATCGAGGTCTAGAAAGTATACACTAGTCTACTCCAGAATATCGATGCCCAGTCTCGATACTCTCTCGACTTGGGACATTTAAGGATGTGCTTATGGACACCCAGCTCCTACGTATATGATTGCCATATGATTGATGTGAAAATTTATTTTTTAGTGTTTCCTAAATACCGCAGTCAATAACGGTATCGCAAATAGCTAGCCGATAGTGAGTACGGGTCGTCCATAGGGAGATGGTATACTACTAATCTTATTTTAGACGAGTTGATAAAAAAAACTTTAGATTTTTGTTTGTTTTAAACTAAGGAGATAAAATTCAATGATAAAAAGGCTTGAAGGCTTTTTCGGATTGGGTAATTTAAAAGATGGGTTTTTTATAAAAATATTCTTTTATCTTTTTAATTAATTATTGCTAGAGGAATGACGATAAATGTTGATTAGGGTATTTAGATGGATACTAGAGATTCCCTCTATTGACCTTTGTCCCTCCATTGATCCCTATTACTCTAAAACCTCTAATCAAAGTAATCTTAACTAATCTCAAATCAGGGTAACAACCATCATGAATTGAGAGTGCACCCAAATAAGAGGGTTAAGACTCCCTTTAATTAAAGTTTATAAAGAATTAAAAATCATAAAAAGAATTTAAAGTAATTTTACATCAATTAAACTACCCTCTTTTCCAAAGCCTAACAAGCAAGAAATTACTCGTTTATTGGGTTAGAAACAAAACAACGAATAGGAGAAAGATTGAATAAGAACATGTATGCTAACTACTAGGGCCCTCACGAAAACAAGTAGCAACTTTTGAGTATTATCGCATAAAGATTGAGAAAAATAGAAATAAGGAAGAGGAAGATCAAAAGAAAAAAATATAACTAATTAAAAGTAAAATAAAGAAAGTAAATTGCGGAAAGTAATTGCAGAATTAAAGTGCGAAAAGAAATGAGGAAAGTAAAGACACGAAATTAAAAGAACTCTGCCTTTTATTAATAAGAACTTGAATTACAAAATTTAAATGGTTAAAAGAAAAACTAAACATTAAATCCTAGATGTCATCTCTACTCATATAAAATGACGATCGTGCCCATGAAAAGTTTTATCAAACGGCCACGATTTGACGACTAATCCGCTGCCAATTGCCTTATACGGTCGCTGATCCGCTGCCGTTTGGTAGGATCTCGTCTCCAATTTTTTTCTCTTTCTTCTCGTGATTTTAGGAACTCTTTCTGACAATAAATTCTTGAAAATATTGTCTTATCTCTATAGTTATGAAAATCTTCAATTTGCTCCTAAACTTGGCAGATTTGATTTGCTAGCTTAATTTGATTTGGATCTCTTAATCATGTTTGTAGTCTTGAAATGATTTGTTATTTTAATACCTGCACAATATCTCAAATCAAATCATTAGTTACATTTATTTTATTTGAGAAAATATTCTAACAATTTATTCACAAATAAATTACTTAATGGTTAAGAAACTCATGGATATTTATTTAAATGAGATATGCAACCATTTAACTCCCAATTATATTAATTATAAGTTAAGAAATATATGACAAAATCTTTTTCTACATAAACCCACACATGTTCTTGAATTACAAATAACACCATTTAGTAATTAATAATAATAGGGAAAATGGCTGTAAAAATGTGCAATAAATATGACTGATCAAATACTCCTAAACTTATCTTTTGATCATCCCGAGAAAACTGTTTTATTTTAAAAGAAAAAAAACCTGGCACTTTCGTAGGCAACACGATTGCACTTAACTCGTGCAACAAACCGTTAAATTCTAGGTGTCCCTACTAGGATAAGTATTGTCTTCTGAGAGTTTTCAGCGGATTACACCCACAAAATCCCAAAATTTAGAAAATAAATAAAACAAAAATAAGAAAATGAAAATTACATGCAAAGATAAGAATATATAAAAGAAAAAACTTGAAAATAAGAGTTTCGAACTACACTAGATTTTAGTTGTCATGAGCCATATTTTAATGGTCTTGAAAAGATGCCAGAAATTACATCCTCCCTCAATAAAATATCGTCTTTATTCTTCCTCCCTACCTTCCTTCCAAATACCAATCATATACCCCTACATGTGTATAAAAGTCATTTCTACACTTGGAAAATTCAATTCAAGCTAACATACGCTTTGTCCATATTTCTTAGTACTTTTTAGTCCGTGAATGTTTTAGATGGATTTGCTCACACATTTTTCATGCGACCGTTAATGCTCCTTGAGGCACTAACCAACCGATTACTGAATGTACTCACTTATTAAAGCGTAATTAGCAATATCATAATCTTACATCACCTAGAGCTTAACAGTGACCCTTAAACCGGTTGGTCTAAGACACTGGGGTGATAAGGCACCCTCGCTGTATTTTTTATACGCTGCCTTAAGTAATTACAAAACCAATATTCATTTTTCTTTTAAATTTTATGCGTCATTTATTTTTTGTTGCTTTTTTTTTCATACTAAGGTTTTCAGGCAAAAGTATTTCAAGCTATTCTCTACTATCCTAAATTTCAAGATTTGTATACGGGCATATAGTAGGATATCAATGTTTAGAAGTTTGGACTCAAGAATAGGGACTATCCTTCCGATTTATTTCTATCCATGGATTAGTGACTCCTTCATCTTACTAACCCTTGGAATAACAGCACATAACCACGTATTACTAGCTTCTTTCTAAAACATCTAATTTTCTTGCATTTCTTAAGTCTCTTACTCTCTTTTATATATATCTTTCACACTACTAAAATAGGGGGTTGCCCCTATGGATAACAACATCCGTAGGGGCAGATTTAGTTTGGCCCTACGGATTAATCCGTAGGTCCAAACGGTTGCCCCTACGGTCCTTATATATTTATTTAAAAATTATTAAATCTTAAAGTGTTGTTTGCTCCTATGGAGCCGCAAACCAAGAACCTACGGGCTTTTCCGTAAGGGCATCTAAATAGAGATTTAAGTGATCGATCCCTACGCTGATTATCTCTTATTCTCTTATCACTTGTGCGCGAACCCAAATCCCCAAACCCTCGTTCCCGTCGATCGCCGTTCTCATCGTCGTCGTTCTCGTCGTCGCCAGCGCCGGCCGATTCGTCATCGCCACCGCCTACTTCTTCCTCATCTCCGTTCGTCGTCGCCACCGCCTGCACAGGTTAGGAAATCTTCAATTAAACAAATTTTTGATTATTTTAGGTCTATGGTTCATGGTTTGGGTAGGCATCGGTTGGGGTTAGCGTTAGGGTTAGGGGTGGGGCTGGGGGGCTGCTGTTGCGGTTGGGGTTGGGGTTCGGCAGGGAGTAGCGGTTGGGGTTGGGGTTGGGTTTGTGTGTCCCTGAGCACTTCTTGATTGGGGCTGGGGCTGGGGCTAGGGCTGGGGATGGGGCTGAGGCTGGGGCTGGGGCTCGGGCTAGGGTTGAGGCTGGGGCTCGGGCTGCAGCTAGGGCTGTGGTTGGGGTTGGGGCTCGGGCTCGGGCTGCGGTTAGCGTTAGGGTTGGGGCTGGGGCTAGGGCTGGGGCTGCGGTTGGGGTTGGGGTTCGGCAGGGGGTTGCTGTTGGGGTTGGGGTTGGGGTTAGGGTTAGGGTTGGGGTTGGGGTTTTGGATTTCAGGGTCTAAGTTAATTTCCATTCTAATTAGCATTAAGCTCGTTAATTGAAATGTTGATGATGATCATAAGAGGAAAATGTGTCTAGTTTGAGAAGGTGTTGGAAACTGGACTAATAATGTGGGTAAAGCCCAATTTAATTAATAATTTTATTTGTCATTCTCAAATTTTCTTAGAAACGGAGACTGTTTTGTGGAACTTTTAGCCGTTGGGCATGTTAGGTTGAATATGTTTGCTAATTGCATAAGATGCTCATAAGATTCTGGATTTTGAGGATGGGCCATTGTAATTGGAAATGCTTAGAATTGTAGGACCTTCTTTGTTTTAGCTATATATAATTGCAAAAAAAAGACACATTTCTGATTTGAAGAAAAGGAAGGGCAAGATAGGGATTTAGTTATGGATTTTACTTGGGCGTCTCCTCTTTTAATACATGTCTATCTTTACAAGAATATCGTGTCACATATTCGGTTTTAGCATCTGTACGCAACAGCTTTGATTATCATCATGTTATTAACATCTTTAACTTCTATCCTTTTTCTAATATGTTTCATAGTTAATATAGTAATCCTTTGTCTATATTTGTTGACAGTGGCCTTTCTTTTGGATGAATATGTTTTTTGATGCATGTTTCAGTCATGTGAATTCATATGTTGCGTATAACGCTTTATGATATCAGTATCCTACATTTGTAGTTTTAATTGTTGATTGTTATAGATGAATGCCATTGCAATAATAGTTTTTGGTAGATGAATGTCATTTCAATGTAAGATGATCAGTTCTATCAATCTTGATCTCAATGGTTTAAAATCATGTTACACATACACCACAAATGCACAACAAATGCATCATTAGAGAGTGGTTCGAGATGTTCAAGTTAAAACCAATATATGATACTCGATGATAATATGAAACCTTCATATTCTCATCGATACTCATATATGAAACTAAAAGCGCCACTTAGTCCCCGTCTATCGGTTAACATACGTGCGATGTTCGTCGTGACATAGAACTATATGAAGGTTGTTAAATATCGGACGGTATAGCTCGATACTAACAACAGTCGTATAGTCTACGCGACGAGAAAATTCAATCGTATGGTAACCCATAGATTTGTCCCGTGTGGACAAGTTAAGAATGTATAAAGCAAACGCCTTCATTCACTTGTGTTTTCATCCGTTTCGAGATATTTCGTCGGTACCTTTCCGCTGGTTCTCCGTGTACAAAGATAGATTAGATATTCATTTCAACGTTGTTTCACAGTTTTGAAATGATTATCTATTCTATTACAGTGTACTCGGAGAACAGCGGGGAGGTGCTGCCGAAATTTACTCGAAACGGTTGAAAGCACAAGTGATGGGTGTTCGCTCTATACATTCTTAATGGGATAGAAGCCTACCCCCGACAGGCGGAAAACACACATACAACAAGAATACAAAACAAACGCATAATTAGAGAGTGATTCGAGATGTTCAAGTTAAAACCAATATATGATTCTCGATGATAATATGAAATCTTCATATTCTCATCGATACTCATATATGAAACTAAAAGCGCCACTTAGTCCCCGTCTATCGGTTAACATACGTGCGATCTTCGTCGTGACATAGAACTATACGAAGGTTGTTAAATATCGGACGGTATAGCTCGATACTAACAACCGTCATATAGTCTACACGACGAGAAAATTCAATCGTATGGTAACCCATAGATTTGTCCCGTGTGGACAAGTTAAGAATGTATAAAGCAAACGCCTTCATTCACTTGTGTTTTCATCCGTTTCGAGATATTTCGTCGGTACCTTTCCGCTGTTTCTCCGTGTACAAAGATAGATTAGATGTTCATTTCAACGTTGTTTTACAGCTTTGAAATGATTATCTATTCTATTACAGTGTACTCGGAGAACAGCGGGGAGGTGCTGCCGAAATTTACTCGAAACGGTTGAAAGCACAAGTGATGGATGATCGCTCTATACATTCTTAATGGGATAGAAGCCTACCCCTGACAGCCGGAACACACACATACAACAAGAATACACAACAAACGTATAATTAAAGAGTTATTCGAGATGTTCAAGTTAAAACCAATATATGATTCTCGATGATAATATGAAACCTTCATATTCTCATCGATACTCATATATGAAACTAAAAGCGCCACTTAGTCCCCGCCTATCGGTTAACATACGTGCGATAATTTATTCTTTTCAACGACAAACGCACACACAAAGTATATACACGGATTTTCTCCTTTGTCAGTAACTATCCCGTTCTTATATTTCTCAATATAGTCAGCATAACCTACGATTTATATGTTATACAGTCTAACATGGCCGATGAGTACGTCAGAGTTAAGGACTGGATGTATGTAGATTGGCAACAACATATGCAACCTAAGTTTGTCGCAGGAGTTGCTGCTTTCCTTGAATTTGCACGCGCATATAATAAGATCATAATAGAGAAGTTTCTTTGTCCATGCGATAGATGTGGCAATAAGTACTGGCAGAAGGTAGAATTGGCAGAGCTTCATATTGTAAAATATGGGTTTACTAGACTTTATGCAACTTGGAAATATCACGGGGAAGGAGAAGAATGCAATACTGCGGCAGAAGAAGGAGAACACGATAATGGAGCAGGAGAAGAAGAAGAATTCGGTAATGCGGTAATTTGTTTCCATCAGAAGAAATGGAGGATATGGTAGAGGCTGCCTTAGGTGAATCTATTCGTACCGAAGATGACATTCCTTCCGGTCAAGGACCGCGTGCGAATAAATATGAAAATTTCATGAATGATGCTAGGAAACCAATTTATGAGAATGCGAAGTATTCCACCCTCTCATGATTCGTCCAACTTTTCCAGATTAAGTGCCTAAATGGATGGAGCAACAAGTCATTCACAATGCTTCTTTCGTTCTTGAAAGATTCTATGCCTCCGGGAAATAACGTGCCCGACAGCTGGTACGGAGCCCAGAAGATGATGTCTGATTTGGGTCTAAAGTGCGAGAAGATTCAAGCATGTCCTAAAAATTGCATGTTGTCCCGGAAAGAGAATTCAGATTTGAAAGAGTGTCCAACATGCGGAGAGGCCAGGTATAAACCGAAAGATTCTGATAAGAAGCATGATATACCTGTCAAGATAGCACGATACTTTCCCATAACACAGAGGCTACAGAGGCTATTCAGGTGCAAGAAAATAGCCGAGGCAATGATTTGGCATCACCGTGCTCCTTCAAGTGAAGAT
Source organism: Agapanthus africanus (assembly GCA_030015575.1). Classification (NCBI taxonomy): domain Eukaryota; kingdom Viridiplantae; phylum Streptophyta; class Magnoliopsida; order Asparagales; family Amaryllidaceae; genus Agapanthus; species Agapanthus africanus. Next base: position 108,076,809 of record CM057348.1, read on the forward strand.
GGAAAAATGAGCCATCCAAGAGATTCACCGGCATGGAAGGATTTCGATAGGAGGCACGCAATATTCAGTAGCGATCCTCGCAATGTCCGGCTCGGACTGGCTACTGATGGCTTCTGCCTATTCAACTATATGGCTGGAAGTCATAGCACATGGCCCGTTGTAATGATAATTTATAATCTGACGCCTTGGTTGGCTATGGACCAATCATACTTTATGATGCCTCTTCTTATCGACGGACCAAACTTACCGGGGAACAATATTGATGTCTATCTCCAACCTCTGATCGAGGAGTTGAAATCTTTGTTCATTGATGGTGTAGAGACATATGATGCAAACACAAATACAACCTTCATAATGCGGGCGGCTCTAATGTGGACAATTAATGACTTTCCTGCGTATGGAATGCTATCAGGTTGGTCCGTACATGGTCACAAAGCATGTCCTCATTGCCATGAACACACAACATCGAAATTCTTGAATTTTAGCAGGAAGGTTTGTTATTACGGCCATCGACGTTTCCTGCCTCCAGACCACCCCTATAGGTTAGACACGGTTCACTTTGATGGTCATCAAGATCTTCTTGGACCTCCATCCCCATTGTCCGGAGAGGACGTTACTGCTAAATGGGATGGTTACAATAATGTGAACTTCGGGATGGATCCGACGAAACAGGTCAAACCACCATTTTGGAACAAGTTAAGCATTTTCTTCGAGCTTCCGTACTGGTCTACAAATTTTGTGCGTCATTGTCTGGAGGTCATGCATATAGAGAAGGGAGTATCAAAGCACATACTTAACTTGCTTCTTTGTAAAGACAGGAAATCGAAAGACAACCTGAATGCTCAGATGGATCTACAAGAGTGGGGAATAAGAAGTGAATTGCACCCTAGACCGGTAGTGGGTAAACCGGGAAAGTTTGTACTTCCCAATGCCGCTTATCATATGTCACAACTGGAGAAGAAAAGATTCCTGCAGGTGTTGCATGATTTGAAAGTTCCCACAGGTTTCTCAGGATCATTCAGCAAGAAAATAGAAATTGTGAAGGGCAAGATCGATGGGCTGAAAAGTCATGATCACCATGTTATCGTGGAGCACCTTCTTCCATTCGCCCTCAGGTCTTCTCTCCATTAATCGGTTGGTCTAGTAATCAACGACCTATGTTGTTTTTTCAGGGAGTTGTGTGCTAAAATACTGGAGGTTGTGACGCTGGATAAACTAGAAAATTCTATTGCATTGATACTTTGCAAGTTTGAGCGTATTTTCCCACCGTCATTCTTCGATATCATAATACACTTGACGGTTCATCTTGCAACTGAGGCGAAGTTAGCCGGATCGGTACAATATCGATGGATGTATCCCGTCGAGAGGTACGTGTAATTTTTCGTTTCACGCAATTTATAAATTTATTGTTGTCCTGTATGCCCATATTTATTTATTCAACATATTTTCATTAGATACCTCTACACTCTTAAGAAGTATATGCACAATAAAAATCGACCAGAGGATTCTATCATGCAAGGTTATCTTCTTGATGAAGCAACCACATTTTGTTCCCGCTATCTAGACGAGAACATTGAGACAAGACTTAACCGGCCACGAAGAATTCAAAACGGGCCATATGGTAAAGCCGAGTATAAGAGGGTAGTCACTATGTTTATCAACAAGATATACCGGTTTATCTTGCTTAATTGCGCATGTTTTGAATAAATTAGAGAGTAAGTTTTTTTGGATTAATTGTTATATCTGTGTTTGTGTGTGTATGAAATGATATAATATTAATGTCACCATTATTTTTCGAAAACAGAATTCATTTTAACGAGGTACGTGAGAGCATCCTGATTGGAACGAAGAACGATTGGAAAAATATCATCAGAATAATTTTTGTGATTGGGTCACAGATCATGTAAGTTATTCGAATAACATTTTATTGCTATCAGTTTTAATCTAAACTTGTATCGTTATGTATTTGTCGTAAAATTTGTTTTGTTAGATCCACGATCGGAACTTGTTTGCATCATTTGAGAGTGATTCAAGATGTTTAGCTCAATTTCCTAGTATGGAGGTTGCATATTACAAAGGATTTGGTGTCCTTGGATACAAATTCGAAGTTAAGGACATAGAATCGTCTAGAACCACTCAGAATAGTGGGATTGCGACGGTAGGATCGGACGGTGTGATTTATTATGGGTACTCAAATTGTACACTCGGCATCCACTATCCCGGACGATCAGAACCCTTTTATATATTCCAGTGTACTTGGTACGATACGCGAACCGATACGGACAAGTAGGAAGCAATCTTGGGACTTTGAAAGATGAATATGGATTGACTAGTGTGAACACACTTCGATTTTACGGTCAGGAAGATCCGTTTATCTTTCCGAACCAAGCTTCTAAGTATACTCCTTACAGTGTTTGAAGCATCCGGGATAGAGTGTTGTATGCCGATGGAAACCCAGAGATGTCTACGATGTCCCAGAATTTGAGGACAGCGATGAGGACGAAGAAAAGAGAAGGCTTAAAGTGCTCCGACCGTATGTTTCTAAGGACGGGTTGTCTTCGACCGATCATGAAGTTATGTAGGTTAGAAATGACATCGACGATGAAATCCAAGTAGATATGTATAATGCGCCCAAGAAACGAAAAAGGTTATCAGTAATGTTATATTATTACTTCACATTTTACGCTCTATACATATATAGTCAATACTTTTAATGATTGTCTAATGTGTCCATGAACCGTTTATCTAGATTTGATGACGATGTCGGGAGTAGCGAGGGATGGCAGGAGCTCCAGCCGCGGTAGAGGCAGAGGCAGAGCGGTTCTGCCGTCCGGAGAGCTGTGTAAGGAGCTTCAGAGGGCCGGTCTTGCACCCAGATCGGAGACCCCTTCGGATGCCTCCTTCCGTGTGGATTTTGCCACACCTCCAGGTATACTGCACGCATATCCATTTTGAATATAATATTACAGATATTCATGCCTGTTTATGTCAAAATTACTTATATTGTCAATGTTTGATTGTCTAGTTGTTGGTGATGCGTCCACATCTGGGACAGAAGCCACTTCCGCTCCTCCAGGTATGTTTATATATCATATAGTGCATGTATATTGATTTAGAATGCTATATCATAAATATACACACATTCTTTTTGCTCTTACTTAGCAATTTTTATTATTGTCTAGCTGTAGATGGTGACACCACCGTACCTGCGGGTATGTTTATATATCCTATAGTGCATGCATATTGATTTAGAATGTTATATTATTGATCTACACATTCTTTTTGCAATTACTTATATAATCTATTTTTAATTGTCTAATTATAGGTGGTGCGTCCACATCTTCCGCAGGGGCCACTCCTGCCGCTTCCATACCCTCCGCATCGTCTGCAGGTTAGTATGAATAAATATAAAATATTTATTCATTTTACATATGCTCTATAGAATAAATATGAACTTCATGGAAATTTAGCGTCAATGTTTATTTTCTAGTTGGAGGGGATGCGTCCGCATCCGGGACCCCGGTTGTTCCTCACCGGAGGAACTATCGTCCCGCTCGTGCTGCTGCCCGGGCCCAGGCTCATGCGATAGTCACCGGAGGTATATATCACACTTCAATTTTCGTTTAAGCTTGATTTCTTAATACAACTTTTTCTTAATATTGATTGTCTTGATATTTCGTGCAAACGCAGGGCCTCCCCATCCCCAGAGGGGAACTCGAGGCCCGAATCAGTCCCATAGGCTGAGGCCTGACAGAGTTAGGGGGGAGGCAGCATTCCCCCTCTATTTTACCCTTAACTATCGCTATACCGGTCCTCATGCCGAGAGCTTCGGCCGGTATATGGGGGACAAGAGCCGGCTCGTGAAGAACTATCCACTTCACGTTGAGTGCGGCGAGCAGCACCGGCGCTCATTCGCCCTCTTCTTTGATTAGGCTCGGGTACGTATTAATATATATTTTCATTTGATTTATCCAATATATTTATTATTAACACTTGCAATCTAATAACAATGTTTTTTTTGTATTTTCAGTCGGATTACGATTTTCAGCTTGTACCCGACCCTGATCACCCTGGGAGGGTGCTCGACCTTCATGCTCTGTACAATGGCCTGATGAAGAACATGCAGACCAAGGTCCGATACAACAGGAATGAGCTGAAGGCCGACTGCTGCTCCCTGTGGATTGCGACTCCCGAGGCAGAGAGAGCGGCCCTCCTATCTACTCCGGCGTTTGCGAGAGTCGACGTAGAGACATGGCCTCTATTGTGCGAATATTTCGACTCCCAACGCAAACAGGTATGTATTTAGGATATAATTTATTTTTTTGTGTTCCTTAATTAGAAAACTAAATGTTAATGCGTTGTGCAGAAACAGGCCGTTCAGAATACAGAGAATAGGAAGTCGGCGAAGAGGGGTCGCCCCACTTACACAGGTGGCTCGAGGAATATTACTCGAGCCATGGAGTTATCGGTAAATTACAATAGACTGACCTTTGTGATATTCTGCAATATTAAGAGTTATTTTCTAATATTTCTAATATTAAGAGTTATTTTCTAATATTGCAGACAGCTCAGACCGTGGCGCAAGGTGGTACACCGAGCGTGCTGTCCGCATATCTTGCCGTCCACGGCACCTCGACAGATCCCGCCACGGGCGAGCTTCGATATCCCGACGTCGCTACCCAGGAGTATTGCGTAAGTGTTAATTTTTATTCTACCCATATTTGAAATTTTAGTTTTGGAAGGTTCAAATTTAAATTTTATACTTATACTTTACTGCTTAATGTGGGTGTAGGAGCGGGTGGTTGAGCAAGCCGAGACCTCGGGGATCGATTTTACTGGACAGAGCGATCCGAGGCTGCTGACCCCAATCCTGGACGCCGCACACGGAGGGCACCACGGAGGTTGGGAGAGAGGCCGGGGACTGGGCCCTAGCAGGGCCCATATGAGGTTGGACTCCACCCCGGCGGTTACTTCCTCCGTCTCCATTGAGCGACATGTCCAGCAGGAACTGGAGAGCTTGAGGGCCACCGTTCAGGAGTTGAAGGAGATGCTGGTATGTATACTACTTTATAGTAAAATATCATGTCATATTATAGATATCAACATATCCATAATTAGTACGTAGCCTGAGCTTATTTGGTTGTAGACTTAGGTTTGATTAATCATACATACATATTTAATTAAAATAAACAACGGTTTTCCAAACTAGATATCTAAATGGGGTTTCGAAATAACTTGATAATGATACGAATTCGAATAATACACAGTTCTTACACGCTTATTACACACGTTAGGTCCAGACGCGACAGGGTACATCGGCCGAGCCTCCACATGCATCTCCTTCGGCTGCAGCTCCGCAAGCCACTACATCGGCTGCGGTTCCGCAGACAGCTCCTATAGCTCCACCGCCCGCTCAGACTCCCGCAGCTGCGGCTCCGCAAGCTACTACCTCGACGGCGGCTGCGCAGACCACATCGCCAGCTCCACGGGCCGCTCAGACTCCCGCACGCGCCGAATTGCATGGTTTATTGACCGAGGAGCAGGCGCGCCAGATTCTAGAGTTTATCAGAGGTGGAGCTGGATCGAGCTAGGGTAGCTTTTTGATTCTTATTTTTTGAAACATGTATTTATTTATATGATACATATTGTACTACATTTTGAAACGATATAGATATTGATATTTGTTTATATTTATATCATATTCAGTTTTTTGGTTTCTTTTGTATATTATATGCATGAGATGTGATTATGAATACTGCGATATATGTTGTGTGATGATTAATTTTATATTTGATTGATGTATATATTATTGTGCACATGGCGAGAAAAAATCAGGCAGCCCTTTTTTAAAAAAAAAGATAATATGTACCTATGGATTAATCCGTAGGTACATATGTTGCCCCTACAGATTAAACCGTAGGGGCAAAATATCAGCATTAACTGATATTTCCCCCCCTGATCTCAGTATTAGAGGGTTGGGAGTGCCCCTACGGATATATCCGTAGGGGCAAACAAAAGCCCCTACGGAGTTATCCGTAGGGGCAAAATATCAGGATTTCTGATATTTTGCCCCTACGGTTATGTACCTACGCATTTATCCGTAGGGGCTATGACTTAGACCTACGGATTCATCCGTAGGTACCAGTAATATATTTAAAAAAACCGTAAATAAAATAATGTTTTTGCCCCTACGGCCTACTCCGTAGGGGATAACGGACCTACAGTGAAATCCGTAGGGGCAGGTTTTTGTCCGTAGGGGCAAGTTCAGGGCTTCAACTTGCACCTACGGCGTTTGCACCTACAGGTTCCGTAGGGGCAACCCCTATTTGTAGTAGTGTCACTTTCTGACTTTCATTTTCAAAATTTTCTAGTTTTTTATACAATGCAAAATTTACATATGATGCGTGGATACATACAAACCTTCCATACAAACCTTCCCCCCAAACTTGTTTGCAGCAGTGCCCTCACTGTTGTCCTCCTTTGAGCTCAAAACCTGAATACTTGGAGTGGAAAAGTTCAAAAAGATGGTTTATAAAAGGAGTCAAGAGTGAATCAAAGTGAAATTCTCCTCCAAACTTGTTCTTGGCACACAACCGTGCATGACTTCTTCTTTTTTTAAAGAAAAAAAGGAAAAATATGCATCAAGAAAAAGAAAGAATAATGTACATACCCCCAACTTATTTGAAACAGTGTTTCCACTGTTTATGTTATGGAGTTCAAAGTGAGAGAGGAGAGAACATCATTGGTCTACATAAGGCTTTACACAGACCAAAAGTCAACACTAACCATTGAAAAATTTTATCATGATGATACACTAGTTGGTGGAAGAATGCGTAGAGCAAATAAATGAAAAACATACGAGACTGTATATGGACAAAAGTAGTATGAAGTCTCGGTGAACAGAAATGAGAGGTAAAACGAAAGGAAGGAAGAAATGAAATGGTTGAACGAAATGGGGTATGAACTTGAGGTTTTAAATTGATTGAATACATTAGAACAATTTTTAATGATTCATGTGTAATTCTGGAATTTTCCAACTGTACTAAGTTATCATTATTTATGGAAATGGGATCAAATTTCTCAAGATTCGTAAGGAAATATGGGACGACAAAATTTGGTGAATCAGATATGGGATATGAAGGTGAAAAGTTATCTTGCAATCTGGATAGATTAATGGAAAAAATAGAGGGAAATAATTTAGGACTAATCTCGGTTAAGTGTTCAGAAGGATGTTCACATTCGATGCAAGGGACAAGATGAGTCGGAGAATCCAACTCATCCAATATAACTAGTCCATCCTTAAAGATATCCTCAAAATTACCTTCAAGATTAAGCCCATCCATATATCCGGTCAAACAGTCATTAACGATATCAAGTAGCAAACAAGGTTCGGGAAAAATAGTTAAAGGTTTGGAATGATCCCCACATGGAATCGATGGTAGGTGGTGAATTGGTGAGAAAAATGTAAGTGTATGGTGCTCCTTGCCATTACAACTACGGTTTTGCGGAATCAAAAACTTTAAAATCTTGAGCACAATACACTAAAACCCAATAATACAAGCCCAAATACTAAACTAAACTTAACTAACTAGAGATTTAACTACTGAGTTAATGCTACAACCTTTGTAGATGGTCCTTCGGGTCTTGCAAGGTTGACTCCACAAGTTTCTTGGGTTGATGGAACAAGCTCTTAAAGACGAACTTCCCGCATCAAAGACAATCCACCCGATGATGCCGATTCAAGCGATAGCTTCAACCGAAACAATTAAAGATCGAGCCTTGCTAGGATAATATGCTTAGGATGGTGTACTTTGTGAAACAAGATACTCTCTTTTAATCCTCAAAACTCAAGAAGAGAAAATGAGGACGAAAATGATGAAGTGAATAGCAACTCAAGAAAAAATATCCAACTTAAATAAAATCCTACACTTGATCAATTCTTATCTCTTCTAACATAAAACAAAATAAGTGGATGTGTGGGTTGTGACTCACTAGTCTTAATCACATGCCCACACAACTCTAGAAGAGGTGAGAATAAGAAAGAGTGTAGAGAGAGGCCACCTCATCATGATATACATATACATATAAATACTTGTGTGTGTATAATCAAGTATATCAAAACCCGTATTTATAATAAATAAGTATACCGTATTTCTATCAAAATACAAATACCGTATTTGTACCGAAAATACAAAATACGCGCATTCATATTTAGAAAGAAGTTCATGTATTTGTATCAAAGCATAAATACCCATATTTATACAAATATACGTATTCGTATAAATACCGTAATCATGTTAAAATACAAATACCCAAAAGAAAGCAATATAATACTAGCATCAAAACTGGCCGTCTTTCAAATCTGCTAGTACTACTAAACCGTCCGATTAAAGTATGTGTATAAATACACGTGTTCAATTGAACACCCGAGTGTATTGAAATACGCAAAATACACCGTTTCGCCTGAACCGGGAATCCCACTGTGTAGGACTCTAAAGACTCAACAATACGCTGATAGTGGGATTAACCACAAACACGTCAGTGTCACTAGTTATACATAACGGCTATCCATGTATCTTTCGAAGGGAAGATCGGCACGATAACTCGTCCGAAAGCCCTACTGAGCCTATTGTTGACATTCGCCGTACAATCCGATCTGTTCGTCAAAGAGTATCGTATATTGAGCCTAGGGGGTAGTAAACGTCAGACACCTAATAGCGTGACAAGGTCGGTGTGGAGCCCAATACAACCTAAGAAACTACTGGTGTACCTACCAGTAAATCTCACTTGCCCTGCCCAGGGAATTTTAGTATTGGTCAACCCTTCACAGCGCGATATCAACTCCCAATACCGGGAGAGAAGAATTCCTTCTATCTCCTACTGCCTCCAAGTGCTTCGGGACTGCACCTAACTACTGCCTGTTTGCACGACTCATTAGAGTCGTGGTAGGGTAGTAATCTAAGTACAGTGGGAACACACGCGAGATGAATAGTGATGTCAAATCAACGGAGTAATCTGTACTCATTTCACCGGAGAACTTCTATCCGACGATAGGTATAATACCAACCAGCAGTTCCAAGTGAGTCCGTCCAGTGTAACTCATAACCTAATGAGCACATGTATACTATCTTTGGTACCGTATACCAATGGCTGCGAGACAGACCATCTCTCCTGACAGGGATAAAAAGCGTATACACTAGTCTACTCTGGAGTATCGATGCCCTATCTCGATAATCCTACGATTAGGGACAAGTTTAAGGATGTGCTTATAAACTACCACTAGTGTGACTGCCATGACAACGCTGGTAGTCAAGCAAAGATCCTAAGGTCTCTATCAACATGTATTAGTGATGTGTTAAAAGAAATATATACACATATTAAGATAGACTTAAACCATATAGCATACTATCATGTTGAGCAAGACTGTTATATATCTGTATATATCGCAAGCTTCCAAAATGCATTATACAATCCAGTACTATACCCTAATGGCATCTAGGGCATATATCACTAACAATCTCCTACTTACACTAAGGTCATGTATTGGCATATCGCAGACCTATCATCTTGAATAGCCTCTTAAACTGCGTCTGAGGGATAGCCTTTATGAGTGGATTTGCAATATTGTTCTCCATGTTTGCTCTCTGCACTTCGATCTCCCAGCGATCCACGATCTCCCTGATCAGGTGATACCGCCTCAAGATATGCCTGGACTTCTGATGGGACCTTGGTTCCTTCGCTAACCCTATAGCCCCGTTGTTGTCACAATACAAACGTATTAAATCAACAATGGACGGAACTACCTAAAGTTCTGTAATGAACTTCCTCATCCAGACAGCCTCTTTTGCGGCGTCACATGCAGCGACATACACTGCCTCCATCGTCGAGTCAGCAATGGTATCCTGTTTATAGCTCTTCCAACAGACCGCCCCTATATTGGGGGAAGAAATAACCCGATATGGATTTGGAGTCATCCTTATCACTCTAGAAGCTAGAGTCAGCGAAGGCCTCGATCTGAAGGTCTTTACTACCGTACACCAAGAACATTTCCTTAGTCCTTCTCAGGTGTCACGACCCGAAAGAGCACGTGACTGGCCCTTGAACCATATGAAGTCTATAGGACTCCATCTGATCCAAGTAAGCCAAAAGCCCAGAAATCTAAAACCATTTTTAAGAATAAGTAAAGAAACTGGTTTAAAGAAGTGAAGAAAAACATGTTTGAAATCAAGGTTTTTAAATAACTAAGCCGAATATGCATTTTTAAAAACAGTACAGTCTTTTCTAAAAATTTCGGCAGAGTTTCTTTTGTAAAACTGGCCCCGAATGGGGTATAACAAGGATAACAATATATGCAATGATAAAGGCATCCCCAAGCGGGAGCTAGCTCTTCGTCAATCGACGGTCACCACCACACATGCAACAATAATATACAACGCCAAGTGGCGAGGATCAAATCCAAAAGAAAGCTCAAAAGCAACAAGAAAACCGCAACACTACTAAGCGCGACTCTATGGTCGAATAATACATCACTAGTCTAGGTCTGAAACAATATACGAGTTTTGGTTGATGGATATTCTAGATACAATGAATAATATAAATACAACGGCGGTTCTGATACAAAAGAACCCACCTATCCAAGCAAATCACCCAAAAGGAAGCAGTGTGCCAGAAATGCCGCTATAGAACTGTACGGCAAACCTGCAAGAACTGGGGCACAACGGGGGTGAGTTGCCAACTCGTGAATAGAAAGATATCTACAAGCAGAGATCGAATGCATGACCCAACCTAGGTCAATACGATCAGATATAAAGAAACCTCAATATGAATAAAGCTGAAGCATGCTAAACTGGCAATGTAATCTCTATACGTGAATGTAGTGCCAAGTGCTCGTGCTAGTGCCTCAGGTAATAGTATGTCATGAATATGAGGTATGAATGCATGAAAGCAGAATACATGTAAATGAAGAAACTGTTTTCATAATTTAGTGAGATTTCCCTTGTATTTTTAGTTGAGGTATCATAATGAAATCAGCATAAAACAGTGCCTAGCATCGGCACAAAACGTAATCCCAATATCTCGATATCTCTGTATCACAGTCTCTGTACCTCGAAATCTCGAAATCCCAATGTCTCAATCATAATATCTAGGGCGCCGTCAGTCCAGACCGGCCCCTACCATCCATCTCAAGACCACGAAGGTATCCTCCGGATATCCGACGCGTCGGGTAAAATCACCGGTAGGTAGTGCTCCCCCGCCAGGCTCACATCGTCATCACCACGCGCTTCTTGCCCCGGGGTACCTTACCGGGTCCACCATGTACCCGAAACGGTTCATCCGTCTCCTCGAATCGGGTTTCCAAATCCATCAGCAAACTCATGGTGGACGACTCATACATCATGGGAAAACCGCACTTTTTATTTTAAAGAGAGAAAAGAAGTTTATATAAGTTTTGCGGTTTTCCCCCAAATCCAGAAAATTTCATGGAAATCCGAATCCAATCCTCAATAGCATGTAAACAGTGCATACAGGCATAAAAATCCATGAATAATAACATGCATGATGTAACAACTAATAATTACAATGTCTAATCTAGCATATAAGGCAAGTACACTAATATCATGTCTAAATTATTAGCTAACCTATGTCGATGCAATAATATTTTCTAAGGTGTACGTGACATGGCAATTACCGATGAAAATGTGTGTGAGCCGGCAAGTAAGTGTACGTGGTACATACGCATCATCGGTAATGGTGCTGGTGTCCTAACAGCATAACATCAATAATGGAGTATGAAACATAATATAAGCATGCGATGCGATGCGAACCACAATAATGAGCGGAAGCTGAATACTAGACGCAACTATAACTAATCTGCATTAATCTAAAATAACCTCTACAATTGGTGCCTTTTGAAATAACACGAATCATGGGGTTTTGAAAATAGGGGCTACGGTGTTTTTATGAAAAGATACGTCTTTTGAAATATCCGTAGGATCCCTTGGGCTGTCTTTTAAAATACCCACGATTCGTTAGTTTTTGAAATAGGTAGGAGTCTAATCTAATCTAACAACCATCTTAAACTATACGGCTGAACTAACAAGTAGAGCTACGGGTGAGGAAACCGCCTAACATCTGAGTCGATACATATACATACATGTATATATATTAGTCGGTGATCCCGCCTCAATAATATCATATCCGATACCCTATCTATAATCAGACATCCCAAGTCAAGAGTGCGGATCAATCATCAAAATATAGCTTGTACGTAAATCCGTCGTACGGCATCCCAAATCTGGGTACGGGTCAATATCACATTCATCATACTATTTATCTGGTATCCTCTTTATCAAATGTCATGATCGGGGTACTGATCTACGTCTAGTACAATATTGATACCCTCAATGTATGCATGCAGGTGTAAGAATCACTACGTCAAAAGACCCGTTAAAACATCGTGTCGTATCTCGATACGAACCAAATCACATCACCGATCTCCTGGCCTCAAGCCCAATCTCATCGACTCATCTCAAATCCCAAATACTATCCTCAAATCCAGTATATAAACACATAGTCCCATACCCATGTGTAGATATACGCACCATCATATGCACTCTAATAAATGAAAGAATGAATGCAAGTATGTGTGTAAATGTATGTGTGAGTGCAACCACTACTCTAGGGTTCGCACTAAACTAAACCAATATATTCTTATCATCAAAATATCATTATTACCATCAATAACCCTAAACAACACATAATAAATATTCGTGTGTATACGTATTCGTATACTTCACCACGGACTGCGGGGGTGCTATACGCCATCCACCCGACTTCTCCCCACAGATATAAATCTACTCACATTGCTTCTCGTGTGCCAAAGCCGATGTCGCTATCTTCACCTCCTTTGCCTCAACATCACGCGGGGTACCTACAAGTATATCACAATGCTAAAGCACATGAAAATCATATCGGAAACCAAAATAGCACACGCTACCCGCATAGGTAAAAACCTATCGACTCGCATGTAAACACAATCAAAATCCACTTGTCGTTGACGTCCAAACGCCACCCGACAGGAATGAATCACCAAATACCAAAATCCATGCTAAAACAAGTCCCAAATTATACACCAACATAGGAAAATCAACCCAGATTTCACCCTAGATGGAATCAGTCAAAACTAGAGGAAATGGGGGCATGCACAGAAAACGAAGCAATTCCTTAAAATACCTTATTTTAGAATTTTCCATAATTTTTCCCCATTTATCTGTATTTAGTTATACCAGAATATTAAAATATTCATTAAAATAATATTAAATTATAAAATTTCCCAAAAATCATATTTTATTATTTTGAAGACGTTACAATCTACCCCCCTTAAAGAAATTCGGTCCCCGAATTTAAATTTAAACCCCCAAATACTAAAATATTTCAATACAAATTCCAAGTCATCGGGGCTCCGAAATCATCTATACATAAAACATCATAGCGCAATGCATGCGCATGAGTACTGAGCAGATAACTCAAAAGCAACACTCCATCAAGCATCCGCAATCATCGGAGTCATGGTAACGACACAATGTCAAATCCAATACAAAATCAATATGATATGGACCAAGACTATACATGTAAATAGCTGATGCAAATGTATGCCAAATTTTTGTAAGTCGCTGTGCGATGCGCGTAACACTGCACAGTGGCGGACGTTTCTCATAAGAAAATAACTATATATGTGTATATATATCCTTTGTTTAATAGGTACGTTCCGCCGTTTTGAAAACAGTTTAGAAGGGTTTCCTTGTTTTTAAAACGTTTCGTGTCATATCGGACACGTAGGTATATACTGAGACTATAGCTCGCTTTTCGGAAATCCCTTCGATAACTATCGATGCATGCAAAATATATCCAGGTACTGCCCACTGACTAGTCCTGCTCAGTATGAAAGCAAATATCCAACATCATAAAAATGTACTGCTCCAAAAGGAATAAATCCCAAAAATCACATAACACCACCCTGTGCGTCTGGTGCGCACGGAAATCAAAATCCATATATGTGCTAAACATGTGCACAAAACAACATCTAGGTGCAACGGGTGTGCACGAAGCATCTGTCATAGGCAACGTGTGCCTGGCAGCCAAAACAGGTGCATCTGACATGCACGAAGAATCTCGATTTAGTGCATCTGGTGTGCCCCAAAATCGTATCTCAAAACATGCGCCCAACATGCGCGAAAATCCAAATCGGTGCATCCATCATGCACGAATGAAAATCTAGACCCTGCGCACTCAATATGCACGGAATCACAAAATCCAATAGCAACGTCGAATATGCGTAAGTCCAGTCAAAAGCACGGAGTGCAAGAATCCACATCAATATCACAATCAAAATCGACATACCGAAAGGCATCAAATCGAAGTCAGGTGCAATCGTAATGCACAAAATATAAATCCGGTGCAACAAAGGCACGAAATATAAATCTGAGGCGATAAACGCAAGAAACATAAAACTGGTGCGACAAATGCACGAAGTATAGAACTGGTGCATCCCATGCACAAATACCAAGCAATAACTCAAATACGTAAGCAGCAACACCAAGTGTATCCAGATATGAAGAAAATCATAAACGTGTGCAGCTGCGAGCACAAAACACATATCGATACACTACAAGCACATATAAGCTATACCGGGTGCAAAATCAAAACACTAAAATTACATGAAACTCTGCTGGAAGCGTAAATCAAATCACCAGCATAAAATAGGCATGAAATCACAATCAACAGCTCAAGAGTAATAACTATGTACAAGGTATAAATACCCAGTAGGTGCAACCATGGTGCACAAAATCAAATATCATGAAACTCAGTCATCAAGACTAAATCATGTGAATAGATCGCCCAAAATACCGAAATCCAAAGCAACGGATACGTGATAATCAAATCACAAAATCACAAATCATAATTACCGTCGTCGGTATACCATCCTTCAGGGTCGAGAAGGTACCGGAACATCCGATGCTAGCTGCGCAAGATATCTACTTGCCTCTTGCTCGCGGCTGGCGTCCTCTGCCTCTGGTTCCTGATCTTTCCTGTAGATTACCAATCTCGCAATCCATCGGTTCATCGGCCCGGTCAGGAGTACTGACAGGAACGATTCCGTTCTGGCACTTTCCTGGTCACCTTTCGGTCAATCCTTACGACCGCTCGTAAGGCAGCGTATCACTGGCGTCGGCCTCTGGCTCTCTGAAAGCACGTCACACATCTGATCCTGGGTGCAAACATCATTGCAGCAATGTCCTGGAAGGAATCCTGCTCAAGGTCTCTTCCGATCATGCCTATGCCGATCTGTACAGAGGCTGGCTTCCTGCACAACCTCTTCTCGCTCAATAACACCTGTGTCCTCAGCACAATATTTTCTCGGAAACTGGTCACATTCCAACGTCTCTGTAAGCATATCAGGTCTCTAGTCTCGACGGGAAGCAATGACAGCTCATCAGTGTCTCACACGAACCTCTTGTTCCAACTGTCTCTATCGTCGTCCACTATGACGTCACGCCAAGCTACTACGCACTGCACTGTTCTCGGCCACGGTCAATCTGAAGTCTCTCGCACGGACTCGAAATCGCATATTCTGTAGCTTCATCATTCTGTAGAGGATGTCAGGCCGAACAGGTCCTCGGGAACACGTCCCAACCATCGGAGGAATACTCATCACTCGTCTGTCCCTGATCGATCTGCAACGCATCTGGGTAAGTTCCTTTATCCGAACATGGTCAACTACCTCGTCGACAATGCCGAACTCTGTCCTGCTGGGTGTGCGCAATACGACCACTCCTGGTCTAGGTCTTCTCGTAACGTACTCCAGAAAGGTCCTGTCGAGGTTCCTTTCTCAAATCTCAATCCTGCCGAAATGCCCGGAAGTCATCATCCAATGCTGAAGCTAAAGCTTATTCCGGAACGGCTGCATACCTATCGCGCTTCTCTCTGGAAGATACATCCATATACCACGCCTCGGGGTGCATATCACATCTCTAATGTCAGCGGAGTGGGACGTCATCTCGTCGAAATCTCGTACGAACTCTTTACTCCACCTTGCTCAATGTCGACTGATTCGGACTTAACTCATCGTGGCTACACGAACTGCGCTCCGACGGCTACGCTCGCATCTGGAGTCTCCCAAGCAGTGTCCCATCACGATATCCGAAAGATGTCGAACCATCCGATCGACTCGTCAGATCCTCATAATCCCCCAAGAGATCACATCATGGGTACAGTTTAATAGTATCGAGTACATGTCACAGCGTCGGTGGTCCAGCCGTAGAAGGGCAAACCCAAGCCTCACTAATGGCGCCGAGGAACCGCCGCAAACCCGAAGGTTCAAAGGCTTTCACACGGTCATTAAGTCGAGTTAGGGTTTCATTCTTCTAGAGAGTCCATAGAATCACCTGCATGTCTTTCCGTATACTTTAAACTTGGAAAATGGGCTCCTGACATTCGATCGTCTCTATCGACTCTCAACGAACCTGCGTGAAGTCGTCTCTAGCTGGAAACAATCTATCTGATGACCTCGCATCGGTAAACAAACGAACCACCTGTCCTAGTCATTCATCCTCAGGTGACTAGCGACTCGCTATCATCTCTCTAAGTATATGCTCACGCTGCAGTAGCTCCAACCATCTGGGCGACATCTCGTCATTTGCAGCAGCAACTGGCTTATTCGCCTGTACGCCGAACAGCGCCTCAATCCTCCAGGAAAGGCAATACATAGGCGGTCATCTCTGAGTCGGTCTGCTCTAGATCTGAGTAAGACTCTCCACACTGGAAATCTTCAACTCATCAGGGCCCGCTCCGGCGCAAAATCGGACGAATCACCTTCGTCTCTCAAATCGGGTAGACTAGCTATCATCTGTCTCATATCTGCCTGAAAGCTACGGCAATCTCAGCTCGTAAGCTTCGGAAGAGACATCCTGTCAATCTCAGCAATAGCTGGTCCATCTGTCTGCACGGTAGGCGACATCACAATCTCTGAGGTATGCTGTACATCAACAGTCCTCTCTCAACTGGCAGCTCTAACAATGGCCCGATCATCCGGTGCAAGACCAAGCACTCGCCTCCACTAGAGGTCACAATCACCAACACTAACTCGAGACGTTCCCATGTCACCAGAAAACACAATGGTCGGCCCTTGTACCAAACGAGCTCACACCGGCCGTAACCCTAGCAGCAGCCCAAACTGCCCTCAAACATGGTGACAGGAACCTCAATCGAGTATCAAGGAGAGCACATCAATGGCAAGAAAGGAAACAACAGATCCAAAGTGGATACATGATCATGGGAAGGAACAGCATCAATAAAGGTATGATCATGAAACTAATAGAATCGGGGATCTCAAATAGATGTATAATCCTGGATATAAAGAGGATCACTGATCTCGAAAATATGTACATCCTAAGGTTCCTTAAGCGGAATGGCGTGTCGTAAGTATGCCGCGGAACATACCAACGGTACGTCACTCTACTTTAGTTACCTATTCCATCAACCAAGGGTCATCCTACACGACGAAAGTTCGGGTCTAATACCCCCTCGACCAAGTCTAAGTTCCGTAAGGTCAAGCCTAAGTTCCGTATATATATAAACGCCCTAGGCTCCACATAGTCAAACTTAGACTCGAACCAAGGTCAACCTAGCGCTCTGATACCAACTTTGTCACGACCCGAAAGAGCACGTGACTGGCCCTTGAACCATATGAAGTCTATAGGACTCCATCTGATCCAAGTAAGCCAAAAGCCCAGAAATCTAAAACCATTTTTAAGAATAAGTAAAGAAACTGGTTTAAAGAAGTGAAGAAAAACATGTTTGAAATCAAGGTTTTTAAATAACTAAGCCGAATATGCATTTTTAAAAACAGTACAGTCTTTTCTAAAAATTTCGGCAGAGTTTCTTTTGTAAAACTGGCCCCGAATGGGGTATAACAAGGATAACAATATATGCAATGATAAAGGCATCCCCAAGCGGGAGCTAGCTCTTCGTCAATCGACGGTCACCACCACACATGCAACAATAATATACAACGCCAAGTGGCGAGGATCAAATCCAAAAGAAAGCTCAAAAGCAACAAGAAAACCGCAACACTACTAAGCGCGACTCTATGGTCGAATAATACATCACTAGTCTAGGTCTGAAACAATATACGAGTTTTGGTTGATGGATATTCTAGATACAATGAATAATATAAATACAACGGCGGTTCTGATACAAAAGAACCCACCTATCCAAGCAAATCACCCAAAAGGAAGCAGTGTGCCAGAAATGCCGCTATAGAACTGTACGGCAAACCTGCAAGAACTGGGGCACAACGGGGGTGAGTTGCCAACTCGTGAATAGAAAGATATCTACAAGTAGAGATCGAATGCATGACCCAACCTAGGTCAATACGATCAGATATAAAGAAACCTCAATATGAATAAAGCTGAAGCATGCTAAACTGGCAATGTAATCTCTATACGTGAATGTAGTGCCAAGTGCTCGTGCTAGTGCCTCAGGTAATAGTATGTCATGAATATGAGGTATGAATGCATGAAAGCAGAATACATGTAAATGAAGAAACTGTTTTCATAATTTAGTGAGATTTCCCTTGTATTTTTAGTTGAGGTATCATAATGAAATCAGCATAAAACAGTGCCTAGCATCGGCACAAAACGTAATCCCAATATCTCGATATCTCTGTATCACAGTCTCTGTACCTCGAAATCTCGAAATCCCAATGTCTCAATCATAATATCTAGGGCGCCGTCAGTCCAGACCGGCCCCTACCATCCACCTCAAGACCACGACGGTATCCTCCGGATATCCGACGCGTCGGGTAAAATCACCGGTAGGTAGTGCTCCCCCGCCAGGCTCACATCGTCATCACCACGCGCTTCTTGCCCCGGGGTACCTTACCGGGTCCACCATGTACCCGAAACGGTTCATCCGTCTCCTCGAATCGGGTTTCCAAATCCATCAGCAAACTCATGGTGGACGACTCATACATCATGGGAAAACCGCACTTTTTATTTTAAAGAGAGAAAAGAAGTTTATATAAGTTTTGCGGTTTTCCCCCAAATCCAGAAAATCTCATGGAAATCCGAATCCAATCCTCAATAGCATGTAAACAGTGCATACAGGCATAAAAATCCATGAATAATAACATGCATGATGTAACAACTAATAATTACAATGTCTAATCTAGCATATAAGGCAAGTACACTAATATCATGTCTAAATTATTAGCTAACCTATGTCGATGCAATAATATTTTCTAAGGTGTACGTGACATGGCAATTACCGATGAAGATGTGTGTGAGCCGGCAAGTAAGTGTACGTGGTACATACGCATCATCGGTAATGGTGCTGGTGTCCTAACAGCATAACATCAATAATGGAGTATGAAACATAATATAAGCATGCGATGCGATGCGAACCACAATAATGAGCGGAAGCTGAATACTAGACGCAACTATAACTAATCTGCATTAATCTAAAATAACCTCTACAATTGGTGCCTTTTGAAATAACACGAATCATGGGGTTTTGAAAATAGGGGCTACGGTGTTTTTATGAAAAGATACGTCTTTTGAAATATCCGTAGGATCCCTTGGGCTGTCTTTTAAAATACCCACGATTCGTTAGTTTTTGAAATAGGTAGGAGTCTAATCTAATCTAACAACCATCTTAAACTATACGGCTGAACTAACAAGTAGAGCTACGGGTGAGGAAACCGCCTAACATCTGAGTCGATACATATACATACATGTATATATATTAGTCGGTGATCCCGCCTCAATAATATCATATCCGATACCCTATCTATAATCAGACATCCCAAGTCAAGAGTGCGGATCAATCATCAAAATATAGCTTGTACGTAAATCCGTCGTACGGCATCCCAAATCTGGGTACGGGTCAATATCACATTCATCATACTATTTATCTGGTATCCTCTTTATCAAATGTCATGATCGGGGTACTGATCTACGTCTAGTACAATATTGATACCCTCAATGTATGCATGCAGGTGTAAGAATCACTACGTCAAAAGACCCGTTAAAACATCGTGTCGTATCTCGATACGAACCAAATCACATCACCGATCTCCTGGCCTCAAGCCCAATCTCATCGACTCATCTCAAATCCCAAATACTATCCTCAAATCCAGTATATAAACACATAGTCCCATACCCATGTGTAGATATACGCACCATCATATGCACTCTAATAAATGAAAGAATGAATGCAAGTATGTGTGTAAATGTATGTGTGAGTGCAACCACTACTCTAGGGTTCGCACTAAACTAAACCAATATATTCTTATCATCAAAATATCATTATTACCATCAATAACCCTAAACAACACATAATAAATATTCGTGTGTATACGTATTCGTATACTTCACCACGGACTGCGGGGGTGCTATACGCCATCCACCCGACTTCTCCCCACAGATATAAATCTACTCACATTGCTTCTCGTGTGCCAAAGCCGATGTCGCTATCTTCACCTCCTTTGCCTCAACATCACGCGGGGTACCTACAAGTATATCACAATGCTAAAGCACATGAAAATCATATCGGAAACCAAAATAGCACACGCTACCCGCATAGGTAAAAACCTATCGACTCGCATGTAAACACAATCAAAATCTACTTGTCGTTGACGTCCAAACGCCACCCGACAGGAATGAATCACCAAATACCAAAATCCATGCTAAAACAAGTCCCAAATTATACACCAACATAGGAAAATCAACCCAGATTTCACCCTAGATGGAATCAGTCAAAACTAGAGGAAATGGGGGCATGCACAGAAAACGAAGCAATTCCTTAAAATACCTTATTTTAGAATTTTCCATAATTTTTCCCCATTTATCTGTATTTAGTTATACCAGAATATTAAAATATTCATTAAAATAATATTAAATTATAAAATTTCCCAAAAATCATATTTTATTATTTTGAAGACGTTACATCAGGTACTTGAGAATGTTCTTTACTGCTATCCAATACTTCTCCCCTGGGTTTGACTGATACCTGCTTACCATACTCAGTGCGTAAGCAATATCTGGTCTGGTACATAACATCACATACATTATAGATCCTACCTCCGAAGCATAGGGTATAATACTCATGAGATCCCTCTCCAAATCAGTCTTGGGAGACATCTTTTTGGAGAGGGTGATTCCGTGATAAGCGGGTAGGTTACTGCGCTTGGAATCTTCCATACTAAATATTTTCAGTATGGTGTCAATATACTTGAACTGTGAAAGTCCCAACATTCTCTTAGATCTATCACGATAGATCTTGATGCTCAGAATGTAGGAGGCATCACCCAGGTCTTTCATAGAAAACTTTTGTGACAAAAAGTTTTTGACTGATTGTAGCATAGGAATGTCATTTCCTATCAAGAGAATGTCATCCACGTATAAGACGAGAAATACCACAGTTCTCGCTACAATCTTACTATAAATGTATAGTTCATCTGCATTTTTGATAAAGTCAAATTCTTTGACCGTCTCATCAAAACAGATGTTCCAACTTCGCGATACCTGTTTTAATGTATAAATGGATTTAAGCAACTTGCACATTCTTCCGCTGCTCCCACTCTCTATGAAGCTCTCTAGTTGATCCATATAAAAACACTCTTCCAAATTTCTATTCAGAAAAATGGTCTTTACGTCTATCTGCCAAATTTCATAATCATTGAAGGCAGCAATGGTAAGTAGGATCTGAATGGATTTAAGTATATCTACTGGAGAAAATGTTTTATCATAGTCCAAGCCAGGTCTTTGACGAAAACCTTTTGGTATAAGTCTAGTCTTATAGGTTTCAACCCGTCCATCTGCACCAATCTTCTTTCTGAAGATCTATTTATAGCCTATGGGTTTTACCCCTTGAGATGCAATGTCTAAAATCCAAACTTTGTTAGTATACATGGATTCCATCTCGGACCACATTGCATCCAGCCACTTTACCGAGTTTCTGCTCATAATGTCCTGTTAGAAACTAGTTAGCTCATCATCATCAATGATGCAATCCTTTCTATCCCCGTTTACAAGAAAACTATAGTATCTCTCGGGTGGATGAGACTGCCAACTAGATCTGCGGAGTGGCGCAGGGATGTCTGTTTCTCTTGAAATTTCTGGTTCCACCATACTTTCAGTAATAGATTATGGTTCTGGAATTTCTTCCAGTTCTATTGCGCTCCCACTTATTTCTTTTTCAAAAAATTCAGTTTCCAGAAAGTGGGCATGTCAAGAAACAATAACCTTTTGTTCCTCTGCATAATAAAAAAGATACCCCTGAAGTTTCTTGGGCATCCCACAAACTTACACAGTACTGATCGTGTCTCGAGTTTTTCCGCATACTGCTTTTTAACAAAAACTGGGCATCCCCATATCTTAAGATACTTAAGATAGGGTTTCTTCCCACTCCACATTTCATATAGACCGGTAGGAACTGACTCAGTCAGAATTTTGTTCAAAAGATAGGCAGTAGATTATAGTGCATAACCCCAAAAGGATCGCGGTAATTCAGCATTACTCATGATGGAACGTACCTTATCTAGTAAGGTGCGGTTCCACCTTTCCAATACATGGTTGTGTTGAGAATTCTATTCTCTTTTAAATAACCCAGGAACTCGGCACTTAAGTATTCATCATCCCGATCAGATCGAAGAGTCTTGATATTTTTTCTTGTTTGGTTTTCCACTTCATTCTTGTATTCCTGGAATTTCTCAAAGTTCTCGGATTTATGTTTCATCAAGAATACATGTGCATACCTTGAGAAATCATCCATAAAAGTAATGAAGTAGGAATAACCACTTCTTACATGTGTAGATGTTGGACTACATACATCGCTGTGTATGAGTCTTAAGAGCTCGGTGGCTCTTACTCCATGTCCGGTGAACGGAGTCTTTGTCATCTTTCCTTTGAGACATAATTAACAAGTTGCATACGACAGATATTCAAATAGATCCAAATATCCTTCTTTATATAATTTCGTCAATCGTATTTCATTGATGTGACCTGGTCAACAATACCATAAGAAAGCTTGATTTAATTCTGAAGGGTTACCCTAGTGTCCCGGCCAACTTCCGTGGCCAAATGCGGAACAAAAATTTTCTAACGAACAAAAACTTGGCACTAGTTTAACTCTAAAACCCGGATCTTTCCATAAAACTAACTAGCTACACTAGGAGAGTTATCTATTATGATGAGGAATTCTTACCAAACGAACCAAGTCCTTCGGTCTTCGTTCTTCATCCTTAGCTCCTACTAGCCACCTTGAACTTGCTTGATCTTCTTTTCTTGCTCCGTCGGTCCTCCGGGATCGAGCTTGTTCTCCGGCCTTCCTTGGTCCTTGATGATCCATCTGGGGAATGTGATCCATGGCTCTAGCACTTTGCTAAGTGTCAAAAGAGCAACTAGAGAACTTGGGATACTAGTCCAAGTAATCTAGGATGTAGTTTGGATGTCTAAGCGTTTGCTATCTCTTTTCTAACATCTTCACTTGTTTCTCAACACATGAGAAGTTTAGTGAAAAGGAAGAAGATGAAGGTGTAGGAAAGCAAGAGGAGGGAGGAACTTGAGAGAAAATGGGAGCTCAAGAAATTATGAAGCATAGCATGAAAGAGAAAATACACACATAGCTTTTGTGTATGAATTCTTTCATTAAACAATTAGCAACCATGCTTCAATAGTAACTCCAAAATGAATTATAAATTCATTTGATTACTATTGAAGCATGGTGACCTCCATTCCTCCCTCACCTCTCACTTTATACCTCATTTCCAATTATCAAATAAAAGGAAAATACATAATGAGGTGTCCACCTTCTAAAAGGAAATCTGTAATAAATACGGATTATAGTCTACTGTACATACATACCGGCAATCAGATAAAAATCTGAACGCCCAAAGAGATAGAATAACACGAAGAACGTAATACTAGAATATATATATCGAAATACATATACGTAAATTATTAAATCAATACCGGATTTAATAATCCGGCTCAAACCCTAACCGGCTAGTATTACAAACTGTCCGATCGAAAGTCTGAGTATAAAGTACATCAACCGATCGAACCCTGCACGTATCCAATACGGCTACTACATCATTTCTTCTGGATCAGGGAAACCCTCTGTGTGGGACTCTAAAAACTCAACAGTACTCTGGCAGTGGGTTTGACCACAAGTACGTCAGCGGCACTAGCTGTACGTAATGGCTACCCAGGTACCTGTCGAAAAGGAAGGCCGACGAGCAAACTCGTCCGAACTCCTACTGAGCCTATCCGTGACAATATCCGTACAGTCCGGTCTCTTCGTCAAAGAGTATCGCATACCGGGTCTAGGGGATGGTGAACGTCAGACCCTAATAACCTGATAAGTCATGCCGATGTGGCTCAGGACCAATCCAGGAAACTACTGATCAACATATCAGTAAATCTCAAGTGCCTTGGCCAAGGTCTTATGGTCCTGACCAATCGAATCACAGTGCGATATCGACTCCCTATATCAGTTGAGACGAATCCACGACAATCGCTGACTGCCTCCATGTGGCTCGGGACTGAACCCAACCAAAACCTGTTTGCATGACTCAGTAGAGCCGTGGTAGGGTGGTGATCAAAGTTCAGTGGGAACTCACATGAGACAAATGCCGATCTCGGATCCAAAGACTAACCTGTACACATGTCACCTGAGAACTTCCATCTGATGATAGGTATAGTACCATATGGAAGTTCTCGGTGTGTCCGTCCAGTGTACTCACACCCAGTGAGCACCTGTATACGATCTTAGGTGCATCAGCCCAATGGCTGCGGAACCAACCATCCCCCGACGGAGCTAGAAATGTACACACCAGTCTACTCTGGAGTAGCAGTGCCCAGTCTCGATACTCACGCGACTAGGGACCATTTAAGGATGTTCTTATGGACTACCCTGCTCCCATAAGTATAATCGCCATCACAACGCAGGTAGTCAAGCAAGATCCTAGGGGGTTTATCAAAATTTAACCACAATATATAATAAAGAGTATGACATATGCCATGTTAAGATAAAGATAAACCACAATAATATACTACCGTATCGAGTCTTTATCAATATGTATAAACCAGATATAATAACAATACAAATAAATACACATATCCCGATAAAGACAAGTCAAATAATATACTATAAAACTGAGCAAGATTGTTCTGTACATACGTATCCATATGTATACATATACAATACTGGCCTCTAGGGCATATATATCCAACAATCTCTCACTTGCACTAAAGGACAGTGATTGGCGTACCGAATACCCAACGTCTGCTTTAAGGCCAGCTGCTGGCGTACCGCATACCCAACATCCCAAAATGTCGCTCGAACTGTGCTTGCGGGAGGGCCTTTGTAAATGGATCCGCCGTGTTGTCCTTCGTATCCACTCTCTGGACTTCGATCTCTTGGCGATCTACGATCTCCCTGATCAGGTGATACCGCCTTAAGATGTGCCTGGATTTCTGATAGGACCGTGGTTCCTTCGCTAAAGCTATAGCCCTATTGTTATCACAATACACTGGTATTAGATCAACAATGGACGGAACTACTTGAAGTTCAGCTATGAACTTCTTCATCCAGACCGCTTCCTTTGCGGCATCGCTTGCAGCAATGTATTCAGCCTCCATCGTCGAGTCTGCGACGGTATCCTGTTTGGAACTCTTCCAACATATTGCCTCTCCGTTGAGGGTAAACACAAAACCCGAGACAGACTTGCTGTCATCCTTGTCACTCTGGAAGCTTGAGTCAGTAAAGGACTCGACCCTGAGGTCTCCATTACCGTAAACTAGGAACATCTCCTTAGTCCTTCTCAGGTACTTGAGAATGTTCTTTACTGCTCTCCAGTGGTTCTCACCTGGGTCTGACTGATACCTGCTCACCACGCTCAGCGCGTAAGCTACATCTGGTCTCGTACACAGCATCACATACATTATAGATCCTACCGCCGAAGCGTACGGTATAGTGCTCATGTGAACCATCTCCTCGTCAGTCTTGGGAGACATCTTCTTGGAGAGGTTGATTCCGTGCAATGCGGGTATGTTACCGCACTTGGAATCTTCCATACTAAATCTGTTTAGTACGGTCTATATGTACCTGGACTGTGAAAGTCCCAGTAATCTCTTGGATCTATCTCTGTAGATCTTGATCCCCAAAATGTACGAGGCATCACCTAGGTCTTTCATGGAGAACTTTTGTGATAAGAATAGCTTGACCGATTGTAGCATAGTAATGTCATTTCCTATCAAAAGAATGTCGTCCACGTACAAGACTAGGAATACGACAGTTCGTCCTACAATCTTCTTATAAATACATGGCGCATCTTCGTTCTTGATGAATTCAAAGTCCTTGACTGTCTCATCAAAACAGATGTTCCAGCTCCGTGATATTTGCTTCAATCCAAAAATGGATTTGAGCAGCTTGCACACCTTCCCGCTGCTCCCACTGTCTACAAAACCTTCTGGCTGATCCATGTAAACGCACTCTTCTAAACTTCCGTTTACAAAATCCGTTTTTACGTCCATCTGCCAAATCTCATAGTCATAGAACGCAGCAATGGCAAGCAGGATCCTAATGGATTTGAGCACAGCCACTGGAGAAAAGGTCTCGTCATAGTCCACTCCTGGTCTTTGAAACCTTTTGCAATGAGTCTAGCTTTATCGGTTTCCACCTGCCTATCTACACCAAGTTTCTTCTTGTAGATCCATTTGCATCCAACGGGTTTTACCCCAGGTGGAGCAACTTCCAGGGTCCACACTTTATTGGTGTACATGGACTCCATTTCAGATTGCATAGCATCCATCCACTTATTAGAGTCCCTACTGATAATGGCATGCCTGAAACTAGTAGGATCATCTTCTTCCAAGATGCAATCCTCTCGATCCCCATCTATGAGAAAACCGTAGTATCTCTCGTGCGGATGAGAAATCCTACTAGATCTGCAGAGTGGCTGAGGTTCGTCGGGTATAACTGAGTCTAAGGGTTCTTCCAAATCTTCTGCTATAGTTTGTGGTTCCTGAATTTCTTCTAGTTCTACCGTACTCCCACTAATTTTTTTTGCAAGAAATTCCCTTTCTGAAAAGGTAGCATGGCGAGATACTAATACCTTCTGTTCCTCAGTGTGGTAGAACAGATATCCCTTGTAATGCTTAGGGTATCCCACAAACTTGCACAATACAGACCTTGCCTCGAGTTTATCTGGATTCTACTTTTTAACAAAAGCAGGACACCCCCATATCTTAATGTAATCAAGACATGGTCTCTTCCCAGTCCATACTTCATATGGAGTGGTAGGCACTGATTTGGATGGCGCTCTATTCAATATGATTGTTGCTGATTCAAGAGCAAACCCCCAGAAAGAAAGAGATAACTCGGCATTACTCATCATGGAGCGAACTATATCCAATAGGGTACGGTTCCTCCACTCCGACATGCCATTGTGTTGTGGTGTATACGGAGGAGTAAGCTTAGGGAGAATGCCATTCTCTTTTAGAAAATCCCTGAATTCCGTACTTAAGTACTCTCCCCCTCTATCAAATCGGAGGATCTTGATACTTTTGCCAATCTGGTTCTCTACTTCGCTTCTAAATTCTTTGAATTTCTCAAAAGCTTCAGATTTGTGTTTCATGAGATACACATATCCGAACCTAGAGAGATCGTCAGTGAATGTGATGAAGTACGAGAACCCACCTCTCGCATGTGTAGACATTGGACCACACACATCACTGTGTATGAGTCCCAAGATCTCTCTTGCTCTTTCTCCGTGTCCGGTGAAGGGAGATTTGGTCATCTTTCCTTTGAAACATGACTGACAAGTTTCATAAGATGAAAATTCGGACGTGTTCAAATATCCATCTTTATGTAACTTACTCTTCTCTCCTATATGACCAAGTCTATAATGCCACAAGTAGGATTGGTTCGTATATGAACTTTTCCTCTTACGTGTGTTTTGTACATTGAGAACGGTGTTTTGATTTAGAATATAGATACCATTACACAGTGTACCTTCTGCAACCAATACCTTGTGAAGGTAGATGTTCATGATATTTCTATCAAGAACAAAGTTATATCCATCTTTATCAAGTAAAGAAACTGATATTATGTTGCATAACATGGAAGGTACATAATAGCAATTGTTCAAAATCATAGTATTGCCATTTGGCAACATAAGGTGATATTCACCGACGGTCGCAGCATTAACCTGTGCTCCGTTTCCTACTCTGAAGGACATATCACCAGGTCCAACTATCCTACTTTTTCTCAGTCCCTGCAATAAATTACAGATATGAGATCCTGATCCGGTATCTAGTACCCAGGAGATAGGACTGACCGAAAAGCAGTTCTTAACTACAAGAACACCTGAAGAAGACACAACGGTATGTTTCTTCTTTAATGGGTTTATCAAGGAATTCAAACTTTCATCTTTCCCTTGCTCATACTTATGATTGTTGTCGTAAGTTAGAGCCGAACCGACGTTTCCCAACCCCGAATAAGAATTCGGATCGGTCAAGCGATACATTTTATTATCTTGATTAGGGCGTGAAATGGTTGCTACCTGGAGAGAGAGAGGGAAACACTCTGCGTGTGCTCTTGCAAGATTAGATTGGTTATTAATTTATCTAATCAGAATGGTTCCCACTGTTTCCTCAAATTCTTCTTCAAACCCTAAAAGAAGAACTAGTCAGGATTAATCGCACGTCACAATACTTGCTTAACCTTTCAGCCAGGCCGGTGTCGGTACTTCAAGGGAGGTTTTCTAACGCTTTCGCGAAGTTCCTTAATTACATAACCTCTTTTCCCTGGAGGCGTAGCCCCGCTAACACCTTTCCATACACCTACTTGGTTTGTAGTATTGATTGTTAAGTGTGATAATCTCCCGAGAGTAATCCTACTCATCAGTGGGATCGGGATCCAACTATCATTGTGCGATGCACTAGATGGAATCCACTCTAGTCACCACACTCTAGAAGGTATGCTAAATCTGCAAGTTTTCTGTATATTTGAAACTCCCGATGTGGTTTTTGCCCCAAGCGCTTATGACCTTGACTTTGGCCAACAAATCATAACGCGCAAGTCAAGTTCTACTCGTCATTGTCCTGATTGATTTAGAGCCACCCGCACACACCCTTGACTTTGGCCAACAAGATGGTACGACTGTCCTAAACCAATGCATTTTATCTACGCTACGGATAAGATACTTACAGCTACCATACACGATGCCTTGACTTTGGCCAACAAACATCGCATGAATACTATGTGTTTTTATCCGAAATGACGGAGGGTTACGGCTAGGTTTTTGGTGAAAAACCCGTTAACGTAATGAACTTGATATCGTTGAAGGAACCTGAGTAGTTTTTAAATATATAGTGGCGAAAACCTTTGCTAAAGAGGTCACTCCTTGTGAAGGGATCTCGGCTCTTTCCTCGTCGATTGAGGTGCAGGATATTCCAAACAGAATACCACGATGCAAAGCAAAAATAATCGACTATATTGAAGTTATTATGTTGTCGCAAACTTTTACTCAAGGGGTCACTCCCGGTGAAGGGATCTCGGCCCTTGCCTCGTCGAATGAGGTGCTGGATATTCCTCACTGAATACCACTGTGCAAAGCAAAAGAGAACGTCTGTAATGTCAATTTATAAAGCTTGGTTCCTTCAACATCTTTTAGGTTTATTATCTTTCATTAATCAAAATTAATACTGTCCCATCAATTTGTAACTTATCACACCAGAAAAGAACGAAAATACGATGTACATATATGCCATCCACATTCGCCACTGGGCCCTGTCATCATCCGTTAGGTTACTTAACTAACGACAGAGCGTGGGCTGGACTAGCGCGGGTGCAAAATATATACAACATCTACTAGTATATATATAAGTATATATAACATTCGTCCCAGGCATGATAATAATCAACATCACAGATAACAATACAGAATGGTGGATAATCTTGGAGCCCCGGGTTTCATTTGAGCCGCAAATAAAACCCGATATTCCCTGTCGTGTGGATAGCCTGTGCAATGAAAACCTGTACCCCCTACGAGTGCGGTGAATAGCCTGCCAATTTTAGAATGAAGCCCCCTCCGTCTCAACGCCATGAGAATGAATCCCCTCTGTCTCAACGCCATGAGATGCGGGGTTGTTGCCTTTTGGGACCCGGCTATCCGTGCACTCCGCCTTGGGGTAATCCTAGTACAGAATATTAAAATAATATGTACAAATAGTGACATCGACCTCAGCCCGGTCGTGCCCCAAAATAATATACAAACGGCAAAGACGGCAGTCCACATATCGGACGCTCGCCCCGCAATAACAAATGTACAAATGAAATATAAACTGTATTCTAATATTGCACCACATGCTATTCATCACGACTATCCAACCACAATCACAGAAGAAGCACACAACATCAACGCGAATGTCACGTTCGCAAAACCCGTCTAAAAGAACATATAGCGATTAGACGAGTTTTACCGATCGAGTGACATTCCCGATCGCAGATAAAAGTGAATGAAGTGTAAACTGTTAAACAGTGTTAAATATAACGAATTCGAAACACCACAAGTTGCCTCAAACTCAAATCTACAGAGAATCAAGTTTGGGCAAAAAATAAACAACACCAGGAAACCAAACTCCTAGAGATAAGCACCCAGCACCAAACAAATATGCACACACCCTAAGAAAAACCGGGGTGGCCGGAATTTTGCTCTCTGTGGCCGGCCAAAACAAGGCCAAATTGTCTCGTTTTTGGTTTGGGTGCATCTCATAGGGTAAGAACCACTCTGCAGATGATTAAAAAATTTTCAGAGACTTTTTCTAAATCAACAGAAACTGCAGATCATGGTTTTGGTTTCGTGTAGTTATTTTGATTTCGTTGTTTTAACGTTGCTTATACTTGTTAACCTAGGGTTTATGGGCTGGCTCTGATACCATGAAGGGTTACCCTAGCGCCCTGGCCAACTTCCAGGACCAATTGCGGAACAAAAATTTTCTTGCAACAAAAACTTGGCGCTAGACTAAAGCCCAACCGGATCTTTAACCATAAACCTAGTTAGCTAATTTGGAGTTCTATCTACTATGAAAGAAGGTATACCAAATGAACCAAGTCCTTCGGTCTTCGTTCTTCATCCTTAGCTCCTACTAACCACCTTGAACTTGCTTGATCTTCTTTCCTTGCTCCGTCGGTCCTCCAGGATCGAGCTTGTCCTACGGCCTTCCTTGGTCCTTGATGATCCACCCGGAGAATGTGATCCATGGCTCTAGCTCTTTGCTAAGTGTCAAAAGAGCAACTAGAGAACTTGGGATACTAGTCCAAGTAATCTAGGATGTAGTTTGGATGTCTAAGCGTTTGCTATCTCTTTTCTAATCTCTTCACTTGTTTCTCAACTCATGAGAATGTTAGTGAAGAGGAAGAAGATGAAGGTGGAGGAAAGCAAGAGGAGGGAGGAACTTGAGAGAAAATGGGAGCTCAAGAAATTATGAAGCATAGCATGAAAGAGAAAATACACACATAGGTTTTGTGTATGAATTCTTTCATTAAACAATTAGCAACCATGCTTCAATAGTAACTCCAAAATGAATTATAAATTCATTTGATTACTATTGAAGCATGGTCACCTCCATTCCTCCCTCACCTCTCACTTTATACCTTATTTCCAATTATCAAATAAAAGGAAAATACATAATGAGGTGGCCACCTTCTAAAAGGAAATCTGTAATAAATACGGATTCCAATCTACTGTACATACATACCAGCAATCAGATAAAAATCCGAACGCCCAAAGAGATATAATAACATGAAGAACGTAATACTAGAATATATATATCGAAATACATATACGTAAATTATTAAATCAATACCTGATTTAATAATCCGGCTCAAACCCTAGCCGGCTAGTATTACAAACTGTCCGATCGAAAGTCTGAGTACAAAGTACATCAACCGATCGAACCCTGCACATATCTAATACGGATACTACATCATTTCTCCTGGATCAGGGAAACCCTCTATGTGGGACTCTAAAGACTCGATAGTACTCTGGCAGTGGATTTAACCAGAAGCACGTCAGCGGCACTAGCTGTACGTAATGGCTACTCAGGTACCTGTCGAAAAGGAAGGCTGACGAGCAAACTAGTCCGAACTCCTACTGAGCCTATCTGTGACAATATCCATACAGTCCGGTCTCTTCGTCAAAGAGTATCGCAAACCGGATCTAGGGGATGGTGAACGTCAGACCCTAATAACCTGACAAGTCGTGCCGATGTGGCTCAGGACCAATCCAGGAAACTACTGATCAACATATCAGTAAATCCCAAGTGCTTTGGCCAAGGTCTTATGGTCCTGACCAATCGAATCACAGTGCGATATCGACTCCCTATACCGGGAGAGGCGAATCCCCGACAATCGCTCACTGCCTCCATGTGGCTCGGGACTGAACCCAACCAAAACCTATTTGCACGACTCAGTAGAGCCGTGGTAGGGTAGTGATCAAAGTTCAGTGGGAACTCACACGAGACAAATGCCGATCTCGGGTCCAAAGACTAACCTGTATACATGTCACCTGAGAACTTCCATCTGACGATAGGTATAGTACCACATGGAAGTTCTTGGCGAGTCCGTCCAGTGTACTCACATCCAGTGAGCACCTGTATACGATCTTAGGTGCATCCGACCAATGGCTGCGGGACCAACCATCCCCCGACGGGGCTAGAAACGTACACACAAGTCTACTCTGGAGTATCAGTGCCCAGTTTCGATACTTACGCGACTAGGGACCATTTAAGGATGTTCTTATGGACTGCCCTGCTCCCACAAGTATGATCGCCATTACAACGCAGGTAGTCAAGCAAGATCCTATGGGGTTTATCAACATTTAACCGCAATATGTAATAAAGAGTATGACATATGCCATGCTAAGATAAAGACAAACCACAACAGTATACTACCGTATCGAGTCTTTATCAATATGTGCAAACCAGATATAATAACAATACAAAAAAATACACATATCCCGATAAAGACAAGTCAAATAATATACTATAAAACTGAGCAAGATTGTTCTGTACATACATATCCCTAGTATCCATAAGTATACATATACAATACTGGCCTCTAGGCCATATACATCCAACAAATTCTGAAATCTTTCTTTTGAGTGTGTTCTAGATATTGAAAACTTAATGTTGATTTAATACGTATATACCGTTATCTAATATACCAGATCCAATCAAACCATGATTAAGGTGAATGTTACAATATCGCTTACAAATGTGAAATCATAACCTTCGTTAGATAGTAAAGATACAGAGATGATATTACATGTCAAATTTGGTATACCAAAACAGTTACGCAAAACCAAAATGTGTCTGCTTGTCAATCCTAGGAGATATTCCCCTAAGAAAACAGCATCCGCGCTCACTCCGTTAGCAATCCTGAGGGTCATATCACCTGCCTTTATAACTCACGGATTCTCGGTGCCTGCAATGAATTATAGATATGAGATCCTGAACCGGTATCTAATAACCAGGAAATAAAATTGATTGACAGACAGTTTTCAATCATAAACGCATCTGAAGCCGAAACCACAACTTACTTCGAATCCTGGTTACTGGCTTTCCAAGCATACAGTCCTTCTTCCAATGACCTTTCTTGCGACAATAGAAGCATTCCTCTTTCTCTACAGTCGGCCCTCCAATTTTTTCCTTGCCCTTCCCCTGTACCTTACCGACACCGCCTTTCGGTTTGGTGGGTACCTTCTTCTTCTTCCTCTTAACTTTTGCCTTGGATCTAAAGGAAGAAAATTCCCTAACAAGTAGAGTGGGTGTCTCCTTGGATTTCTTCAGGGTGCTCACTGCGCTCCTCAACATGTTAAGCAGCTCTGGAAGTGTAACTTCCTTATCTTGTATATTGAAATTCAATATAAACTGGGCATAGGTAGAGGGGAGGGACTGTAAAATCAAGTCCGTATACAACTCGTTCTCCAACGTGGTCCCCCGCAAGCTCTTCAATAAAGCTGATCATCTTAAGGACGTGGTCCCTACAGATAACCCGATAGCCAACCTCGCTTGAAATAATTTTTTTGAGATCTCGTATCTTGCGATACGAGACTGCTCTCCATATAAATCTTTGGTATGGAGGAATATGGAAGTAAGGTCTATATTCTCGTGCCGCCTCTGGTGTTCATTATCCATAGAGGCCAGCACGAGACACTTGGTTTTCGCATTGTCTAAATCCTATGTCTTATGGATCTCAATGTCCGCAATGGTGGATTTTGGACCTGGGACGGCGGGGGCTTTAGTAGTAAGAAAGTAGCCTAGCTTGTCATAAATCATGGCCATCTGGAAATTTTGTAGCCAATTGTTCCCCTCCGAATGGCGGCCGAGACATGGGCCGTCCCGCCTGAAATTCGGGGCAGATGCTAATTGGTGCTATCCGTCCACCTCTCCGAAGATGCCAAGTCGATCCGTGGCGTCATAAATCGGAGGTCTAGACGGATGCGTCCGATGTAGCAGACTTCGTCAGATTCCCCCTCGTTCGAGGGGTTTTTGATTGTGGGGACGCTCTTCCCTGCAGGCGCAAGCCCCTGCAGTTAATTACGCTACCGCTTTGCGGTAACAACTTTCTCCTTCTCCAGATGGTCACTTCGTGTCGTGTGTTCTCGTTTTATGTTTTGTTGCCCGTGGATCGTTTACGGAGACTGAGTTATGTCGTCGCCCGTAGGGCATGGACTGGTCCAAATCCGCATTATCTTAAATTTGGGTTTTGGGGGTTTTGGTTTGAGGATACGTCAGCCATACTTGAGGCTAAGATCGACTCAAACGTTTGTTAAGGACACGTTAGTCTAACTTTGTGACTAAGATCAACTCAACGGGATCGTTTAGATCCGACAAAGGAGTGTTTGAACTCCATTGTTCCAATCATCGTCTATGTGGCCGTCAGGACCCGTCACCTCTCTGACGACGTTGAGGGATTTCAACGACGGATGTCAGAGGAGTTCAGAGATGTACCCTCGAGCCAAAGTTAATTAGGGGGGATTCGTAGTCTAGTCTGCTTGAAGGTTTAAGGACGCGTTAGCCATTTTTGAGGCTAAGATCAACTTAAACAGGACCGTTTAGATCCGACGAAAGAGCATATGGAGGCTCTATGGTTCTAGTTTAAGGACATCGCAGTCTGTGGGTAGTTTAAGGACATTGCGGTCCGTGGGTAGTTTAAGGACATTGCGGTCCGTGGGTAGTTTAAGGACATTGCGGTCCAGGTTAAGGACGTCATAGTCCATGGGTTTAAGGACTCCACAGTCCGGTATGTGCTCTGGATGCTTCACACGGGTTCACTGCCGTTCTAGGCGAGGACCAGGCTCCGCTCTGGATGCTTCACACGGGTTCACTGCCGTGCTCTGCGAGGACCAGGATCCGCTCTGGACGTTTTTTGTGGGGTCAAGGAGTGACGTTATCCACGTTCCACGTAACCAGGAATTTTGTATTATGCATGGGTTTAAGGACCCCACAGTCCATATCATGAATGGTCTTCGGGACCCGTCACCTCTTTGAAGACATTGAGGGATTACAATGCCAAATATCAAAGGAGTGAAGAGATGTACCCTAGAACCGAGATGGATTAAATGGTCCTTGGCCCAATTTGGGTCAAGAATGATCAATTATGTTATGAGCCTACCGGCCCAGTTAATCACAAATTGAGGACTTATGGCCAGCTTGGGCTAAGTCCAGTCAGGTCTGGAATATTGACTCTTTGTTGGTCAATTGAGGGAGAATATTTGCCTCTATCCCTCTAGCCAATTGGGCCAAAGCCTAGTGTTAAACACTTCAGAGCAATCAGTGTTGAACACTGGGAATAAGGCTGTTGAGTTAGTGTTCAACACTAAGAGATAATTGGTGTTAAACACCAGCAATAAGGCTTTTTCAAATTAGTGTTAAACACTAAAACGGATCAGTGTTGAATCCTGCCAATAAGGCTTTTTAATCAGCATTGAATGCTAAGGCTCGACAGTGTTTTGACACTGGGTTTGAGAGTTCCAATTTAGTGTTGAACACTAAGGCAAAAGGGGTCACGTGGCAACACGTGAGAACGCCCTCTTTCCATTTATTCTGCTGAAATCGCTGCATTTTTCAGAGTATCACGTGCCCTCACGTGACGGGCATTCATATGCTCATTTGGTAGAGCTTTTGTTAAGGGTCACGTGGGTCATGTGAGGGACCGCCTCAAAGGGGTTTTCTGTAGATCTTTTGGGGGGGTCACGTGGTGGCACGTGACCCTGCCTCTATGCATGTTGTTTTTAGAGGATCCGTTGATCTTTTTTTTTCAGGAATTAAATTCCTCGAGCTTTAGATTTCAGAGGAATTAAATTCCTACTTCCTTTCGAAGATTCATATTCTGAAATAGAGTTGAACTCTGAATTTTCTGTAGGAATTGAATTCCTCGTATATGTGAAGAACTGAATAGGGTTAAACCCTAGTAAAAGCCTTTAAGGAGTTAAATTCCCATTCTCTGTTAAATTATGATCAAGGGAATTAAATCCCCACTGTTCCAACAGAACTAGGTTCTTAATTAGGGTTAAACCCTGGTTTCTTTTGTTTTGAAGGAATTAAATTCCCATGATACAGGGTCAAGCCCTACTTTTATCTTAAAGGAATTAAATTCCTATAGTTCTGTGAGAATTAAATTCTCATGCTTGCATTCCTTCTCTATGTCTTGGATCTGCATGGCAGGATCTCGACCCATTGAGAATTAAATTCTCAACCTTAAGGGGAGATGTGCACTTTGCAGATCCTCTATTAAAGAGAGAAGAAATGTGCTCTTCTGTTTTATGTATCAGAGTTAAACTCTGTTGAGAATTAAATTCTCTTTCTTTCCGAAAGCCTTCCCTTTCTTACCTAGGGTTTTCTTTTGCAGAAGATCCAAATTCCTCCGAGTATCAGAGCTCTCTTCTTTTTCTTCCCTCTGCGTATATATCTCCCTCCCTGCGTCTCTTGTCTCCTATTTATAGGAGAAGCAGCTGAATGAATTAGTTTTTGATGAATCTTCACTGAGAGATTTGATTTGCATCCATCATTCATTTTGGACCTTTGGATTATTGGGTGAATTTTATTCACCATTGGATTTTAAATCCAGAGATTCTCCTTTGTTATTTTGGTTAGATTTAAGGGGGAAATCTTTCCAAACCCGAGATTTTCCATAGATAGATGATATTTAATCATCTCTGAATCTTTAATTTGATTGGTCCCAGATACTCACTTTCCTTTGGAAGGATTCAAATTTCCTTCAGAATTTAATTCTGCCGTCAACATGGGCTTTGAAAGCCGGTCACGTGTGACCACGTGACCCATGGTCACGTGCGGACACGTGACCCCCTTTTGGAATGAGCCTTCCTCTTTCTCTTGCGTCTGTCTTCTGATTGCTGCTTTAATGTCACGTGCTACCACGTGACCCCTGGTCACGTGTGAGCACGTGACCTCTGTCTGGCACTTCTTCCCTCGGTTCAATTGGAGAGCGAGTTCGCTGCTTTGAACGTCACGTGTCGACACGTGACCCTGGTCACGTGGAGCACGTGATCTCTTCTGAAGCTCTTTTCCTTGACTTTGCTCAGCGAATCAATGTGCGCCTTTTCTGCACTTTATAGATCACGTGTCAACACGTGACTGCTGGTCACGTGTAAGCACGTGGCCCCTTTTTGAAGCTTTTCACAGAAGCTTTCCTGATTTTAAATCAGGAAACAAATGCCCCCACAGCGTTGTTCTCACGTGTCAGCACGTGAGTGCAACGCTGTCTCCTCTCGCGACCGTTGGATTCCTTTAGGGATCTGGGGAGATGAAACGTTTCCATTGTTTTCTATAAATGCCGCTGTCTCTTCATAGGAGCCTTCACTCTGCTCGTCTTCTTCCTCTGAGAACTTTTTCTTTGAGAATTTAATTCTCTCCATCCAGAGCTCAGTTCTCTGTTTTAAAGATTTTCCAGAGTTTAACTCTGTTGACGAATCCCTTTCCCTCAGGTAATAATGTTGAACGGCCAAAGCGCCTATGTTTTTAACAGAACTCTTTGGATTTTAAATCCGCGTTAAGGGTTTCACAAAGAACCCATTTTTCTTCAAGTTTTTCCATAAGAACAGGAAACCACCTAACTTTCGAACTGTAGATCTCTTAGGGTTTAGGTGATCTTCGGGGAGATGATGACGGCGTTTCAACTTCATGGAATTTAATTCCGTCCAAAAATATTTCTGGGAATTTAATTCCCTTTTCTTAATAAGGAATTTAATTCCTATGAAGAACTTAATTTCTTCACACAGAGGCTCCCTGGGGTCTCTTGGCTCGAGGCGGTTCTTCTGCCATTAATACGATGGGGATTTTGTAATGATGCCTTCTGTGGGAATTTAATTCCCTTGATTTTGTTGGGTTCGGTGTAGTGCCCTAGCCAGATCTTGTTGAGGGGAATATGCATGGTTACCACCTTTTATTAAATGCAAACATTCCCTTTGTTTTATTGTAGTGTTTGGGCCTTATTATTGATGTGCCGTCATCTGGATTCTGTGGGGCCCATCTGTTTTGTAGCCAATGGTCCCAGGGAGCTTTGTTTTTGCTTTCTTTAACTAGTCTTCATGTTCATGCATGAATGTACGTTGCCGACTTTTTCTTTCTAACGGCCTTCCTTTATTGGTTTTCAGGTGCGATGGCTTCTGCTCCACGCTTTCCTTTCTCTCGCTCAGAGGCGGCCTTTCCTCAGTCACCGTCTGATGAAGAGGCGATGGAAATGATTAGAGCCCATGACCCGAACTGCGCCAACCTTCTTCAATGGGGACCTTGGTACAGTCAGATTATTCAAGGTCGCAGGAGCTTTCTTTGCGTGGTACCAACGGAGCCCACTTTCCCATTTTTACCGATGGATCCTCCAAGGACAGCTTTCGCCGTGGAAATGCCCAACTGGACTCCAACGGGGAGACTTGAGCCTTCAACGACCGGCATTCCGAACCATCCGATCCCGGCTATAGACATCTTGGGACGGCGCATTTGCCAGGGTGAGGCCCACCCGTGGGGGCAGATTTATAAAATAGGGCTCACTCCCAGGCATCCTACGGGCTGCCTTCTCTGGGCTCGCTACATCCTTTCTGCCCATCGGGCGCGATTGCAGAAAGTCGGGCTTTATCAGGCCGTATACGCGTCGCTATTCCATTACAAGTCCCCGCACGCTTGGTGGGTCAAGGCGTTTCTGAACCAGTGGAATCTTCCCACTAATACTTTTCTTCTGGGAGATCGCGAGGTTTCGATTTCTTTGGCCGAGTTTTATGAAATTTCGGGGTTGCCGATAAGGGGTAACATGTACGAGGAATTGCTGCCCCCGAACGAGTACATCTTTGAACCTGAGCTCGCCCCCGTCGACGGCTTATCCGCTGAGAACGCTGTTCGACACAAGCGTCCCAGTTTAATTAGGGCTCTGGGCATTTTTGATCGATTATTCACCGAGTCTGAGGAGCAAGGCGTTACTTTCAAGAGCTTCATTGCTCGTTTCATTCGCGAGGACGCCTTACCGAAGACAGCCCCAAAGTTTGCCGACATTGGGGACCCCTTTGGGTTTGGTCCGAAGAGGTTGCCGACCAACGAATCAGATCTTCCTCAGTATTACATCCCTATCATATCGCCGATCTCTTTTGAATCTATCGCTGTCCCAGGAATGGACGAGGAGACGTTCTTTGTGGGGTTTATTAGTGTTTGGCTAAGTTGGTTCGTTATCCCCATGCATCGCCGCTTCATGAGAGCCTCGGTCATATACCCGGCGCATCGTATTGCGGAGGGGACGCGGTTGGCTATTGGTATCCCGGCCTTGGCGCACCTCTATAATGGATTGGGCACTGCAGCTAATACTTCCACGCCTGGCGTGGACGTAGTGAACTTTTCGCTTCATTACTTCACTTCGTGGATTGAAATGCACGTGCTGGGGTCTTTTGCTATGCATCAGAGGCCCGCTTTTTACGACGCCTATACCTTCCCGCGACTTATGCGACTGGTGGGTGCTTCCGCTGCCGATCCAACTCAGTTTGGGGCTATTAGGGTGCTGATTTCCCCTCACGCCACCGCCGGCGGGTTAGCTTTTAATGATCGGGTTCTGTCTTCTTCTTCGGGTCCTGTTCAGCAACTTTGGGACCAATCAAAGGACAACGCACCTTCTCTGAAGCCCCGAGAGGCCACCTACTTGTATT
Source organism: Agapanthus africanus (assembly GCA_030015575.1). Lineage (NCBI taxonomy): Eukaryota > Viridiplantae > Streptophyta > Magnoliopsida > Asparagales > Amaryllidaceae > Agapanthus > Agapanthus africanus. The sequence continues at coordinate 108,117,085 of CM057348.1, forward strand.
CAATTAGACCGGGCTACTTGGTGTTTCGCCAGGATAGTGCAGCCCTCTTTATGCGGTACAATCCCCATCGATTTGCTCGGCAGCTCGGATACGACCAGGGCGTTCCTTTTGAGGCTTTTATGATTGCTCCAGTTCCTTCGCTCGACGCTGTTCGTGACGCAGCTCATCATTTCATGAGGCTGAACACCGGCTCCCATTTCATGGTCCCTGAAGCCGAGTACATCCCTCGGTGCGTGGGTGCATTTACAGGCTGGTATCTTCATCGGGTCACCCCGATTATTGCTGAAGAAAGAAGGGTTCTTCTTGGTCATGACGCCCCTCCTCCGGTCTCGAGAGTTGAGTTGCGACCGAGGGTTTCAGTCCGCTTCCCTTTGAGGGAGATTGGCGCTGCCCTCATTCCGGGGGAGTCAGGGGTAGACCTTACTCTGACCGCTGGTATGCCCTTGGGTTCCCGATCGCGAGGTAGACGGGCTCCAGTGGTGGCACCTCTGCCGGTGGCGGCACCGCCCCCCGCGGCGTCGACGACGTCGTCGTCATCCTTGGTTGTGGCACCGAGTGAGAGTAACAGGGATGAGGGCGTTGAAGGCGATGTGGGCCAGCGTCGCCCTAAGGTTTCGCGAGGGAGGAAGCGGTCATCTTCAGCGACCGGCTCTGGGTCTAAACGACGGAGGAGAGTGGCTACTACTCCGCTTGATTCTGTGGTGGAATCTGAGCCTATCCTTGAAGACGAACCCTTGGCTTTGCAAGGGTCAGACACTGGGCTTCTCTTCCCGAGTTCGGCTGACGAGGAGGCTGTACAACTGGCTGAGGCCTTACGGCGTTCAAAAGACCCGTCCCAAAATGCCAAGGTTCCGAAGAAGTCTTATCCCGCTGTAATTTTTTACGAAGACCCCTCGTGGATTCGGCGGCGATTTATCGGCCCTTTGGAGGAATGGGGGGAAAGGGCTTTGAAGCAGGTCGCTTCAGAAGATGCAGCTGATGCGCTCTCTTTATGGACCGGTGGTCATGAGTCTACTTTTGAACCTCGGCGAGCTTATCTCCTTGAGAAGGAAAAGCGGATTGAAGAAGCCATGTTAAGGGCTTCCTTGCGTATAGGTACGCCGTGTTTCTTTTGTCGTCTTTTCGAATTTTTTTTTTTATTGCTCGTGAGTATGTATCATCATTTTATTTGAACCGTGCAGAATCTTCAACGCTGGGGGAGCTTCCTACTGGCCCTTTAAAGCTAAAGCCCGCCGGAATTCTCAATGAGGCCTTGCTAGGTGTGGAGGGGGCTGATGAGACTGTTCCTCTCGTGATCGAACCTCCAGCGGCGGCTCTTGATCAGGGAGTGCTCGCCCCTTCGGGGGATGCTCTTATGGAGGCCGCCGTCCCAATGACTCTTGCTGAGGGTGGCCCAAAGGTTGGAAGTGAGGTAGTCGGGGCTACTCTCCCTTTGTTGGAGCCTGAGGTTACGGCAGAGACCGTCGAGGCTGCTATCCCCCCGACTCAGAATGGGAGGAGTGTCGAAGGTATCCTTTCGCGTTTTAATTTAGTAACCCCTTCATGGTCTGAAATCTTTTGTCTTTCCCAGAATCACGCGGTTTGGCAGCCACGATCGCGGATCTATCGCCTCGCCAATCATTTCAGCGTCTATTGGAGATGGCAGCCCCGCAGGCGATTCCCCCTCAGCGTATTGTCCTTTCCTCCGGGCGAGGTTAGTGTCATTTGCCATTTTTTCATTATAGCATTGTCACTATTTTGTGAAATGACGTTAATGTCTCTTATAGTTTTAGAAGCCGATGATGAGGTCGAGGTCATTGAAGGGCCAGGGGAACCTTCAACTCCTTCGTGCATGACTGTCGGTGAGTGACGTCTTATCAAAATCCTGTTCATCCTGTTTTAAAAGTTTTACTAATATCTGCCAAATCTGAACAGCCTTGCCAGTCTCCAGGGCTTTGGAATCGCGCATTGTGATGCCGTCCGGCCCCTACGCTTTGCGGGTGTCAGAGCGCTTGGCCCAATTGAGCCTGGTCTCCTTATCTTCCTTCATTGAGGAGCTTCGTGCTGGTAGTGCAACCACGGCTGAAGCGTTCGCCGCTGAAGCTAACGGCTCCCTTCCTTTTCTCGCCACCTACCACAGTGAGGAGGTGGTGCGGGTCTGGGTGGAGTTCTGTCGGAGGGTGGAGGCTTGTTTGTACGCTCTCGAGTGTTCTCGCCTTTCCTCAGAGGCTGTGGCTGCAAAGGCGGAGTTACGAGGTCTGATAGCACGACATGCGGCCAACATGACGTCGTGCGAGAAGAGACTTGGCCGCAAGTTTTCAGAGAGGGAGCTAGCCTCCAAGGCGTTGAGCGAGCTTCAGACTAGCCTTACAGCGAAAGCCAACAAAGCGTATGACCTTTGGCGAGTACTTCAGGAGTCCATCAAGGAGGTGGTAGCTCTTGATAAAGCCGCCATGTTTACTCGCGAGAGGGTTGAGGCTCACAAGGCCACTGAAAAAGAGCTTGAAGCTCGGCTCGCTTCATATCAAGCCCAACAAGCTCAGGCGGAGGCTCGCCTTATGGAGATCTTGCGTCATGAGGCCGTGGCTCAGCAACAAAACGATGAGCTGCTAAAATTGCTACACCGGCCACCAGCTTAAGGACTGTATCTTTCCTCCCCTTTTTGTACCTACTCATTGATAAGAGTATCTTCATTTTTTGTTTCTTGAATTGTACCTTGTACCCTTTTTGGTTTATGAATAAAAGATACATTTTTCTCTTCAATGGTGTGTCTCCTTTTTATTGAATGCATTCTGCGGGTATCCTATCTTGATTTCCTTGCAGGACAGCAATGGCTCAGGATTCAGGGTTAAGATCTGTTTCCTGAGACTTTTACATCTTATGAGCTAAGAGGATCTCATAAAGAGTTTTTCTCCCAGCCGTGAGGACTTGTAAGCGCCGGATACGGTTACTCTTGTCCGTGTTCTACGAAGTCAGGGGTTTCTCCAGATATCGTAGTTTAACGACGTCGCGGTCAAGGTTAAGGACCTCATAGTCCGTGGATTTAAGGACTCCACAGTCCGATGTTAGTTTTAAGACATCACGGTCAAGGTTAAGGACCTCATAGTCCGTGGATTTAGGGACTCCACAGTCCGATGTTAGTTTTAAGACATCACGGTCAAGGTTAAGGACCTCATAGTCCGTGGATTTAGGGACTCCACAGTCCGACGTTTGGTTGCAGGGACCCGTCACCTCTTTGAAGACGTTGAGGAATTACAACGCCAGGCATCAAAGGAGTGAAGAGATGTACCCTTAAACCGAGGCAAAGATCTATAAGGAATAGAGGTGGTTGATTGTTAGTTTTAAGACATCGCGGTCGAGGTTAAGAACGTCATAGTCCGTGGATTTTAAGGACTCCACAGTCCGGTGTTTGCTCTGGATGCTTCACACGGGTTCACTGCCGTGCTTGGCGAGGACCAGGCTCCGCTCTGGGCGTTTTCCGTGGGGTCAAAGAGTGACGTTGTCCACGTTTCACGTAACCAGGAATTTTGCACTAGATGCTTCACACGGGTTCACTGCCGCGTTAGGCGAGGACTAGGCTCCGCTCTGGATGCTTCGCACGGGTTCACTGCCATGCTCTGCGAGGACCAGGATCCGCTCTGGACGTTTTCCACGGGGTCAAAGAGTGACGTTATCCGCTTTCCACGTAACCAGGAAGTTTGCACTAGATGCTTCACACGGGTTCACTGCCGCGTTAGGCGAGGACTAGGCTCCGCTCTGGATGCTTCACATGGGTTCACTGCCATGCTCTGCGAGGACCAGGATCCGCTCTGGACGTTTTCCACGGGGTCAAAGAGTGACATTATCCGCTTTCCACGTAACCAGGAAGTTTGCACTAGATGCTTCACACGGGTTCACTGCCGCGTTAGGCGAGGACTAGGCTCCGCTCTGGATGCTTCACATGGGTTCACTGCCATGCTCTGCGAGGACCAGGATCCGCTCTGGACGTTTTCCATGGGGTCAAAGAGTGACATTATCCGCTTTCCACGTAACCAGGAAGTTTGCACTAGATGCTTCACACGGGTTCACTGCCGCGTTAGGCGAGGACTAGGCTCCGCTCTGGATGCTTCACATGGGTTCACTGCCATGCTCTGCGAGGACCAGGATCCGCTCTGGACGTTTTCCACGGGGTCAAAGAGTGACATTATCCGCTTTCCACGTAACCAGGAAGTTTGCACTAGATGCTTCACACGGGTTCACTGCCGCGTTAGGCGAGGACTAGGCTCCACTCTGGATGCTTCACATGGGTTCACTGCCATGCTCTGCGAGGACCAGGATCCGCTCTGGACGTTTTCCACGGGGTCAAAGAGTGACATTATCCGCTTTCCACGTAACCAGGAAGTTTGCTGATTGTATCCGCATTTCACGGGATGGGGGTTGACTCCTGGCGATATGTGTCGCCGAGTCATGGAACTTGGGGTTGCCGCCGTTCCGTTTCGCCTGATGTTGTGTCGTCGAGACAATGAAGCTAGGAATTTGGCCTTCGCTTCATTCGCCGGTATCGCGTCTGCTGTATCGAGACGAATGCCACGGTGGCGATCACTAAATTATCTGTGAACCGCCGAGATTTTGCCTGCTTCTTTTTATTGCAAGTTGTCCCATCGTTTCGGCCATTTTGTTTGGAATGTTTACCAGGAGCGAATCGTCATTTGCCTCTGTCGACGTTTGGACAAAGGTGGCTTAGCAAACAGGGTTAAGGGTTCTGTTGACCAAGGCTTTTGATTTCATGAGCCGTAAGGGTCTCACCAAGGTGTTTCTCCCTACAAGTCGTGAGGATCTTGCAAGTGTGTTCTCTCCTTAAGAATCGTGGGGATTCTTAAGTGTATGTTCTCTTGTAAGTCGTAAGGATCTTACAAAGAGGATTTTCTCCTTATAAGTCGAGAGGACTTACAAGGGTCGTTCACCATATGGATATATCCCCAGTCACGGGTGGGACTTTGTTTAGGGAAATGTTTATTCGCGCCCGTGGATTGTATACAAGGGTCAGTCCGAGCCGCTTGTAGGGCAATGTCGGAGGTTGTGGAGGATTTGCTTAAGAACAGGTTTAGATCTCTGTAACTTAAGACTTTCAAATCTTATGAGCCGTGAGGGTCCCATAAGAGAGTTCTCCTTACGAGTCGTGAGGATCTCGTAAGTGTATTTTCTCCTTAGGAATCGTAAGGATCCCTAAGTGTGTTGCTCCTTTGTGAGTCGTAAGGAGCTCACGCAGGTGGTTTCTTCTTACAAGGTCGAGAGGACCCTATAAGTGTCTTTTAACGAGGTTGCGCCCTTTCGGGTTTTCACAAACACTCGCCGGTAGTCCTGCTGTTTTTACTCACGGAGCCCTTTCGGGTTTTCATCCGTGCCCATTTTGCTTGTGGACATACCGTTTTTTTTTTTTTTTTTTTTTTTTTTTTTTTTTTTTTTATCTCGTCAGCCTAAGGATGCTGCGGTAGTAGTTTAGGGACGTTTCGGTCCGTCGTTAGTTTAAAGACATTTCGGTCCATTGATAGTTTAAGGACGTTTCGGTCCGTCGCTAGTTTAAGGACGTTTCGGTCCGTCATTAGTTTAAGGACGTTTCGGTCCGTCGCTAGTTTAAGGACGTTTCGGTCCGTCATTAGTTTAAAGACGTTTCGGTCTGTTGATAGTTTAAGGACGTTTCGGTCCGTCCATAGTTTAAAGACGTTTCGGTCCCTTGATAGTTTAAGGACGTTTCGGTCCGTTGATATGGGAGGGTCAGGTACTGCTTGTAAAGTCTGAGCCTAGGAAGATAGCGAGCGGACATAGTCGTCGTCATCTACCGTTGACCCAGGCTGTGGCTCACTAAGCGTAGTATTTCTTCAAGAAGCGGCCATTTGTTGGCCTGAAAGGCCTTTCACCGTGCATGTCCACGAGTAGGTAGGCTCCACCCTGGTAGACCTGGTCTATGATGTACGGGCCTTCATAGTTTGGCTCGAATTTTCCCCGCTTGGCACGATTGGGGATTATAGGTCTTTTGACTACCAGCACGAGTTCGCCTTGGCGGAATGCCCTTGGCCTGGTCAATCTTTCGTACGAGCGCGTCATCTTTGCTTTGTGGGCTTCTAGATGTTGTTGCGCTATGAGTCGGGTTTCGTCGAGGGCATCAAGCTCCTCAAGTCGAAGGTGAGCATTTTCTTCGTCAGTCAGTTCGTGGTGGATTGCCACTCGTAGAGAGGGTAACTCTATCTCGAGGGGGAGTACTGCTTCCGTCCCAAATACTAACGCGTATGGCGTTGTGTTTGTGGCCGTCTTGAATGTAGTTCGATAAGCCCAAAGGGCTTCTTGCAGCCTCTCGTGCCAGTCTCTCTTATTCCGGGAAACGGTCTTTTTTATAATCTTTGTCAAGGTCTTATTGAAGGCCTCGGCCAGACCGTTGGCTCGTGGGTTGTAAACTGAAGAATACCTCCAGTCTATATTGTGCTGCTGCGCGAAGCGGCTAATCTTATGGCTTCTGTAGGCTGGCCCGTTATCGGAGATAATCCGCCGTGGGGTTCCAAACCGATAGATGACGTGCGTCTTGAAGAAATGGAGGATATTCTCCGTCTTCACTTCCCTCAATGGTATTGCTTCTGCCCATTTGGAGAAGTAATCAGTAGTCGCCAGGATAAAACGGTGTCCCCGAGATGATGCCGGCTCAATGGGGCCGACTATGTCAGTTCCCCACATTTCGAATGGCCAGCTGGCCACCGTTGGGTGTAGCGGATTCGGATGTTGGTGGATAAAGTCTCCATGAATCTGGCACGAGTGGCATTGCTTCGCATACTCGAGGCAGTCTTGGATCATTGTGGGCCAGTAGTAGCCCATTCGTTTAATCTTTAACTTCATCTTTGGGCCTGCTTGGTGAGAACCGCAGAGTCCGTCATGAACTTCCTGAACGACTTTTTCTGCTTCGTCAGGTCCTAAGCATCTCAGCCATAGAGAATCAAGCGATCTCTTGTATAGAGTATCGTTGACGAAAGCGAAAGATAGAGCTCGTTTCATGAGCTGATGTCTCGAGGACGCTTCTTTGGGTATGCGGCGGGACTTAAAGTAGTCTATGAAGACTTCCCTCCAGTCCTCGGCCTTCTCATGGTCCTTTATTTGTAGGGTCGTCTGCTCAGTCGCTCTCTTTTCTTTGCATGATTCCGGAGATATTTCTGCCGGGGCGAGCACTCGACGGCTTTGTATCACGATTCTGACATCATCGAGGTTCTCGTCGGCCAGTTCTTTAGCAAGCTTAGCCAATGCGTCTGCTTTGCTATTTTCTGCGCGTGGTATGTTCTCCAAAGTGTAGGAAGGAATTTGGGACAATAGTTGTTGCACCCTTTCGCCGTACTTCACCAGCTCCGGTTTGCACGTTTGGTAGTCACCATTCACTTGACTAACGACCAGCTGAGAATCCCCGTATATGAGGAGGTCTTCAATTCCCATGTCAATGGCAAGCTCGAGACCTGCTATCAGGGCTTCGTATTCAGCTTCATTGTTTGTCCTCGGCTCTGTTAAGGAGAAGGCGAAGCGCATTATCCCTCCTTGTGGAGTCGCAAAGATGAGGCCTATCCCTGACTTGATCATTGGGATACCTTGTTTCTGTTTCTTTATAGAGGACGCTCCATCGAAATAGAGTTCCCATCGGGTGCTTCCACCGCTAATCCCATCAAATGCATGCTCGTCCGGCAAGTCACAATTCAAAGGAGAATCGGCCGGTATCGGGTGCTCAGCGAGGAAATCGGCAATGGCCTGGCCCTTCACTGCCTTGAGAGGTTGATATGTTATCGAGAACTCCATCAAGAGCAGGGCCCATTTAGCGAGTCGTCCCGTCAATATGGCTTTTGACATCAAGTATTTAAGAGGGTCCACCTTCGAGATGAGACAGACTTCATGTGCCAACGCATAGTGCCTGAGTTTTGTTATCGCGAAGATTAACGCCAAGCAATGTTTTTCAATGGGAGAGTAATTGCTTTCTGCCCCCAGTAGAACTCGACTTAAGTAGTAGAGTGCTCTCTCTTTCCCCTGATCGTTCTCTTGCGCCCATAATGCGCCCAAGGAACCTTCGAGGGCGGTTGTATAAAGAATGAGGGGTTTTCCCTTGACCGGCGCGGCCAATACCGGCGGGTTCTGCAAGTACTGCTTGATCTCGTCTAGTGCACCTTGGCATTTTTGATCCCAGACGAAAGGGGTTCCCTTCTTCATCAGGTGACTATAGGGGCGGCATTTGCCTGAAAGATTTGCGATAAATCGCCGGATGTATGTGAGCTTCCCTTGGAGAGACCGCAACTGTTTGAGGGTTCTTGGCGGAGGCATTTCCATGATCGCTTTAATCTTTGACGGATCTATCTCAATACCTCGGTGTCGGATGACGAATCCCAGGAATTTTCCCGAGGAGACTCCAAACGCGCATTTGAGGGGATTCATTTTCAAATTATATCGCCGGAGGCGTTGAAACACAGTCTCCAAGTGGTTTAAATGCTCTTCGTATGACATGCTCTTTACTACGAGGTCATCGATATAGCACTCGACGATGTCATGTATGAGGTCGTCGAAGATCTTTGTCATGGCCCTTTGATAGGTAGCGCCGGCATTCTTTAGACCGAAGGGCATAACCCTGTAGCAAAATACACCCAAAGGGGTCCGGAAAGCGGTGTGCTTCTGGTCTTCGGGATGCATTTTTATCTGATTGTATCCTGAAGAACCGTCCATAAAGGAGAAGATCTCGTGAGTAGACGTGTTATCTATCATTAGCTCGGTTACCGGCACCGGGAAATCATCTTTTGGACAGGCTTTGTTAAGATCCCTGAAATCCACGCATATACGCACCGTCCCATTCTTCTTCATCACCGGGACGATATTGGCGATCCAATCGGGATATTGGACTTCTTGGATAAATCCAGAATCGATTAGTTTTTTGACTTCGGCGTTGATGCTCATCTCCAACTCGAGTCGCATCCTCCTTGGCGCTTGCTTGACTGGCTTGATATCCGGGGATATTGCTAATTTATGCACGGCAACCTCCGGATCTAATCCTGGCATCTCAGAGTAGTTCCACGCGAAGCAGTCTTTATGTCGTAGAAGCACGTTCTTTAACGCGGCCACCCTTTCTTCAGAGAGTAGCTCGCTGACAAATGTTGGTCGCGGGTCCTCTGCCGATCCCAACTCAATCTTCCTGAGGTTATCTGCAGTAGTATGTATACCGTCTTCCAGTTCTTTCGGAGCTGGCGGGAATTCTGAGATCAACTCATCATCGCCGTTCTCAAAGCATTGGGGAAGGTCATCCATGTTCTTGGGCTCTTCTTTTAATGTCGTAATCGTGTAACAGGTACGAATCCGCTCCCAGGACTGAGGTGGATCCGATTTCGTTCTTGTGGCCTTGGGCTCGTGCTTTCGTGGCGGCGTTACCCTCCAGCTGTTGGATAAAGCGAATCTACCCCGTCGGTACTGGTCCTCGACCCAGTTCTTGAAGGTGAAGCAGTCTTCGGTAAGATGTCCTATGGCTTGGTGATAAGAGCAATAGCTCGAACGAGAGGCCTTATTAGCTTGCTCAGGGTGTTTAGACTCCGGAAGCGCGATCATCTGATGTTTTAGGGCGAGCTTGAGTAACCTTTCCGTCTTGTCTCGGGGGAAGGAGTACGATCGACTCATCTTTTCTATGAAGGGCGAATCCGAGCTGTGCAGTACTCGATCTCGTAACCCTCTAATCCGGCGTCGTTGTTGTCGGCTCTTTTTTCCGCTTCTCGACTTATTTCCGTCCCCGCGTCGGGCCTTTCGCATGATGGGTTGACAAGGATGAGCATTCTTGCCTTTCGCAGCCTGTTGAAATAGACGTTGCGTCCTGGCCTTCTCGTAGATGGCCATTTCGTGGTTGGGGTCTTCCCGACCTTTCTGACCCACTTTCCTGATGGGCTTGTCCATTCGTTCTAGAAATGACGGACTTGACGCCTCAATCGCGTGGTCTGGTTTTGATGAGGGGTTGGCATCTCCTGACAGGGCGTCCTCTTCTTCATCAAAGGTATATATAGCGTAGCTGTTATGAGCCCGTTCTCGTTTTCCGGTTCTCGCGTATCCAAGCCCGAGTGTCTCCATTTTCCCATTAGGCAATTTGCGTTGGGTTCCAGGGACATCCCAAATCCTGTTGTAAAACCGAGCCTGTTGAACAGTTTGTTTTAAGGGTACCCCTTGGTGCTTCAATAGCTTCTTTAATCCATTTGTATAGTATCTGGGCAAACGGATGGGCTGGAGTCTGTCGCATGTAGCATCTACGCCGTGCCAGATCTCTTTCTCTACTTTCGACTCTGATGATCGATAGAATAGGATCGTCTTCTCACCCTTTCGCCTGGGGGGGACGCAAAACGTTTGCAGCTCTTGCACACTGTGAGCTTGAAGCGTGTCGAGGTCCTTGTAGTGTTCTCGCGGTACCGTGGTGATCTGCAAGTTATGGTCATCGCCAGGAGGTGCTTGTATTGAAAGCCTATTGGAGAATACGGCATTGACCTCATCTTCCGAATCACTTCCGAAGACCAGTATGGGGATGGGCGTCCTCCGGTTGTTGCGTTGAGCTGGCCCCGTATAAACTATCTCTTCTTCTTCTTCGGTATCGCTTCCGAAAACAGGGATGGTGGCGGCGGCCTTGTTCTCCGAGTCGTGACACCTTTCTGTATCTTCAAAGTCTGGCAAAAAGTATTTCGCATCCTCGTATTTGCGGACTTCGTTCACGGAAAATGGGTTCAGCTCACCCGTTACAGTATACTCGAAACCATCTTTAAAGTACTTCATACACTGATGTTGTGTAGAAGGGACGATGTTGTACTCGTGTAACCAAGGACGGCCGAGCAGGGCATTATAACAGGTCTTCGCGTCAATGACATGGAATTTGATGTCTGTGACGAGAAGCCCGAAGCGTAACGTTAGTATCACAGATCCAAGAGTCCGTGACGATTGTGAATCGAAACCGGAGATAGTAATTTTGTCCCGAGCGAGATGCTGCACACTCATGCAGATTTCCTTCAACACCCGAACATTAAGGAGATTAACGGAGGACCCGTTATCCACCAGGATCTTGCCTATCTTGATGTCATGGCAGTACCCAGAGACATATAGGGGACGGTTATGGTCGCACGTCCCGAGAAGGAGGTCTTCATCACCGAAAGTGACGTCGGCCGTATGCACTTCTTCCAGTTCGTCCTTCATCTTTTCGGTGGCGAGAAAGGCTTGGAATTGCTCAGGTTCTTGTAGTGCCTTAATTAGTGAGTCCCGTGCTTCTTTTGATAATAGGAGGGCGTCGAGAATGCTGAGCTGAGAAGGTAGCTTCCTTAGATGCGCGAGTATGTTATAGTCCACTTTACTCCTCCTAGGAGGGTCTTTGGCAGCCAGCTCTTTCGCGACTTGGTCATCCAAAGTGATATCTTCAGTGACCTTTTCCTTTCCCTTATCTTTTCTGTTCGTAGGCCCAAGATTCTTTTCCGGGAGTGTGCGATTGCGCAGCTGAGTGTTTCCGCAGGCTTCTGATTCCTCATCTTTCCTTAGCGCGGATTCTTCAAAGAGAGGGCCCAGAGTCACTTCTTCGTCGGAGTCGCTCCCAAAGGTGAGGACTCGCGACCCTTCGGCATGAGCCATATAACAGTTGCCAGTAATTCTGTTGGTCCCGTCAACGGCGCTTCTTTGCTCCCGACGGCTCTTGCGATTCATGCGTTTGAAATGTTGCCGACGAGCAACATATCCTTGCCACCATATCTTAAAGGCGTCGCACTCCTCTATGGGGTGTGAGACTTTCCGATGATATGCGCAGTAATCGGGGTGCTTCTCCGCCCCATTGTGTGTGTTTCCTTCCGAGGGTGGTAACCTCATTCCCATTGACATGGCTTTGGCGAACCTTTTCCTCGTCTTGAATATCTTCTTGTCCATCTCGGATGCCTTTCGCTCTGGCAGGGGTAGTTCAACTCCTTCGTTCAGTTGCCCGCATTTGGTTCCTCCTGATGCTGCCATCTCACGCTCTTGGTCTGCTTTACTTTTTAGACGAATCTCGTCTAGGAAGGCATTGATCATATCAGTTGTCAGCCTCGCACGCTCTGGTTCAGGCTCCGCCTTCAGCTTCTTAGTGCTAGGAGTTTTCTCATCATCGGTAAACGAGTGGGAGATCATGTTGCAACTTGCCGCATATCCCTCGGATTCATCCGACGAGTTCTCTCTATCATCGTCCTCTTGAAAGATGTGGCTGAGGAACTCTTGCAGTGTGACAGGAGTTCGCGCCTTCTGATTATATTCTTCCAGCGCGTCGATTTGCTTCTGCAAGTTTGTTCGCTCGTCTCCAAGCTTCGCGGGCTTCTTGGATTTCTTCTTCTTTTTCTTCGAAGCTTTTGACGGCTGGGCGTGAGTATTTGGGCCCTTGTCAGCAGTCTTCGTAGTTGCGCGGGGCTTCACTGCTCCTTCGATAATTCGAGGTTCAAGAGGGTCCTTCCATTCGATTGCAGGGCACGCGTGAAGGTCTCTCAGCATCCTTTTGGTCTTCGTTGATAGCACGACCTCCCATGGAATTTCTTCGATAAAGGAGCAGGTTGCCCCCGATGTGTCCGTCTTTTTAGGAGTATGTGGTTGCGGCGGGTTCACTTTCCACTTTTCGGACAGTACAAACTTCCCCTGGAGGTATTGATCTTCGATCCATCCTTTGAAGACGAAGCAATCTTCAATCGGATGGCTTACTGTCTGATGGTAAGGGCAATAGTTGGGGTTATTCACCTCGGTGGGTTGTGGCGGTCGCCTTGGATTCGGGAGGTTGATAAGTCTGTTGCGTATTGCCAGCTCAAATAACCGTTTTGTCTTGTCTCGTGGGAACGAGTAGGGACGCTTCATCTTTTCGTTATAATATCGGCGTCTTTCTTCCAATTGATCTGCCGATTTCGGGGCGTCAGGCTGCTGTTGGGCGTTCGCGACAAAGGTTGCTCTTCCTTTACCCTTATCATTCCGAGGTTCCGACTTCGGAGGAGGTGGCCTATGACCCATCTGGTCCATCTGAGCCAACTTGTCGATTAAAGCCTGGAATGTGGTTGGCTTAAAGAACATCATAAACTGGGAGATAGTTGCGTGGGGGTCTAGGGTTCCCACGAACATACCCACTGCGGGTGCTTCCTCAATGCATTGCTCGCATCTCGACCACAAATTCCGCCAGCGTATAGCGTACTGGACCCAGGTTTCGCCTGGCTTTACCCTGGCGTTAATCAAAGCAGTAATTGGAGTGCGCTCGCTGGCACTTGCGAACCGTTGAGTGAACAACAACTCCATTTCAGCGAACGTTTTGATGGAATCGTTCGGGAGTTCCGAATACCATTCGAACGCTGTTTCTGATAAGCTGCCAACGAACTGACGGAGTAACAGTTTATCGTCACCGCCGGTGTTACCGCAGAGGGCCCGGAACTGGGCGACGTGTTGATGAGGATTGCCGGTCCCCTTATACACATGGAATTTCGGTATCGTATAGCCTTGCGGGTATTTGATTTGATCGTACCAGCTTGGATACGGCCGCCCTGTTTTCATGACTTGACCAGCCGCCTCAGTCGCATGATGGTCCCGGATTTGCTGGGCTATGTAGTCGGCTAAGTCAGCCTTAGAGATCGTTTCTTCCTTGGCCGTTGAGAGGGCTGGTGGTGGATTTGACGTTTCTCCTCGGTCATCTTCCAGAACGATTGGGGGATCTTCAATGGGTGGGTCCTGTTGGATCATCATTCCTATCATATCTTGGAAGAGAAGGCCCATGCGCTGTATATTAGCCGCTTGTTCAGCAGCCTCTTTGTCCTTTTTCTCCAATGTCCGGCGAAGGAACTCAGCGTCGGTTTCCTCCTCTCGGCGTGCGTCTGAGGATGTTTCTGGGCTTTCTTTTGGCCCGGTAAGTGCAGCCATAGCACTCATCATTTCTTGGAGCTTTTGTTGCTGCTCCTGGGATTTCGTTACGGATCGGGTTAGCGGTCGGTGGCCTGTAGAAGTGCGGCTCTCCTCCTTTCCAGAGGCCATGTATACGGTGTGGACCATCATGCCCCCAGACTTAGGGTGTCCGGGCTTGTTGTTTTTAGCCGTCGTTGCATGTTGAGGGATCTTCTCTGGCTCCCTCCTTTTATGAGCCATGGAGGTTGAGGGGGCCGTCGAGGTGGGCGTCCAAACAGCCTTTTGGGTTTTCGCCTGGTGACCAGCTTTCGGTTGGATCTTCAGCTTCTTATGCTGGCGGGAGAAGTTTGGATCGATGATTGAGTCCCGGGCCCGCCGCCAAACCTTATAGATTTTGGACGACAGCTGTTGAGGAGATCGGGGCTGTTCTGATTCTATTTCCACAACCTTCTCTGATGGGGGAGGAGACCTCTTCAGCACTGCGGCAGGGGAATTTCTTCGCACCTTATTTAGCATTTCGAAGCTGTTCGCAGTTGGAACAGCAACGTTAACTTCTACCGCTGGGGCTGGTGGAGTCAATCCAGAGGGGGAGTTGCCCCCAGCCTTCCTTATTCGGCGCCAATGACGACGCCGGGCACGTCGAGCAGACGGCGTAGAGTCAGATATAAGAACGGTTTCATCTTGCCCCCTGTGTGGGTGGGGGGTCGTTGTTGGTGTTAGCCTGTCAAAGACCGATGTCCTTTGTGCAACGGGAGCGGGAGCTGAAGCCGTTAATCTGGTAAAGACCGACTTTTTGGCCGGGGAAGCTGCCTTGGCGATTTCGGAAGCATGAGCGGCCGTTTTCTTAGGAGCAGCCTTCTCTGCGACGAATCTGCAGGATTTCTGGCCCAATCTAGAAAAGACTGAGGCGCTGACATCGGACGACTCGGTGAGAGGAGTCGTGGCAGGGGTGAGACGATCAAAGACCGACTTCTTGAGGGCTCCCTTTGTCAGCACTGGCGCCGTGAAGCTGGATGGTGGGAGTATAGTCCCAAAGAACAATCCGGTAGTGGCCTGAGTCACCTGGTCCGCCGGCATTGTGAACAACGAAGCAGCTTGGGGTCCATAGGCTATACCTACCGGCGAGGCAAAGCGTTGGTCGCAATTGCAGCTTGAGCAGTTGGAGGATTTCGCGGAAGTAGCAGCCATTGATCCTTTGTTTTCTGCAATAGGCAAGGCGCCAATTCTTAGTATCTTGAAACCCAAGGGCAACTGTTAGCGAACCGCGATTGGTTCGCGAATCACGACACACGAAGTGTGGAGTGGAAAGAGGAAAAGGTCCCACCGGGCGTGCCAGAATCTGTTCCCCTCCGAATGGCGGCCGAGACATGGGCCGTCCCGCCTGAAATTCGGGGCAGATGCTAATTGGTGCTATCCGTCCACCTCTCCGAAGATGCCAAGTCGATCCGTGGCGTCATAAATCGGAGGTCTAGACGGATGCGTCCGATGTAGCAGACTTCGTCAGATTCCCCCTCGTTCGAGGGGTTTTTGATTGTGGGGACGCTCTTCCCTGCAGGCGCAAGCCCCTGCAGTTAATTACGCTACCGCTTTGCGGTAACAACTTTCTCCTTCTCCAGATGGTCACTTCGTGTCGTGTGTTCTCGTTTTATGTTTTGTTGCCCGTGGATCGTTTACGGAGACTGAGTTATGTCGTCGCCCGTAGGGCATGGACTGGTCCAAATCCGCATTATCTTAAATTTGGGTTTTGGGGGTTTTGGTTTGAGGATACGTCAGCCATACTTGAGGCTAAGATCGACTCAAACGTTTGTTAAGGACACGTTAGTCTAACTTTGTGACTAAGATCAACTCAACGGGATCGTTTAGATCCGACAAAGGAGTGTTTGAACTCCATTGTTCCAATCATCGTCTATGTGGCCGTCAGGACCCGTCACCTCTCTGACGACGTTGAGGGATTTCAACGACAGATGTCAGAGGGGTTCAGAGATGTACCCTCGAGCCATAGTTAATTAGGGGGGATTCGTAGTCCAGTCTGCTTGAAGGTTTAAGGACGCGTTAGCCATTTTTGAGGCTAAGATCAACTTAAACAGGACCGTTTAGATCCGACGAAAGAGCATATGGAGGCTCTATGGTTCTAGTTTAAGGACATCGCGGTCTGTGGGTAGTTTAAGGACATTGCGGTCCGTGGGTAGTTTAAGGACATTGCGGTCCGTGGGTAGTTTAAGGACATTGCGGTCCAGGTTAAGGACGTCATAGTCCATGGGTTTAAGGACTCCACAGTCCGGTATGTGCTCTGGATGCTTCACACGGGTTCACTGCCGTGCTAGGCGAGGACCAGGCTCCGCTCTGGATGCTTCACACGGGTTCACTGCCGTGCTCTGCGAGGACCAGGATCCGCTCTGGACGTTTTTTGTGGGGTCAAGGAGTGACGTTATCCACGTTCCACGTAACCAGGAATTTTGTATTATGCATGGGTTTAAGGACCCCACAGTCCATATCATGAATGGTCTTCGGGACCCGTCACCTCTTTGAAGACATTGAGGGATTACAATGCCAAGTATCAAAGGAGTGAAGAGATGTACCCTAGAACCGAGATGGATTAAATGGTCCTTGGCCCAATTTGGGTCAAGAATGATCAATTATGTTATGAGCCTACCGGCCCAGTTAATCACAAATTGAGGACTTATGGCCAGCTTGGGCTAAGTCCAGTCAGGTCTGGAATATTGACTCTTTGTTGGTCAATTGAGGGAGAATATTTGCCTCTATCCCTCTAGCCAATTGGGCCAAAGCCTAGTGTTAAACACTTCAGAGCAATCAGTGTTGAACACTGGGAATAAGGCTGTTGAGTTAGTGTTCAACACTAAGAGATAATTGGTGTTAAACACCAGCAATAAGGCTTTTTCAAATTAGTGTTAAACACTAAAACGGATCAGTGTTGAATCCTGCCAATAAGGCTTTTTAATCAGCATTGAATGCTAAGGCTCGACAGTGTTTTGACACTGGGTTTGAGAGTTCCAATTTAGTGTTGAACACTAAGGCAAAAGGGGTCACGTGGCAACACGTGAGAACGCCCTCTTTCCATTTATTCTGCTGAAATCGCTGCATTTTTCAGAGTATCACGTGCCCTCACGTGACGGGCATTCATATGCTCATTTGGTAGAGCTTTTGTTAAGGGTCACGTGGGTCATGTGAGGGACCGCCTCAAAGGGGTTTTCTGTAGATCTTTTGGGGGGGTCACGTGGTGGCACGTGACCCTGCCTCTATGCATGTTGTTTTTAGAGGATCCGTTGATCTTTTTTTTTCAGGAATTAAATTCCTCGAGCTTTAGATTTCAGAGGAATTAAATTCCTACTTCCTTTCGAAGATTCATATTCTGAAATAGAGTTGAACTCTGAATTTTCTGTAGGAATTGAATTCCTCGTATATGTGAAGAACTGAATAGGGTTAAACCCTAGTAAAAGCCTTTAAGGAGTTAAATTCCCATTCTCTGTTAAATTATGATCAAGGGAATTAAATCCCCACTGTTCCAACAGAACTAGGTTCTTAATTAGGGTTAAACCCTGGTTTCTTTTGTTTTGAAGGAATTAAATTCCCATGATACAGGGTCAAGCCCTACTTTTATCTTAAAGGAATTAAATTCCTATAGTTCTGTGAGAATTAAATTCTCATGCTTGCATTCCTTCTCTATGTCTTGGATCTGCATGGCAGGATCTCGACCCATTGAGAATTAAATTCTCAACCTTAAGGGGAGATGTGCACTTTGCAGATCCTCTATTAAAGAGAGAAGAAATGTGCTCTTCTGTTTTATGTATCAGAGTTAAACTCTGTTGAGAATTAAATTCTCTTTCTTTCCGAAAGCCTTCCCTTTCTTACCTAGGGTTTTCTTTTGCAGAAGATCCAAATTCCTCCGAGTATCAGAGCTCTCTTCTTTTTCTTCCCTCTGCGTATATATCTCCCTCCCTGCGTCTCTTGTCTCCTATTTATAGGAGAAGCAGCTGAATGAATTAGTTTTTGATGAATCTTCACTGAGAGATTTGATTTGCATCCATCATTCATTTTGGACCTTTGGATTATTGGGTGAATTTTATTCACCATTGGATTTTAAATCCAGAGATTCTCCTTTGTTATTTTGGTTAGATTTAAGGGGGAAATCTTTCCAAACCCGAGATTTTCCATAGATAGATGATATTTAATCATCTCTGAATCTTTAATTTGATTGGTCCCAGATACTCACTTTCCTTTGGAAGGATTCAAATTTCCTTCAGAATTTAATTCTGCCGTCAACATGGGCTTTGAAAGCCGGTCACGTGTGACCACGTGACCCATGGTCACGTGCGGACACGTGACCCCCTTTTGGAATGAGCCTTCCTCTTTCTCTTGCGTCTGTCTTCTGATTGCTGCTTTAATGTCACGTGCTACCACGTGACCCCTGGTCACGTGTGAGCACGTGACCTCTGTCTGGCACTTCTTCCCTCGGTTCAATTGGAGAGCGAGTTCGCTGCTTTGAACGTCACGTGTCGACACGTGACCCTGGTCACGTGGAGCACGTGATCTCTTCTGAAGCTCTTTTCCTTGACTTTGCTCAGCGAATCAATGTGCGCCTTTTCTGCACTTTATAGATCACGTGTCAACACGTGACTGCTGGTCACGTGTAAGCACGTGGCCCCTTTTTGAAGCTTTTCACAGAAGCTTTCCTGATTTTAAATCAGGAAACACCAATCTTTATAGTTTGGCCCCGTCAATATATTTTTATCTAATAGTAACTTATACTCGGTGGCACTTCTTCCGTCGGGAAAACCTTCCTTCAGCAATGCAAGGAGATCGGTGAAAGACTGTTCACTCCATCTGTTCTTGCACTTGATCTGGAAAAGACGTATGATAAAGAATAGTACCGAAAACTCTTTGCAATTGGATATAGAGGGATTCTCGAGGAAGCCTTATACTTCTCCAATAACGCGGGTCCAGTGCTTTCCGTATCATAAGGAAGTCCAGCGGCATTTATAAGCACATCCACGTCATCGACCGGTGCAAACACGGCATCATCTTTTTCGACGGCTTCATCTTCTTCAAACTGCCATTCCTCCTCTTCCTGCTCCTCTTCTACTATCTCTTGCCACTCTTCGGTTTCCGCTTCAATAAATTCATTTTCCGTCTCTTGCACTGGCCCTATATCGTTCTTTTCTCCGTGAATATCCCACTTAGTATAATCTCTAATGAAACTGTTTTTCATGATGTGTAACTCAACATCCGACTTCTTCTGCAATCGCGTGTTCAACACTTATAACAAGGACAATAGATTTCGTGCTCTTTCGGTATCCCAAGACGTGCGTAGGCAAAATCGGTGAAAAAGTAAACACTGTTAAGGAAAAAATCAGTGGCTCTCGAGGAAACGTCAACGTACATCCAACTCTTCTCGTGGAGGTACGGGAATGCCATATTAGAAGAAAATAGAACGTAGTAAGTTTCCTATAAAAGAGTCGTGGAATTAAGATTTCGTGACAAATACGAGATAGACGGAAAATAAGAAGCGTTAGTTTTAGTTTTAATTGACGACTTTGTTAAGTTTGGTATCAATTGTTATTGGATTGGACTTTTCTAAAACTTCTATTGAGAACTTTCTCCTTCTAATCTCAAAACTCAAGAGTTGGATTCTTCTTCCAAGAAAGATGATGATAATATTAAATATTCTTTATTGGATGTAGAGGGTAACGGCTGTAGGGTAAGGAACCTATCCTATTAAGAATGTATAAAGCATACACCCATTCACTTATACTTTCATCCGTTTCGAGAAAATTTCAGCAGCACCTCCTCACCGTTCTCCGAGTACACTGTAATAGAACAGATAATCATTTCAACACTGTGAAACACCATTAAAACGAACATATAATCTATCGTTGTACATGGAGAACCAGCGGAAAGGTACTGATGAAATATCCCGAAACGAATGAAAAACATAAGTGAATACAGGTGTCTATTTTAAACATTCCTAATTTGTCCACACAGGACAAATTTATCGGTTATCATACGATCGAATATTAATTCTCGTCACATAGACTACGCGATGGTTGTTAGAAACTAAACGATAGTGTCCGGTGTTTAACAATTTTCATGTAGTTTTATATCACGATGAACACCGAACGTATGTTAACCGATAGACGGGAACTAAATCACGTTTTCATTTTCATATATGATTAATTATCGATGAGAATATAAAATTTTATATTATCATCTAAAATCATACACTTAGTTTATGATTTGATTTCATTTAGTTTTACGTTTACATTTCAAATACAAGGTTTTGAAGTTCTAAATTTAGGATAATTTTTTTTAAAGATGAGAGTTTTCTTAATTGAGTTTAAAATTTTAGATTTAGGGTTGGTTTTAAGGTGGGATTTAACAAGAGTTTAAGTAGAAAAGAACAAAGATGAATTAAAGTTCGGCATTGTTTGTATGTGTGCGCACACATGCGCTTGTTTGTGTAAGTTTGTGTGTATATGTATGTGTATGTGCATACACACACAAGGGCATGCACCCCCCCTAAACAAGATATTTCTTCCATTTTACTAAATTACACTCAAATACGCTTAACTATTCTTGTGTTTTCACTAACTATCTTAAATTAAATAAATTACTATGAATTCCACTAAAATACCCTTAACTATTGTTGTTTTTCACTAAACTGACGTAAAAATTTAACTAAACAATTCATCTTAGTAAATTAACTAAATTACTATAGATTTTACTAAAATATCCTTAAATTTAATTTTCTTGTTTTCACTAAACTATCATTAATTTTTTTTTTAATAAAAACCCCTATTTGATCAATGTTATTTATTTACACTAAAATACCCTTAACTATTGTTGTTTTCCACTAAAATACCCTTCACGATTGTTGCTTTTTACTAAATTATCTACAAAAATTCGCTAAACACTAACCCTAATCCTATCCCTACCCCCAACCCTAACCCTAACTCAATCTCTAACTCTAACCCTAACCTTATCCCTATCTCTAATCCCTAACCCAACCCAAACCCTAACTCTCCCCCAACACCGCCACCACCACCAACACCACCACCACCACCAACAACAACAACTACAACAACACCACCAACAATAATATCATCAACAATAACAGTAGCAACAACATCAGCAGCAGCAGTAAGGGAAAAAATTGGGTAAGCTAGTAAAATAAGTATTAAACCAAAAACATCTAAAATTTACCTCTTGACGACGATGAAGACAAGCCTTGACGATGGTGGCAACGACCTAAGGCCCTGATCAGATACGACGACGACCCAAGGCAAAAATTAAAATTAAAATTAAATCAAAACAATTCAAAATTACCCTAATCCTAATCAATTTTACTTATCTCTAGACGACGACGACGATGGCGAGCTTCGACGATGGCGGGCTTCGACGACGACCAAGCTTCAATGACGGCGATGACGAGCTTGATCGGATCTGGGCCTTTGACGACGAGCTCGACCAAGGAGGCTTCGTCTTTTAAAGGGTCGGGTCTCGACTACGGAGGCGAGGTGGCGTCGGCGGGGGAAGAAGCGAGGGGCTGGGGAATTTGGAATGATAGGGGGAATTCGGAAGAGGAAAAATAAGTGATCGGGGAGTATTTTGGAAGTATATGGTGTTTTATGGTTCTAGGGTTGTAGGGCCCGCTTTATTTTTGGTTTTATCACGAATATAACCGTGAACATATTTTTTGAAACCATGACTCAAAATAGGCTATGGTGGTAGTTTGTGTAAGTTTGTGTGTATATGTATGTGTATGTGCATAGACACACAAGGGCATGCACCCCCCTAAACAAGATATTTCTTCCATTTTACTAAATTACACTCAAATACGCTTAACTATTCTTGTGTTTTCACTAACTATCTTAAATTAAATAAATTACTATGAATTCCACTAAAATACCCTTAACTATTGTTGTTTTTCACTAAACTGACGTAAAAATTTAACTAAACAATTCATCTTAGTAAATTAACTAAATTACTATAGATTTTACTAAAATATCCTTAAATTTAATTTTCTTGTTTTCACTAAACTATCATTAATTTTTTTTTTAATAAAAACCCCTATTTGATCAATGTTATTTATTTACACTAAAATACCCTTAACTATTGTTGTTTTCCACTAAAATACCCTTCACGATTGTTGCTTTTTACTAAATTATCTACAAAAATTCGCTAAACACTAACCCTAATCCTATCCCTACCCCCAACCCTAACCCTAACTCAATCTCTAACTCTAACCCTAACCTTATCCCTATCTCTAATCCCTAACCCAACCCAAACCCTAACTCTCCCCCAACACCGCCACCACCACCAACACCACCACCACCAACAACAACAACAACTACAACAACACCACCAACAATAATATCATCAACAATAACAGTAGCAACAACATCAGCAGCAGCAGTAAGGGAAAAAATTGGGTAAGCTAGTAAAATAAGTATTAAACCAAAAACATCTAAAATTTACCTCTTGACGACGATGAAGACAAGCCTTGACGATGGTGGCAACGACCTAAGGCCCTGATCAGATACGACGACGACCCAAGGCAAAAATTAAAATTAAAATTAAATCAAAACAATTCAAAATTACCCTAATCCTAATCAATTTTACTTATCTCTAGACGACGACGACGATGGCGAGCTTCGACGATGGCGGGCTTCGACGACGACCAAGCTTCAATGACGGCGATGACGAGCTTGATCGGATCTGGGCCTTTGACGACGAGCTCGACCAAGGAGGCTTCGTCTTTTAAAGGGTCGGGTCTCGACTACGGAGGCGAGGTGGCGTCGGCGGGGGAAGAAGCGAGGGGCTGGGGAATTTGGAATGATAGGGGGAATTCGGAAGAGGAAAAATAAGTGATCGGGGAGTATTTTGGAAGTATATGGTGTTTTATGGTTCTAGGGTTGTAGGGCCCGCTTTATTTTTGGTTTTATCACGAATATAACCGTGAACATATTTTTTGAAACCATGACTCAAAATAGGCCATGGTGGTAGCCGTGACCACTTCCTCGTTAATATTAACCATATCTGTAGTAGTGAGTGATGCATATCCTTCGCTATTTGAAAGCTACACCATAGAAATGTATTATGTATAAGAATTTTGGGCATTCTAAAGTTACATAGTTTACAGGTACAGATTGGGCTGGATCGCCAAGTGATCGAAAATCAACCACAAGTTTTTATGTGTTTGTTGGAGGCAATTTGGTTTCGTGGAAAAATGAGAAACATAATGTTGTTTCACATTCAAGTGTCGAATCAAAATATAGATTTATGACTAATATTACGAGTGAGCTAGTATGGATAGTTTCTCTTCTTCGAGAACTTGGTTATCAGTCGAAGGAGCCGGTAAAACTTTATTGTGACGACAAAGCTGTCATTTATATTGCCAATAATCCAGTTTTTCACAAACGAACAAAGCACATCGAAATAGATTGCCATTTTATTCGAGAAAAGATTGAAGAAGGGATCATTGATACAGTCCATGTGAAAACTGGCTATGAATTAGCAGATCTGTCCACCAAGCCTTTGGAAAGGAGTCGAGTGCAGTTTATTTGTACCGAGTTGGGCATGTATGATATATATGCTCCAACTTGAGGGGGAGTGTTAAGAAAGATGTATATTAGGTTTAATTAGATTTAGATTTAATTAGATTGGTAAGATTTTGATTTGATTATATTCATTTAGATTATTTGTATTTCCTCTATTATTAGAAAAGCAATAATATATATATGAGGTAGGGGGATTCTCTATCCATCTCGTAATATTCCCTAATTCAATAATCACATATTTCAATGTCATCATCTCAAAATTTAACACTTTCCCCTCTTTTAAAAATAATACATATTAAAATTCTTTCATGTTTATTCATAGCCCATCGAATTCTTGATATTTAATTATATGTCTGCTCTCTCGAAATATTAAAATTGTATCGGAAAATTGATTAGTGTTTGAAACTTGATTGTCGACGGTAACAATAAAAAACTTTTCTATTTAAGGGATCGATGAACATTATTTTGTTATATGTTGTAACTTTTCATCATTTATTCTACATATTCTGAATCTTTTTCATCGACGTCCAAAATTTCATCACATATTTTTCGTTTTACTAGGGTAGTACCCATGAAATTTTCAGCAGTGAGTTTGAATTATCTAGGGTTAATTGTAAGAAAACATGTTTTAAAATAAACATATTAAGTCGAGTCTTAAATAAGGTTAATTTCATAAAAGTTATCAAGGTGTATAAAGATAAATGAAGAAATCAAAGAGGCTATACTTAGATATAAAAGATGTTAGGAAGTTTGCTTGAAAAGCTGGCACTCCAACCAACTAATTAAGTTTGACGATACATGAATGCATCAGCATAAGCATAGGCCGACGTAGGTGATGTTCTTTACTCAGCCAGATATCGATAGCGGAAATAAGCTTGGCGAGAGCGATGGGCTTTCCATGGCTATATATGTATAGCCTCTGGGATTCCAAGTTCTACAGCACATTTGAGAGACATGGAGTCGATGTGATTAAAGATGTGGCTCCATAGGATTGTCTGGGCTTGCTTCAGCTCATGGCTGCTTCCTCCCTCAGTGAGCTCCATTGCAAATTAATGCTAGTTTTGTTTAGATTTGTTTGTATGACTGAGTTGATGCTCTAGTCTCTGGGCCTGCATATTTATATTAGGAATTTAATTCCATTTGGATCACAAGGTTGTTTTCTGCATGTTTCTTATGGACCTTACCTTTAAATATCATATTAGATATGGAACAATGTTCAGAAAGCTATGGATGATATTTTTTCTTCAGGAGATCTTTACATTGCTTATATAATATGTTACATTTCGATAGGAGCTATACTTATATCCTAGAGTTGAACACAATTTCACATGGTAAATATTTCGTCTTTTCTCTTCGTTTGGAGTAATTATCCATAATATAACACTACTACAAATAAGGGTTGTCCCTACGGATTTACCCGTAGGGGCAACCCACTGCCCCTACGGATAACCCACTGCCCCTACGGAGATATCCGTAGGGGCAAACACTACTACAAATAAGGGTTGCCCCTACGGATTTATCGCTAGGGGCAACTCACTGCCGCTACGGATATGTACGTAGGGGCGAAAAAAGAACCCGTAGGTGCAAAGGCCGCAGGTGCAAGTTGAGGCCCTGAACTTGCCCCTACGGGCAAATTAGAGCCCCTACGGATATATCTGTAGGTGTTATAGCCCCTACGGAGTACTCCGTAGGGGTAATCAAATCATATATGTATTTTTTTTTTAATATATTGTATATACCTACGGATAAATCCGTAGGTCCTTGTTCTACCCCTACGGATACCTCCGTAGGGGATAGAAAGTGGTCCCTACGGATAAGTCCGTAGGGGCATTCCCAACACCCTGCACTGAGATCAGGGGGGAAAATATCAGGAAACCTGATATTTTGCCCCTACGGATAAATTCGTAGGGGATAAACAATGGCCCCTACGGACATATCCGTAGGGGCACTCCCAACACCCTGCACTGATATCAGGTGGGAAAATATCAGATTTCCTGATAGTTTGCGCCTACGGATATGCCCGTAGGGGCAACACATATACCTACGGCTTAATCCGTAGGTACATATTGTCTGTATTTTTTTTTTAAAAATGGGCTGCTAGATTTTTTCCCGTCCTGTGCACAATACTATATACATCAATCAAATCATATATTGCAGTATTCATAATCACATCTCACGCATATATATAATATACAAAAGAAACCCAAAAACTGAATATGATATAAATACAAACCAATATCAATATCGTTTCAAAATGTAGTACAATGTGATATAAATACATGTTTCAAAAAATAAGAACCAAAAAGCTACCCTAGTTCGGTCCAGCTCCACCTCCGAATAACGTTAGAATAACGCGCGCCTGCTCCTCGGTCAATACACTCTGCAATGCTACATATAAGGGAGTCTGAGCGGCATGTGGAGCTGGCGATGTGGTCTGCGCAGCCGCCGCGGTCAATACACTCTGCAATGCTACATATAAGGGAGTCTGAGCGGCATGTGGAGCTGGCGATGTGGTCTGCGCAGCCGCCGTCGAGGTAGTCGCTTGCGGAGCCGCGGCTGCGGGAGTCTGAGTGGGCGGTGGAGCTACAGGAGCTGTCTGCGGAACCGCAACCGATGTAGTAGCTTGCGGAGCCGCAGCCGAAGGAGATGCATGTGGAGGCTCGGCCGATCTACCCTGTCGCGTCTGGACATAACGTGTGTAAGAAGCGTGTAAGAACTGTGTATTATTCGAATTCGTTTCATTATTAAGTTATTTCGAAACCCTGTTTGGATATCTAGTTTGGAAAAGCGTTGTTTATTTTAATTACATATGTATGTATGATTAATCAAACTTAAGTCTAAAACCAAATAAGCTCAAGCTACGTACTAATTATGGATATGTTGATATGTATATAATATGAAATGATATTTTACTATAAAGTAGTATACATACCAGCATCTCTTTCAACTCCTGAACGGTGGCCCTCAAGCTATCCAGTTCCTAATGGACATGCCGGTCACTGGAGACGGAGGAAGTAACCGCCGGGGTGGAGTCCAACCTCATATGGGCCCTGCTAGGGCCCAATCCCCGGCGTCTCTCCCAACCTCCGTGGTGCCCTCCGTGTGCGGCGTCCAGAACTGGGGTCAGCAGCCTTGGATCGTTCTGTCCGGTAAAATCGATCCCCGAGGCCTGGGCCTGCTCAACCACCCGCTCCTACACCCACATTAAGCAGTAAAGTATAAGTATAAAATTTAAACTTGAACCTTCCAAAACTAAAATTTCAAATTTGGGTAGAAAAAATATTAACACTTACACAGTACTCCTGGGTAGCGACGTCGGGATATCGAAGCTCGCCCGTGGCAGGATCTGTCGAGGTGCCGTGGACGGCAAGATATGCGGACAGCACGCTCGGTGTACCACCTGACGCCACGGTCCGAGATGTCTGCAATATTAGAAAGTAACTCTTAATATTAGAAATATTAGAGAATAACTCTTAATATTGCAGAATATTAGAGAATAACTCTTAATTTACCGATAACTCCATGGCTCGAGTAATGTTCCTCGAGCCACCTGTGTAAGTGGGGCGACCCCTCTTCGCCGACTTCCTGTTCTCCGTATTCTGAGCGGCCTGTTTCTGCACAACGCATTAACATTTAGTTTTCTAATTAAGAAACACAAAGAAATAAATTATATCATAAATAATGAATTAAATTTAAAATACATACTTGTTTGCGTTCGGAGTCGAAATAAGCGCACAATAGAGGCCATGTCTCTACGTCGACTCTCGCAAACGCCGGAGTAGATAGGAGGGCCGCTCTCTCTGCCTCGGGGGTCGCTATCCACAGGGAGTAGCAGACGGCCTTCAGCTCATTCCTGTTGTATCGGACCTTGGCCTGCATGTTCTTCATCAGGCCATTGTACAGAGCATGAAGGTCGAGCACCCTCCCCGGATGATCAGGGTCGGCTACAGGCTGAAAATCGTAATCCAACTGAAAATACAAAAAAAAACATTGTTATTAGATTGCAAGTGTTAATAATAAATATATTGGATAGATCAAATAAAAATATATATTAATACATACCCGAGCCTGATCAAAGAAGAGGGCGAATGAGCGCTGGTGCTGCTCGCCCCACTCAACGTGAAGTGGATAGTTCTTCACGATCCGGCCCTCGTCCCCCAAATACCGGCCGAACCTCTCGGCATGAGGACCGGTATAGCGATAGTCAAGGGTAAAAAATAGGGGGAATGCTGCCTCCCCCCTAGCTCTATCAGGCCTCAGCCTATGGGACTGATTCGGGTCTCGAGTCCCCCTCTGGGGATGGAGAGGCCCTGCGTCTGCACGAAATATCAAGACAATCAATAATAAGACAAAGTTGTATTAAGAAATCAAGGTTAAACAAAAATTCAAGTGTGATATATACCTCCGGTGAATAGCGCACGAGCCTGGGCCCGAGCAGCAGCACGAGCGGGACGATAGTTCTTCCGGTGAGGAACAACCGGGGTCCCGGACCCGGACGCATCCCCTCCAACTATAAAATAAACATCGACGCTAAATCTCCATGAAGTTCATATTTATTCTATAGAGCATATGTAAAATAAATAAATATTTTAAATTTATTCATACTAACCTGCAGACGATGCGGAGGGTATGGAAGCGGCAGGAGTGGCCCCTGTGGAAGGTGTGGACGCACCATCTATAATTAGACAATTAAAAATAGATTTTATAAGTAATTGTAAAAAGCATGTGTAGATTAATAATATAATGTTCTAAATCAATTTGCATGCACTATAGCACATATAAACATACCCGCAGGTGCGGTGGTGTCACCACCTACAGCTAGACAATAATAAAAATTGCTAAGTAAGAGCAAAAGGAATGTGTATATTTATGATATAGCATTCTAAATCAATATACATACACTATATGATATATAAACATACCTGGAGGAGCAGGGGTGGCCTCTGTCCCAGATGTGGACGCAGGACCAACAACTAGACAATTAAAAATAGATTTTATAAGTAATTGCAAAAAGAATGTGTAGATCAATAATATAACGTTCTAAATCAATATGCATGCACTATAGGACATATAAACATACCCGCAGGTGCGGTGGTGTCACCACCTACAGCTAGACAATAATAAAAATTGCTAAGTAAGAGCAAAAGGAATGTGTATATTTATGATATAGCATTCTAAATCAATATACATACACTATATGATATATAAACATACCTGGAGGAGCGGGGGTGGCCTCTGTCCCAGTTGTGGATGCAGGACCAACAACTAGACAATCAAACATTGACAATATAAGTAATTTTGACATAAACATGCATGAATATCTGTAATATTACATTGAAAATGGATATGCGTGCAGTATACCTGGAGGTGTGGCAAAATCCACACGGAAGGAGGCATCCGAAGGGGTCTCCGATCTGGGTGCAAGACCGGCCCTCTGAAGCTCCCTACGGAGCTCTCCGGGCGGCAGAACCGCTCTGCCTCTGCCTCTGCCGCGGCTGGAGCTCCTGCCGCCCCTCGTTGCTCCCGACATCGTCATCAAATCTAGATAAACGGTTCGTGGACGCATTAGACAATCATTAAAAGTATTGACTATATATGATCTAGAGCGTAAAATGTGAAGTAATAATATAACATTACTGATAACCTTTTTCGTTTCGTGGGCGCATCATACATATCTACTTGGATTTCATCGTCGATGTCATTTCTAACCCACGTAACTTCATGATCGGTCGAAGACAACCCGTCCTTCGAAACAGACGGTCGGAGCACTTTAAGCCTTCTCTCTTCTTCGTCCTCATCGCTGTCCTCGTATTCTGGGACATCGTAAACATCTCTAGGTTTCCATCGGCATACAACACTCCACCCCGGATGCTTCAAACACTGTGAGTAGTATACTTGGAACGCTTGGTTCGGAAAGATAAACGGATCGTCCTGACCGTAAAATCGAAGTGTGTTCACACTGGTCAATTCATATTCATCTTTCCAAGTCCCAAGACTGCTTCTCCACCTGTCTGTATCGGTTCGCGGATCGTACCAAGTACAGTGGAATATATAAAAGGGTTCTGATCGTCCGGGATAGTGGATGCCGAGTATACAATTTAAATACCCATAGTAAATCACACCGTCCGATCCTACCGTCGCAATCCCACTATTCTGAGTGGTTCTAGATGTTTCTATGTCCTTAACTTCGAATTTGTATCCAAGGACACCAAATCCTTTGTAATATGCAACCTCCATACTAGGAAATTGAGCTAAACATCTTGAATCACTCTCAAATGATGCAGAAAAGTTCGGATCGTGGATCTAACAAAACAAATTTTACGATAAATACATAACGATACAAGTTTAGATTAAAACTGATAGCAATAAAATGTAATTCGAATAACTTACATGCTCTGTGACCCAATCACAAAAATTATCCTGATGGTATTTTTCCAAACGCTCTTCGTTCCAATCAGGATGCCCCTCACGTACCTCGTTAAAATGAGTTCTGTTTTCGACAAATAATTGTGACATTAATATTATGTCATTTCATACACACACAAACACAGATATAACAATTAATCCAAAAGAACTTACTCTCTAATTTGTTCAAGACATGGGCAGTTAAGCAAGATAAACCGGTATATCTTGTTGATAAACATAGTGTCTACCCTCTTATACTCGGCTTTACCATATGGCCCGTCTTGAATTCTTCGTGGTCGGTTAAGCCTTGTGTCAATGTTCTCGTCCAGATAGCGGGAACAAAATGTGGTTGCTTCATCAAGAAGATAACCTTGCATGATAGAACCCTCTGGTCGATTTTTATTGCGTATATACTTCTTAAGAGTGTAAAGGTACCTAATGAGAATATGTTGAATAAATAAACACGGGCATACATGACAAAAATAAATTTATAAATTGCGCGAAACGAAAAATTACACGTACCTCTCGACGGGATACATCTATCGATATTGTACCGGTCCGGCTAACTTCGCCTCGGTTGCAAGATGAACCGTCAAGTGTATTATGATATCGAAGAATGACGGTGGGAAAATACGCTCAAACTTGCAAAGTATCAACGCAATAGAATTTTCTAGTTTATCCAGCGTCGCAACCTCCAGTGTTTTAGCACATAACTCCCTGAAAAAACAACATAGGTCGTTGATTACTAGACCAACCGAGTCGGGGAGAGAAGTCCTGAGGGCTAATGGAAGAAGGTGCTCCACGATAACATGGTGATCATGACTTTTCAGCCCATCGATCTTGCCCTTCACAATTTTTATTTTCTTGCTGAATGATCCTGAGAAACCTGTGGGGACTTTCAAATCATGCAACACCTGCAGGAATCTTTTCTTCTCCGGTTGTGACATATGATAAGCGGCATTGGGAAGTACAAACTTGCCCGGTTTACCCGCTACCGGTTTAGGGTGCAGTTCACTTCTTATTCCCCACTCTTGTAGATCCATCCGGGCATTCATGTTGTCTTTCGATTTCCCGTCTTTACACAGAAGCAAGTTAAGTATGTGCTCTGATACTCCCTTCTCTATATGCATGACGTCCAGACAATGACGCACTGAATTTGTAGACCAGTACGGAAGCTCGAAGAAAATGCTTAATTTGTTCCAATATTGTGGTTTGACCTGTCTCGTCGGATCCATCCCGAAGGTCACGTTATTGTAACCATCCCATTTAGCAGTCACGTCCTCTCCGGACAATGGGGATGGAGGCCCAAGAAGCTCCTGATGACCATCAAAGTGAACCGTGTCTAACCTATAGGGGTGGTCTGGAGGCAGAAAACGTCGATGGCCGCAATAACAAACGTTCCTGCTAAAATTCAAAAATTTTGATGTTTTGTGTTCATGGCAATGAGGACATGCTTTGTGACCATGTACGGACCAACCTGATAGCATTCCATACGCAGGAAAGTCATTAATTGTCCACATTAAAGCCGCACGCAGTATGAAGGTTGTATTTGTGTTTGAATCATATGTCTCTACACCATCAATGAACAATGTTTTCAGCTCCTCAATCAGAGGTCGGAGATAGACGTCGATATTGTTCCCCGGTGAGTTTGGTCCGTCGATAAGAAGAGGCATCATAAAGTATGATTGGTCCATAGCCAACCAAGGCGACAGATTATAAATTATCATTACAACGGGCCATGTACTGTGACTTCCAGCCATATAGTTGAATGGGCAGAAGCCATCGGCAGCCAGTCCGAGCCGGACATTGCGAGGATCGCTACTGAATATTGCGTGCCTCCTATCGAAATCCTTCCATGCCGGTGAATCTCTTGGATGGCTCATTTTTCCATTTTCGCTGAGAGGAGCACGGTGATGCCAAATCATTGCCTCGGCTGTTATCTTGCATCTGAATAGCCTCTGTAGCCTCTGTGTTATGGGAAAATATCGTGCTATCTTCACAGGTATATCAGGCTTCTTATCAGAATGTTTCGGCTTATACCTGGCCTCTCCGCATGTTGGACACTCTTTCAAATCTGAATTCTCTTTCCGGTACAACACGCAATTTTTAGGACATGCTTGAATCTTCTCGCACTTTAGACCCAAATCAGACATCATTTTCTGGGCTTCGTACCAGCTTTCGGGCACATTTTTTCCCGGAGGCATAGAATCTTTCAAGAACGAAAGAAGCATTATGAATGACTTGTTGCTCCATCCATTTAGGAACTTAATTTGGAAAAGTTGGACGAACCATGAGAGGGTGGAATACTTCGCATTCTCATAAATTGGTTTCCTAGCATCATTCATGAAATTTTCATATTTATCCGCACGCGGTCCTTGACCGGAAGGAATGTCATCTTCGGTACGAATAGATTCACCTAGGGCAGCCTCTACCATATCCTCCATTTCTTCTGATGGAAATAAATTTCCGTATCCTGCCGTATTACCGAATTCTTCTTCTTCTCCTGCTGCATTATCGTGTTCTCCTTCTTCTTCTACCGCAGTACTGCATTCTTCTCCTTCCCCGTGATATTTCCAAGTTGAATAAAGTCTAGTAAACCCATGTTTTACAATATGAAGCTCTGCCAATTCTACCTTCTGCCAGTACTTATTGCCACATCTATCGCACGGACAGAGAATCTTCTCTATTATGATCTTATTATGTGCTCGTGCAAATTCAAGGAAAGCAGCAACTCCTGCGACAAACTTAGGTTGCATACGTTGTTTCCAATCCACATACATCCAGTCCTTAACTCTGACGTACTCATAGGCCATGTTAGACTGAATAACATATAAATTATAGGTTATGCTGACTATATTGAGAAATATAAGAACGGGATAGTTACTGACAAAGGAGAAAATCCGTGTATATGCTTTGTGTGTGCGTTTGTCGTTGAAAAGAATAAATTATCGCACGTTATGTTGACCAATAGACGTGGACTAAGTGGCGCTTTTAGTTTCATATATGGGTATCGATGGGAATATGAAGGTTTCATACTATCATATATTGGTTTTAACCCGAACATCTCGAATCGCTCTCTGATTATGCGTTTGTATGTATGTGTTCCGGCTGTCGGGGGTAGGCTTCTAGCCCATTAAGAATGTATAGAGCGAACGCCCATCACTTGTGCTTTCAACCGTTTCGAGTAAATTTCGGCAGCACCTCCACGCTGTTCTCCGAGTACACTGTAATAGATAATCATTTCAAAGCTGTGAAACAACGTTGAAATGAACATCTAATCTATCTTTGTACACGGAGAACCAGCGGAAAGATACCGACGAAATATCTCGAAACGGATGAAAACACAAGTGAATGAAGGCGTTTGCTTTATACATTCTTAACTTGTCCACACGGGACAAATCTATGGGTTACCATACGATTGAATTTTCTCGTCGCGTAGACTATACAACGGTTGTTAGTATCGAGCTATACTGTCCGATATTTAACAATCTTCGTATAGTTCTAGGTCACGACGAGCATCGCACGTATGTTAACCGATAGACGGGGACTAAGTGGCGCTTTTTGTTTCATATATGGGTATCGATGGGAATATGAAGGTTTCATATTATCATCGAGTATCATATATTGGTTTTAACCCGAACATCTCGAATCGCTCTCTAATTATGCATTTGTATGTATGTGTTCCGGCTGTCGGCGGTAGGCTTCTATCCCATTAAGAATGTATAGAGCGAACGCCCATCACTTGTGCTTTCAACCGTTTCGAGTAAATTTCGGCAGCACCTCCCCGCTGTTCTCCGAGTATACTGTAATAGAATAGATAATCATTTTAAAGCTGTGAAACAACGTTGAAATGAACATCTAATCTATCTTTGTACACGGAGAACCAGCGGAAAGATACCGACGAAATATCTCGAAACGGATGAAAACACAAGTGAATGAAGGCGTTTGCTTTATACATTCTTAACTTGTCCACACGGGATAAATCTATGGGTTACCATACGATTGAATTTTCTCGTCGCGTAGACTATACGACGGTTGTTAGTATCGAGCTATACTGTCCGATATTTAACAACCTTCGTATAGTTCTAGGTCACGACGAGTATCGCACGTATGTTAACCGATAGACGGGGACTAAGTGGCGCTTTTAGTTTCATATATGGGTATCGATTGGAATATGAAGGTTTCATATTATCATCGAGTATCATATATTGGTTTTAACCCGAACATCTCGAATCGCTCTCTAATTATGCGTTTGTATGTATGTGTTCCGGCTGTCGGGGGTAGGCTTCTATCCCATTAACAATGTATAGAGCGAACGCCCATCACTTGTGCTTTCAACCGTTTCGAGTAAATTTCGGCAGCACCTCCCCGCTGTTCTCCGAGTACACTGTAATAGAATAGATAATCATTTCAAAGCTGTGAAACAACGTTGAAATGAACATCTAATCTATCTTTGTACATGGAGAACCAGCGGAAAGATACCGACGAAATATCTCGAAACGGATGAAAACACAAGTGAATGAAGGCGTTTGCTTTATACATTCTTAACTTGTCCACAGGGGACAAATCTATGGGTTACCATACGATTGAATTTTCTCGTCGCGTAGACTATACGACGGTTGTTAGTATCGAGCTATACTGTCCGATATTTAACAACCTTCGTATAGTTCTAGGTCACGACGAGCATCGCACGTATGTTAACCGATAGACGGGGACTAAGTGGCGCTTTTAGTTTCATATATGGGTATCAATGGGAATATGAAGGTTTCATTTTATCATCGAGTATCATATATTGGTTTTAACCCGAACCTCTCGAATCGCTCTCTAATTATGCGTTTGTATGTATGTGTTCCGGCTGTCGGGGGTAGGCTTCTATCCCATTAAGAATGTATAGAGCGAACGCCCATCACTTGTGCTTTCAATCGTTTCGAGTAAATTTAGGCAGCACCTCCCCGCTGTTCTCCGAGTACACTGTAATAGAATAGATAATCATTTCAAAGCTGTGAAACAACGTTGAAATGAACATCTAATCTATCTTTGTACACGGAGAACCAGCGGAAAGATACCGACGAAATATCTCGAAACGGATGAAAACACAAGTGAATGAAGGCGTTTGCTTTATACATTCTTAACTTGTCCACACGGGACAAATCTATGTGTTACCATACGATTGAATTTTCTCGTCGCGTAGACTATACGACGGTTGTTAGTATCGAGCTATACTGTCCGATATTTAACAACCTTCGTATGGTTCTATGTCACGACGAGCATCGCACGTATGTTAACCGATAGACGGGGACTAAGTGGCGCTTTTAGTTTCATATATGGGTATCGATGGGAATATGAAGGTTTCATATTATCATCGAGTATCATATATTGGTTTTAACCTAAATATCTCGAGTCGCTCTCTAATTATGCGTTTGTTGTGCATTCGTGTTGTATGTGTAACATGATTTTAAACCATTGAGATCAAGATTGATAGAACTGATCATCCTACATTGCAATAGCATTCATCAACCAAAAACTATTATTGCAATGGTATACATCTATAACAATCAACAATTAAAACTACAAATATAGGATAATGATATCATAAAGCGTTATGAGACACGTCATCTGCCACGTGTCGTGATCATGGAAATCGCTAATATTGAGCATCATCAAGATTAGATTATGGTTTTGAAGCAAGTTATTGAGCATCTTGGATTGATTGTCAAGTGTTGATTTTTATTTCAACACTTGACAGAATGAAAATCATAAATACAGTTGCAAAATGTGTTCCTCACCCCCATAAAGTGGATCTTAACAATCCAGACAAGACCATCATTGTTCAAATTGCCAAGGTAGACATAATCTCAGCAGTTATTTACGGTTGCTAGCTTGTATTGCTTGTTGCTATTCTTTTTTTTTCCTTGTCCTTTCTTTCTTTCTTTTTTTTGGGGGGTGGGGGGTTGTGTTTGAAATGTTTTAACCAACTCACTGCTATTTCTAGGCAATGCAGGAATATAACTAGTTTTATCCCCCAAAAGAAAGAGCTTCAGGCTTCATGAGTCAAGCGATGTGTACGTATAATTATAGGATTTTCTTGCTAGCGGTTCATTTACAACTATTCTTTAGTCTATATACCTAGCATCTGCTACCAGATATTACATCTTGCATCAACACCCTGCATGTTAAAATCAAAATCGATTATTTTGTTCTTGATCTTTTTCTGATTTTCTACCATCTGTGTCGAGTAAATTATGATTAACATTGTATTTGTCAACTAATCAGAAGAGCCATTCAACCAGCCCCACCGTAACCCTAACCCCAGCCCCACTGCCGTAACCCTAACCCCAGCCCCACCGTAACCCTAACACCAGCCCCACCGTAACCCTAACCCCAGCCCCACCCCAGCAGCAGCCGAACCCCAACCCTAACCCTACCCCGACCCCGACC
Organism: Agapanthus africanus; assembly: GCA_030015575.1. NCBI lineage: Eukaryota > Viridiplantae > Streptophyta > Magnoliopsida > Asparagales > Amaryllidaceae > Agapanthus > Agapanthus africanus. Next base: position 108,153,366 of record CM057348.1, read on the forward strand.
CCGATCGCCACCGCGACCCCTGCCCAACCCCAACTCTCGCGTGCACAACCCAGACCCAGCCATGAACCCTAAGCCCAAAATAATCCAAAAATGCTTTAATTTACCTCGAGATTTATACCTGAACGGCTGCTGGTGGGCTGGAGCGACGACGGTGGCGATTTGGCGACGAAACCGGCGGTGGCGACGACGGTGGTGACGAAACAGGCGCTGGCGACGACGGTGGCGACGAAACCGGCGGTGGCGACGACGGAGGCAACGGTGGCGACGACGGAGGCGATTTGGGGTTTTTTCTCGCGCGCGATTGAGAGAGAGAGAGAGAAAGTGAGCGTAGGCGATCGATCTGGGGTTTTGTTAAATAGATATTTACTTGCCCCTACGGATATACCCGTAGGTCCTTTGTTTGCGGCTCCGTAGGGGCAAACACCAAATTAAGAATTAATATTTTTATTCTTGGACGTCTGTGCCCGTAGGGGCAACCTTTTAGCCATACGGATTAATATGTAGGGCCAAGTGAAATCTGCCCCTACGGATATTTTCATCCGTAAGGGCAACCCCCTATTTTACTAGTGAAAAAATTCATCTGTAGATGCAAACGCGGTAGGTGCAAGTTGAAGCCCTGCACTTACCCCTACGGTCAAAAATTTGCCCCTACGGAGTTCTGTGTAGGTACATTTGCACCTACGGATTAGGGCGTAGAGGAAAAAAAGTTATTTTATTTACGGTTATTTTAATTATATTAATTGTACCTACGGATTTATCCGTAGGGCCAAGAAGTAGCCCCTACGGATATATGCGTAGGTACATATCCGTAGGGGCAAAATATCAGGATTCCTGATATTTGGCCCCTACGGATATATCCGTAGGGGTATTTGTTTGCCCCTACGGATATATCCGTAGGGACAAGCCCAACCCCCCTGACACTGAGATCAGGGGTAAATATCAGTTACTGCTGATATTTTGCCCCTACGGCTTAATCCGTAGGGGTAACATGTGTACCTACGGATTAATCCGTAGGTACAGATTATCTGTTTTTTTTAAAAAGAGGCTGCCTTATTTTTTCTCGCCCTGTGCACAATAATATATATATCAATAAAATATAAAATTAATCATCACACAACATATATCGCAGTATTCATAATCACATCTCACGCATATAATATACAAAAGAAACCCAAATACTGAATATGATATAAATATAAACCAATATCAATATCAATATTGTTTCAAAATGTAGTACAATATGTATGATATAAATAAATACATGTTTCAAAAAATAAGAACCAAAAAGCTACCCTAACTTGGTCCAGCTCCACCTCTGAATAACGATAGAATAACGCGCGCCTGCTCCTCGATCAATAAACTTTGCAATTCGGCGCGAGCGGGAGTCTGAGCGTCCTGTGGAGCTGGCGATGTGGTCTGCGTAGCCGCCGTCGAGGGAGTCGCTTGCGGAGCCGCGGCTGCGGGAGTCTGAGCGGGCGCTGGAGCTATAGGAGCTGTCTGCGGAACCGCAGCCGAAGGAGATGCATGACATGTACCCTGTCGCGTCTGGACCTAACGTGTGTAAGAAGCGTGTAAGAACTGTGTATTACTCGAATTCGTATCATTATCAAGTTATTTCGAAATCCCATTTGGATATCTAGTTTGGATAACCGTTGTTTATTTTAATTACATATGTATGTATGATTAATCAAACCTAACTCTAAAACCAAATAAGCTCAAGCTACGTACTAATTATGGATATGTTGATATGTATAATATGACATGATATTTTACTATAAAATAGTATACATACTAGCATCTCCTTCAACTCCTCAACGGTGGCTCTCAAGCTCTCCAGTTCCTGCTGGACACGTCGCTCACTGGAGACGGAGGAAGTAACCGCCGGGGTGGAGTCCAACCACATATGGGCCCTGCTAGGGCCCAATCCCCGGCCTCTCTCCCAACTTCCATGGTGCCCTCCGTGTGCGGCGTCCAGAACTGGGGTCAGCAGCCTCGGATCGTTCTGTCCGGTAAAATCGATCCCTGAGGCCTCGGCCTGCTCAACCACCCGCTCCTACACTCACATTAAGCAGTAAAGTATAAGTATAAAATTTAAACTTGAATCTTCCAAAACTAAAATTTCAAATATGGGTAGAATAAATATTTAACACTTACGCAATACTCCTGGGTAGCGACGTCGGGATATCGAAGCTCGCCCGTGGCGGGATCTGTCGAGGTGCCGTGGACGACAAGATATGCGGACAGCATGCTCGGTGTACCACCTTGCGCCACGGTCCGAGCTGTCTGCAATATTAGAAAATAACTCTTAATATTAGAAATATTAGAAAATAACTCTTAATATTGCAGAATTTCAGAAAGGTCGGTCTATTGTAATTTACCGATAACTCCATGGCTCGAGTAATATTCCTCGAGCCACCTGTGTAAGTGGGGCGACCCTTCTTCACCGACTTCCTGTTCTCTGTATTCTGAGCGGCCTGTTTCTGCACAACGCATTAACATTTAGTTTTCTAATTAAGGAACACAAAGAAATAAATTATATCATAAACAATGAATTACATTTAAAATACATACCTGTTTGCGTTGGGAGTCGAAATAATCGCACAATATAGGCCATGTCTCTACGTCGACTCTCGCAAACGCCGGAGTAGATAGGAGGGCCGCTCTCTCTGCCTCGGGGGTCGCCATCCACAGGGAGTAGCAGTCGGCCTTCAGCTCATTCCTGTTGTATCGGACCTTGGTCTGCATGTTCTTCATCAGGCCATTGTACAGAGCATGAAGGTCGAGCACCCTCCCAGGGTGATCAGGGTCGGGTACAGGCTGGAAATCGTAATCCGACTGAAAATACAAAAAAAAACATTATTATCAGATTGCAAGTCTTAATAATAAATATATTGAATAAATCAAATGAAAATAGGCCGTTAATACGTATCCGAGCCTGATCAAAGAAGAGGGCGAATGAGCACCGATGCTGCTCGCCCTACTCAACGTGAAGTGGATAGTTCTTCATGGGCCGGCTCTCATCACCCATATACCGGCCGAACCTCTCGGCATGAGGACCGGTATAGCGATAGTCAAGGGTAAAAAGGAGGGGGAATGGTGCCTCCCCCCTAGCTCTGTCAGGCCTCAGCCTATGGGACTGATTCGGGCCTCGAGTCCCCCTCTGGGGATGGAGAGGCCCTGCGTCTGCACGAAATATCAAGACAATCAATATTAAGACAAAGTTGTATTAAGAAATCAAGTTTAAGCGAAAATTGAAGTGTGATATATACCTCCGGTGACTATCGCACGAGCCTGGGCCCGGACAGCAGCACGAGCGGGACGATAGTTCCTCCGGTGAGGAACAACCGGGGTCCCGGATGCGGATGCATCCCCTGCAACTAGAAAATAAACATTGACGCTAAATTTCCATGAAGTTCATATTTATTCTATAGAGCATATGTAAAATGAAAAAATATTTTATATTTATTCATTCTAACCTACAGACGATGCGGATGGTATGGAAGTGGCAGGAGTGGCCCCTGCGGAAGATGTGGACGCACCACCTATAATTAGACAATTAAAAATAGATTATATAAGTAATTGCAAAAAGAATGTGTAGATCAATAATATAACGTTCTAAATCAATATGCATGCACTATAGGATATATAAACATACCCGCAGGTGCGGTGGTGTCACCACCTACAGCTAGACAATAATAAAAATTGCTAAGTAAGAGCAAAAGGAATGTGTGTATATGTATGATATAGCATTCTAAATCAATATACATGCACTATATGATATATAAACATACCTGGAGGAGTGGGAGTGGCCTCTGTCCCAGATGTGGACGCATCACCAACAACTAGACAATCAAACATTGACAATATAAGTAATTTTGACATAAACAGACATAAATATCTGTAATATTATATTCAAAATGGATATGCGTGCAGTATACCTGGAGGTGTGGCAAAATCCACATGGAAGGAGGCATCCGAAGGGGTCTCCGATCTGGGTGCAAGACCGGCCCTCTGAAGCTCCCTACGAAGCTCTCCAGGCGGCAGAACCGCTCTGCCTCTGCCGCGGCTGGAGCTCCTGCCGCCCCCCGCTGCTCCCGACATCGTCATCAAATCTAGATAAACGGTTCGTGGACGCATTAGACATTCATTAAAAGTATTGACTATATATGTATAGAGCGTAAAATGTGAAGTAATAATATAACATTACTGATAACCTTTTTCGTTTCGTGGGCGCATTATACATATCTACTTGGATTTCATCGTCGATGTCATTTCTAACCCACGTAACTTCATGATCGGTCGAAGACAACCCGTCCTTCGAAACAGACGGTCGGAGCACTTTAAGCCTTCTCTCTTCTTCGTCATCATCGTTGTCCTCGTATTCTGGGACATCGTAGACATCTCTGGGTTTCCATCGGCATACAACACTCCACCCCGGATGCTTCAAACATTGTGAGTAGTATACTTGGAACGCTTGGTTCAGAAAGATAAACGGATCTTCCTGACAGTAAAATCGAAGTGTGTTCACACTGGTCAATCCATATTCATCTTTCCAAGTCCCAAGATTGCTTCTCCACCTGTCCATATCGGTTCGCGTATCGTACCAAGTACACTGGAATATATAAAAGGGTTCTGATCGTCCGGGATAGTGGATGCCGATTATACAATTTAAGTACCCATAATAAATCACACCATCCGATCCTATCGTCGCAATCCCACTATTCTGAGTGGTTCTAGATATTTATAATTCCTTAACTTCGAATTTGTATCCAAGGACACCAAATCCTTTGTAATATGCAACCTCCGTACTAGGAAATTGAGCTAAACATCTTGAATCACTCTCAAATGATGCAGACAAGTTCGGATCGTGGATCTAACAAAACAAATTTTACAACAAATACATAACGATACAAGTTTAGATTAAAACTGCTAGCAATAAAATGTTATTCGAATAACTTACATGATCTGTGACCCAATCACAAAAATTATCCTGATGATATTTTTCCAATTGTTCGTCATTCCAATCAGGATGCCCCTCACGTACCTCGTTAAAATGAATTCTGTTTTCGACAAATAAAGGTGACATTAATATTATATCATTTCATACACACACAAACACAGATATAACAATTAATCCAAAAAAAACTTACTCTCTAATTTGTTCAAGACATGCGCAATTAAGCAAGATAAACCGGTATATCTTGTTGATAAACATAGTGTCTACCCTCTTATACTCGGCTTTACCATATGGTCCGTCTTGAATTCTTCGTGGTCGGTTAAGGCTTGTCTCAATGTTCTCGTCCAGATAGCGGGAACAAAATGTGATTGCTTCATCAAGAAGATAACCTTGCATGATAGAACCCTCTGGTCGATTTTGATTGCGTATATACTTCTTAAGAGTGTAGAGGTACCTAATGAAAATATGTTGAATAAATAAAAACGGGCATACAGGACAACAATAAATTTATAAATTGCGCGAAACAAAAAATTACACATACCTCTCGACGGGATACATCCATCGATATTGTACCGGTCCGGCTAATTTCGCCTCAGTTGCAAGATGAACCGTCAAGTGTATTATGATATCGAAGAATGACGGTGGGAAAATACGCTCAAACTTGCAAAGTATCAACGCAATAGAATTTTCTAGTTTATCCAGCGTCACAACCTCCAGTGTTTTAGCACACAACTCCCTGAAAAAACAACATAGGTCGTTGATTACTAGACCAACCGAGTCAGGGAGAGAAGTCCTGGGGGCTAAGGGAAGAAGGTGCTCCACGATAACATGGTGATCATGACTTTTCAGCCCATCGATCTTGCCCTTCACAATTTTTATTTTCTTACTGAATGATCCTGAGAAACCTGTGGGGACTTTCAAATCATGCAACACCTGCAGAAATCTTTTCTTCTCCGGTTGTGACATATGATAAGCGGCATTGGGAAGTACAAACTTGCCCGGTTTACCCGCTACCGGTGTAGGGTGCAATTCACTTCTTTTTCCCCACTCTTGTAGATCCATCCGAGCATTCATGTTGTCTTTAGATTTCCTGTCTTTACAAAGAAGCAAGTTAAGTATGTGCTCTGATACTCCCTTCTCTATATGCATGACGTCCAGACAATGACGCACTGAATTTGTAGACCAGTACGGAAGCTCGTAGAAAATGCTTAACTTGTTCCAATATGGTGGTTTGACCTGTTTCATCGGATCCATCCCGAAGGTCACGTTATTGTAACCATCCCATTTAGCAGTCACGTCCTCTCCGGACAATGGGGATGGAGGTCCAAGAAGCTCCTGATGACCATCAAAGTGAACCGTGTCTAACCTATGGGGGTGGTCTCGAGGCAGGAAACGTCGATGGCCGCAATAACAAACCTTCCTGCTAAAATTCAAGAATTTCGATGTTGTGTGTTCATGGCAATGAGGACATGCTTTGTGACCATGTACGGACCAACCTCATAGCATTCCATATGCAGGAAAGTCATTAATTGTCTACATTAAAGCCGCACGCAGTATGAAGGTTGTATTTGTGTTTGCATCATATGTCTCTACACCATCAACGAACAAAGATTTCAACTCCTCGATCAGAGGTCGGAGATAGACGTCGATATTGTTCCCCGGTGAGTTTGGTCCGTCGATAAGAAGAGGCATCATAAAGTATGATTGGTCCATAGCCAACCAAGGTGGCAGATTATAAATTATCATTACAACGGGCCATATGCTGTGACTTCCAGCCATATAGTTGAATGGGCAGAAGCCATCAGTAGCCAGTCCGAGCCGGACATTGCGAGGATCGCTACTGAATATTGCGTGCCTCCTATCGAAATCCTTACATGCCGGTGAATCTCTTGGATGGCTCATTTTTCCATCTTCACTTGGAGGAGCACGGTGATGCCAAATCGTTGCCTCGGCTGTTTTCTTGCACCTGAATAGCCTCTGTAGCCTCTGTGTTATGGGAAAGTATCATGCTACCTTCACAGGTATACCAGGCTTCTTATCAGAATCTTTCGGCTTATACCTGGCCTCTCCGCATATTATACACTCTTTCAAATCTGAATTCTCTTTCCGATACAACAAGAAATTTTTAGGACATGCTTGAATCTTCTCGCACTTTAGACCCAAATCAGACATCATCTTCTGGGCTTCGTACCAGCTGTCGGGCACATTATTTCACGGAGGCATAGAATCTTTCAAGAACGAAAGAAGCATTGTGAATGACTTATTGCTCCATCCATTTAGACACTTAATCTGGAAAAGTTGGACGAACCATGAGAGGGTGGAATACTTCGTATTCTCATAAATTGGTTTCCTAACATCATTCATGAAATTTTCATATTTATCCGCACGAGGTCCTTGACCGGAAGGAATGTCATCTTCGGTACGAATAGATTCACCTAGGGCAGCCTCTACCATATCCTCCATTTCTTCTGATGGAAATAAATTACCGCCTTCTCCTTCTGCCACATTACCGAATTCTTCTTCTTCTCCTGCCGCATTATCGTGTTCTACTTCTTCTGCCGCAGTACGGCATTCTTTTCCTTCCCCGTGATATTTCCAAGTTGTATAAAGTCTAGTAAACCCATGTTTTACAATATGAAGCTCTGCCAATTCTACCTTCTGCCAGTACTTATTGCCACATCTATCGCACGGACAGAGAATCTTCTCTATTATGATCTTATTATGTGCGCGTGCAAATTCAAGAAAAGCAGCAACTCCTGCGACAAACTTAGATTGCATACGTTGTTTCCAATCCACATACATCCAGTCCTTAACTCTGACGTACTCATGGGCCATGTTAGACTGTATAACATATAAATTGTAGGTTATGCTGACTATATTTAGAAATATAAGAACGGGATAGTTACTGACAAAGGAGAAAATTCGTGTATATGCTTTGTGTGTGCGTTTGTCGTTGAAAAGAATAAATTATCGCACGTATGTTAACCGATAGACGGGGACTAAGTGGCGCTTTTAGTTTCATATATGAGTATCGATGAGAATATGAAGGTTTCATATTATCATATAGTGGTTTTAACCCGAACATCTTGAATCGTTCTCTAATTATGCGTTTGTTGTGTATTCTTGTTGTATGTGTGTGTTCCGGCTGTCGGGGGTAGGCTTCTATCCTATTAAGAATGTATAGAGCGAACACCCATCATTTGTGCTTTCAACCGTTTCGAGTAAATTTCGGCAGCACCTCCCCGCTGTTCTCCGAGTACACTGTAATAGAATAGATAATCATTTCAAAGCTGTGAAACAACGTTGAAATGAACATCTAATCTATCTTTGTACACGGAGAACCAGCGGAAAGGTACCGACGAAATATCTCGAAACGGATGAAAACACAAGTGAATGAAGGCGTTTGCTTTATACATTCTTAACTTGTCCACACGGGACAAATCTATGGGTTACCATACGATTGAATTTTCTCGTCGCGTAAACCATACGACGGTTGTTAGTATCGAGCTATACCGTCCGATATTTAACAACCTTCGTATGGTTCTATGTCACGACGAGCATCGCATGTATGTTAACCGATAGACGGGGACTAAGTGGCGCTTTTAGTTTCATATATGAGTATCGATGAGAATATGAAGGTTTCATATTATCATATAGTGGTTTTAACCCGAACATCTCGAATCGCTCTCTAATTATACGTTTGTTGTGTATTCTTGTTGTATGTGTGTGTTCAGGCTGTCGGGGGTAGGCTTCTATCCCATTAAGAATGTATAGAGCGAACACCCATCACTTGTGCTTTCAATCGTTTCGAGTAAATTTCGGCAGCACCTCCCCGCTGTTCTCCGAGTACACTGTAATAGAATAGATAATCATTTCAAAGCTGTGAAACAACGTTGAAATGAACATCTAATCTATCTTTGTACACGGAGAACCAGCGGAAAGGTACCGACGAAATATCTCGAAACGGATGAAAACACAAGTGAATGAAGGCGTTTGCTTTATACATTCTTAACTTGTCCACACGGGACAAATCTATGGGTTACCATACGATTGAATTTTCTCGTCGCATAGACTATACGATGGTTGTTAGTATCGAGCTATACCGTCCGATATTTAACAACCTTCGTATGGTTCTATGTCACGACGAGCATCGCACGTATGTTAACCGATAGACGGGGACTAAGTGGCGCTTTTAGTTTCATATACGAGTATCGATGAGAATATGAAGGTTTCATATTATCATATAGTGGTTTTAACTTGAACTTCTCGAATCGCTCTTTAATTATGCGTTTGTTGTGTATTCTTGTTGTATGTGTGTGTTCCGGCTGTCGGGGATAGGCTTCTATCCCATTAAGATTGTATAGAGCGAACACCCATCACTTGTGCTTTCAACCGTTTCGAGTAAATTTTGGCAGCACCTCCCCGCTGTTCTCCGAGTACACTGTAATAGAATAGATAATCATTTCAAAGCTGTGAAACAACGTTGAAATGAACATCTAATCTATCTTTGTACACGGAGAACCAGCGGAAAGGTACCGACGAAATATCTCGAAACGGATGAAAACACAAGTGAATGAAGGCGTTTGCTTTATACATTCTTAACTTGTCCACACGGGACAAATCTATGGGTTACCATACGATTGAATTTTCTCGTCGCGTAGACCATACGACGGTTATTAGTATCGAGCTATACCGTCCGATATTTAACAACCTTCGTATGGTTCTATGTCACGACGAGCATCGCACGTATGTTAACCGATAGACGGGGACTAAGTGGCGCTTTTAGTTTCATATATGAGTATCGATGGGAATATGAAGGCTTCATATTATCATATAGTGGTTTTAACCCGAACATCTCAAATCGCTCTCTAATTATGCGTTTGTTGTGTATTCTTGTTGTATGTGTGTGTTCCGGCTGTCGGGGATAGGCTTCTATCCCATTAAGAATGTATAGAGCGAACACCCATCACTTGTGCTTTCAACCGTTTCGAGTAAATTTCGGCAGCACCTCCCCACTGTTCTCCAAGTACACTGTAATAGAATAGATAATCATTTCAAAGCTGTGAAACAACGTTGAAATTAACATCTAATCTATCTTTGTACACGGAGAACCAGCGGAAAGGTACCGACGAAATATCTCGAAACGGATGAAAACACAAGTGAATGAAGGCGTTTGCTTTATACATTCTTAACTTGTCCACACGGGACAAATCTATGGGTTACCATACGATTGAATTTTCTCGTCGCGTAGACTATACGATGGTTTTTAGTATCGAGCTATACTGTCCGATATTTAACAACCTTCGTATAGTTCTATATCACGACGAGCATCGCACGTATGTTAACCGATAGACGGGGACTAAATGGCGCTTTTAGTTTCATATATGAGTATCGATGGGAATACGAATGTTTCATATTATCATCGAGTATCATATATTGGTTTTAACCTGAACATCTCGAATCGCTCTCTAATTATGCGTTTATTGTGCATTCGTGTTGTATGTGTAACATGATTTTAAACCATCGAGATCAAGATTGATAGAACTGATCATCCTACATTGCAATAGCATTCATCAACCAAAAACTATTATTGCAATGGCATTCATCTATAACAATCAATAATTAAAACTACAAATGTGGGATACTGATGTCATAAAGCGTTATACGCAACATATGAATTCACATGACTGAAACATGCCTCAAAAAACATGTTCATCCAAAAGAAAGGCCACTGTCAACAAATATAGAGAAACACGTTATAAAAACAGTAACTAATTAACAAGTTGATTAGCATCTGGATCAAGAAAATGATAGGAAAAACAATTGACTATGATCTATAATGACAAGTCTATTACCATGACTCTCGACTAACAAAGGTGGCTTTTCGTCCTCGGTAGCTTGATAATTGGGATTTCATGGTGAATAAAAATATGCATATGCCGTTTGATCGGGAACTTCAATAGGAAACTCAATAAGGTCGGGTGTACTGAAGTACGCTTTGTATTTCGCTATATCAGGTGATAAAGCCCAAGCCCTAGCTAGCCCTGCCCCAGCCCAACCGAACCCTATCGAAGGTAAAGAACGTCCTTACACTTTCATATTTGTATTAATGATGCAAGTCTCCACCAAGTCAAATTCTTGCAACACGGCGGCGGTGGCCGGGATAGCGGAGGAGGATGTCACGCACCCCACGAACTTGCGGGGAGGCGGAATATATGAAAAACGATTATCAAAGCTTCGTAACACGGACTTGAGCGCATGAACCGTTTCTAAACCATTGCTAACTATCAACTAGAGGTTTAACTACTCGGATACGAAGTTATACTTCTCGATACTAGTCCTTCAGGTCATCATCGTGGTCCTCCACTCCTCGTAGGCTCCTTGGAACGTCGGCACCTCAACGGCCTCCTTGAATCAAAGATGATCCACCCGAAAGCTCCTACGCCAAGATTAATCTCAAACTTGAGATAACTAGGTTGCTTAAAGTGCTAATCTAAGCTACCTAGGGGATATAGAATGAGGTTATAGATGTATTAGTCTAGCTAACCTTTGATCTCAACACATGAGAGATTAGGGTTAGGGTTTGAAGAGAGAGTGAGCTTGAGGAGAGAGAAGGTGAAGATGAGAATGAAATGAGATAATGATGTTATCATAATATATATGAAGCATTGTTATTTATCCAAAAATGAAATAATTGAATTAACAACCATGCTTCATAAATATCTATGAGTAATTCATCACCATGAGTCATTAAGCATTTATGATGCATTAATGACATAGATGAATCACACAAATGAGTCACTAATCTCATTTAATGCAATGCCACCTTAACCCCTTAGTCACCACTCTTCTAGAAGCTTCCCGACAAATTACGAGAACGCCCCTCCAATCCGTGAAAACACGGAAAAACTTTAGACTGTATAAATCCAGTAACCCGATACTAGAATCTGGCTTAAACCAAAGCCGGCTAGTAAAAACTGTCCGAAAAGTCGTACGTGCGTAAACACACGTACGCGTCCGAACCCTTGTCGTAAAACCATACGACCTCTATATCGTTTCGCCTGGAGCAGGGAAACTCTCTGTGTGGGACTCTAAATACTCGACACTACGCTGGAAGTGGGTTTAACCACAGACCGCAAGCGGCACTAGCTGTACGTAACGGTCCCCAGGTAGATGTCGATAAGAAGGCCGATGAGGAAAATCATCCGAACTCCCACTGAGCCTGATGTGACAATCTCCGTACAGTCCGGTCTGTTCGTCTAAGACTATCGCATATCAAGCCTAGGGGGGGCAAGCGTCAGTCCCCTAATAGCTGTATAAGTCGTGTCGGAGTGAAGCCCATTACACCCTGAGAAGCTACTGGAACCTACCAGTATATCTCGCTGTCACGACCCGCAATTCGGCCCGTAACCGGCACTTAAACTACGTAACGTCTACAGGCGTACGTAACTTAAGTAAGCCGAAAACCCAGAAATCTAAACCACCCAAAACTGGATCAACGGAAAAAACATAATTTAAAAGTATTAGAAGTCGCCATTTAAAAATTTCTAACTCTAGTTTTCTTTCATAAAAATTTCGGCAGCACCTCCTTTGTAAAACTGGCCCCGTAAACGGGTACAACACAGATAATAAATAAAACATCCCAAGTGGGAGAAAAATCATGCCCACCGGCGGAGACAATCACCACAACAAGTATACGACGCCAAAGCGAAGAAATATCAAGAGAACGACTATAAAGAAGTAAACATTTCCAAAATAACCTGCTTCTACGAGCACGGCTCCCAAAACCAATATAATACAACACTGATCTCTCACAAGTCGTCTCTAAGTCATATACAACAAGGGTAGATGGAGAATACTAGATCCAACCAGAAAAAAAAATATACAATGTACAATGGATAACCGCAAACCCACCTATAATACAACGGCCTCACTGCCAAGGTAGCGGTATCCACAAAAGTAGTGATGATAAGCTGCCCTACCCGGGACTACTCAGAGGGTAAGTCCTGCAAAACACTGTGGCACAACGGGGGTGAGTTGCCAACTCGTGAATAGTAATTAACATCATACAGTAATCGCAAGTATGCACTAACAGCAATGATCGATAACATGTGAACTGATAGCATGAGTATGACAATATGAATATGCAACTATCATGGTATCCATATCAATTGAGTACTGAGTGCGGAATAGTAAATAATCTTATGCACAAATCATAAGCATGGAAAACACGGTGTAACTCCACAACACCCAAATCCCAAAATACTCAGATCGGCCCTCAGATCGGCCCTCAAATCCTGTACATCTTATGAAACCTGAGTGTCAAACATCGACACTCGAAAACAACATGAAAACCAGTGCCTATCATCGACACATAAATACTGATATCCATACGTTCCTCGAAAACCCAAGTATCCCACCTCGACACTTGTATTTCCACGTATCGGTCTTCCTGATATCCATACGTTCCTCGAAACCCAAGTATCCCACCTCGACACTTGTATTTCCACGTATCGGTCTGTCAAATCCCATATATCTCTCGGAAAGTAAGTGCCCAAATTCGACACTTTAATTTCCCATATCGCATCTCAATGCATAAATCCATATAAAGTAGCATATGCAACATAAAACATCAATATGAGCATATCACGGAACGATTCGCCAAATAATGCATCAAGTCATTAAATGTATCTCGCGGTTCCCAAAAATCCAAATCCAGAATACATATATATACAGCGTCCCATACCACCGATATATATGCAATACAAATCATGTAAATCCAAATCCAAAATACATATATATACAGCGTCCCATACCACCGATATATATGCTATAAAAACTATAATATCCAAATTCAGAATACATATATACACAGCGTTCCATACCACCGATATATATGCAATAAAAACTGATCATATAACAATAGCAAGGTATATGTGCGAACGAGTAATATAGCATGGTATACATATGAGCATGTAGGTATACAGGTATGTTCTATGTAACATGTACTATCGCACAAGTATAACTGTTTAATGTCGCTAACCAATAGCAAGATATACAATAAGCATTTGTATTGTGCGTGTCATGGCAATTACCGACAGGGTGTGTGTAGCATATCATTGGTGCTCGTGCAACATGGACTGTCGATAATGGTGCAGTGTACAACAGGTACAGTATCAAGCACAAGTAACTATATGCAACATGAATCATGCAATATCTCTATTTAAGAAAATGAGCATACGGCTAATATTTTATCATATCTAGCCCCGACGCGTAGCGCCATACTGGCGATTCCCCGTAGATGTTAAATCTACTCACACTGTGGTCTCCAGCTATGAAGATCCGACCACCTGCTTCCCTTTGTTCGCAGCGTCTGAAGTCCCCGCTTGCGACGCTATAATATCACAAACACAAGAAATAAAGCGAACATCTCAGAAGCAATCATAATAACGTAAAACTACGTATTATAAAACGCATCAACGCACTAAACCAACTCACGAGTGCACGTCTAGTGCAAACACACGAAACGATACCTAAACCCAAACTGAGTACGTCGCAGCACGACACACGACTCGTGTCGCAACACGTATCACGCGAACTCAAAACACTAGATTATAGGTAATCGATCCCAGATTTTGCATACTGCATTTACTAATTAAATCAACAGTACCAAACAACCCAAAATAACAGCAGACAACTACCCACAGAAACCCCACCCCAAAATTCCCCAAGTCGGCCGGCGTCGCCGGCCCCCTCCTTAAGGCTCGCCGGCCCAAACCGGTGGGTTGGGCTCCGTCTCTCAGGTGGTGTCTCATGTCAACCTGCACATCTCTCTAAAGTTGTTGAAACAGACACTAAAACTCCCAGGTCACAGCAGATACTAATATCTCTAAAAAGTCACTAAAAAACCGATATCGCCTCAATCGATATAAACTACGTTCTACGCAGAAATTAACGATCAAACCCACACAAAAACTATAAATTAACAGTAGAGGGGATATACCTAATAACTTTGCTCCTAACTCCAAGCTTTTCCCTATCTCCAAGTGATCAAGAGCAAGAAAATCCCAAGTTTTAGCTATTTTTGTGATAGGTTTTGGAATAATTGAGGATTTTGTGATAAACTTGAATTAAAATGATATGGGAATTGATCAAGGGCAGTAGGGGATAAGGGAATTTCGGCCAAGTGAGTGAGGAGGTGGATTCAAGAGGCTTTCCTAGCAATTTCCCTCATTTATGACCTAATAAATGCATACACACACACACTCACTCATGCATGCATCTACTTATTCATATCTTTTCTTTTTCTTTTAATCCCCTACTTAAATCCTAGGCCACACATTAAGCCCAAGGTGAGGTGAGAAGGATTACTTAACTTAATAAATTTTAAAGAAAAGATCGCAAACAGAAATTTTCCCAAAATTTGAATACCGCATTAAAATAATATTAAAAATTGGGAAAAATCAAATTGAACCAAAATGTCCCATATACTCCCAAAGCTCGCGCACTAACTTTATTTTAGCTAATCTAGGTGCTGGCAAGTCTATATGGTCGTTTGTTCACAGTCGGGTAAAAACAGAAAATACCGACAAACTTACCCTAAAACGGACGAAATCGCATAACGATTTCCAAAACGTTACAATCTCCCCCCTTATAGAAATTCGGTCCCCGAATTACAATTTCATACTAAGACGTACCTTCAAAAAGATAAGGGAATTTCTTCCGCATCTCGCTCTCGATCTCCCAAGTGATCTCCTCACCAGTCGGACTACGCCACAGAACCTTTACAGAAGGCAAGTCCCTAGACCGAAGTTTCTTCACCTGCCGATCCAAAATAACTATCGGCTGCTCGGTGAAAGAAAGATCACGCTCAAGCTGAACGGTCTCGTACTGAATCATATGAGAAGGATCATGAAGGTATCTACGAAGCATCGACACATGAAAAACGGGGTGAACATCCGGAAAACTAGGCGGGAGCGCTAAACGATAAGCAACGGAACCCACTCGCTCAAGGATTTCGAAAGGACCTACAAATCTGGGACTGAGCTTCCCTCTCTTCCCAAATCGCATAACGCCCTTCATCGGAGAAATCTTCAGGAATACATGGTCTCCCACTGCGAACTCAAGTCTGCGACGACGACGGTCGGCATAAGACTTCTGCCTGCACTGGGCTGTTCTCATCCTGTCCTGAATCAGCTGGATCTTCTCCGTAGTCTCCTGAACAAGCTGGGGTCCCAAAACCAAACTCTCACTAAGCTCGGTCCAACAGACTGGCGATCGACACTTCCTACCATATAAAGCCTCAAAAGGTGCCATCTGAATAGTCTCCTGAAAGCTGTTATTATAGGAGAACTCAATCAACGGCAAGTGACGATCCCAACTGCCCCCAAAATCAAGCACACATGCACGGAGCATATCCTCCAGAGTCTGAATAGTCCGCTCCGTCTGACCATCTGTCTGCGGATGAAAAGCGGTGCTAAAACTCAATCTGGTACCCAAAGCTTCCTGAAGCTTCTGCCATAGACGGCTAGTAAACTGGGTACCTCTGTCGGATACTATGCATGTGGGAACATCGTGCAAACGCACAATCTCATCTATATAAAGCTGAGCGTACTGAGAATAGCCGAAAGTGGTCTTCACTGGAAGGAAGTGAGCCGCTTTCGTCAACCGGTCTATAATAACCCAAATGGAGTCGTACCCTCTACTGGTCCTGGGTAGACCCACAATGAAATCCATGGAAATCTGCTCCCATTTCCACTCCGGAATGGGTAAAGGCTGCAACTCCCCAGCCGGTCTCTGATGCTCAGCCTTGACTTGCTGACACGTCAGGCACCTCGAAACGAAGTCCGAAATATCGCGTTTCATCCCTTCCCACCAGTAGAAGTCTCTCAAGTCTCTGTACATCTTGGTGGAACCTGGATGAACGCTAAAGGTCGACTGATGTGCCTGCTCTAGGATCTCGCGTCTCAACCCATCAACATCCGGTACACACAAGCGAGTCCCGCATCGTAGCACACCCTGGTCATCAATCGTGAACTCCGAAACTGTACCCTGTCGAACAAGCTCAAGAATCTCAGACAAACGAGCATCACTGGGTTGCGCCTCACGAATACGATCAACAAGTAGAGGACGGGCGCGGACATGAGCAAACTGTCCCCCAGTGGAGGTGAACTCGAACTGCACTCTACTATCACACAAGAGCTGCCAATCTGCAGAAGACTGACACTGAACGGCGCTCAGCTGGGACAAGCTACCCACGGGCCTACGACTCAAAGCATCGGCTACCACATTCGCCCTGCCCGGGTGATAAAGGATCTCACAATCATAATCCTTCACTAGCTCCATCCATCGGCGCTGTCTCAGGTTCAGATCTCGCTGCTGGAAGATGTACTTCAGACTCTTGTGATCCGTGAAGATCTGACACGATTCTCCATACAAGTAGTGTCTCCAGATCTTCAACGCAAAGACTACCGCTGCCATCTCAAGATCGTGAGTGGGGTAATTCTGCTCGTGCTTCTTCAGCTGCCTAGAAGCATATGCAATCACCCTATCATGCTGCATCAAAACACAGCCGAGCCCCACTCGAGAAGCATCACAATACACAACGTAGCCTCCCGATCCAGAAGGTAAAGAAAGAACTGGTGATGTCGTCAACCGAGTCTTCAACTGCTGAAAACTCTGCTTGCACGCATCAGTCCAGAGAAAAGGAACCCCCTTCCGGGTCAATCCAGTCAGCGGTGCAGCGATACTCGAAAAATCCTGCACAAAACGGCGATAATAACCAGCTAAGCCCAAAAAGCTGCGGACCTCAGTCACCGATACAGGTCTGGGCCAAAGCTGTACAGCCTCGATCTTCCTCGGGTCCACAAGAATACCATCACTAGTCACCACATGACCCAGGAAGTCCACTCTATCAAGCCAAAATGCGCACTTTGAGAATTTAGCATACAACTGGTGCTCTCTCAATATCTGCAAAGTAATCCCCAAGTGCTGCTCATGCTCCTCTCGACTCCTAGAGTAAACCAGTATGTCATCAATAAACACGATAATGAACTGGTCGAGGAACGGCATGAAAATCCGGTTCATCAGATCCATGAACGCTGCTGGCACATTGGTGAGTCCGAACGACATCACCAAAAACTCATAATGCCCATAGCGTGTACGAAAAGCAGTCTTCGGAATGTCATCATCCCGAACCCGCAACTGATGATAACCCGAACGCAAATCAATCTTCGAAAAATGTTTCGCACCCTGGAGCTGATCGAATAAATCGTCAATGCGGGGTAAAGGATACCTATTCCGCACCGTAACACGGTTCAACTGACGATAATCCACACATAGCCTCAAACTGCCGTCCTTCTTCTTGACGAACAGAACAGGAGCTCCCCACGGCGAAACACTCGGACGCACAAGTCCCAAGTCAAGCAACTCTTGCAATTGATCTTTAAGCTCTCTAAGCTCTGCCGGAGCCATCCGATAAGGCGGTATAGAAATAGGCTCCGTGCCAGGAATCAGATCAATGCAAAACTCAATATCGCGCTCTGGCGGCAACCCAGGTAACTCATCGGGAAAAACATCGGGAAACTCTCGCACGGTAGAAACCTGGTCCAACAACTCCACTGTGGCTCCAGTATCATGAATGAAAGCCAAGAATCCCCGACATCCCCTCCTCAAAAGCCGACTAGCGCACAAAACAGAAATCAAGCTGTGAGGGGCGGCACTACGGTCCCCCTGCACAACAAGCACTGACTCGCCGGGAAAACAAAATCTAACTGTCTTCTCACGGCAGTCCACGGACGCATAGCAAGTAGCTAGCCAATCCATGCCCAACAAAACGTCGAAGTCCAACATCTCCAGAAGGACCAAGTCGACGGGCAGATCTCTGTCACCAATATGGACGACACAAGATCGAAACACATAATGCGCAACAAATGAATCTCCCACAGGAGTAGTCACGATCAGCGGCTGATCCAGCAAACACGACTCTCGGCCTAACCTCGGCACGAAGTGCGTAGAAACATACGAATGCGTGGATCCCGGATCAAAAAGAACATGCGCATCATAAGAACATACAGAAAGAGTACCTGAAACCACGGCATTGGACGCCTGAGCGTCCTGGTGAGTCAAGGATAAAACCCTAGCCTGACCTCTACCGGCTACTGGCTGTCCTCTGCCTCTGCCACCTCGACCTCTCGGTACAAAACCTCCGCGACCACGACCTCGCTGAACAGGAGTCTGACGCGGCGCAACTACAGGAACAAGAGGCAACGCTCTCTGGGGTGGAGATGGTGGTAAGGTAACCTGCGGTACAGCTGGCTCGTTCACCCGTGGCTCCGTACAATCTCGAACCCGATGACCTAAACGACCGCACCGGTAACATCCCGAAGCAAACTGCCGATCATCCTGAGGGTAAGAACCATAAAGTCGACCTCGTCCCGAACCGCCACTATCAGAACGGAAACTGTCTCGACGTCTAAACGCCTGCCTCGCTGCCGGATCACCTATACGAACTCTCTTCGGTCTCGGAGCAACTGATGACTCAGCTAGACGCTCCTCTACCGAAAGAGCTGCATCCACCGCTGCTGCATACGTGTCACAATGCTGAATGCTGATGGCTAAGAATATCTGGGTAAGTAGGCCTCGAACAAACCTCTTCACCCTCATCTCCTCAGTCGCCACCAGGTATGGAGCATATATCGACAGCTCAGTAAACAATACATCATACTCCGACACCGTCATCCCCGGCGTCTGACGTAAAGACTCAAATCTGCGTGCTCGCGCATCCCTGATGCTCGGTGGAAGAAAACGAACAAGAAACGACGTCACAAACTCAGCCCAGGTCATAGGAGCAAGACCAGCGGCTCTGCCCCTCTCCAACGACTCACACCACTTCTGGGCCATACCCTCCAGACAAAAACTGGCAAACTCTACCCATCTCTCGTCGGAACATCGGAGTGAGCGACAAATCCTGGCCATCCAGTCGATGAACGACTGCGGATCCTCGGTAACATCTGTGCCCGTAAACACCGGAGGTCTCAACCTCATGAAATCCGTCAACGACACAGCAATAACCTCCGGAGCTGCAACTGCAACTACCGGAACCGTAGGTACCATCGTGGCCTCCGCAGCGGGTGGAACAACTGCCTGCCCCTGCGCTCGGATGGTCTCTACCAAAGTCCCCACAATCTGGCGCAGATCCTGCATACCAGCTCCAATCATAGCAATATACTCCGGTACAACAGGCGTACCACCCTGGTCAGTTCTCGCCTCAGGCGAGTCAACTCTGACCTCGGCCCTCGCAGCCGCTCTCTGAGCCCTCGTAGTCTTCGGCGGCATATGGGCTGGAAATTGAAACAAGATTCGATAAGGAAACGGAAATCGAATCACAAGATGTATATCAATCACGGAAGGAACATCAATCAATAAGTCCTAAGGTCACTTAGGCGGAGTACCGTGTCGTAAGTATGCCGCGGAACATACACACGCTACGTCACTCTGCTTAAGCTACCTACTCCATCATACCAAGGTCATCCTAGACTCCGAAAGGTAAAACCTAACGCTCTGATACCAACTTTGTCACGACCCGCAATTCGGCCCGTAACCGGCACTTAAACTACGTAACGTCTACAGGCGTACGTAACTTAAGTAAGCCGAAAACCCAGAAATCTAAACCACCCAAAACTGGATCAACGGAGAAAACATAATTTAAAAGTATTAGAAGTCGCCATTTAAAAATTTCTAACTCTAGTTTTCTTTCATAAAAATTTCGGCAGCACCTCCTTTGTAAAACTGGCCCCGTAAACGGGTACAACACAGATAATAAATAAAACATCCCAAGTGGGAGAAAAATCACGCCCACCGGCGGAGACAATCACCACAACAAGTATACGACGCCAAAGCGAAGAAATATCAAGAGAACGACTATAAAGAAGTAAACATTTCCAAAATAACCTGCTTCTACGAGCACGGCTCCCAAAACCAATATAATACAACACTGATCTCTCACAAGTCGTCTCTAAGTCATATACAACAAGGGTAGATGGAGAATACTAGATCCAACCAAAATACATATATATACAGCGTCCCATACCACCGATATATATGCTATAAAAACTGTAATATCCAAATTCAGAATACATATATACACAGCGTTCCATACCACCGATATATATGCAATAAAAACTGATCATATAACAATAGCAAGGTATATGTGTGAACGAGTAATATAGCATGGTATACATATGAGCATGTAGGTATACAGGTATGTTCTATGTAACATGTACTATCGCACAAGTATAACTGTTTAATGTCGCTAACCAATAGCAAGATATACAATAAGCATTTTTATTGTGCGTGTCATGGCAATTACCGACAGGGTGTGTGTAGCATATCATTGGTGCTCGTGCAACATGGACTGTCGATAATGGTGCAGTGTACAACAGGTACAGTATCAAGCACAAGTAACTATATGCAACATGAATCATGCAATATCTCTATTTAAGCAAATGAGCATACGGCTAATATTTTATCATATCTAGCCCCGACGCGTAGCGCCATACGGGCGATTCCCCGTAGATGTTAAATCTACTCACACTGTGGTCTCCAGCTATGAAGATCCGACCACCTGCTTCCCTTTGTTCGCAGTGTCTGAAGTCCCCGCTTGCGACGCTATAATATCACAAACACAAGAAATAAAGCGAACATCTCAGAAGAAATCATAATAACGTAAAACTACGTATTATAAAACGCATCAACGCACTAAACCAACTCACGAGTGCACGTCTAGTGCAAACACACGAAACGATACCTAAACCCAAACTGAGTACGTCGCAGCACGACACACGACTCGTGTCGCAACACGTATCACGCGAACTCAAAACACTAGATTATAGGTAATCGATCCCAGATTTTGCATACTGCATTTACTAATTAAATCAACAGTACCAAACAACCCAAAATAACAGCAGACAACTACCCACAGAAACCCCACCCCAAAATTCCCCAAGTCGGCCGGCGTCTCCGGCCCCCTCCTTAAGGCTCGCCGGCCCAAACCGGTGGGTTGGGCTCCGTCTCTCAGGTGGTGTCTCATGTCAACCTGCACATCTCTCTAAAGTTGTTGAAACAGACACTAAAACTCCCAGGTCACAGCAGATACTAATATCTCTAAAAAGTCACTAAAAAACCGATATCGCCTCAATCGATATAAACTACGTTCTACGCAGAAATTAACGATCAAACCCACACAAAAACTATAAATTAACAGTAGAGGGGATATACCTAACAACTTTGCTCCTAACTCCAAGCTTTTCCCTATCTCCAAGTGATCAAGAGCAAGAAAATCCCAAGTTTTAGCTATTTTTGTGATAGGTTTTGGAATAATTGAGGATTTTGTGATAAACTTGAATTAAAATGATATGGGAATTGATCAAGGGCAGTAGGGGATAAGGGAATTTCGGCCAAGTGAGTGAGGAGGTGGATTCAAGAGGCTTTCCTAGCAATTTCCCTCATTTATGACCTAATAAATGCATACACACACACACTCACTCATGCATGCATCTACTTATTCATATCTTTTCTTTTTCTTTTAATCCCCTACTTAAATCCTAGGCCACACATTAAGCCCAAGGTGAGGTGAGAAGGATTACTTAACTTAATAAATTTTAAAGAAAAGATCGCAAACAGAAATTTTCCCAAAATTTGAATACCGCATTAAAATAATATTAAAAATTGAGAAAAATCAAATTGAACCAAAACGTCCCATATACTCCCAAAGCTCGCGAACTAACTTTATTTTAGCTAATCTAGGTGCTGGCAAGTCTATATGGTCGTTTGTTCACAGTCGGGTAAAAACGGAAAATACCGACAAACTTACCCTAAAATGGACGAAATCGCATAACGATTTCCAAAACGTTACACTCGCTTTCCCTAGCCAGGGACTTTGCGTAATGGCTCTCTGACACAGCGCGATATCATCTCCCAATACCGGGAGAGTCGAATCCTATCTAACCACTACTGCCCCCAAGTGCTCGGGACTGCACCCAACTGCTACCTGTTTGCACGACTCCTTTGAGCCGTGGTAGGGTAGCAATCTAAGAACAGTAGGACACACTCGAGGCGAAGTAGCAGTGTCAAGTCTGCGGACTATGCTGTACTCATGTCATCTGGGAACTGTTAACTGACGATGGGTATAATACCAACCAATCAGTTCCCCTGCGAGTCATGTCCGGTGTACCCGTAACCTAACGAGCACCTGCATACTATCTCCAGTACGACGTACTGATGGATGTGGGACAGACCATCTCCCAATTGGGATGAGAAGCGTACACACCAGTCTACTTTGGAATATCGATGCCCTGTCTCGATAATCCTACGACTAGGGACCTGTATAGGATATTGCTTATAGACTACCCAGCCCCCACTAGTGTGACTGCCATCACAACGCTGGTAATCAAGCAAAGAACCTATGGGCTCTACTAATATGTATAAGTGATACGTTACAAGAAACATATGCACATATTAAAGTAGACACAAACCAAGTAGCATACTACCATTTTTAGCAAGACTGTATATACAACTGTGAATATCCTAAGCTTCCATTAAGTAATATACAATCTAGTATGATACAATAATGGCCCCTAGGGTATACACACTAACAATCTCCCACTTGCACTAGGGCCATGAGCTGGCATATCGTAGACCTATCATCTCGAATAGCCTCTCGAACTGCGTCTAAGGAAGGGCCTTTGTGAATGGATCAGCAATGTTATTCTCCGTCTCTACTCTCTTCACCTCGATCTCCCGGCGATCTACGATCTCCCTGATCAGTTGATACCGCCTTAAGATGTGTCTGGACTTCTGATGGGACCTGGGTTACTTCGCTAAAGCTATAGCGCCGTTGTTATCACAATACAGAGGTATTGGACCAATACTGGAAGGTACCACCTGAAGTTCTGTGAGAAACTTCTTCATCCAGACAGTTTCTTTTGCGGCATCGCAAGCAGCTATGTACTCCGCTTCCATTATTGAGTCAGCAACGGTCTCCTGTTTGGAACTCTTCCAACAGACCGCCCCTCCATTGAGGGTAAAGACATAACCCGACATGGACTTGGAGTCATCTTTGTCACTCTGGAAGCCGGAGTCGGCAAAGGCCTCCATCTGGAGGTCTTTTCCGCCACACACCAAGAACATCTCCTTAGTCCTTCTCAGGTACTTTAGAATGTTCTTTACGGCTATCCAGTGTTTCTCCCCTGGGTTTGCCTGATACCGGCTTACAACGCTTAATGCGTATGCTACATCTGGTCTGGTACATAATATCGCATACATTATAGAGCCTACCGCAGAAGCGTAGGGTATAATTGACATGAGATCCCTTTCTAAATTAGTCTTGGGAGACATCTCTTTGGAGAGGGTGATTTCGTGACAAGCCGGTAGGTTACCGCGCTTAGAATCATCCATACTGAATCTCTTCACTATGGTGTCTATGTACCTGGACTGCGAAATTCCCAACATCCTCTTTGATCTATCACGATAGATCCGGATCCCCAGAATGTAGGTAGCATCACCCAGGTCTTTCATGGAGAATTTATGTGACAAGAATCTTTTGACTGACTGTAACATAGGAACATCATTTCCTATTAGGAGAATGTCATCCACGTACAAGACGAGGAATACTACAGCTCTCCCTACAATCTTACTGTATATGCATGGTTCATCTGGATTTTTGATAAAGTCAAATTCTTTGACATTATCATCAAAACAGATGTTCCAACTCCGCGATGCCTGCTTTAGTCCATAAATGGACTTAAGCAACTTGCATACTTTACCGCTGCTCCCACTCTGAATGAATCCCTCTGGCTGATCCATATAGACGCTTTCTTCCAAATTACCATTTAGAAAGGCCGTCTTTACGTCCATCTGCCAGATTTCATAATCGTGGAAGGCAGCAATAGCAAGAAGGACCCGAATGGATTTAAGCATAGCCACTCGAGAATAGGTTTCGTCATAGTCCAAACCAGGTCTTTGACGGAAACCCTTCGCAACAAGTCTAGCCTTATAGGTTTCAACCTGTCTATCTACACCAATCTTCTTTTTGAAGATCCATTTGCATCCTACAGGTTTTACCCCATCTAGAGCAACATCCAAAGTCCATACTTTGTTAGTGTACATGGACTCCATTTCGGTCCGCATTGCATCCAGCCATTTTACTGAGTCACCGCTCTGAATGGCTTGCTGGAAGCTCGTAGGCTCATCATAGTCAATAGTGCAATCCTCTCTATCCCCGTCTATGAGAAAACCATAGTATCTCTCGGGCGGATGAGACTACCTACTACTCCTGCGGAGTGGCGTCGGGATGTCCCTTTCTTCTTAAACCTCTGGTTCTACCATACCTTCAGTAGTAGTTTGTGGTTCTGGAATTTCTTCCAGTTCTATTTCGCTCCCACTTGTTTCCTTTTCTAAAAATTGATATTCTAGAAAATGGGCATTGCGAGAAACAAAAACCTTTTATTCCTCTGCGTAATAGAAAAAATACCCCCTGGAGTTCTTTGGGTATCCCACAAACTTACACAGTACTGAGCGTGCCTCGAGCTTGTCCGGATGCTGCTTTTTTACAAAAACTGGACATCCCCACGTCTTCAGGTACTGAAGACAGGGTTTCTTCCCACTCCACATCTGATATGGTGTGGTAGGCACAGTTTTGGTTGGAACCTTGTTCAAAAGATATGCAGCTGATTCTAGTGCATAACCCCAGAAAGATCGCGGTAACTCAGCCTTACTCATCATGGAACGAACCATATCCAATAGGGTTCGATTCCTCCTTTCTGATACACCGTTGTGTTATGGTGTGTATGGAGGAGTAAGCTGAGAGAGAATTCCATTCTCTTTTTAGTAACCCAGGAACTCGGCACTTAAGTATTCACCACCTCGATCAGATCTCAGTGTCTTTATACTTTTGCCTGTTTGTTTTTCCACTTCATTCTTGTATTCCTGGAATTTCTCAAAGGCCTCGGATTTATGCTTCATCAAGAAGATATGTCCATACTTAGAGAAATCATCCGTAAAAGTAATGAAGTAGGAATAACCACCTCGCGCATGTGTAGACATTGGACCACACACGTCACTGTGTATGAGTCCTAAGAGCTCACTCGCTCTTTCTCCGTTTCCAGTGAACGGAGTCTTTGTCATCTTTCCCATGAGACAAGATTCACAAGTGGCATAAGACTGATACTCGAACGGATCCAAGTATCCCTCTCTATGCAACTTTGTTAATCTTCTCTCATTGATGTGACCCAGTCTACAATGCCATAAGAAAGACTGATTTGTTTCCGGAGACTTTCTTTTAGGTGTGTTCTGGACACTGAAAATCTGAGCTTGATTTAATACGTATATTCCGTTTTCTAATGTACCTAACCCAATCAAAACTTGATTTAGATGGATGTGAACCATATCTCTTGCAAAAGTAAAATCATATCCTTCCTTAGAAAATAAGGGTACAGATATGATATTACAAGTCGTACCTGGTACATAAAAACAGTTACGCAGAATCAATATCTGCTCAGTTGTCAGTCCAAGATGATATTCCCCTACGGATTCAGCGTCCATTCTCATTTCGTTAGCAACTGTGATGGTCATATCACCTATCCCGATAACCCCATGGTTTCTCAGAGCCTGTAAAGAATTACAGATGTGAGTTCCTGACCCGGTATCCAATACCCAGGAAGTAGGGTTAACTGACATACAGTTCTCTATCATAAACACACCCGAAGCCGAAGCCACAACATTCTTCGAATCCTGGCTACTGCCTCTGCTTGCCCTGCAATCATTCTGCCAATGTTCATTCCTGTAACAATAGGAACGTCCCTCTTTTACTATATCCAGTCCCGAAACTTTTGCCTTTCTCTTTCCTTCTCCTTCCCTGGTTTCCTTCAGGGTAGGAGGCAGAGACT
The DNA here is from genome assembly GCA_030015575.1 of Agapanthus africanus. Taxonomy (NCBI): domain Eukaryota; kingdom Viridiplantae; phylum Streptophyta; class Magnoliopsida; order Asparagales; family Amaryllidaceae; genus Agapanthus; species Agapanthus africanus. The sequence continues at coordinate 108,180,267 of CM057348.1, forward strand.
GTAGAATCAAGTCAGTATCTGACTCGTTTCCCAACGCGGTCTCCAGGTCCTGGAGCTCATCAATATAGCTAGTCATTGTAGGGACGTTGTCCCCTACAGATGACCCGTCAGCCAACCTCGCTTGAATTAATTCGTTCGAGGTCTCATATCTTGCGATATGAGATTGCTCTACATATAAATCTTTGTTATGGAGAAAGATGGAAACTAAGTCCATCTTCTCGTGCTGCTTCTGGTATACACCATCAACTGAAGCTAACACGAGGCACTCAGCTTTCGCTTTATCTTTTTCCCTTGTCTGACGGATATCCATATCCGCGATAGTGGAAAATGGACCTGGGACGGTGGGATCTTGAGTAGTAATAGGGTGGTCCAGCTTGTCATAGACAATGGACATTTGGACAGACTTTTGCCAGTCATATAAGTCAGATTCAGTCAATTTGTTATCTAGATGTAACCTAGGTGTGGTCACAAGGTCGCTGCAATTAAGAGAGAGAGAAGAAAATATTTTAGCATGATGCTGTTGCAAGTTTAGATTGGTTTTAAGTTTATCTAAACAGGATGGCTCCCACTGTTTCTCGAATCCTTCCTCAAAGCATAAAAGAAGAATTAGCCAGGACAATTCTCACCGTACAATACTTGCTTAACCGTTCAGCCAGGCCAGTGTCGATACTTCGAGGGAGGTTTTCCAACGCTTTCGCGAAGTTCCTTAATTAAATAACCTCTTTTCTCTGGGGGCGTAACCCCGCTGACACCTTTCTAGGCACCTACTTGGTTTATAGCATTGATCGTTAAGTGACGAATCTCCTGATAAGTAGCATATACTCACAGTAGGATCGGGATCCAAAATATCATCGTATGATAATGTTGAAGGAATCCTACCAACATTCATCAAACTCCAAAATGGTATGCATCTCTCTGCAAATTTCAGTTTCTTTAGAAATTCTCGATGTGGATTTTTGACCCATGCTCTTATGACCTTGACGAAGGCCAACATATCATAAGTCACATGTCAAGTTCTACCCGTCATTATCCAGGTTAATTTGAACCCACCCGTACATACCCTTGACGAAGGCCAAAATAGTAGTACGACTGTCCCAAACCAACGCATCTATCTATGCTACAGATAAATATCCAGCATCTACCAATCACTATGCCTTGGCGAAGGTCAAAATACATAGCTTGAATACTACTGAATATTTAACTGAAATGACGGAGGGCTACGACTGGTTTTTGGCAAAACCGTGAACGTAGTGAACTTGATATAATCGAAGGAACCTGATACTTTTTAAAAGGAGTGGTTAAAGATCCGCAATTAAAAATTTTTGCTCTTTTAAAATAACCGAGTGGTTTCTTTTAAATTTGTTCCAACGATTCAACTTTGGTTTATTTTCTTTACATTATAATAATGCGTCCCATCATTTAACCTATCATTGCAGAAAACAACGAAAATACCACGCCCTCTTATGCCATCCGCATTCGCCACTGGGTCCCGTCATCACCCGTTAGGTTACTTAACTAACGACAGAGCGGGGGCTGGGCTAGCGCGGGTGTAAAACATAAGTGACGTCTAATAGCTATCATATATAGATATTGTACATTCGTCAGACGCAATAATAAGCATTCCAGATCACAGATGAACTTTATTGGATTTGCTAGCAATCCGCATTTGCTTTGAGCCTGCAATAGAAGACGGATTACATAATTGTGATGAATAACCATTACCCCACCCTAGACCCCTACGGGTACGGCAAACTACCCGTCAAGTACCCGAAGTGAAGCGGTCTCCCTCAACAACGTGAGTAGGCCACTAAACACTTTGATGTACCCGGTAGTTTGTGTACCCCACCTTGGGTCTATCCTAGGAGCAAAAACAGTAAAAAAAAATAATACAACGGTGGCTACAACCGCAACCTGGATGTGCCCCGCAAAAGAATATTACATCAAATTACATTTACATCGAATGAATGAATATTAAACCCATCTCAAATCCCAGCTAACCATCACAACAGTCCAACACAGTTCATATACACAAACAGTAAACATTTCAGAAATGTGCAACCCCCTGCCAACCGACACACTAGCAGTTAGGGGAGGTTTACGAACACATTAAACATTACAGATAAAAACCCAATTACCAAATATCTTAGAATATCGATCGATAACCATATTCCGTGTTTACCCCAAAAGCCAACAAGCAAAGAAGCAACCTGGGTAGAAACAGAACATACAGGAAGACAAAAACCCAAAAAATATGAATTACTGTGAAACTCCGAGTCAACTCGGCGTTGACTCGGCGGCGGATCCGCGGCAGAAGCTCTCTATTGCCACGGATCCATGGCCGTTTTACCGATTCACTGGCTCGTATTTTCCCATAACTCATATATTTCCCTGCTGTGAATTTTAAGGTATGTCAAATATTTTTTCAAACAAATTTAAAATTAACAGAAACATAGGGTTTTCGGTTTTTTGTTTTCGTGTTTTCCGTCGATCGAACTTCTAATCAGTTGCTAACAAGCTAGTAATGGTTTAGTTGGCTCTGATACCACTGTAAGTCCATGTCACGCACCCCACGAACTTGCGGGGAGGCGGAATATATGAAAAACGATTATCAAAGCTTCATAATACGGACTTAAGCGCATGAACCATTTCTAAACCATTGCTAACTATCAACTAGAGGTTTAACTACTCGGATACGAAGTTATACCTCTCGATACTAGTCCTTCGGGTCTTCATCGCGGTCCTCCACTCCTCGTAGGCTCCTTGGAACGTCGGTACCTCAACGGCCTCCTTGAATGAAAGATGATCCACCCGAAAGCTCCTACGCCAAGCTTAATCTCAAACTTGAGATAACTAGGTTGCTTAAAGTGCTAATCTAAGCTACCTAGGGGATATAGAGTGAGGTTATGGATGTATTAGTCTAGCTAACCCTTGATCTCAACACAAGAGAGGTTAGGGTTAGGGTTTGAAGAGAGAGTGAGCTTGAGGAGAGAGAAGGTGAAGATGAGAATGAAATGAGATAATGATGTTATCATAATATATATGAAGCATTATTAATTATCCAAAAATGAAATAATTGAATTAACAACCATGCTTCATAAATATCTATGAGTGATTCATCACCATGAGTCATTAAGCATTTATGATGCATTAATGACATGGATGAATCACACAAATGAGTCACTAATCTCATTTAATGCAATGCCAGCTTAACCCCTTAGTCACCACTCTTCTAGAAGATTCCCGACAAATTACGAGAACGCCCCTCCAATCCGTGAAAACACGGAAAAACTTTAGACTGTATAAATCCAGTAACCCGATACTAGAATCTGGCTTAAACCAAAGCCGGCTAGTAAAAACTGTCCGAAAAGTCGTACGTGCGTAAACACACGTACGCGTCCGAACCCTTGTCGTAAAACCATACGACCTCTATATCGTTTCACCTGGAGCAGGGAAACTCTCTGTGTGGGACTCTAAAGACTCGACACTACGCTGGCAGTGGGTTTAACCACAGACCGCAAGCGGCACTAGCTGTACGTAACGGTCCCCAGGTAGATGTCGATAAGAAGGTCGATGAGGAAAATCATCCGAACTCCCACTGAGCTTGATGTGACAATCTCCGTACAGTCCGTTTTGTTCGTCTAAGACTATCGCATATCAAGCCTAGGGGGCGGCAAGCGTCAGTCCCCTAATAGCTGTATAAGTCGTGTCGAAGTGAAGCCCATTACACCCTGAGAAGCTACTGGAACCTACCAGTATATCTCGCTTTCCCTGGCCAGGGACTTTGCGTAATAGCTCTCTGACACAGCGCGATATCATCTCCCAATACCGGGAGAGTCGAATCCTATCTAACCACTACTGCCCCCAAGTGCTCGGGACTGCACCCAACTGCTACCTGTTTGCATGACTCCTTTGAGCCGTGGTAGGGTAGCAATCTAAGAACAGTGGGACACACTCGAGGCGAAGTAGCAGTGTCAATTCTGCGGACTATGCTGTACTCATGTCATCTGGGAACTGTTAACTGACGATGGGTATAATACCAACCAATCAGTTCCCCTGCGAGTCATGTCCGGTGTACCCGTAACCTAACGAGCACCTGTATACTATCTCCAGTACGACGTACTGATGGCTGTGGGACAGACCATCTCCCAACTGGGATAAGAAGCGTACACACCAGTCTACTCTGGAATATCGATGCCCTATCTCGATAATCTTACGACTAGGGACCTGTATAGGATGTTGCTTATAGACTACTCAGCCCCCACTAGTGTGACTACCATCATAACGCTAGTAATCAAGCAAAGAACTTATGGGCTCTACTAATATGTATAAGTGATACGTTACAAGAAACATATGCACATATTAAAGTAGACACAAACCAAGTAGCATACTACCATTTTTAGCAAGACTGTATATACAACTGTGAATATCCTAAGCTTCCATTAAGTAATATACAATCTAGTATGATACAATGATGGCCCCTAGGGCATATACACTAACATAATTTTTAAAAGTGAAGTAGAGGAGTTGCAAGAGTAAGTTATAAGTATAGGGGGTTACAGGTAAATACTAATTATGAGAAAGGAGAGAAATATTGATGTAGGGGGGCAGAAAAAAACCCTATTTGATTATCAAATGCATGGGTTTGTATGATTTATATGTATGTATTTGAGTGCTGCAATTCCGAAATTTGCTTTAACTTATACGTTGCTTTATGTTGTTAATTTGATCATTTTTAAAATTGTAATTGGTTCTACATATAATTATTTCGTTATTGTAATAGAAAATTTTGTTTCTTTCGATATGAAACAGATATGATACACGATATGATAAATAAAAAAACGAAACACAAACCGTATCAAGATTTAACAACTTTGATTATGTCATATACGTGGGCCGATATTTTCATATTAGCCAATAGGCAAAAATAGATTGCGGTCTGGATATGGCATATTGGCAGATGTTACCTATATTTGATTTAATGCTTCAAACCCTTCAAGCATGTGTAAAAACATATTTGTATGCTGTTATGTAGCTATAGTGAAAGTTATTTACTGTAATATAAAATTAATATATTGGATTATAAAAATATAGAAAATGTTACTCTACTGATAATTGTCACAAAAGAGCGCTCTTCAAAGAAAATAAATAAATAAATAAAATAAAGCCTGATACTCAATTACTCAGTTTTTAAATTAAAAAGAAGAAGAAGAAAGAACAAAAAGAAATTCATACATGCATGTTGTCTCCCCATTTTTTCATAAATTAAACCAAATTTTCTATACATGCTAGTAATTACTGGATACATTCAGGTTAAATGCATAGAGCTAGCCGTAATTTCCTCTACGGTAAACTTTCATCAATGCAACACTTTGGTTCGCCTAACTAGATCGCCATTCACAAACACAATCTATTTATATGGCATGATTTTATACACTTAATTTTACCACATTTAATGAAAATGAATCATTCATGATATGATACATGTATATACATCGATACCCAACCCCAACCTAACCCTAGCCCCAGCCCCAGCCCAGCCCCGCCCCAACCTAACCCTAACCCTAGCCTCAGCTAAACCCCAACCCCAACCCTAAGCCAAACCCTAACCCCAGCCCCAGCCCCAGGCGCCGCAGCCGAACCCCAACCCTAACCCTAACCCCAACCCCAACCCCGACCGCAACCCCTGCCGAACCCCAACTCCAACCGCAACCCCAGCCCCAGCCACGAACCCTAGCCCTAAATAATCAAAAATTTCTTTAATTTAGTTGAAGATTTAGTAACATGAACAGCGGTAGCGACGACGAGAACGGTGGTGGCGACGACGAGAACGGCGGCGACGACGAGAACGGCTGTGGCGATGACGAGAACGGCGGTGGCAATTTGGGGATTTTGTTTCGCGCGCGATCGAGAGAGGAAGAAAGAGATAACGGGCGTAGGCGATCGATCTGTGCCTTTATTAAATCGCTATTTAGTTGCCCATACGGATTTGTCCGTAGGTCCTTGGTTTGCAGCTCCGTAGGGGCAAAAACCAAATTAAGAATTAATATTTTTATTCTTGAACATCTTGGCCCGTAGGGGCAACTTTTTAGCCTTATGGATTAATCCGTAGGGCCAACATAAATTTGCCCCTACGGATTTCAATATCCGTAGGGGCAACCCCCTATTTTAGTAGTGTAAGAATTTGGATGATGTCATCCGATGATTTAGAACTATGGCAAGTCCTATCCATATCATAGTTTTCTGAACCGCAAATGTAGCACTTATTTAAAGAGGGTTGATGTCAGTTTGATAGTCGGTCGTAAAATTTTGTCTATTCTTTTCTGGAACTTTGCTTTATACTCTATACCATTTGGATGGGAAAAGGCTTAGATGATGATAATATATTTATAATGAGCATGCCTTTCTAAAGTCTTTGTCCCTGCACAAAGTTTGATGAGGGTTGAGAGATAATGGTTGGGTTCAAATCATTTTTGTGAGTAGGTATCTAAGCACATATTCGGTGGAATTTAAATTTATGTTACTTTGATGACATTATAAAATCTCTACATTGTAGGACAACTTCCAAGTTTAAACCAATTCCTCTCTACCCAGGTCTTTAGGAGTAACTACACAAGTCTCACTCAAAAGCTCTACTTATTTACAACATAATACAAAATCATTAATCGTCCGTGTTCGCTCCAAATTTTTCCATATTGCGGGACAACAATTTTTTTTGTACCTTCATCATAAGAACGCTGTGAAAAAAAATTAGTTGTCTATAAATTTATCTCGAGTTATATAGTTGGATGTTGGTTGTATCTCTTGACCTTTTGCTATCTTTTTGGTTTTCCACACAGAATTAAGTTTCTTTTTTCCAATGCAGGATGGTGTTGCTCACGGGTTTACAATTCAGTAATCGTGTTACTAATGTAAGCAGCCCACATGCCATTAAAAAGAAGAATTAATCTAGAATTTTTTTAGATATTGCAACTTGCATGTGTATGCAATCAAAGGCTTTCAACCGTTGCCATGTTTAAAATGATGCTAACAGGCGGGTTTGTGTGGGACCCCCCTCGTGAATTGGGCGTCTGGGATTTGTTGAGCAACAAAATACCAAGACGGTGGAATCCACATCATCTACAAGAACATTTATTGGATACAAGATGGGATAGATGATTCAATTCCCTATATAGTACCATTTTTACCCAATAGAAATCCATGTAGCCTACATGGATTACACCATCCTGATAGAAACAACATTTTTCAATAATAATTGATGGGGTTGTCTTGACTGTCCACGTCAAGCTTCAATGATCAAGAAAGTGGTCGATTTGTACTGGGGCTTTATGCTCTTTAATTTGGGTAAGCCGTCAAACTTACAAGCAGTTTTATCCGCTGACAAAAAACCCTCCGGTTGTCAAAAACCTTATGAAAATTTTTTCGGTTGTCAAAATACCACCTGCATGAAGTATCTATATAATTGCTTTCTATATCTAGTTATCACTACTACAAATAAGGGTTTCCCCTACGGATTTATCCGTAGGAGCAAACCACTGCCCCTACGGATATATCCGTAGGGACAAGAAAATACCCTGTAGGTACAAACGCCGTAGGTGCAAGTCGCAGCCTTGAACATGCCCCTACGGACTAAAAATTTCCCCTACGGAGTTATGTGTAGGTCTAGTTGTCCCTACGAATTAGGTCGTAGGGACAAAAAATTTATTTAATTTATGATTTTATAAAATAAATTAGGTGTCCCTACGGACTTATCCGTAGGGCCAAGTATTTGCCCCTACGGATACGTGCGTAGGTATAAATCCGTAGGAACAAAATATCAGGATATTCAATCAAAAGAGGTTAGAGACTTATCTCTTATCTTGCTCTATTTATCTACGATCGAATTATATTTGTTCGATACACCATTGTCAATATGAATGGAATATTAAGAAAAAAATTCAATTAATTTAATTAAGTAAATAAAATAAGGATTTGTGTTGGATTGGCACAACATAAATAAGAAATTTAGATGAAAAAAGATAAAGAAAAGTTATGGAAAAAAAATAAAAAATATCGGGTTTATTCAATCAATAGAGGTACAATAAGCAAGGTTCGTCCCTTGTTTGTTGATGGATTCCTATTCCCACAACAAGAAAAAAGGTAAACTAAGTATAAATAGAGCAAGAAAAGAGCAAATTGTGGGTAAATAATTACCCAAACTAGATACTAGCTACCCTTCCTTTTTTTGTTTCTTTACGATTTATTTAAAGAATTCTGCCTTCCTTAAAATATAATGAACAGTTCCTGTAGGTTGAGCACCTTTTTCAAGAAAATAACGAATAGAAGGAACGTTTAAATAAATTTGATTCTGTATTGGATCGTAAAAACCCACTTTTCGAAGATCTCTTCCTTCTTTTCGGGATCGAACATCAATTGCAACAATTCGATAGATCGCTCATTGGGATAGATGTAGATAAACAATATATCCCCCCCAAGAAACGTATAGGAGGTTTTCTCCTCATACGGCTCGAGAAAAAATGATTCTAATATTTCTGTATCTAATGATAAATAGATCAATAAACTCATGAATTAAACTTTGAGTCGTTTTTTGTTCTTACTTACAGAAGAAAAAAAAAATATCATTCGTACTCATAACTCAAGTTGGGTAATTCTGAAAAAGTTCGAAAGTAAATCCTTAGACATTTCTTGAGTCGTCTCTAACCTCTTTTGTTTGTCTCGTCTCAAATATATTTTTTCTCCGCATTATAATAAAATTATTGAGACAATTGAAAATAGTGTTTCCTTGTTGCAGAATCTTTTCTTTTTTCTTTGTAAAATCATTAGGTTTAGACATTACTTCGGTGATCCTTACTCCCCCCCTTTCAAATGGCAGCAACATACCTTTTGTTTTTTGTTATTTCTTTCTATACCTGATATTTTGTCTCTACGGACACCTGTGTAGGGGCATTTGTTTGCCCATACGGATATATCCGTAGGGGCAAGCTTAACCCCTAATACTGAGATCATAGGGGTAAAATATCAGGTATCCTGATATTTTGCCCCTACGGATAAATCTGTAGGTACATAGTTGGGCCCTACGGATTAATCTGTAGGGGCAATGGTAGGCCCTACGGTTAAATCCGTCGGTACATATTATCAGTTTTTTTTTAAAAAAAAGGCTGTCTTTTTTTTTCTCGCCCTGTACACAATAATATATACATCATATATAAAATTAATTATCACGCAGAACATATATCGCAGTATTCATAATCACATCACACATAATATACAAAAAAAAAACCAACAAGCAGAATATGATATCAATATAAACACGCAAATACCACCAATATCAATATCGTCCAAAATGTAGTACAATATGTATCATATAAATAAATACATATTTAAAATATAAGAATAAAAAAGCTACCCTAGCTCGGTCCAGCTCCACATCTGATAAACGCCAGAATCTGGTGCGCCTGCTCCTCGGTCAATAAATCATGCAATGCGGAGCGTGCGGGAGTCTGAGCGGGCTGTGGAGCTGACGATGTGGTCTGCGCAGCCGCCGTCGAGGTAGTGGCTTGCGGAACCGCGGCTGCGAGAGTCTGAGCGGGCGGTGGAGCTATAGGAGCTGTCTGCGGAACCGCAACCGATGTAGTGGCTTGCGGAGCCGCAGCCGAAGGAGATGCATGTGGAGGCTCGGCCGATGTACCCTGTTGCGTCTGGACCTACGTGTGTAATAAGCGAGTAAGAACTGTGCATTATTCGAATTCGTATCATTATCAAGTTATTTCGAAACCCCAATCTATGTATACTTAGAGACTTAGGCCTCGTTTGGATATCTAGTTTGGAAAACCGTAGTTTATTTTAATTAGATATGTATGTATGATTAATCAAAACTAAGTCTACAACCAAATAAGCTCAGGCTACATACTAATATTGGATATGTTTCTATCTATAATATGACATAATATTTTACTATTAAGAAGTATACATACCAGCATCTCCTTCAACTCCTGAACGGTGGCCTTCAAGCTCTCCAGTTCCTGCTGGAAACGTCGCTCACTGGAGACGGAGGAAGTAACCGCCGGGATAGAGTCCAACCTCATATGGGCCCTGCTAGGGCCCAGTCCCCGGCCTCTCTCCCAACCTCCGTGATGCCCTCCGTGTGCGGCGTCCAGGACTAGGGTCAGCAGCATCGGATCGCTTTGTCCGGTAAAATCGATCCCCGATGCCTCGGCCTGCTCAACCACCCGCTCCTACACCCACATTAACTAGTAAAATATAAGTATATCATTTACATTTGAACCTTTCAAAACTAAAATTTCAAATAGGGATTGAATAATAAATATTAACACTTACGCAATACTCCTGGGTAGCAACGTCGGGGTATCGAAGCTCGTCCGTGGCGGGATCTGTCGAGGTGCCGTGGACGGCAAGATATGCGGACAGCATGCTCGGTGTACCACCTTGCGCCAGGGTCTGAGCTCTCTGCAATATTAGAAAATAACTCTTAATATTAGATATATTAGAAAATAACTCTTAATATTTCATTATATCACAAAGGCCGGTATATTGTAATTTACCGATAACTCCATGGCTCGAGTAATATTCCTCGAGCCACCTGTATAAGTGGGGCAACCCCTCTTCGCCGACTTCCTATTCTCTATATTTTGAGCGGCCTGTTTCTGCACAACACATTCACATTTAGTTTTCTAATTAAAGAACATAAAAAAATAAATTATATACTAAACAATGAATTACATTTAAAATACATACCTGTTTGCGTTGAGAGTCGAAATATTCGCACAATAGAGGCCATATCTCTACGTCGACTCTCGCAAAGGCCAGAGTAGATAGGAGGACCGCTCTCTCTGCCTCGGGGGTCGCCATCCACAGGGAGTAGTACTCGGCCTTCATCTCATTCCTGTTGTATCGGACCTTGGTCTGCATGTTCTTCATCAGCCATTGTACAGAGCATGAAGGTCGAGCACCCTCCTAGGGTGATCAGGGTCGGATACAGGCTGAAAATCGTAATCTAACTGAAAATACAAAAAAAACATTGTTATTAGATTGCAAGTGTTAATAATAAATATATTGGATAAATCAAATGAAAATATATATTAATACCCGAGCCTGATCAAAGAAGAGGGCGAATGAGCGCCGGTGCTGGTCGCCCCACTCAACGTGAAGTGGATAGTTCTTCACGAGCCGGCTCTCATCCCCCATATACCGGCCGAGCCTTTCGGCATGATCGCCGGTATAGCGATAATCAGGGGTAAAAAAATAGGGGAATGCTGCCTTCCCCTAGCTCTGTCAGGCCTCAGCCTGTGGGACTGATTCGGGCCTCGAGTCTCCCTCTGGGGATGGGGAGGCCCTGCGTCTGCAAGAAATATCAAGACAATCAATATTAAGACAAAGTTGTATTAAGAAATCAAGGTTAAACGAAAATTGATGTGTAATATATACCTCCAGTGACTAAAGCACGAGCCTGGGCCCAGGCAGCAGCACGAGCGGGACGATAGTTCCTTCGGTGAGGAACAGCCGGTGTCCCGGATGCGGACGCATCCCTTCCAACTAGAAATTAAACATTGACGCTAAATTTCCATGAAGTTCATATTTATTCTATAAAGGATATGTAAAATGAATAAATATTTTATATTTATTTATACTAACCTACAGACGATGCTAAGGGTACGGAAGTGGCAGGAATGGCGCATGCGTCAGATGTGGACGCACCACCTATAATTAGACAATTAAAAATAGATTATATAAGTAATTGCAAAATGAATGTGTAGATCAATAATATAACATTCTAAACCAATATGCATGCACTATAAGATCACTACTACAAATAAGGGTTGCCCCTACGGATTTACCCGTAGGGGCAAACCACTACCCCTACGGATATATCCGTAGGGGCAAAAAAATACCCTGTAGGTACAAACGCCGTAGGTGCAAGTCGAAGTCCTGAACATGCCCCTACGGACTAAAAATTGCCCTTTCGGAGTTATGTGTAGGTACCGTTTCCCCTACGGCTTAGGCCATAGGGGCAAAAAAATTATTTTATTTACGGTTTTTTAAAATAGATTACTTGTACCTACGGATGAATCCGTAGGGCCAAGTAATAGCCCCTACGGATACATGCGTAGGTACATATCCGTAGGGGCAAAATATCAGGATTTCTGATATTTTGACCCTACGGATAACTCCGTAGGGGCTTTTGTTTGCCCCTACGGATATATCCGTAGGGGCACTCCCAACCTCCTGATACTGACATCAGGGGAGAAAATATCAGTTAATCTGATATTTTGCCCCTACGGTTTAATCCGTAGGGGCAACATGTGTACCTAAGGATTAATCCGTAGGTACATATTATCTGTTTTTTTTATAAAAAAAAAGGGCTGCCTGATTTTTTCTCGCCCTGTGCACAATAATATATATCAATCAAATATAAAATTAATCATCACACAACATATATCGCAGTATTCATAATCACATCTCAAGCATATAATATACAAAAGAAACCAAAAATCTGAATATGAAAAAAATATAAACCAATATCAATATCGTCCAAAATGTTTCAAAATGTAGTACAATATGTATCATATAAATAAATACATGTTTCAAAAAATAAGAATCAAAAAGCTACCCTAGCTCGGTCCAGCTCCACTTCTGATAAACGCTAGAATCTGGCGCGCCTGCTCCTCGGTCAATAAACCATGTAATTCGGCGCGTGCGGGAGCCTGAGCGGGCTGTGGAGCTAGCGATGTGGTCTGCGCAGCCGCCGTCGAGGTAGTGGCTTGCAGAGCCGTGGCTGCGTGAGTCTGAGCGGGCGGTGGAGCTATAGGAGCTGTCTGCGGAACCGCAGCCGATATAGTAGCTTGCGGAGCCGCAGCCGAAGGAGATGCATGTGGAGGCTCGGCCGATGTACCCTGTCGCGTCTGGACCTAACGTGTGTAATAAGCGTGTAAGAACTGTGTATTATTCGAATTCATATCATTATCAAGTTATTTCAAAACCCCATTTGGATATCTAGTTTGGAAAACCGTAGTTTATTTTAATTAGATATGTATGTATGATTATTCAAACCTAAGTCTACAACCAAATAAGCTCAAGCTATGTACTAATTATGGATATGTTGATATCTATAATATGGCATGATATTATACTACAAAGTAGTATACATACCAGCATCTCCTTCAACTTCTGAATGGTGGCCCTCAAGCTCTCCAGTTCCTGCTGGACACGTCGCTCACTGGAGACAGAGGAAGTAACCGCCGGGGTGGAGTCCAACCTCATATGGGCCCTACTAGGGCCCAGTCCCCGGCCTCTCTCCCAACCTCCATGGTGCCCTCCGTGTGCGGCGTCCAGGACTGAGGTCAGCAGCCTCGGATTGCTCTGTCCGGTAAAATCGATCCCCAAGGCCTCGGCCTGCTCAACCACCCGCTCCTACACCCACATTAAGCAGTAAAGTATAAGTATAAAATTTAAATTTGAACCTTCCAAAACTAAAATTTCAAATATGGGTAGAATAAATATTAACACTTACGCAATACTCCTGGGTAGCGACGTCGGAACATCGAAGCTCGTCCGTGGCGGGATCTGTCGAGGTGCCGTGGACGGCAAGATATGCGGACAGCACGCTCGGTGTACCACCTTGCGCCACGGTCTGAGCTGTCTGCAATATTAGAAAATAACTCTTAATATTATATATATTAGAAAATAACTCTTAATATTGCAGAATATCACAAAGGTCGGTCTATTGTAATTTACCGATAACTCTATGGCTCGAGTAATATTCCTCAAGCCACCTGTGTAAGTGGGGCGACCCCTCTTCGCCGACTTCCTGTTCTCTGTATTCTGAGCGGCCTGTTTCTGCACAATGCATTAACATTTAGTTTTCTAATTAAGGAACACAAAAAAATAAATTATATCCTAAACAATGAATTATATTTAAAATACATACCTGTTTGCGTTGGGAGTCGAAATATTCGCCCAATAGAGGCCATGTCTCTACGTCGACTCTCGCAAACGCCGGAGTAGATAGGAAGGCCACTCTCTCTGCCTCGGGGGTCGCCATCCACAGGGAGTAGCAGTCGGCCTTCAGCTCATTCCTGTTGTATCGGACCTTGGTCTGCATGTTCTTCATCAGGCCATTGTACAGAGCATGAAGGTCGAGCACCCTCCCAGGGTGATCTGGGTCGGGTACAGGCTGAAAATCGTAATCCGACTGAAAATACAAAAAAAAAATATTGTTATTAGATTGCAGGTGTTAATAATAAATATATTGGATAAATCAAATGAAAATATATATTAATACGTACCCGAGCCTGATCAAAGAAGAGGACGAATGAGCGCCGGTGCTGCTTGCCCCACTCAACGTGAAGTGGATAGTTCTTCACGAGCCGGCTCTCGTCCCCCATATACCGGCCGAACCTCTCGGCATGAGGACCGGTATAGCGATAGTCAAGGGTAAAAAAGAGGGGTATTCCCCTCCGAACGACGGCCAAGACATGGACGTCTCGCCTGAGATTCGGGGCAGATGCTATTTGGTTTTATCCGTCCACCTCTCCGAAGATGCCAAGTTGATTTATGGCACCATATATCGCAGGTTTGGACGGATGTGGCCGATGTAGCAGACTTCGTCAGATTCCCCCTCGCTTGAAGGGTTTTTGATTGTGGGGACGCTCTTCCCTGCAGACGCAAGCCCCTGCTGTTAATTACGCTACCGCATCGCGGTAACAACTTTCTCCTTCTCTAGAATTTCACTTCGTGTCGTGTGTGTTTGTTTTGTTTGTAGATGCCCGTGGATTGTATACAGAGACTAAGTTATGTCGTCGCCCGTAGAACGTGGATTAGTCCAAATCCATATTTACTTAGATTTGGGTTTGGTGTTTTAGATTAAGGATACGTTAGCCATATTGAGGCTAAGATCAACTTAAACGTTTGTTAAGCATACGTTAGCCTAATTTCCAGGCTAAGATCAACTTAACAGGATCATTTAGATCCATTTCCACTTTAGGGACATGGTGGTCTATTACATGTATGGCCATCGGGACCCATCACCTCTCTGACGACGTTGAAGGATTACAACGACAGATGTCAGAGGAGTTCAGAGATGTGATCTATAGTCCAATTTGGGACTAAAGTCTGTTTGAAGGTCTAAGGATACGTTAGCCATATTTGAGGCTAAGAACAACTTAAACGGGATCGTTTAGATCCGACAAAAGAGTATTTGGGGGCTCTATTGTTCCAGTTTAGGGACATAGTGGTCCATGTTCCAATTTAGGGATATAGGGGTCCATCTCCAGTTTAGGGACATAGTGGTCCATGTTATTTGTGGCCGTCGGGACCCGTCACCTCTCTGACGTCGTTGACGGATTACAACGATAGGTGTCAGAGAAGTTCGGAGATGTACCCTTGAACCGGATGTAAATTGATTTAAGAGAGCAGCCGTGCTCTGTCAATTTAATTTGAGGACTTACGGCCATGATTGGGCTAAGTCCAGTTGAGAATATTCAACGTTTTTATCTTTGGCCTATTAGGCCTGCGCTGCATTTCATTCTGGCCTGTTAGGACTTTTGATTTGGGCTCTGTCCCTTTATAAATGATGCAGAGCATCTGTTTTGGTCTAACAGACCTTTGTTTGGGCTCTGCCCTTTTTAAAATAATGCATGACATTTTATTAGTCCTGTTAGGCCTTTTTAATTGGGCTCGGCCCTTCTTTTCAATAATGCAGTGCATTAATTATCTGACAGTGGTCATGTGTCCTGTCAGGCGCTTTGCGCTAATTAATGAGCGCAAGCGCATGTGGTGGTGACACGTGTCACACTCTGGTGAGCGCAAGCGCAACAGCGCAGTGCGCTGCACCAGTGTGCTGCGTTGTTGCGCTGCTGACACGTGGCGCGCTCTAGTGCGTTACGCCAACTTCAGAGAGCAATGCTCTATCTTAAAAGCGCAAGTTGTTATGGTGCTGACACGTGGTGCTCTCTGGTGGCTTGCGCCAACCCAGGAGCGCAACAGTACAGTTTTTTGCAAGTGCAAGGCACTGTTCAATAACTTGATCCAATTTTGGATTCAAAAAAAAGAATTTTTAAGATTCCAGAACCAATGGTTCATAAAAAAGTGCAAGGCACTGTTATTATTTTTTTATTTATTGAAGATCGTTGATCTTATTCTTAGATCAATGATCTATTCAGAAGAAATTCTTCTTTTATAAAGGTTTTTTACCTTTCTCTCTTTTTTGAGTTTCTTCTCAAAATTCTTTAGAGGAATTCTCTGTTTTTCTCTCTGTGTTTTTTTTAGAATTGGGGTCTAGGGGCCTTTATATAGTACCCATTAGTTTGTTAAATTGGTTAGAGAGATCTTTCTCTGAGTGATTTAGGGATTTTTCCCCACCATTGGATCTTTGATCCAAGGGCTTCTGTTTGACAGAAGAAAATCTTCTTGTTTTAACAAGAACAGAAAGATTTTACTGGAATTTTAATTCTGTTTGGCGCAAACGCTCATGCTCTTGACACGTGTCGCGCAGCGCAGAGCGCAGCACAACTGCGCTGCCACGTGTCGCACAGAGCGCAGCGCAACTACGCTGGCGCAACTGCGCTGCCACGTGTCGCGCAGCGCAGAGCGCAGCACAGTTGCGCTCTGCGCTGACGCAACTGCGCTGCCACGTAGCGCGCAGCGCAGAGCACAGCGCAACTGCGCTAGCGCGTGGCGCGCAGCGCAGAGCGCAAGTCAGCTGAAGCGTTGCTTCTTTAATTTTTTAATTTTCATTTTAATTTTCAGAACGGAGCCTTGCTCTGATTGGGGGAAACAGAAGCGTTGCTTCATTTCCCGCCTTGGAATTTGAACAGAGCTTTGCTCTGATTGGGGTAAACAAATGCCCCCCACCGTTGTGCTTACGTGGCCCCAAACGTGAGCGCAACGGTGGCAGAATTCCAACCGTTGTGGCAACTTTCGGAAGTTGAAAAGTCATTTGATGCCTATAAATAGGATCTTTGGTCCTCAACAGATGATTATCATCTTTAGAATTTTTACTTTCAAAACTTCAGAGCCTTGCTCTTGCCTTCAAGAACTCCCAGAGTTAGATTTTCTTTAAAAGAAACTTTTTAGGTAAAAATTAATCTTGAATTAAATTAATTTTAATTAATAGAGCCTTGCTCTCATAGATCTTTGATCTAAAGAAAACCCCTTTGGGGTTTCACCAATAGAGCCTTGCTCTCAAGAATCTGTTTCAGGGTTTCTTAACCTATGAACAGAGCTTTGCTCTTTGGCAAAACATAGATCTCTTTGATCTAAAAAAAAAGAAGAACTCTTAAGAGTTTGAATATGGATAATGAAGATTAAAAATGGAGTTTTGTCTTTAATGGATTATATCATCTTTTAATAGTAAGGCTCTCAGAGTTCTCAGGGAATTTCTTTAAATTCCCTTCATTATTGGATTTTGACAGGTGTCACTCCTGTCTGCAGAGCATTGCTCTCGAGGATTTTAACTCCCTGTGTCTTTTTATTTGCTAATCTTCCCGTGATGTTTCCTTCAGGCATTATGGCGGTGCGTCTATACAGTCTGCACGAGTTCATCACCTACGAGAATATCCGGGCACAGGGCCGTCATCAAAACCAGGAGTTTACAGATGCCCAGTGTGCGGAGGTTATGGGTCGTCTGAACGCACGCGTTGGTTAGCTGCTCCCTCGCCGTTCCGCGCTCTTGAAAGTCGTGCTGGGAGCAATTTAGAGAGCACTCCCGGGGTTCCATGAGGCCATGCCGCTCAATGCGCTGGATGACGCCGAAGACAAGGTGCATTCAGTGCACCTGTCGAGGCTGATCTCGAAGAAATGGCGGGATAGCCTCGTCGACATTCTTCATCAAGTTTTTCAGCAGACGACGATAATCGCTGCTTATTAAAGGATAGGGGGCCTTGCCGAAGATCTTGACACGCGTGAGCGCGAGAGGCTGCGCACAAGAATAATCAGAAAGGCCAGAAGAACTCGAGATGGCCTTACTTTTGAATTCCTCAATCCGTGCCCTGGATCTGAGGTTATACCATTGTAATAATTTGAGTAATGTTTTGCTTATTTCTCTATGATTGTAAGAACCTTTTGTAATGGAAAATTTCTCCTTTCAGCTTGTCTTATTTCTTGTTCTGAGTCTTTTGCACATGCATGAATGAGTGTGTCTCGAGTGCTTGATCAAACGCCAATCAGATGTTCTTTCTCTCGCTTTCTTCTTTCTTTTATTATCCGTATGTTACCTTAGTGAACATGGTTGACAGATAACAGAGTAAGCACCTTAGTTTCTTCAAGAGAAAGCGATGGTTTAGGATGCAGGTTCAGATCTGCTGCCTAAGATTTTTCAACTCTATGAGCCGTGAGGGTCTCATAGAGACTTTTCTCCCTACGGATCGAGAGGATCTCGTAGGTGGATTTTCCCCTTAGGAATCGTGAGGATTCCTAAGTGCGTTTTCTCTTATAAGTCGTAAGGATCCTATAAGAGAATTTTCCCTCTCACGAGTCGAGAGGACCCGTAAGCGGTTGTTTCCCTCCTTGTCGAGATTCGAGTTTGGAGAGTGAGACCCATGGATAGTATGCAAGAGACCGTTTTGGGCCAACTCGCAGGGTCCCAGTGCTTAGGAAACAGGGTTTTTTTTAATCCCCGCTGCCTAAGGCTTTTCCTCACGAGTCGAAACGAATTGAGCATTTCTCGCAAAGACATCAATTTCCTCACGAGTCGAGACGAATCGAGCATTTCTCGCAAGAATATCCTAACGTCACAGTTAACCTCTGCTCTTTCCGACAGAAGTCCGTTAGGGTCTGTGGTACTTAGGGTTTTGGCCGTCGTACCGTCGCATCAGCTGATATATTCCTCGATATGCAATCGTGCTGTTCGAGTAGCCCTGCGACTGCCGTGTCTCGGATCCCTTCGGGGGCTGGACAAGACGTCTTCAAGTAATCCTCCTCGACAGTTTGACCGTCGGAAGAGCAAGCGTTAGAAATTTTGCCATGCCGCTTTTTACTTGAGGTTAGGCTCATTTTGGAGAGCCCCGATGAGTCATAACCACTCCGCGCTGGTGTGGGATGATCTCCGATAGTCTTTCGGGTTTTATATGAGTTGCCGTCAAGACCCTGAAGCTAGGAATTTGGCTTTTGCTTCGTATGCTGGCATCGCGTCTGCTGTACTGAGACGAATGTTGCGGTTATCTCTAGATTGCTGGTGAACCGTCGAGGTTTGGAACTAGGGATTTTGCCGTGGCTCCGTTAGTTTGATTGTCGCATCTGAACCCTGCTGGAGAAAGAACGCTGGGGTGACATCTCATCTGCTGTATCGAGACGAACGCCGTGGTTGTCTCTAGGTTGCTGGTGAACCGTCGAGGTTTGGAACTAGGGATTTTGCCGTGGCTCCGTTTGTTTGATTGTCGCGTCTGAACCCTGCTGGAGGAAGAACGCTGGGGTGACATCTCGTCTGCTGTATCGAGACGAACGTCGCGGTTGTCTCTAGGATGCTGGTGAACCGTCAAGGTTTGGAACTAGGGATTTTGCCATGACTCTGTTTGTTTGATTGTCGCGTCTGAACCCTGCTGGAGGAAGAACGCTGGGGTGACATCTCGTCTGCTGTATCGAGACGAATGTCGCGGTTGTCTCTAGGTTGCTGGTGAACCGTCGAGATTTGGAACTAGGGATTTTGCCATGACTCCGTTTGTTTGATTGTCGAGTCTGCTGTGTCGAGACGAACGTCGAGGCGGTGGCCATTCCACACTGGTGTGAGGCGATCTCCGGTTGTCTTTCATGCTTTATATGACTTGCCGTTAAGACCTTGAAGCTAGGAATTTGGCCTTCGCTTCATTTGCTTTGTCACGTCCGATTCCTGTTGGAGGAAGAACGCTGTCGTGACATCTCGTCTGCTGTATCAAGACGAATGCCGAGGTGGAGCTGGGATTTTGCCGTTACTCCGTTTGTTTGATGATGTTGCGTCTGCTGTGTCGAGACGAACGTCGAAGTGGTGACCATTCTGCACTGGTGTGAGATAATCTCCAGTTGTCTTTTAGGCTTTATATGACTCGCCGTTAAGACCTTGAAGCTAGGAATTTGTCCTTTGCTTCGTTTGCTTTGTCACGTCCGAATCCTGTTGGAGGAAGAACGCTGTCGTGAAATCTCGTCTGCTGTATCGAGACGATTGTTGAGATGAAGCTGGGATTTTGCCGTCGCTTTGTTTTGTTTTGACCGCGAGGTCTTTTGTTGGCGTTGTATCTGCATCTTGATGGACTGCGAAGGAACGCCTTTGTTGATTCTTAGGACGTAGATATTGCCGTTAAGATTTGGAACTAGGGACTATGTCGTGGCTCCATTTCATTGCGATTCTGAGGTCGGTTTGTTGACGTCATGTCTGCATCTGGTTGGAGTGAGGAGAAACGCCATTGGTGATCTCTAAGTTGTCGATATCAACGTCGAGACACTGAAGCTAGGGATTTCCTTTTGCTTCGTTTGTTTACATCGTGTATGCAATATTGCAACAAATGTCGAGGTTGTCTCTAGGTTGTCTATGAACCGTCGAGATTTGGCTTCGCTTTCTGGTGGAGCCTGTTGGGAAGGTATGGTTCCCTCTTTGTTTGTGCCCCTGGATTGTATACAGGAATCGATGCGATCTCACCTATAGGGCAAAAGTTTCATTCATCATTTTTTTTGGTATTTCCGCGATGCTCTATCATTTCAGCTTTTATATCGCGAAGGTCACGATTGCCCAATCATTTCGGCTATTTTTCGCGGTGCCCAATTATTTCGGCTATTTATTTCATTTTTACTCGCTGCTTTTTATTGCGAGTCGCTCAATCATTTCGGCTATTTAATTTATTTTTACCCGGTGCTTTTTTTATTCCGAGTTGCCCAATCATTTCGGCTATTTTGCACGCATGCATTTTCACTTGCTGCTTTTTATTGCAAGTTGCCCCATCATTTCGGCTATTTTGTATGCATGTGCGGCTTGCTGGCTTTTCGCCGTAAGCCTGGAACTAGACACCGGTTTCGGCATCAGCACCGCTACAACTGGGATATTACCAGGAGCGAATCATCAATTGCCTCTGGCGATGTCGAACAAACGTGGCTTAGCGAACAGGGTTAAGGTCCTGTCGACTAAGGCTTTTGACTTCATGAGCCGTAAGGGTCCCACAAAGGTATTTCTCCCTACAAGTCGTGAGGATCTTATAGGTGTATTTTCTCCTTAGGAATCGTGAGGATTCCTAAGTGTATGTTCCTCTATAAGTCGTAAGGATCCTACAACAGGGTTTTCTCCTTATAAGTCGAGAGGACTTACAAGGGTCGTTCATCATGCGAACATATCCCTAGTCACAGATGGGACTTGGTTAGGGAAATGTTTATTCGTGCCTGTGGATTGTATACACGGGTCAGAATTGAACCACTTGTAGGGCAATATCGGAGGTTGTAGAGGTTGCTTAAGCACAGGTTTAGGTCTCTGTAACTTAAGAATTTCAAATCTTATGAGCCGTGAGGGTCCCAAAAGAGAGTCCTCCTTACGAGTCTTGAGGATCTCGCAAGTGTAATTTCTCCTTAAGAATCGTGAGGATCTCTAAGTGTGTTGCTTCCCTATGAGTTGTAAGGATTTCACGCGGGTGGTTTCTCCTTACAAGGTCGAGAGAACTTTATAAGTGTCTTTTAACGAGGTTGTGCCCTTTCGGGTTTTCACAAACACTCGCCGGTAGCCCTGCTGTCTTTACTCACGGAGCCCTTTCGGGTTTTCATCCGTGCCCATTTCATTTATGGACATACCGTATCTTTTCTTTTATTCTTTTTATTCCTTTTTATTCTAATGAGGCCGCGCCCTTTCGGATTTTCACGAATACTCGCTGGTAGCCCTGCTGTTTTTACTCATGGAGCCCTTTCGGGTTTTCATCCGTGCTCATTTCGCTTATGGACATACCGTTTCTTTCTTTCTTTCTCTTTTATTCTTTTTATTCTTTTTTTTATTTATCTCGTCAGCCTGAAGATGCTACGGTAGTAGTTTAAAGACGTTTCGGTCATCAGCTAGTTTTAGGACGTAGTGGTCCGTCATTAGTTTAAGGACGTTTCGGTCCGTCATTAGTTTAAGGACGTTTCGGTCCGTCGTCGCCGTATTTGAGGCGAATCTCTAGTTTACTGACTTTTCGGTCTATGGGGCTTTCTCTATGACTGAGCATGATGCCCCCGGCGTGTCCATCTTTCTCGGAGCATGTGGTTGCGGCGGGCTCACCTTCCAGTTTTCGGAGATGACGAACTTGCCTTGTTGGTATTGGTCTTCAACCCAGTTTTTGAAGACGTAACAATCCTCGATCAGGTGGCTTACCGTTTGGTGGTATGGGCAATAATTGAGATCGTTAACATCGCCTGGCTGCAACGGACGTTTTGGACTCGGCAGATTGATGAGTCTGTCACGCACTGCCAGCTCGAACAGTCCCCTTGTTTTATCTTGCGGAAACGAGTAAGGACGTTTCAACTTTTCCTGGAGGGGTTGCCGCTTGTTGTTTCGGCAAACAACCGGTCTAGGGCCACTCGATTGCTGTTGAGAATTGGCTACGAGGATTGTTTTTCCCTTCCCTTTATCCTTTTTGCTCGATCCCTTGTTTATGGGGCCGAGATTTTTTCCGAGCAGCGTGCAGTTGCACGGCCGAACGTTCTCGCAACTCCTCAATTCTTTCATTTTTGAAATGGATTACTTGAGGAGAGGGTTGAGGATAGCTTCTTCGTCAGAGTCGCTTCCAAAGGTGATAATTTGCGATCCCTTGGAGTCGGCTATATGACAGTCGGCGGCGGCTCTTTTGCACTCACCTATCGCATTTTTCTGACGTCTACGAGCTTCATGCTTTATCCTATTGAAGTGTTGCTTTTGAGCGACATACCCTTGCCACCAACACTTAAAGGAGTCGCAGTCTTCGGTAGGATGTATGATCTTCTGATGATATAAGCAGAAGTTAGGATGCATCTCTACTCCACTGAGAGTATTTTCTTCAGAGGGCGGTAGCTTCATTCCCACTGACAGGGCTTTGGCGAACCTTTTCCTCGTCTTGAATTTGTTTTTATCCGCAGCGAATGACTTTTGATTTAACGGAAGTGCCTCAACTCTTTGGTCCAGTAGTCGGTGTTTGACTCCTTCCAGTATGGCCATCTCACGCTCTTGATTGGTTTTGACTTTCAGACGAATCTCATTCAGGAAGACATCGATCAACTCGTCTGACGGCCGCAGAATTTCTGGTTCAGGGTTCACCCTCGGTTTCTCGACGCAAGGAGCCTCTTCATCATCTGCCAATGAGTGAGAGATCACATGAGAAGTCGCTACGTAGTCTTCGGATTCGTCTGATGAGTCTTCTCCATTGTTTTCATCCTCGAGAAAAGAACAAGCTACCCCCATCGTGTCCGTCTTCTTTGGAGTGTGCGGCTGTGGTGGGTTTACTTTCCAGTTTTCAGACAGCGCGAACTTGCCTTGTAGGTACTGATCCTAGATCCATCCCTTAAAGACGAAACAGTCCTCGATCGGGTGACTTACCGTTTGGTGGTAAGGGTAATAATTGGGATTATTGAGATCGCCTGGCTGCGACAGACGCTCTGGACTCGGCAGATTGATGAGTCCGTTGCGCACTGCCAGCTCGAACAGTCTTCTCGTTTTTTCCTGAGGAAACGAGTAAGGACGTCCCAGTCTCTTTTCGAAGGATGGGCGTGGATGCACGTTATCTTGGAGAACAACCGTCTTTGAGTTGCTTGGTTGTTGTTGAGCATTGGCGACGACGATCGCTTTTCCTTTCCCCTTCTTCTTTCGAGAGTCCAGCTTTGGAGGAGACGATCTATGGCCCATCTGGTCCATTTGGGCTAATTTATCGATCAAGGCCTGGAAGGCGGTCGGCCTGAAGAACATCATGAATTGGGATATGGTCGCCTGCGGATCGAGGGTTCCCACGAACATGCCTACCGCAGGTGCCTCTTCTATGCGTTGTTCGCATTTCGACCATAGGTTCCGCCATCGTGTTGCATATTGGACCCAAGTTTCGCCTGGCCTTATCCTGGCATTGATCAGTGCTGTTATCGGGGTGCGTCCACTAGCACTCACAAATCTTTGTGTAAATAGTATCTCTATCTCCGCAAATGTTTTGACAGAGTCGTTAGGTAGCTCCGAATACCATTCAAAGGTTGTTTCTGCTAAGCTGCCGACGAATTGTCGAAGCAACAATTTGTCATCGCCTCCAGTATTGCCGCATAAGGCTCTGAATTGAGCGACATGCTGATGTGGATTCCCCGTCCCTTTATATACATGGAACTTAGGGATCGTATATCCCGGCGGGTAACTAATTTGGTCATACCAGCCCGGGTAGGGTCGTCCGGTTCTAGCAATTTGCCCAGCCGCCTCATTCGCCTGATGAGCTCGTATTTGCTGAGCTATATAGTCATCCAGTGCGGCCTTGGAAATGGTTTCTTCCTTGGCTGCTGAAAGAGCCGGAGGAGGATTAGATGTCTCCCCTTTATCGTTTTCAACAATGATTGGAGGGTCATCAGCTGGGAAATCCGGCTGTAACAATATCCCTATCATGACTTGGAAAAGGAGCGCCATTTGTTTTATTTTAGCCGCTTGCTCTGCGGCTTTTTTGTCCTTCTTTTCGAGGACCCTGCGTAAGAAATCAGCGTCGGTTTCTTGTTCGTGGCGCTGTTCTGACAATGCCTCCGAGTTTTCTTTTGGCCCGGTGAGTGTGGCCATTTGCGTCAGCATTTCCTGAAGCTTCTGCTGCTGCTGTTCCTGATCTCTTGTGATGGATCGGGTGACTGGTCGGTGACCCGTCGCAGCGCGGCTGTCCTCTTTCCCGGATGCCATATAAACAGTATGCACCACTATGCCCCCAGACTTGGGGCATTTGTGCTCAGCGCTTTTACGGTTCGCCATATTCACAGGGGCTTTTTGCGGCCTCCTTTTCTTTTGAGTGATTGACGTTGAGGGAGACGTTGCAGTGGGCACCCATCCAGCTGTTGCTTTTTCTGGCTTGGCAGAGTAGTCCTTCTCCCGCCGAACCTTCATCTTTTTCTGTCGGCGGAGATAGTTTTCATCAATCACCGACTCTTGGACCTGTCGCCGAACTTTGTAAATTTTAGAGGACAGCCGTTGAGGGGGCTGCTCTAGCTTCTTCTCTGGAGTATTCTCCACAGGTGAAG
Organism: Agapanthus africanus; assembly: GCA_030015575.1. Taxonomy (NCBI): domain Eukaryota; kingdom Viridiplantae; phylum Streptophyta; class Magnoliopsida; order Asparagales; family Amaryllidaceae; genus Agapanthus; species Agapanthus africanus. The sequence continues at coordinate 108,205,419 of CM057348.1, forward strand.
GAGTTCGTTTCAACACCACAGTAGGAGAGTTTCTGTGCACCGTGTTCAGCAATTCAAAGTTGTTCCCGTTTAGAACAGCAGCATCGATCCCCACCGTTGGAGCTGGCGGAGTTATCCCAGAGGGGGAGTTGCCCCAAGCCTTCATCACTCGGCGCCAGTGGCGACGTCGAGCGTGTTGTGCGGATGGAGTTGTTTCAGCTATAAGGGTGACTTCGTCGTGCCCCCTGCTTTAAGGAGAGACTGTTATTGGTGCTAGCCTGTCGGAGACTAACACCCGTTGAGAAGCAATGTCCAATCTGTCAAAGACAGACCTCTGGGCAGGGGAAGCAGCTTTGAGGACCTCGCCTGGAGCAGAAACCGGAATGGACAGCCTTGTAAAAACTGACTTCTTGGAAGGAGGAGCCTTTCCAATGATTTCGTCCGCTTGAGCCGATATGGCTATCCGCTTTGGGATGGCAGCTTTAGGTATCGCGTGCTTGTAGACGTTCCGGCCCAGTCTGTTGAAAACTCAAGTAGTGAAGTTGAGCGACCCGTTGAGAGGGGCCGCGGCAGTGGTAAGTCGATCAAAGACCGACTTCTTTGGGGCTTCTTGCAACGTCATTGGGGTATTGAAGCTCATCGGTGGGAGCATGGTCCCGAAGAATAATCCAGTGATGGCTTGAGTTACCTGCTCCACTGGCATCTTGAAAAGGGAGGCCGCTTGGGTCCCATAAGTCACTCATCCAGCAAGGACGGAGCGAGAGTTGCAGTTGCAGGCAGTGCAGTTTGAAGCCATTGTCCTTCTGTTTTCTGCATGGAGCAAGACAACAAATCTAAGTATCTCGAATCCACAGGCAACCACAGCAAACCGCGATTTGTTCGCGAACACGACACACGAAGTGTGGAGTGGAAAGAGGAAGAGGTCCCACCGGGCGTGCCAGAATCTGTTCCCCTCCGAACGGCGGCCAAGACATGGACGTCTCGCCTGAGATTCGAGACAGATGCTATTTGGTTTTATCCGTCCACCTCTCTGAAGATTCCAAGTTGATTTCTGGCACCGTATATCGGAGGTTTGGGCGAATGCGGCCGATGTAGCAGACTTCGTCAGATTCCCCCTCGCTTGAGTGGTTTTTGATTGTGGGGACGCTCTTCCCAGTAGGCGCAAGCCCCTGCAGTTAATTACGCTACCGCATCACGGTAACAACTTTCTCCTTCTCCAAAATTTCACTTCGTGTCGTGTGTGTTTGTTTTGTTTGTGGATGCTTGTGGATTGTATACGGAGACTAAGTTATGCCGTCGCCCGTAGGACGTGGATTAGTCCAAATCCGTATTTACTTAGATTTGGGTTTGGTGTTCTAGTTTAAGGATATGTTAGCCATATTGAGGCTAAGATCAACTTAAACGTTTGTTAAGGATACGTTAGCCTAATTTCCAGGCTAAGATCAACTTAACAAGATCATTTAGATCCATTTCCAGTTTAGGGACATGGTGGTCCATTACATGTATGGCCGTCGGGACCCATCACCTCTCTGACGACGTTGAAGGATTACAACGACAGATGTCAGAGGAGTTCAGAGATGTACCCTTGAACCAAAGTTGATTGGGGGATCTATAGTCCAATTTGGGACTAAAGTCTGTTTGAAGGTGTAAGGATACGTTAGCCATATTTGAGGCTAAGATCAACTTAAACGGGATCGTTTAGATCCGACAAAAGAGCATTTGGGGGCTATATTGTTCCAGTTTAGGTGACATAGTGGTCCATGTTCCAGTTTAGGGACATGGGGGTCCATCTCCAGTTTAGGGACATAGTGGTCCATGTTATTTGTGGCCGTCGGGACCCGTCACCTCTCTGACGTCGTTGACGGATTACAACGATAGGTGTCAGAGGAGTTCGGAGATGTACCCTTGAACCAGATGAAAATTGATTTAAGAGAGCAGCCGTGCTCAGTCAATTTAATTTGAGAACTTACGGCCATGATTGGGCTAAGTCCATTTGAGAATATTCAACGTTTTTATCTTTGGCCTATTAGGCCTGCGCTGCATTTCATTCTGGCCTGTTAGGACTTCTGATTTGGGCTCTGTCCCTTTATAAATGATGCAAAGCATCTGTTTTGGTCTGACAGACCTTTGTTTGGGCTCTTCCCTTTTTAAAATAATGCATGGCATTTTATTAGTCCTGTTAGGCCTTTTTAATTGGGCTCGGCCCTTCTTTTCAATAATGCAGTGCATTAATTATCTGACGGTGGTCATGTGGCCTGTCAGACGCTTTGTGCTAATTAATGAGCGCAAGCGCATGTGGTGGCGGCACGTGTCATACTCTGGTGAGCGCAAGCGCAACAGCACAGTGCGCTGCGCCAGTGTGCTGCGCTGTTGCGCTGTTGACACGTGGCGCGCTCTAGTGCGTTGCGCCAACTTCAGAGAGCAATGCTCTATCTTAAAAGCGCATAGCGCAAGTTGTTATGGTGCTGACACGTGGCGCTCTCTGGTGGCTTGCGCCAACCCAGGAGCGCAACAGTGCAGTTTTTTGCAAGTGCAAGGCACTGTTCAATAACTTGATCCAATTTTGGATTCAAGAAAAAGAATCTTTAAGATTCCAGAACCAATGGTTTATAAAATAGTGCAAGACACCGTTATTATTTTTTTATTTATTGAAGATCATTGATCTTGTTCTTAGATCAATGATCTATTCAGAAGAAATTCTTCTTTTATAAAGGTTTTTTACCTTTCTCTCTTTTTTGAGTTTCTTCTCAAAATTCTTTAGAGGAATTCTCTGTTTTTCTCTCAGTGTTTTTTTTAGAATTGGGGTCTAGGGGCCTTTATATAGTGCCCATTAGTTTGTTAAATTGGTTAGAGAGATCTTTCTCTGAGTGATTTGGGGATTTTTCCCCACCATTGGATTTTTGATCCAAGGGCTTCTGTTTTACAGAAGACAATCTTCTTGTTTTAATAAGAACAGAAAGGTCTTACTGGAATTTTAATTCTGTTTGGCGTAAACGATCCTGCGCTTGACACGTGTCGCGCAGCGCAAAGCGCAGCGCAACTGCGCTGGCGAAACTGCGCTGCCACATGTCGCCCAGCGCAGAGTGCAGCACAGTTGCGCTCTGCGCTAGCGTAACTGCGCTGCCACGTAGCGCACAGCGCAGAGCACAGCGCAACTGCGCTGCCATGTGGCGCGCAGCGCAGAGCGCAAGTCAGCTGAAGCGTTGCTTCTTTAATTTTTTAATTTTCATTTTAATTTGCAGAATAGAGCCTTACTCTGATTGGGGGAAACAGAAGCGTTGTTTTATTTCCCGCCTTGGAATTTGAACTGAGCTTTGCTCTAATTGGGGTAAACAAGGGGGAATGCTGCCTCCCCCTAGCTCTGTCAGGCCTCAGCCTATGGGACTGATTCGGGCCTCGAGTCCCCCTCTGGGGATGGAGAGGCCCTGCGTCTGCAAGAAATATCAAGACAATCAATATTAAGACAAACTTGTATTAAGAAATCAAGGTTAAACGACAATTGAAGTGTGATATATACCTCCGGTGACTAAAGCACGAGCCTGGGCCCGGGCAGCAGCACGAGCGGGACGATAGTTCCTCCGGTGAGGAACAGCCGGGGTCCCGGATGCAAACGCATCCCCTCTGTTCCCCTCTGAAAGACAGCCAAGACGTGAAGAGATCTTGGCTGAGATTCAAGGCAGATGCTATTTGGTTTTATCCGTCCACCTCTCCGAAGATGCCAAGTTGATTTATGGCACTGTGTATCGGAGGTTTAGACGGATGCGGCCGATGTAGCAGAGTTCGTCAGATTTCCCCTCACTTGAGGGGTTTTTGATTGTGGGGACGCTCTTCCCTGCAGGCGCAAGCCCATGCAGTTAATTACGCTACCACATCGCGGTAACAACTTTCTCCTTCTCTAGAATTTCACTCCGTGTCGTATGTGTTTATTTTGTTTGTGGTTGCCCGTGGATTGTATACGGAGACTAATTTATGTCGTCGCCCATAGGACGTGGATTAGTCCAAATCCGTATTTTCTTAGATTTGGGTTTGGGGTTTGGTTTAAGGATACGTTAGCCGTATGTGAGGCTAAGATCAACTCAAACGTTTGTTAAGGATACGTTAGTCCAGTTTGAGACTAAGATCAACTTAACGGGATCGTTTAGATCCGACAAAAGAGCGTTTGGGCTCTATTGTTCCAGTTTAGGTACGTAGTGGTCCATTGCATGTATGGCCATCGGGACCTGTCACATCTCTGACGACGTTGAAGGATTACAACGACAAATGTCAGAGGAGTTCAGAGATGTACCCTTGAACCAAAGTTGGTTGGGTGATCCATAGTGCAATTTGGGACTAAAGTCTGTTTGAAGGTTTAAGGATACGTTAGCCATATTTGAGGCTAAGATCAACTTAAACAGGATTGTTTAGATCCGACAAAAGAGCATTTGGGGGCTCTATTGTTCCAGTTTAGGGACATAGTGGTCCATTGCCAGTTTAGGGACGTGGAGGTCCATTGGTTTAAGGATGCTTAAGTCCGTGACTTTAAGGATGCATTAGTCCGTATTGTTGGTTTAAGGACGCTTAAGTCCATGAGTTTAAGGACCCTACAGTCCGTAGCAATGTGTGGTTGTCGGGACCCGTCACCTCTCTAACGACGTTGAAGGATTACAGCGACAAATGTCAAAGAAGTTCAGAGATGTACCCTTGAACCGGATGTAAATTGATTTGAGAGAGCAGTCGTGCTCAGTTTCAATTTAATTTGAGGACTTATGGCTATGATTGGGTTAAATCCAGTTGAGAAATGTTCAACATTTTATTTGCATTTGGCCTGTTAGGCCTCTACTAGGGCTCTGCCCCTGTTTAACAATGCATAGCATTTTTGTTTGGTCCATTAGAGCTTTATTTGGGCTCTGCCTCTTTTTTTTAAAATAATGCATGGCATTTTTATTAGGCCTGTTAGGCCTTTACTAGGGCTCTGCCCTTGTTAATAATGCACTGCACTTATTTTGGTCAATTGGACATCTTAATTGGGCTCTGCCCCTTTTGAATAATGCAGAGCATTTGCTCTTCTGACAGTGTTCCACGTGGCCTGTCAGGCGCTTTGCGCCAATTGAGGAGTGCTAGGCGCAAACTCATATGATGGTGACACGTGTCATGCTCTGGTGAGCGCAAGCGCAGTGCGCTGCGTTGTTGAGCTGCTGACACGTGGCGCGCTCTGGTGAGTTGCGCCAACCCAAGAGCGCAATGCTCATTTTTTAAAGCGCAAGGAGCAGATTGCTCTAGGGCTGACACGTGGCACTCTCTGGTGGCTTGCGCCAACCCAAGAGCGCAACAGTGCAAATTTTACAAGTGCAGGGCACTGTTTTATATTTTGATCAAATTTAGATCAAAGAAAACAAGTTTTTCTTGTTTTCCAGAGAGGTTTTACCTCAAATACCAAGAACCAGTGGTTCATCAAAAGGCAATGCCTTTATTATTATTATATTTTTTTATTGAAAATCTTTGATCTTGTTCTTACATCAATGATCTTTTTAGAAGAAACTCTTCTTTTTATTTAAAGGGTTTTACCTCTATTTTTTTGTGAGCTCTTCTCAAAATTTTCTAGAGATGTTCTGAATATCTCTCTCTGTTTTTTTTTTCTTTTAGACTTGGAGTCTAGGGGCCTTTATATAGTGCCAATTGATTTGTTAAATCAGTTAAAGAGATCTTTCTCTGAGTGATTTAGGAATTTTTCCCCACCGTTGTATCTTTGATCTAAGGGCTTCTGTCTTACAGAAGAGAATTTTATTGTTTTAATAAGATCAGAAAGATCTTTCTAGAATTTTAATTCTGTTTTGTTGCTGGCACAGTTGGCGCAAGCGCACCTGCGCTTGACACGTGTTGCGCAGCGCAGAGCGCAGCGCAACTGCGCTGCCACGTGTCGCGCAGCGCAGAGCGCAGCGCAACTGCGCTGCCACGTGTCGCGCAGCGCAGAGCGCAGCGCAACTGCGCTGCCACGTGTCAGCTTTTGACACGTGGCGCGTTGCGTTGGCGTGTCAGCTTTTGACACGAGGCGCGTTGCGCGCAGCGTAAGGAATCTGAAGCGTTACTTCAATTATTTTAACTTTAATTTTCACTTTAATTTCAAAACAGAGCTTTGCTCTGATTGGGGGAAACAGAAGCATTGCTTCGTTTCCCGCCTTGGAATTTGAATAGAGCTTTTCTCTGATTGGGGTAAACAAATGCCCCCCTACCGTTGCGCTTACGTGGCCCCAAACGTGAGCACAGTGGTGGCAGAATTTCAACTGTTGCGGCAACTCAGGAGTTGAAGGGGCGCCAGACGCCTATAAATAGGACCCTTGGTCCTCAACAGATGATCACCATCTTCAAGATTTCTCATTCTCAGAACTTCAGAGCTTTGCTCTTACTTTCAAGAACTTAAGAGTTAAACTCTAGAAAACTTTTAGGTAAAATTAACTTAAATTAAATTAAATTAATTTTAAATGACAGAGCCTTGCTCTCATAGATCTTTGATCTAAAGAAAACCCATTTAGGGTTTTGTTAATAGAGCTTTGCTCTCCTTAGATCGTGATCTTTTCTTGGGGTTTCTTAGCTTATGAATCAGAGCTCTGCTCTCTTGATACAAGTAGATTTCTTAATCTTTTGTGAAGAACTCTTAAGAGTTTGATCATGGATAATGAAGATCAAAAATGTAGTTTTATCTTTAATGGATTATATTATCTCTTCATAGTAAGGCTCTCAGAGTTCTCGAGGAATTTTCTTCAAATTCTCCTCATAACTGATTTTGGCAGGTGCCACTCTTGTCTGCAGAGCATTGCTCTCGAGGAGTTTAATTCCCCGTATCTTTTTTCTCATTGCTAATCTTCCAATGATGTTTCTTTCAGGCATTATGGTTGTTCATCTATACAGTCTGCATGAATTCATCACTTATGAGGATATCCGCGTACGGGGCCATCACCAAAACCAAGAGCTTACAGATGCCCAGTGTGCGGAAGTTATGGGTCATCTGAACGCACGCGTTGGTTGGTTGCTTCCTCGCCGTTCTGCTCTCTTGAAAGTCGTGCTGGGAGCAATTTGGAGAGCACTTCCGGGGTTTCACGAGGCCATGCCGCTTAATGCGCTGGATGATGCCGAAGACAAGGTGCATTCAGTGTACCTGTCGGGGCTGATCTCAAAGAAACGGCGAGATAGCCTCATCGACATTCTGCATCAAATTTTTCAACAGACGACGATAATTGCTGCTTATCGAAGAATAGGGGGCCTTGCCGAAGATCTCGACACACGTGAGCGCGAGAGGCTGCGCACGAGAATAATCAGAAAGGCCAGAAAAACTCTAGATGACCTTACTTTCGAATTCCTTAATCCATGTCCTGGATCTGAGGTTTTGCCATTGTAATCATTTGAATAATGCTTTTGTTTATCTCTTTATGATTGTAAGAACCCTTTGCAATATGAATGGAAAATTTTTATTTCAGCTTGTCTTATTTCTCATTCCGAGTCTTTTGCACATGCATGAATGAACGTGTCTCGAACGCTTGATCAAATACACATCAGATGTTCTTTCTGTCGCTTTCTTCTTTCTTTTATTATCAGTATGCTGCCTTAGTAAACATGGTTGACAGATAATAGAGCGAGCATCCTGTCTTGTTTTCTTCAAGAGGTAGCGATGGCTTAGACCGCAGGTTCAGATCTGCTACCTAAGACTTTTCAACTTTATGAGCCGTGAGGGTCTCATAAAGACTTTTCTCCCTACGGATCGAGAGGATCGCATAGGTGCATTTTCTCCTTAGGAGTCGTGAGGACTCCTAAGTGCGTTTTCTCTTATAAGTCGTAAGGATCTTATAAGAGAATTTTCCCTCTTACGAGTCGAGAGGACCCGTAAGCGGTTGTTTCCCTCCTTAGCAAGATTTGATTTCGGAGAGTGTGACCCGTGAATAGTATGCAAGAGTCCATTTTGGACTGACTTTCAGGGTCCCGGTGCTTAGGAAACAGGTTTTTTTTGTTAATCCCCGCTGCCTAAGGCTTTTCCTCACGAGTCGAGACGAATCGAGCACTCCTCGCAAGAATATCCTAACGTCATAGTTAACCTCTGCTCTTTACGACAGAGGTCCGTTAGGGTCTGTGGTACTTAGGGTTTTGGCCGTCGTACCGTCGCGTTGGCTAATATATTCCTCGATATGCAATCTTGCTGTTCGAGTAGCCTTGTGATTGTCGTGTCTCTGATCCCTTCGGGGGCTGGACAAGACGTCTTCAAGTAATCTTCCAGGTAGTATTACCATCGAAAGGGCAAGCGTAGGGATATTCTATGTCACTTTTTACTTGAGGTTAGGCTCATTTTGGAGAGCCCCGATGAGTCACAACCACTCCGCGCTGGTGTGGAATGATCTCCGATAGTCTTTCCGGTTTTATATGACTTGCCGTTAAGACCCTGAAGCTAGGAATTTGGCCTTTGCTTTGTTTGCTGGCATTGCGTCCTCTATATCGAGACGAATGTCGCGGTTGTCTCTGTTGGAGATAGTGCCCTCATAGTCAATTATTGGATCGCAGGTACGTGATTGCAATTATTGCGGAGGACCTATACCAGTAGGACGGTCTTACTCGAGATGATAGTATGCTATCTGGTTTGCCTTTATCAGTCGTGTACATGTTCAGGTGACTGATTACATGTTACACTTTGATAGAGCCCTTAGGATCTTGCTTTACCACCAACAGTATGATGGCGATCATATACGTGAGAGTTGGGTGGTTTATATGCATATCCATAATTGTGGTCCCTAGTCGTGGGAGTTTCGAGACAGGGCATCGATACTCCGGAGTAGACTAGTGTATACAGTCGAGACCCCGACGAGGGGCGGTGGCCGGTCTCACAAGCCACTGGTGTCAGTTGGATCACCTAAGATGTATACAGGTGCTCATTGGGTTATGAGTACACCGGACAGGACTCGCCGGGAACCTGCTAGTTGGTATTATACATATCGTCAGATAGCAGTTCCCTGGTGACATGTGTACAGGTTAGTTCATCGACCTGAGGTCGTCATTTGTCTCGTGTGAGTTCCGACTGTGCTTTGATTTCTACCCTACCATGGCTCAAAGGATTCGTGGAAACAGATAGTTTTTGGGTACAGTCCCGAGCCACACTTTGGTTGCTTTCTTTGTGTTCACACTTTGTGTTCACACTAGAGATATTTTCTTATTGTCACCTCCCCCTCTCCTACACTCACCCCCCCACCTCTATATATGTGGCCGGCCCCCTCCCCACTCTCTCACTCTCACTTGGTAGAAAAAGAAATGGTTGTTAGTTAAAAGATTATGATAGTTTTCGGTGTATGGAATTTCACAGCTTATTTCATTCCATCACCCGATTCCCACAGCAACTTCATTAACCGTTCGTCCATGGTTTTGGACGAAGCGAGACAAAGTATTCCACTCATTCTCTACATCAATCTTGGTCGTCTCTTTTAGCAAACTTGACGACCGAGTTGCCTCGAGTCAGAGGCGGGAGCCTGTTTAAAGAATCGTTGACGTGGTGCCACCTGGACGAGCAGATCAGAGATCGACGAGATCGGAGCAGCCGCAACAGAGCGTGGGATGATGGTTAAAGAACGAAGGACTCGGATCGTTCGGTATAACATTTCTACACTCTTTACAGTTTGTTAGTTTAGCAATAATGGCAGATCTGGGTTATAGTATACGATAGCGCCAGTTAAAAAGTTTTTGTTCCGCATTTGGCGTCTGTAGACGGCTGGGGCACTACCGTAGACTTACAGTGATATCAAAGCCTCACCATTATGCTATACTAACTTGTGCTAACACGTTTAAAACATCGATCGAACTGGAAATCAAAAACTGCAAAATTCAAGTTCACAGTTTCTGTCGATTTTAAATGAAGTCCTAAAATTATTCTACATATCACAGAAATCTGTGCAAGGTTTTCTAAGCACACCGACCAAATTTGGGCAAGTGATTCGACAAGACTGCCGCGGAATCGCGGCCAAACCCATGGTTTGGCCGTGCATCCGCGGCCATTCTATTGAATCGCTGCACCAAATTTGCACAGTGTCTTCTCTGTTGGAATTTGGGGTTTTTGGTATATATCTTTTGGGCCCAGATTTTGTTACTGTTCAACAGATGTTCGTGGGGCCCACTTCGTGATATTTAGTCGATCGAAATTTAAACATGTTAGTTTACAGTACTTGCATTATATCTCCGACCTGGAAAGTCATTTGATCGGTAAACCGCGTCTGATTGCTATAGTTCTTTTAGACGGGTTTGCGAACGTGACATTCGCGATGATGTTCTGTGTTGTGCTGTGATGTTGCGGATTTGTCGTGGTGGATAGCAGTGTGCAATGGTAGTGCAGTTTGGATTTATTTGTACATTTGATATTGCGGGGCGAGCGTCCAACATGTAGACTGCCGTCACTGCCTGTTGTATAATATTCTTTTGGGGCACGACCAGGTTGCGGTCGTTGTACCTGTTGTACTATTATTTATTACTGTACTAGGTTTTACCCCGCGACGGAGTGCACGGATAGCCGGGTTCTGGGGGGCAACGGGTCCGCATCTCATGGCTTTGAGAGGCAGAGGGGCCTCACTCTAAAATTGGCAGACTATTCGCCGCACTCGTAGGGGGTACAGGTTGACCCAAGGAGGTGTGCTCAAGCTACCGGATTCCGTGAAGTGCAGGGTGGTCCATTCACTTTGCTGTAGAGGGCTGCCTCGCTTCAGGTTTTGGCGGGTAACTTGCCGCACCCGTAGGGGTCTAGGTTTCATTGCACAGGCTATCCACACGACCAGGGGAACATCGGGTTTCAGCAGCGGCTCTGTGAAACCCGGGGATCCCAGATTATCTGTATTGTTCTGTGATGCTTATTACTTTTCTGTAATGTTGCATATTATCATGCCTGGAGCGATTATTGTATATTGGTATATATACTATTAGATGTTGTATATGTTTTACACCCGCGCTAGTTCAGTCCCCGCTCTGTCGTTAGTTAAGTAACCTAACGGGTGATGACGGGACCCAGTAACGAATGCGGATGGTATATACGTACATTTTATTTTCGTTCTTTTCTGGTGTGATTAAATTGATGGGACTGCGTTGATTCTGATCAATGCAAAGTAAAGCAAACCTGTTTGCAGTTGTTGGAACAAATTTAAAAAGTGTTATTGCAAAGACGTTTCCTTTTGTTTTGCATAGAGGTATTTAGTGGAATATCCTGCACCTCATTCGACGGGGCAAGGGACGATATCCCTTCACCGGGACTGACCCCTTGGGCAGAAGTTTGCGTCAGGGTAATAACTTCACTATAGTCGATTACAAGTTGCTTTGCATCGCGGTATTCAGTGGAATATCCTGCACCTCATTCCATGGGGAAAGAGCCGAGATCCCTTCACCGGGAGTGACCTCTTTAGCAAAAGGTTTTCGCCACTATATTTTATAAAAAGCTATCAGGTTCCTTCAGCGATATCAAATTCGTTACGTTAAAGGTTTTTCGCCAAAAACCAGCCGTAGCCCTCCGTCATTTCTTTTGGGTATTCAGTAGTATTCAAGCTATGTATTTTGACCAACGCCAAGGCATAGTGTTTGGTAGCTGCTGGGTATTCAATTGTTGCATAGATAGATGAGTTGGTTTGGGACAGCCGTTCTGCCATTTTGACCTAGCGCCAAGGGCATGTGCGAGTGGGTTCAAATTAACAAGATAGTGACGGGCAGAACTTGACATGTGACTTATGATTTGTTGGCTTTCGTCAAGGTCATAAGAACATGGGGTAAAAATCATATCGGGAGTTTCTAAAGAAACTGAAACTTGCCAAGTATGCGCATACCTTCTGGAGTATGAGTAACGTGGATGCATTCCATCACGTTATCATGCGATGAGAGTTGGATCCCGATTCCCACTTATGAGTTGGTTTACTCTTCGGGTGATCCCGATTGATTCTTCTTTCAGGTTTGGAGGAGAATTTGACAGGACAGTGGGAGGTTTCCGGATTAGATAAAGTGATAACCATTCTGATCTAGGTTAGAGTGCACGCAGAGTGTTTCTTTTTTCTCTCTCTTTGGCAGCGACCTTTGACCGACCCTAGACTATGACTCAGTGACCAAGTTGACCGAACCTTCTTAAAATACTGGCTTTTGGATTGTCCGAGTTGCATAAGTCATTGCCACTCCTTCTTCTACCCTTTGCATTTCTCAGAACACCCGTATTACTATGGATATCCACTTCCATTGGATAGATCCATCGTATGGTTATATACGAACTCGAAGGGACTTCTTCGAGGATGGATCCAGGTTCAGGAGAAATAGAATTGGTTTATTCAGTTGTCTTTTATTATCACCTTCTCTCAGGTTGCGAGGGCTCCTTGGTTTAGGAGAGTACACCTGTTACGCTTATTGGATAGTCTTATCCCAAACCATAGGCAGGTGCCGAAAGGTAGGGAATGAAGAAAAACAATTAGCCTAAGTAGGGTGTGCAGAAGGTAATATGTAAAGACAAAATAAAGGGATTAGAAAGAGGGCAAAGTAAATTGCGACTGTTATCATTCACGACCAAACCGCGTACTTCATCGCCACTCCTATTTCACCTTTAAAAGAATAAGGTATTATTCAGTTGTCTTTTATCATCACCTTCTCTCAGTTGCGAGTACTCTTGGTTTAGGAGGGTACACCTATTATGCTTACTGGATAGTCTTCTTCCAAACCATAGGCTAGTGCCGAACGGTAGGAAAGGAAGAAAACCATTTAGCCTAACGATGGTGTACAGAAGGTAATGACTAAAGACAAATAAAGGGATTTGGAGAGATGGCAATAAAATATACGGTTGAAGTCATGAATTGGATTATGGAAGAGGCATTGCTATGAATACCAGGATACCCCTACAAAACATTTTCATGTTTCAGTGCATTGTTAAAGGAAAACTGTTTTCCCGATTAGATACTTACTCCAAGGGTATGTATTTACCAGGTTTCATTCTCATATCTGTATGGTTTTACAGATGATGAGTGGGAGTAAGTTATTGGGAATTAGGTAATTATCCTCATTATATCGGAATTCGTTGTAATTGGTGATATTTGAGGAAATCGCCAGGGTACAGTTTTCAACCTACGACGCACAAGTTTTAAGTTGTTCAACTCAGCGGACTTATACAGAGTATTGTATGTTGTCCAAGTGTCCATCAGGACAAAGGGGTAGGTCCTCATACTATCTTTTGTTTACCTATAACTTCTCTAGCTTTTATACAAGTGTTTCGTAGAAATACAAGGTCTAAGTTTTGAGAAGTTGTGGGTATAAGAATAAAGTAGAGAACCAGGTGTCACAAGTATCGGGATTCTTCAAAGAGATCGAAGATGTAGATTCTTGTGATCGGTATTCAGATGATAGTAATAGTTTTGAGAAACTTGTTTCTCTTTCAGGTTACTCATAAATGGATGGATTCCTAAGTTGAGTAATACTGATTAGCCTCTTTCCATTAAGTTGATATGCACTGGAGACAGCTGCATGATTTGAATCTGGTTCCAATTAAATAAGTGCCAAAGTTTCTATATTGGATATAGAATGGTTCATACCTTAACGATGTTAAGGTACGGGGAGTTGTCCAGCTTATGCTTAAAACCAGACTCTGGACAACTCAGGGCACGTTTCTGTAATGGTTGTTTGTGGGTTGGCCTTGGCTATGACGAGGGTTGATATTCTACCATTTGGAAGATCAATAGTGATATTGTTCTTGACTCGCCACAGTTTTAGTAAAATGGATCTTTTTCAGAAAACAGTAGTGGGAGTATGGTAGAACTGGAAGTGATTCCAGAACCGCAAACGATTACCGAAAATTTAATAGGACCTAAAGATTCAATCAGGTTTGACATTCTAATAGCCACTCCGCAGATATGGTGGGTAACCTCAGACACCCGAGAGGTACTTCGGTAGCCTCAAGGACGGTGACAGGGAGGTTCTTATCTACCCAGACTTGACACTACCGTTGTTCCAGGCTATGAGACCCGGTAGGAGGGTTGTTGTGGTCAGTGGGAGTAGCGGAAGCATAGTGGGCAAGTAGCTTATGTCTATTTATAAACTAGAGCAGTTATAGCGGAGATAGATCATCTAATTTTAATGTGACGGTCATGGTTTTGACTTCAATCAGAATAGGGGATGGATCTGTTAAGAAGGTAGTAGGGTGTGATGTCATGGTATCTGGATGACATACACAGAGTGGGAAGTAAAATTCCTATACTACGATCGGTTGTACTGTGGTCGTCACACAGTTGTTTCTCCAGATAGGATATGGATATAATATTTGACATTCTGGTTTCTAGATCTATGGTTTTAGATCTTGATTTGGGTAGTTTCCCAATGTGGGTACTTTGACAGTATTCTAATGGTTTTTAGAACAGATGACTCCTGGCATGGTGGTGTACCTGCAGGTGATGGAGTCACCCTCTAAAGGTGTCTTACAGACTAAAGAGGAGAGGGATGTGCATGATTGACAGATCACTTGCTTAGGCAACTGAGTCAATCATGAGATGTCAAGTACCACGGTAGATGTTGTTTTTGCACTAGATGCAATAAGTTTGTATTAATCCAATTCTGGAGAAACATAAGGAAACAGTTTTAGAACATAAGTACATGTTCTACGGATTTGATGACGGCAGCCTCCTTCTGGAGACGGTTATCATTCCAGGCTTCAAAGGTGACATAGTTGACAGAGTGATTGTCAGAGTTATAGTTTTTCCCTCTGACGAGGGACAGTATTATGGACAGGTGGTCCAAGAGGATACTGTGGGAGGCTTGGTGCAGGATACTGATTAGGTTCAGTGATCGATACAGTCTAAGAAGTTTGGATTTAGAGTTCATTTATGAACTGGGTCCCATCAGATATCCAGACATATTCTAAGACAGGTATTACTCAATTCGGGAGATGGCTTTCTCCGCAAACTTGAGATTAAGAGAGATATAGAAAGAAACATCTAAGCGGATCCACTCACTGAGGCTATTTCTCGAACACAATAGTTTTACAAACGGGCTTTGTGAAACTGATTAGTAGAGGAGTTGGATGTTCGTTTTCACATGGGCTGTGAGTAGTCGACATCGCAATAATTAGCCTTAAGTGCAAGTGGGATATTGTTGGAGATAGTGCCCTCATAGTCAATTATTGGATCGCAGGTACGTGATTGCAATGATTGAGGAGGACCTATACCAGTAGGACAGTCTTACTCGAGATGATAGTATGCTATCTGGTTTGCCTTTATCAGTCGTGTACATGTTCAGGTGACTGATTACATGTTACAATTTGATAGAGCCCTTAGGATCTTGCTTTACCACCAACAGTATGATGGCGATCATATACGTGAGAGTTGGGTGGTTTATATGCATATCCTTAATTATGGTCCATAGTCATGGGAGTTTCAAGACAGGGCATCGATACTCCGGAGTAGACTAGTGTATACAGTCGAGACCCCGACGAGGGGCGGTGGCCGGTCTCACAAGCCACTGGTGTCAATTGGATCACCTAAGATGTATACAGGTGCTCATTAGGTTATGAGTACACCGGACAGGACTCGCCGGGAACCTGCTAGTTGGTATTATACATATCGTCAAATAGCAGTTCCCTGGTGACATGTGTACAGGTTAGTTCATCGACCTGAGGTCGTCATTTGTCTCATGTGAGTTCCCACTGTGCTTTGATTTCTACCCTACCACGGCTCAAAGGAGTCGTGCAAACAGGTAGTTTTTGGATACAGTCCCGAGCCACATGGAGGCACGTGAGCGGATCGGCAGGGGATTCGTCTCTCACGGTATTGGGGCGAGATTGTGCTGTGTCTAGGAGGCCATTACACAAAGCCCACGGCCGTGGCAGAAGATTTACTGGTAGGTACTTCAGTAGTATCTCAGGGTGTTATTGGGCTACACTCCGACACGACTTATACTGCTATTGGGGGTCTGACGTTACTAGCCCCCTAGGCAGATATGCGATACTCATTGACGAACGGACCGGACTGTATATACATTGTCACTGTTAGGCTCAGTAGGGTTTCCGGATGAGTTCGCTCATCAGCCTCCCTTGAGGTCAGTCCATAGGCAGCCGTTACGCATAGCTAGTGCCGCTGACGGTTTGTGGTTAAACCCACTGCCAGGGTACTGACGAGTCATTAGAGTCCCCTACAGACAGTTTCCCAAGTTCGGGCGAAACGTTGTAGAGGCCGTATGGTTTTATGGCAGGGTTCGGAAAATGCACGTGCATTTACGCACGTGTCAGATTTCGGACAGATGATACTGGTCGGCTTTGGTTTAAGCCAGATCCGAGTATTATATTGAGTAGATATAATATCTTTGTCTCAGTTGCATTTGTATTCGGTCGTAATACAAATGCGGGTATATTTATACAGTTACGGGGTTATCCTGAAATTCGTTTCGGGATCACTTTTGGAAGTTGCCAGTTTCCAGTTTTCTATCAGCCGTCTTTTAACATTCGGTTAAAGACGGATTTATCTTTTCTTGGATGAGGGTGAGTCATGCTTCTATAAGGTTCTAGAAGAGGTGACTAGGTAAGAATGGTGTTGAGTTTTCATTGGTTGCTTTCTTTGTGTTCACACTTTGTATTCACACTTTGTGTTCACACTGTGTGTTCACACTTTGTGTTCACACTAGAGATATTTTCTTATTGTCACCTCCCCCTCTTCTACACTCACCCCCCCACCTCTATATATGTGGCCGGCCCCCTCCCCACTCTCTCACTCTCACTTGGTAGAAAAAGAAATGGTTGTTGGTTAAAAGATTATGATAGTTTTCGGTGTATGGAATTTCACAGCTCATTTCATTCCATCACCCAATTCCCACGGCAACTTCATTAACCGTTTGTCCATGGTTTTGGACGAAGCGAGACAAAGTATTCCATTCATTCTCTACATCAATCTTGGTCGTCTCTTTTAGCAAACTTGACGACCGAGTTGCCTCGAGTCAGAGGCGGGAGCCCGTTTAAAGAATCATTGACGTGGTGCTACCTGGACGAGCAGATCAGAGATCGACGAAATCGGAGCAGCCGCAACAGAGCGTGGGATGATGGTTAAAGAAAGAAGGACTCGGATCGTTCAGTATAACCTTTCTACACTCTTTACAGTTTGTTAGTTTAGCAATAATGGCAGATCCGGGTTATAGTATACGATAGCGCCAGTTAAAAAGTTTTTGTTCCGCATTTGGCGTCTGTAGACGGCCGGGGCGCTACCGTAGACTTACATTCTCTAGGTTGTTGGTGAACTGTCGAGGTTTGGAACTAGGGACTTTATCGTGGCTCCGCTGTTTGATTATGTTGCGTCTGCTGTGTCGAAACGAACGTCGAGGTGGTGACCATTCCGCACTGGTGTGAGATGATCTCCGGTTGTCTTTCAGGCTTTATATGACTTGCCGTTAAGACCTTGAAGCTAGGAATTTAGCCTTCGCCTCGTTTGCTGGCATTGCGTCCTCTATATCGAGACGAATGTCACGATTTTCTCCAGGTTGTTGATGAACCGTAGAGCTTTAGAACTAGGGACTTTGCCGTGGCTCCGCTGTTTGATGATGTTGCGTCTGCTGTGTCGAGACGAACGTCGAGGTGGAGACCATTCCGCACTGGTGTGAGATGATCTCTGGTTGTCTTTCAGGCTTTATATGACTTGTCGTTAAGACCTTGAAGCTAGGAATTTGGCATTCGCTTCGTTTGCTGGCATTGCGTCTTCTGTATCGAGATGAATGTCGCGGTTGTCTCTAGGTTGTTGGTGAACCTTAGAGGTTTGGAACTAGGAACTTTGCCATGGCTATGCTGTTTGATGATGTTGCATCTGCTGTGTCGAGACGAACGTCAAGGTGATGACCACTCCGCACTGGTGCAAGATGATCTCTGATTGTTTTTCTGGCTTTATATGAATTGCCATTAAGACCCTGAAGCTAGGAATTTGGCCTTCGCTTCGTTTTGTTTCGACCGCGAGGTCTTTTGTTGGCGTGGTATCTGCATCTTGATAAACCGCGAAGGAACGCCATTGTTGACATCTCGTCTGCTGTATCGAGACGAATGTTGAGGTGAAGCTGGGATTTTGCTGTCGCTTCACTTTGTTTCGACCGCGAGGTCTTTTGTTGGCATTGTATCTGCATCTTGCTGGACTGCGAAGGAACGCCTTTGTTGATTCTTAGGCTGTAGGTATTGCCGTTAAAATTTGGAACTAGGGACTATGCCATGGCTCCGTTTCATTGCGACTCTGAGGTCGGTTGTTGACGTCATGTCTGCATCTGGTTGGAGTGAGGAGAAATGCCGTTAGTGATCTCTAAGTTGTCGATATCAACGTCGAGACCCTGAAGCTAGGGATCTTCTTTTGCTTCGTTTGTTGATATTGTGTCTGCAATATTGCAACAAATGTCGAGATTGTCTCGAGGTTGTCTATGAACTGTCGAAATTTGGCTTCGCTTTCTGGTGGAGCCTGTTGGGAAGGTATGGTTCCCTCTTTGTTTGTGCCCCTGGATTGTATACAGGGATCGATGTGATCTCACCTATAGGGCATAAATTTCATTTTTATTTTATTTCTTTTTCCGCGATGCTCTATCATTTCAGCTTTTATATCGCGAAGGTCGCGATTGCCCAATCATTTCGGCTATTTTTCGTGGTGCCCAATCATTTCGGCTATTTATTTCATTTTTACTCGCTGCTTTTTATTGCAAGTTGCCCAATCATTTCGGCTATTTATTTTATTTTTACTCACTGCTTTTTATTGCGAGTTGCCCAATCATTTCGGCTATTTTGCATGCATACATTTTTACTTGCTGCTTTTTATTGTAAGTTGCCCCATCATTTCGGCTATTTCGTATGCATGTGTGGCTCGCAAATTTTTTATCGCGAGTGTAGAACTTAGAATCTTGATTCCAATCCTAGCATCAGCATCGCTACAACTGGAATATTGCCAGGAGCGAATCATCATTTGCCATGAAAGGGCTTGGAATTTGATACCGGTTTAGGCATCAGCATCGCTACAACTGGGATATTGCCAGGAGCGAATCATCATTTGCCACTGTCGATATTGAACAAAGGTGGCTTAGTACACAGGGTTAAGATCCTGTCGACTAAGGCTTTTAACTTCATGAGCCGTAAGGGTCTCAGAAAGGTATTTCTCCCTACAAGTCGTGAGGATCTCGTAGGTGTGTTCTCTCCTTAGGACTCGTGAGGATTCCTAAGTGCATGTTCCTCTGTAAGTCGTAAGGATCCATATGGACATATCCCCAGTCACGGATGAGACTTTGTTAGGGAAATGTTTATTCGCGCCCGTGGATTGTATACAAGGGTCAGTATTGAGCCACTTGTAGGGCAATATCAAAGGTTGTGGGAGTTGCTTAAGAACAGGTTCATGTCTCTGTAACTTAAGACTTTCAAATCCTATGAGCCGTGAGGGTCCTATAAGAGAGTTCTCCTTACGAGTCGTGAGGATCTCGCAAGTGTAATTTCTCCTTAGGAATCGTGAGGATCCCTAAGTGTGTTGCTTCCCTGTGAGTCGTAAGGATCTCACGTGGGTGGTTTCTCCTTA
Source organism: Agapanthus africanus (assembly GCA_030015575.1). Classification (NCBI taxonomy): domain Eukaryota; kingdom Viridiplantae; phylum Streptophyta; class Magnoliopsida; order Asparagales; family Amaryllidaceae; genus Agapanthus; species Agapanthus africanus. The sequence goes on from CM057348.1 coordinate 108,224,909, forward strand.
CAAGGTCAAGAGGACCTTGTAAATGTCTTTTAACGAGGTTGCGCCCTTTCGGGTTTTCACAAATACTCGCCGGTCGCCCTGCTGTTTTTACTCACGGAGCCCTTTCGGGTTTTCATCCGTGCCCATTTTGCTTATGGACATACCGTTTTTTTCCTTCTTTTTCTTCTTTTTTCTAACGAGGTCGCGCCCTTTCGGGTTTTCACGAACACTCGCCGGTAGCCCTGCTGTTTTTACTCACGGAGCCCTTTCGGATTTTCATCCATGCCCATTTCTCTTATGGACATACCGTCTTTATTATCTTTTTTTTTATTCTCTTTTTTTTATCTCGTCAGCCTGAGGATGCTGCGGTAGTAGTTTAAAGACGTTTCAGTCATCAGCTAGTTTTAGGACGTAGTGGTCCGTTGTTAGTTTAAGGACGTTTCGGTCCGCCGTCGCTGTATTTGAGGCGAATCTCTAGTTTATTGACTTTTCGGTCTATAGGGCTTTCCCTGAGCATGATGTTCCCGGCATATCCATCTTTCTCGGAGCATGTGGTTGTGGCGGGCTCACCTTCCAGTTTTCGGACAACGCGAACTTGCCCTGTTGGTATTGATCTTCAACCCAGTTTTTGAAAACGTAACAGTTTTCGATCGGATGGCCCAATACTTGGTGGTAAGGGCAGTAATTAGGATTGTTGACATCATCCAGTTGTGGCTGGAGTTTCGGCTCCGGTAGAGTGATAAGCCTGTTGTGCACTGCCACTTCGAACAGCCTCCTTGTTTCATCCTGAGGAAATGAGTAAGGACGTTTCAACCTCTCATAGAGGGGTTTCCGTTTGTTGTTTTGGCGAACAACCGGTCTAGGGCCACTCGATTGTTGTTGAGTGTTGGCGACGAAGGCCGTTTTTCCCTTTCCTTTATCCTTTTTGTTCGCTCCGTTGTTTGTGGGTCCGAGATTCTCTCCGGATATCGTGCAATTGCGCGGCTAAATGTTCTCGCAACTCCTCAATCCTTCAGAGATGGACTCCTTTAAAAGAGGGACGAGGGCTACTTTTTCGTCGGAATTGCTCTCGAAGGTAAGAACTCGTGATCCCCCGGGATCATCCCTTTGACAATTGCTGGCAACTCTTTTATGCTTATCTTTCGTATTTTTTCGTTGTCTACAAGCTTCCCGCTTTGTTCTGTTGACGTATTGCCTGTGAGCGACATACCCTTGCCACCAACACTTAAAGGAGTCGCACTCTTCAATAGGATGTGCGATCTTCTAATGATATAAGCAGTAATTAGGATGCATCTCTACTCCACCGAGAGTGTTTTCTTCAGAGGGCGGTAGCTTCATTCCCATTGATATGGCTTTAGCAAACCTCTTCCTCATCTTGAATTTGTTTTTATCCGCAACGGATGTCTCTTGATTTAATGGGATCGTCTCAACCCTTTCGTCTAATCGCCGGCGCTTGGCTCCTTCCAATATGGCCATCTCACGCTCCTGATTGGCTTTACTTTTCAGAAGAATCTCATTCAGGAAGGCATCGATCATCTCGTCTGACGGCCACAGAAGTTCTGTTTCAGAACCCGCCCTCGGTTTCTCGGTGCAAGGAGCTTCTTTATCATCTATCGACGAGTGAGAGATCACGTGACAACTTGCCACGTGATTCTCAGATCCATCTGATGAGTCTTCTCTATCGTTTTCGTCCCAAACAAAAGAACAAGTTGTCCCCGGCATGTCCATCTTCTTTGGAGTGTGCGGCTGTGGTGGGTTTACTTTTCACTTTTCCGACAGCGCGAACTTGCCTTGTAGGTACTGATCTTCGATCCGTCCCTCGCTAGGTTGCGGTGGTCTTCTTGGATTCGGGAGATAGATAAGCCTATTGTGCATCGCCAGCTCGAACAGCCTCTTCGTTTTATCAAGCGTGAATGAGTAAGGGCGCTTCATTTTCTCATTATAATACCGCCGCCTCTCTTCCAGTTGATCCGCTAGCTTCGGGGCACTGGGCTGCTGTTGGATGTTCACAGTGAAGGTCATTTTCCCTTTACCCTTGTCGTTTCGGGATTCCGGCTTCGGAGGAAACGGTCTGTGACCTATTTGATCCATCTGGGCTAGCTTATCAATTAAAGCCTGGAACGTGGTCGGTTTAAAGAACATCATGAATTGTGAAACAGTTGCATGAGGGTCTAGGGTGCCCACGAACATGCCTACTGCAGGTGCTTCCTCGATCCGCTATTCGCATTTCGACCACAGATTCCGCCACCGTGTAGCGTATTGAACCCACGTCTCGCCCGGCTTCACCCTGGCATTAATCAGTATTGTTATCGGGATGCGTTCACTAGCACTCGCGAATCTTTGTGTAAACAGTAGCTCCATCTCCGCAAATATTTTGACAGAGTCGTTAGGTAGCTCCGAATACCACTCGAAGGCCATTTCTGCTAAGCTGCCGACGAATTGTCGAAGCAACAGTTTGTCGTCGCCTCCAGTGTTGCCGCATAAGGCCCTGAATTGAGCGACATGCTGATGGGGATTCCCCGTTCCTTTATATGCATGGAACTTAGGGATCGTATATCCCGGCGGGTAACTGATTTGGTCATACCAACCCGGATAGGGTCGTCCGGTTCTAACAATTTGCCCAGCCGCTTCATTCACCTGATGAACTCGTATCTGCTGAGATATATAGTCATCCAGGGCAGCTTTGGAAATTGTTTCCTCGTTGGCTGTTGCAAGAGCCGGAGGTGTATTTGAGGTTTCTCCTCTGTCGTCTTCGAGGATTATCGGAGGATCTTCAGCTGGGGGATCCGGCTGTATCATCATCCCGACCATGTCTTGGAACAGAAAAGTCATCCGCTTTATATTGGCCACTTGTTCCGCAGCCTCCTTGTCCTTCTTTTCAAGCATTCTACGAAAGAATTTAGCATCGGTCTCGTGTTCGCGATGTTGTTCTGAAGACGCCTACGGGCTTTCTTTTAGCCTGGTGAGTGCGACCATCGCAGTCAGCATCTTCTAGAGCTTCTGCTGCTACTGTTCCTGGGCTCTTGTGATGGATCGAGTGAGTGGTCGGTGGCCTGTAGAAGCGCGGTTATCTTCCTTCCTAGATGTCATGTACACGGTATGGACCGTTACGCCCCCAGACTTAAGGCGTTTGTGTTCAGCGTTTTTACGGTTCGCCGTGTTTACAGGGGCTTTTTGCGGCTTCCTTTTCTTTTGAGTAATTGACGTTGAGGGCGCCGTTGCAGTGGGCGCCCAGCCAGCTGTCACTTTTTGTGGCTTTGAGTAGCCTTTCTCTTGCTGAACCTTCATCTTTTTCTGTCGGCGGAGATAGTCTTGATCCATTACGGAGTCTTGGATTTGACGCCAGACCTTGTAAATTTCAGAGGACAGCCGTTGAGGGGGCTGCTCCAGATTCTTCTCTAGAGCATTCTCCACAGGTGAGGGAGTTCTCTTCAGAACTGCAGTAGGAGAGTTTTTGTGTACCTTGTTGAGCAGTTCAAAGCTGTTCTCGGTTGGAACAGCAGCATCGATCCCCACCATCGGAGCTGGCGGAGTTATCCCAGAGGGGGAGTTGCCCCAGCCTTCCTTACTCGGCGCCAGTGGCGACATCGAGTATGTCGTGTGGATGGAGTTGTTTCAGCCATAAGGATGACTTCATCGTGCCCCCTCTGGGCAGAAGGAGCATCTTTGAGGACTTCGCCCGGAGCAGAAACCGGCATGGCCATCCTTGTAAAAACTAACTTCTTGGAAGGAGAAGCCTTTCCAATGATTTCGTCCGCTTGAGCCGGGATGGCTATCCGCTTTAGGATGGCAACTTTGGGTATCGCGGGCTTGTAGACGCTCTGGCCCAGTCTGTTGAAAACTGAGGTATTAAAGTTGGGCGACCCGTTGAGAGGGGCCGGGGCAGTGGTAAGTCGATCAAAGACCGACTTCTTTGGAGCTTCTTGCGACGACATCGGGGCATTGAAGCTCATCGGTGGGAGCATGGTCCCGAAGAATAGTCCAGTGGTGGCTTGAGCTACCTGCTCCACTGGCATCTTGAAAAGAGAGGCCGCTTGGGGCCCGTAAGTCATTCCTCTAGCAGGGACGGAGCGAGAGTTGCAGTTGCAGTTAGTGCAGTTTGAAGCCATCGATCTTCTGTTTTCTGCACGGAGCAAGACACCAAATCTAAGTACCTCGAATCCACAGGCAACCACAGCGAACCGCGATTTGTTCACGAACACGACACACGAAGTGTGGAGTGGAAAGAGGAAGAGGTCCCACCGGGCGTGCCAGAATCTGTTCCCCTACGAAAGACGGCCAAGACGTGAAGAGATCTTGCCTGAGATTCGGGGCAGATGCTATTTGGTTTTATCCGTCCACCTCTCCGAAGATACCAAGTTGATTTATGGCACTGTGTATCGGAGGTTTAGACGGATGCGGCCGATGTAGCAGACTTCGTCAGATTCCCCCTCACTTGAGGGGATTTTGATTGTGGGGACACTCTTCCCTGCAGGCGCAAGCCCCTGCAGTTAATTACGCTACCGCATCACGGTAACAACTTTCTCCTTCTCCAGATTTTCACTTCGTGTCGTGTGTGTTTGTTTTGTTTGTGGTTGCCCGTGGATTGTATACGGAGACTAATTTATGTCGTCGCCCGTAGGACGTGGATTAGTCCAAATCCGTATTTTCTTATATTTGGGTTTGGGGTTTTGGTTTGAGGATACGTTAGCCGTATGTGAGGCTAAGATCAACTCAAACGTTTGTTAAGGATACGTTAGTCCAGTTTGAGACTAAGATCAACTTAACGGGGTCGTTTAGATCCGACAAAAGAGCGTTTGTGCTCTATTGTTCCAGTTTAGGGACGTAGTGGTCCATTGCATGTATGGCCATCGGGACCCGTCACCTCTCTGACGACGTTGAAGGATTATAACGACAAATGTCAGAGGAGTTCAGAGATGTACCCTTGAACCAAAATTGGTTGGGTGATCCATAGTCCAATTTGGGACTAAAGTCTGTTTGAAGGTTTAAGGATACGTTAGCCATATTTGAGGCTAAGACCAACTTAACGGGATCGTTTAGATCCGACAAAAGAGCATTTGGGGGCTCTATTGTTCCAGTTTAGGGACATAGTGGTCCATTGCCAGTTTAGGGACATGGGGGACCATTGGTTTAAGGACGCTTAAGTCCATGAGTTTAAGGACGCATTAGTCCGTATTGTTGGTTTAAGGATGCTTAAGTCCATGAGTTTAAGGACCCCACAGTCCATAGCAATGTGTGGTTGTCGGGACCCGTCACCTCTCTGACGACGTTGAAGGATTACAGAGAAAAATGTCAAAGAAGTTCAGAGATGTACCCTTGAACCGGATGTAAATTGATTTGAGAGAGTAGTCGTGCTCAGTTTCAATTTAATTTGAGGACTTATGACCATGATTGGGTTAAGTCCAGTTGAGAAATGTTCAACATTTTATTTGCATTTGGCCTGTTAGGCCTCTACTAGGGCTCTGCCCCTGTTTAACAATGCATAACATTTTTGTTTGGTCTATTAGACCTTTATTTGGGCTCTGCCCCTTTTTATTAAAATAATGCATGGCATTTTTATTAGGCCTGTTAGGCCTTTACAAGGGCTCTGCCCCTGTTAATAAGGCACTGCACTTGTTTTGGTCCATTGGGCCTCTTAATTGGGCTCTGCCCCTTTTGAATAATGCAGAGCATTTGCTCTTCTGACAGTGTGCCACGTGGCCTGTCAGGCGCTTTGCGCCAATTGAGGAGCGCAAGGCGCAAACTCATATGATGGCGACACGTGTCACTCTCTGGTGAGCGCAAGCGCAGTGCGCTGCGACAGTGCGCTGCGTTGTTGAGCAGCTGACACGTGACGCGCTCTGGTGAGTTGCGCCAACCCAAGAGCGTAATGCTCATTTTTTAAAGTGCAAGGCGCAGATTGCTCTAGGGCTGACACGTGGCGCTCTCTGGTGGCTTGCGCTAACCCAAGAGCGCAACAGTGCAAATTTTACAAGTGCATGGCACTGTTTTATATTTTGATCAAATTTAGATCAAAGAAAATAAGTTTTTCTTGTTTTTCAGAGAGGTTTTACCTCAAATATCAAGAACCAGTGGTTCATCAAAAGGTAATGCCTTTATTATTATTATATTTTTTTATTGAAGATCTTTGATCTTGTTCTTAGATCAATGATCTTTCTAGAAGAAACTCCTCTTTTTATTCAAAGGGTTTTACCTTTATTTTTTTGTGAGCTCTTTTCAAAAATTTCTAGAGAAGTTCTGAATATCTCTCTCTGTTTTTTTTTCTTTTAGACTTGGTGTCTAGGGGCCTTTATATAGTGCCAATTGATTTGTTAAATCAGTTAAAGAGATCTTTCTCTGAGTGATTTAGGGATTTTTTCCCACCGTTGAATCTTTGATCCAAGGGCTTCTGTTTTATAGAAGAGAATCTTATTGTTTTAATAAGATCAGAAAGATCTTTCTAGAATTTTAATTCTGTTTTGGTGCTGGCACAGTTGGCGCAAGCGCACCTGCGCTTGACACGTGTCGCGCAGTGCAGAGCGCAGATCACCTGAAGCGTTGCTTCCATTATTTTCATTTAAATAGAGCCTTGCTCTGATTGGGTGCGCTGCCTTGGGCGCTGCGCTGGCGTGTCAGCTTTTGACACGTGGCGCGTTGCGCGCAGCGCAAGGAATCTGAAGCGTTGCTTCAATTATTTTAACTTTAATTTTCACTTTAATTTCAAAACAAAGCTTTGCTCTGATTGGGGGAAACAGAAGCGTTGCTTCGTTTCCCGTCTTGGAATTTGAACAGAGCTTTGTTCTGATTGGGGTAAACACCCTCTAACTAGAAAATAAACATTGACACTAAATTTCCATGAAGTTCATATTTATTCTATAGAGAATATGTAAAATGAATAAATATTTTATATTTATTCATACTAACCTGCAGATGATGCGGAGGGTATGGAAGTGGCAGGAATGGCCCATGCGTCAGATGTGGACGCACCACCTATAATTAGACAATTAAAAATAGATTATATAAGTAATTACAAAAAGAATATGTAGATCAATAATATAACGTTCTAAATCAATATGCATGCACTATAGGATATATAAATATACCCGCAGGTGCGGTGGTGTCACCACCTACAGCTAGACAATAATAAAAATTGCTAAGTAAGAGCAAAAGGAATGTGTGTATTGTAAGTCTATGTTGCCCACCCGGTGCTTGCGGGGAGGCGGAAAACGGAATAAAAATCGGATTTTTACTACTCTAGGCAACATGGACTAGACAAAGACGGGATCTTTACTAAACAAAAACTAACTAAAGCTAACTAGAAATTAGCTACATGGAAGAATGGTTATACCTAGGGCTTTATGTCCTTCTCTCCTTGCTCCTTGTAGTGAACGGAAGTGATCTCCTTGTCGTCTTCTCTCATCGAAGAAGGATCCACCCGAGAGCCTCAACCTTTGGCTTCAACTTCAAACTAGAAGTAACTAAAGTGCTAGAAGTGCTAATCCTAGAACCTTAGATGAGAGTAGAGATTATCAAGAAGAGGTTTTTCTCAAGCTCAAGTGTTTCTCAACACATGAGAGGGGAGAGCTTGAGAGAGAGGAAGAGGAGGAGAGAGAAAGCATATGATAGAATGAGAGAAGAAAATGAACCATTCTCTCATATATGGGTGAATTATGTAAATTGATAATTAGCAAGATAATTGTCATGGCTTAATCAAGACATGACCATTATCATTTCATTTTTAATGCAAATTGCAAGGATCAAAGAGCATCTTTAAATGAAATGATGATGGTCAAAGTGTCAACCTAGGTCAACAAGTCAAGAATGTCAAATGGTCAATAACCCTAACCATGCATAATTATATTAAACTAATATCAATTAATCATAATACACACATAAGCATTAGGGTTAATAAAATGACAATGGTCATTAACCCTAATCAAAGTCCTCTCCCTCTGTCTCAATCAACTGTGCATACGCACCCGTATTCGTGATCCGAGGAACACGAATACAAAGAGAAAAAACCAATCCCAAATCATATACTAGGATCTGGCTTAAACCAAAGCCCGCTAGTATATGCTGTCCGGACAGCAAACGCGCACAAGTGCGCGGATGTGAATGAACCCTGTTGCAAAACCATGCGACCTCTACTCATTTTGCCTAAAGGCGAATAGCTCTCTGTGTGGGACTCTAAAGACTCGACACTACGCTGGCAGTGGGTTTAACCACAGACCGCAAGCGGCACTAGCTGTACGTAACGGTCCCCAGGTAGATGCCGATAAGAAGACTGACGAGGTGAACCCATCTGAACTCCTACTAAACCAGTATGTGACAGTCTCCGTACAGTCCGGTCTGTTCGTCTGATACATCGCATGACGGGCCTAGGGGGCGGTAAACATCAGTCCCCTAATAGAGGTACAAGTCGTGTCGGAGTGTAGCCCAGAACACCCTAAGATAACACTGGAAACCTACCAGTATATCTCGCTTGCCCTGGCCAGGGACTACTCGTGTAATGGCTCTCCTAGACACAGCGCGATGTCAACCCCCAATACCGGGAGAGACGAATCCTGTCTAACCGTCACTGCCTCCAAGTGCTTCGGGACTGCACCCAACTACTACCTGTTTGCACGACTCCTTTGAGCCGTGGTAGGGTAGTAATCAAAGTACAGTGGGAACACACTCGAGGCGAAGTGACAGTGTCAAGTCAGCGGACTAAGCTGTACTCATGTCACCCGGGAACTGATAACTGACGATAGGTATAATACCAACCAACAGTTCCAGACGAGTCCTGTCCAGTGTACTCGTAACCTAACGAGCACCCGCATACTATCTCAAGTACGACGTACTGACGGCTGTGGGACAGACCGTCTCCCACGCTGGGATGAGAAGCGCATACGCTAGTCTACTCCGGAGTATCGATGCTCTGTCTCGATATTCCAACGACTAGGGACCTGTATAGGGATGTGCTTATGGATTACCCAGCCCCCACGAGTGTGAGCGCCATCACAACGCTGGTAATCAAGCAAAGATCCTAAGGGCTCTACTAATATGTATATAAGCGATATGCTAAAAGAAACACATGCACATATTGAAGTAGAGACAAACCAAGTAGCATACTACCATTTCGAGCAAGATTGTATATACAACTGTGAATATCCCAAGCTTCCATCAAGTAATATACAAGCTAGTATGATACAGTAATGGCCTCTAGGGCATATACACTAACAATCTCCCACTTGCACTAAGGCCATGTACTGGCGTATCGAAGACCTATCATCTCGATCAGCCGCTCGAACTGAGTCTGGGTTAGGGCCTTAGTGAGTGGATCTGCAGTGTTGTTCTCCGTATTTGCTCTCTTTATCTCGATCTCCCGGCGATCTACGATCTCCCTGATCAGGTGGTACCGCCTTAATATGTGCCTGGACTTCTGATGGGACCTGGGTTCCTTCGCTAAAGCTATAGCTCCGTTGTTGTCGCAATACAGCGGTATTGGATCAACAATGGTAGGACCCACCTGAAGCTCCGTGAGGAACTTCTTCATCCAGACAGCTTCCTTTGCGGCATCGCAAGCAGCTATGTACTCCGCTTCCATAGTTGAGTCTGCAACGGTCTCTTGCTTAGAACTCTTCCAGCAAACCGCCCCTCCATTGAGGGTAAAGACATAACCCGACATGGACTTGGAGTCATCCTTGTCACTCTGGAAGCTGGAGTCAGCAAAGGCCTCGAGCTGGAGGTCTTTTCCGCCATACACCAAGAACATCTCCTTAATCCTTCTCAGGTACTTGAGAATGTTCTTTACCGCTATCCAGTGTTTCTCCCCTGGGTTTGACTGATACCGGCTTACAACGCTCAATGCGTATGCTACATCTGGTCTGGTACACAACATCACATACATTATAGAGCCTACCGTAGAAGCGTAGGGTATAATAGACATGCGATCCCTTTCCAAATCAGTCTTGGGAGATATCTCTTTGGAGAGCGTGATCCCGTGACAAGCCGGTAAATTACCGCGGTTGGAATCTTCCATACAGACCCTTTTCAGTATGGTGTCGATGTACCTTGACTGTGAAAGTCCCAACATCCTCTTAGATCTATCACGATAGATCTGGATCCCCAGAATGTAGTTGGCATCACCCAGGTCCTTCATGGAGAACCTCTGCGACAAGAATCCTTTGACTGACTGTAGCATAGGAATATCATTTCCTATTAGGAGAATATCATCCACGTACAAGACGAGGAATACCACAGTTCTCCCTACAATCTTACTGTAAATGCATGGTTCATCTGGGTTTTTGATAAAGTCGAATTCTTTGACAGTATCATCAAAGCAGATGTTCCAACTCCGCGATGCCTGCTTGAGTCCATAGATGGACTTTAGCAACTTGCACACTTTACCGCTGCTCCAACTCTGAATGAATCCTTCTGGCTGATCCATATAGACGCACTCTTCTAAATTACCATTTAGGAAAGCCGTCTTTACGTCCATCTGCCAGATTTCATAATCGTGGAAGGCAGCAATGGCAAGAAGGATCCGAATGGATTTCAGCATAGCCACTGGAGAAAAGGTCTCGTCATAGTCCAAACCAGGTCTTTGACGAAAACCCTTTGCAACAAGTCTAGCTTTATAGGTCTCAACCTGCCCATCTACACCAATCTTCTTTCTGAAGATCCATTTGCAGCCTACGGGTTTTACCCCTTCTGGAGCAAAGTCCAAAGTCCAAACTTTGTTGGTGTACATGGACTCCATCTCGGCCCGCATTGCATCCAGCCATTTTACCGAGTCGCCGCTCTGAATGGCTTGTTGGAAGCTTGTTGGCTCACCATAATCCATGGTGCAATCCTCTCTATCCCCGTCTATGAGAAAACCGTAGTATCTCTCAGGCGGATGAGACTGCCTACTACTTCTACGGAGTGGCGCAGGGATGTCCGGTTCTCTTGAAACTTCTGGTTCTTCCAAGCTTTCAGTAACAGCTTGTGGTTCTGGAATTTCTTCCAGTTCTATTGCGCTCCTACTTATCTGATTTTCTAAAAATTCTGTTTCCAAGAAGTGGGCATGCTGAGAAACAAAAACCTTTTGTTCCTCTGCGGAATAGAAAAGATACCCCCTGGAGTTCTTTGGGTATCCCACAAACTTACACAGTACTGAGCGTGTCTCGAGCTTGTCCGCATGCTGCTTTTTTACAAAAGCTGGACATCCCCATGTCTTAAGGTACTTGAGACAGGGTTTCTTCCCACTCTACATCTGATATGGGGTGGTAGGCACAGTCTTGGTTGGAGCCTTGTTCAAGAGATATGCAGCTGTTTCTAGCGCATAACCCCAGAAGGATCGCGGTAACTCAGCCTTACTCATCATGGAACGAACCATATCCAATAAGGTTCAATTCCGCCTTTCCGATACACCGTTGTGTTGTGGTGTGTATGGAGGAGTAAGCTGAGAGAGAATTCCATTCTCTTTTAAGTAGCCCAGAAACTCGGCACTCAAGTATTCACCACCTCGATCAGATCTCAGTGTCTTGATACTTTTACCTGTTTGTTTTTCAACTTCATTCTTGTATTCTTGAAATTTCTCAAAGGCCTCGGATTTGTGCTTCATTAAAAAGACATGCCCATACCTAGAGAAATCATCTGTGAAAGTAATGAAGTATGAATAACCACTTCGCGCATGTGTAGACATTGGACCATACACATCACTGTGTATGAGTCCCAAGAGCTCGCTTGCTCTTCCTCCGTGTCCAGTGAACGGAGTCTTTGTCATCTTTCCCATGAGACAAGATTCACAAGTGGCATAAGACTGATACTCGAACGGATTCAAGTATCCCTCTCTATGTAACTTTGTTAACCGTGTCTCATTAATGTGACCAAGTCTACAATGCCATAAGAAAGCCTGATTTGTTTCCGGAGACTTTCTTTTAAGTGTGTTCTGGACACTGAAAATCTGAGCTTGATTCAATACGTATATTCCGTTTTGTAATGTACCTGACCCAATCAGAACTTGATTTAGGTGGATATTAACTACATTGCTTACAAAAGTAAAATCATATCCTTCCTTAGAAATTAAGGATACAGATATGATATTACAAGTCGCACCTGGTACATAAAAACAGTTACGCAGAATCAATATCTGCCCAGTTGTCAGTCCTAGATGATATTCCCCTACGGATTCAGCATACATGCTCATTCCGTTAGCAACCCTGAGAGACATATCACCTTTCCTGATAACCCTACGGTTTCTCAGAGCCTGTAACGAATTACAGATATGAGATCCTGATCCGATATCCAATACCCAGGAAGTAGGGTTAACTGACATACAGTTCTCTATTACAAACACACCCGAAGCTGAAGCCACAACATGCTTCGAATTCTGGCTACTGTCTTTGCAAGCCCTGCAATCCTTCTGCCCATGTTCATTCCCGTAACAATAGGAACATCCCTCTTTTACTGCATCCATTCCCGAAAGTTCTTCCTTTCCTTTTCTTTCTACTTCCCTGGTTTCCTTCAGGGTAGTAGGTAGAGACTGTTGAACTAAGTCAGCATCTGACCTGTTCTTCAACGTGGTCTTCAGGTCCGAGAGCTCAAAAGTGCTGGTCTCTGTAAGGACGTTGCCCCCTACAGATGACCCGATAGCCAAGCTCGCTGGAAGCAATTCGTTCGAGGTCTCATATCTTGCGATACGAGATTGCTCTCCATATAAACTTTGTTATGGAGGAAGATAGAAGCTGAGTCCATCTTCTCGTGCTGCCTTTGGTATATACCATCAACTAAGGCTAACACGAGGCACTTGGATTTCGCACAGTCTTCTTTCGATGTCCTGCGGATATCAATATCCGTGACAGGGGAAACTGGACCTGAGACGGCTGGGGTTGGATCAGTCAAGAGGTGTCCCAGCTTGTCATGGCCAATGGACATCTGGACAGACATTTGCCAATCATAACAGTCAGATTCAGTCATTTTATTATCTAGATGTAACCTAGGTGCGGTCATTGGGTCGCTGCAATTAAGAGAGAGAGAAGAAAACACTTAGCACGATGCTCTTGCAAGTTTAGATTGGTTTTTAATTTATCTAAACAGGATGGCTCCCACTGTCTCTCGAATCCCTCCCCAAACCATAAAGGAAGAATTAGTCAGGATCAATCTCACATTACAATACTTGCTTAACCGTTCAGCCAGGCCAGTGTCGGTACTTCGAGGGCGGTTTTCCAACACTTTCGCGAAGTTCCTTAATTAAGTGACCTCTTTTCCCTGTGGGCGTAGCCCCGCTAACACCTTTCTAGACACCTACTAGGTTTATAGTATTGATCGTTAAGTGAGAGATTTCCCGAGGAGTAGCATATACTCACAGTAGGATCGGGATCCAGATATCATTGCGTGATAAAACCGAAGGAATCCTACCAGAATTATCACACTCCAAATGGTATGCAGCGCTAGCAAGTTTCAGTAGTTATGAAACTCCCGATGTAGATTTTTGCCCCATGCTCTTATGACCTTGACGAAGGTCAACAAATCATAAGTCACATGTCAAGTTCTACCCGTCATTATCCAGGTTAATTTGAACCCACCCGTACATACCCTTGACGAAGGTCAACAAGGTAGTACGACTGTCCCAAACCAACGCATCTATCTATGCTACATATGAACACCCAACAGCTACCAATCACTATGCCTTGACGAAGGTCAACAAACATAGCTTGAATACTATTGAATATCCATACGAAATGACGGAGGGCTACGGATGGTTTTGGCGAAACCGTGAACGTAGTGAACTTGATATAATCGATGGAACGAGATAGCTTTTAAAAAGAGTGGTTCAAGCTCCGCGTTTAAAAGTTTAGTTTTGAAAAGAACCGAGTGGTTTTCAAAGTGTTCCAATCGACTTTTACTTGGTTTATTTTCTTGCATTAGTTCTTTTAATGCGTCCCATCATTTAATCCTAACATTGCAGAAAACAACCAAAATATGACGTACGCTTATGCCATTCGCATTCGCCACGGGGCCCCGTCATCACCCGTTAGGTTACTTAACTAACGACAGAGCGGGGGCTGGGCTAGCGCTGCTGTAAAACATAAGCAACGCCTAAATAGTTATAGTATATAGATATATATAGCAATGATAGACATTACAGATCACAGATGAATACATTGGATATACTAGGAATCCACAATCCGTTCGATCCTGCAACGAAAAGCGGATTACACGGTCGCGATGAATAGCCAATACCCCACCCAAGACCCCTACGGGTGCGGCAAACTACCCGCCAAGTACCCGAAGCGAAACAACCTCCCTCAACACCGTGAGTAGGCCACTCAGCACTTCGAGATACCCGGTAGTTTGTGCACCCCTCCATGGGTCTATCCTAGGAGCAAAAACAGTAAAAAGAATTATACAATGACGGCTACAACCCCGACCCGGTTGTGTGGCCATACAAATAATATTACATCAATTTACATATTACGTGAATGAAAGAAAAAGAAACACTCATCTCACATCCATCCCGGCTATTCACCCGCGATAATCCAACGCATTCATATACACATACCATCAACAAACACAGATCACAGATATGTATAACCCCCACTAATCGACGTATAGCGATTAGCAGACGTTCAATACATATGAACATCACAGATATAACCCTTTAGTCAAAGTGTAGTGAAGTTCGATCAAAAATACGGATTTATAGGCCCCCAAAAACAAATTTCTTTTCTGGAAAACCTGGGCACAAATAAACCATCTTAAAAATCCCAAAACCATGTCAGAAGAACACTGCACCAAACACGATCCAGAGAAGAGTCAAAACGGCGGCGGTTCCGCGGCAATAGGCATGCTTTTGCCGCGGAACCGCCGCTCTTTGAACTGTTCACTTGGTCGTTTTTGGTGTACTTCTTCACAAAACCCTGAGCCGATTTTTGAAGTATGATTTTTTATTTTTAGAGCAAAAAAAATTTCAACAGAAAGTTAGGGTTTTCATGTTTTGGTTTTGCGATTTTTCCGATCAAACTTCCATACACTTTACTATCTAGCTAGTTTATGTTTAGTTAGGCTCTGATACCACTGTAAGTCAACGTTTCCCACCTCGGTGCTTGCGGGGAGGCAGAAAACGGAATAAAAATCGGATTTTTACTACTCTAGGCAACATGGACTAGACAAAGACGGGATCTTTACTAAACAAAAACTAACTAAAGCTAACTAGAAATTAGCTACATGGAAGAATGGTTATACCTAGGGCTTTATCTCCTTCTCTCCTTGCTCCTTGTAGTGAACGGAAGTGATCTCCTTGTCGTCTTCTCTCGTCGAAGAAGGATCCACCCGAGAGCCTCAACCTTTGGCTTCAACTTCAAGCTAGAAGTAACTAAAGTGCTAGAAGTGCTAATCCTAGAACCTTAGATGAGAGTAGAGATTATCAAGAAGAGGTTTTTCTCAAGCTCAAGTGTTTCTCAACACATGAGAGGGTAGAGCTTGAGAGAGAGGAAGAGGAGGAGAGAGAAAGCATATGATAGAATGAGAGAAGAAAATGAACCATTCTCTCATATATGGGTGAATTATGTAAATTGATAATTAGCAAGATAATTGTCATGGCTTAATCAAGACATGACCATTATCATATCATTTTTAATGCAAATTGCAAGGATCAAAGAGCATCTTTTATATGAAATGATGATGGTCAAAGTGTCAACCTAGGTCAACAAGTCAAGAATGTTAAATGGTCAATAACCCTAACCATGCACAATTATATTAAACTAATATCAATTAATCATAATACACACATAAGCATTAGGGTTAATAAAATGACAATGGTCATTAACCCTAATCAAAGTCCTCTCCCTCTGTCTCAATCAACTGTGCATACGCACCCGTATTCGTGATCCGAGGAACACGAATACAAAGAGAAAAAACCAATCCCAAATCATATACTAGAATCTGGCTTAAACCAAAGCCTGCTAGTATAAGCTGTCCGGACAGCAAAAGCGCACAAGTGCGCGGATGTGAACGAACCCTGTTGCAAAACCATGCGACCTCTACTCATTTTGCCTAAAGGCGAATAGCTCTCTATGTGGGACTCTAAAGACTCGACACTATGCTGGCAGTGTAGGGTTCCTAGGCACACAGTAGAGGTCTCACAAGGTATCAACCATGCCAATTTCAAAAATTACGGTGCCGAGAAACCCTAGACTACGGATCGTTGGCTAGAAGTTTAGGCGATAAAGAAACTAGTTAACAACTTAACTAAATGGTAAACGGAAATACAACCTTTGTAGATCCAGTTCTCCACCTCTATGGCTCCGCGATGAAGTCTCCTCGCTGTATAAATCGGATCATGGGCTCTAGCGTCGGCTTCATCGGAGAAAAAGCGGGCTAGGTCATCGACGACGATGCCGAAGATGATCTACGTCGAGGCATCACTAGATCAAGCTCCAACTTCACCAAGTCAAAAAAACTTGTGAAGGAAACACCCTATACTACTTGGCAAGAGGTAGAGGATGAAGAAATAGGAGGTGGGTTCACTTTAGAATTGGATTTCTCACTTATATGCTCAACTTGCCATTGATGAAGACAAGCTTTTTCTTGAAGTGAAGAAGAAGAAGAAGAACCAAGCATATGATGAATATTATGATAAGTATTATGAAAAGAATAATAAAATCATTCTTATCATAATATTAACCATAGTTATGTGTAGAGAATTGACTAAGGTTAAATGAATGGTTAGGGTTAATGAGATGAAGACAAAAGGGTTACTTTGGTCAAAGCTTCATGAAGCTTCAACAAGCTTCATGAATGAAAGAAACCCTTTTGTTTTTCTTTTCTCTTTTCTTTTAATCCAAATAAAAAGATAAATGAATTAATAAATATAAACCCTAACCATTTACTTAACCAAGGTTTAATTCTTTACACAAACCCTAGCTTTCATGTATCATCAAACATGATACAATCAAATGCACAAAAATATATCACATATACAATGTCCACATCAAGTGAGAAAATCCATTTAAAGTGAACCAATACTAGTTAATGCAAAGTAATATATCAAATATATAATTATACATTAAATCAACACTTGATTTAACGATCCGGTCATATCGCATATCACCGACTAGTATCCAATGTATCAGCTTATCGAATCAATCATTGAATCGATAACTAGGTTATATCGCATACAACCAATCGATACATTCATCGCGAGAATGGAATACGGTATCACATACACGCATTATTCTCGGTCCCGCACATATCTCATATGCGCTCCTATTTCGTTTTGCTTGAGCCAGGAAACTTCTGTGTAGGACTCTAAAGACTCGTCAATACGCCGGCAGCAGGTGATGATCATATCAAACACCCACAAGCCGCAAGCGGTCAGCTAAACATAACGGCCACCCGGGTATTGAGTGATCAGAAGATCGACGAGCAAGCCCGCTCACACTCCAGTGAATCCAACCAGTAACACTACCGTACAGTCCGGTCTCGTCGTCTGATATGTCGCATATCTCGCCTAGGGGTGGTAAACGTCAGACCCCAATAGCTCGATAAGTCGTGTCGATACGAGGTCTATAACAGTTCGAGAAACTACTGGTAACACTTACCAGTAAATCTCAGCAACCCTGGCCAGGGATTTCCGGTTATAGCCAATCGAACACAGCGCAACATCAACTCCCTATACCGGGAGAGACGAATCCCCTTCTATCGCTCATTGCCTCCATGTGACTCGGGACTGTACCCAAAAACCACCGTTTTGCACGCCCTCTTGGACGTAGTAAGGTGGAAATCAAAGCACAGTGGGAACCACACAAGACTCTATGACGATCTCGGGTCAACAGACTACTCTGTACCAGTGTCACCAGAGAACTGCCATCTGACGTAAGGTATAATACCATCTGGGAGTTCTCGGCGAGTCCATCCAGTGTACCCAGTCTCCACCGAGCACCTGTATATCATCTCTGATGTCAAACACTAATGGATATGGGATCATCCATCGCCCATCTGTATGGGTCGAGAAGGTATATGCTAGTCTACTCTGGTATAACGATGCCCCGTCTCGATATACCCACGACTAGGGACCTTGAAGGATGTACTTATGGACTACCATGTCCCTACTAGTATGATCTACATCATAGTCCAGGTAGTCAAGTACACATCCTAAGGGCTTTACCAACATGTAACAGAGAGACAATCAGTATACACGTTAAGGTAAAGTGTAACCAGATAGCATACTATCATGTCTAGCAAGAAAGTCCTCCCTATATATGTCCCAGCATCCACTACAATATACATCCTATGTACAGTAATGGCCTCTAGGACATACATATAACTAACAATCTCCCACTTGCACTAGGGCCATCTGTAGCAGTGGTTGCAGTATCTCATACTCAACCATCCCATAAATGTCTCTCTCTGGGAATAGGCCTTCGTGAGTGGATCCGCCGTGTTGTCTTCTGAGTCTGCTCTCCTAACCTCGATCATCCTGGAGATCAACTATCTCCATGATCGGGTGATGCTGCCTCAGAATATGTTTGGATCACTGATGGGACAGACATTCCTTGGCATAAGCCACAACTCCATTGTCTCACAATGGTAGGAACGTAGTTCATCTCATGAACCAATATACACCCAAACAGCCTCTTTTGTAGC
This sequence comes from Agapanthus africanus, assembly GCA_030015575.1. Classification (NCBI taxonomy): domain Eukaryota; kingdom Viridiplantae; phylum Streptophyta; class Magnoliopsida; order Asparagales; family Amaryllidaceae; genus Agapanthus; species Agapanthus africanus. The sequence continues at coordinate 108,243,482 of CM057348.1, forward strand.
ATCTTAAGTAGCGATGTATCCTGCCTTTATCGTCTAGTATGTCACGGTATCTTTCTTGGAACTCTTCCAACATACCGTCCCTTTACTGAGGGTAAAGACAAGGCCTGTGACTGACATTCAGTCGTCTTTATCACCCTGGAACACTTCCAGTGATTCTCCCCTGGATCAACTGATACCATCTCACTACAACTAGTGAGTATCCTAATATCCAATTAGATCTATCTCATAGATCCAAAATTCAGGATTTAGTAGGTATCACTTTTATCCTATATGGAGAATCCTCGTGATAAGCGGAGATTGACCGAGCGTAGCATAGGAAATTCCTTCCCTATCAAGAGTATGTCATCCACGTACTCTACGAGGATCACCACCATACTCCCTACTACCTTTTTGTATATACAAGGTTCATCTACCATTTTGATGATTTCAGTCTCCTTGACTTACTCATCAAAACAGATGTTCCAACTCCGCGATGCCTGCTTTATCACATAAAACATCTTGCATACGTTTCCGCTGCTCCCACTGTCTACGAAGCCCTCTGGCTGTGTACTTATAGACGCTCTCTTCCAAAACATCATTTAGAAAAGCAGTCATGACACCCAACCACCAGATATCATAGTCATGGTATGTAGCCGTGGTAAGTAGGATCTGGATGGACTTAAGCATAGATCTTTAGAAAAAGTTTCATCATGATCCACACCTGGTCAATGATGCAAAGCTTTACTAAGTCTAGCTTTGAAAGTATCAACTTTTCCATGTACACCAAGTAATCTTCTCAAGATATACTTGCTCCTGATGGGGATTTAACCCTTCAGATATAGCAACCAAAGTCCATACTTTGTTGGTGTATTAGGATTCCATCTGAGATCGCTAAGCATCCAGCCATTCTTATAGAGTCCCACTCCTGATGGCCAGCTCGAAACTAGTTGGGTCATCATCTCATGATGCAATCCTCGCTCCCACTGTCATCGAGAAACTAAAGTATCTCTCAGGCGGATGAAGAACCCTACTAGATCGGCGGAGAGGCTGAGGTTCGTTGGAATCTACTGAAACCTTTGGTTCTACCAAATCATCTGCTGTAATTTGTATAGCTGGAACCTTTCCAGTTGTACATAACAGACCTTGCCTCGAGCTTGTCCGGATTTTGCTTTTAGACATAGGCCGGACAACCCCAAATCTTAACCAATTTAAGATATGGGCTCTTCCCTTTCCATATCATATATGAAATAGTAGGCAACTGATTTGATTTGAACCCTATTCAATAGGTATGCAGCTTCATAAGTGCATAACCCCCAAAAGGAAATAGGAAACTCAGTAGTACTCATCATAGAGAACACCATATCATATAGGGTGCTATTGCTCCGCCCCGATATACCATCGTGCTATGGTGTATATGGAGTAATGCTGAGAGAGAATCTCATTCTCCTTTAGTATAGTCCAGGATTTCCGTGCTCAAGTATTCTCCTCCCTGATCTCATCAAAGGACATAATACTTATACCCGTATTGGTTCTCTACTTCTAACTTATATTCCGTGAATATCTCAAAAGGCTCGGACTTGTGTTTCAACAGGAACATATGTCTGAATCTCGAGAGATTATCAGAGAATGTAATGAAGTACAAAGAACCGGTCCTGGCATCTGTAGACTGGGGACCTTACATACATCAACATGTATCATCCCAAGAGTTTACTAACTCTTTCTCTGTTTCCTATAAACAGAGATGTGGTCATCTTATCTTTGTGACATGACTGGCAAGTTTCACAAGATGGAAATTCAAACTGATTTAAATATGCATCTACATGTAACTTCAGCTAGTCGGGTCGCATTGATATGACCTAGTCTACAATGCTTCAAGAAGGATTCGTTCATTTCTGAACTCTTCTTCTTGTGTGTGTTCTATATACTAGGAACTGTAGTTTGATTTAGAACGTCAATGCTTTTAGATAACGTGCCTGAACCGATCAGCTTTTGATCTAGGAAATGTTCAAAACATTATCCAACAATACAAAATTTTATCATTTCTTTACTGATAAAGAGACTGATATGATTTTGTATATCAGGTTCGGTATCTAATAACATTCGTTCAGAATCAATGTATTCTGGTAATACAGGATGACAGTGACCAACAGACTTGGCTGCAAGTTTTGCCCCGTTTTCTGTCTCATGAAACTTATCACCCGTTCTCAGTTTTTCTACCTTTTTGTAGCCCTATGTAACAGATTACATATCTGGGATCCTGATCCGGTATCATATACCCAGGATGCATAGGATACTGAGAAACAGTTCTTTGTAATGAACACACCCAAAGATGATGCATCAACATGCACTGTCTTCGTTTGGGCGGCACGAGAATTCTGGTAATCCCCAATTTCCTGCTCAGTCTTATAACAATTATAAGTTGGAGCGGGACCAACGTTCCCCAGCTCAGTATAACAAGCCGGTTCGGTCAATATTCCGTATTATTATCTTGATTAAGGCGTGATATGGTCGCTACCTGGAGAGAGAGAGAGAAGAAAACACTCAGCGTGCGCTCTTGCAAGATCAGATTGGTTATTATTTTATCTAATCAGGATGGCTCCCACTGCTTTTTATCAAATCTTCCTTCAAACCCTAAAAGGAAAGACTAGCCGGGATTAATTACACACTACAAGTTCGCCAATCTTTCAGCCAGGCCAGTGTCGGTACTTTGAGGGAGGTCCCCCGTGCTTTCGCACGAACCTAATTACTGTAAACCTCATTTTCCCAGAGGCGTAACCCCGTTGACACCTTTCTAGACACCTACTTGATCGGCTAATTGTAAAGCGTAAAACTCTCCCAGGAGTAACTCTTACTCGCAGCGGGTATCAGGATCCAACTATCTCATAGAAGGTATGCAATCTCATTGCAAATTTCAACACTTGAAATTCCCGATGATTTTGCCCCTAGCACCCTATGACCTTGACGGAGGCCAACAAACCATAGGCTACTAGTCAAGTTCAACCCGTCATTTCTTGATTGAATCAAACCCACCCGCACGACCCTTGACGGAGGCCAACAAGGTCGCACGACTACCCTAACTCAATCTGCATCATATGCATAAGCAGATAAATACTAGTTAGCTACCGCACACTACGCCTTGACGGAGGTCAACAAACGTAGCACGAGTACTAAGTAGGACTTATCTGAAATGACGGAGGGCTACGACAGGTTTTTCTGAAAACCTATTGCGTAATGAATTTGATATCGTCGTAGGATCGAATGAATTTTGAAATGGAGTGTTTTTTAGGCTTTTCTAGTTTTGCTAAAGGAGTCACTCCCGGTGAAGGGATCGTCGGTCCTTTCCTCGTCGAATGAGGTGCGGGATATATCATATACATCTCTGTGCAAAGCAAAAACTCTTAAAAGTAATCAAAAGACAAACCGAGTGTGTAGCATCTGCCAGTTATTGCTAAAGGAGTCACTCCCGGTGAAGGGATCTCGGTCCTTTCCTCATCGAATAAGGTGCAGGATATATCATATATACCGCTGTGCAAAGCAAGAACTGTAGCTACCTGTTTTATTTTGAAATTCGATTCCACAACATCTTAGGTTTCTTTTTCTTTCATTAATCTTATTAATGAAGTCCCATCATTTAAGTACCTAAACATCACAGATAAATACGACGTACACTTATGCCATCCGCATTCGCCTCGATGTCCCCTCATGCACCGTTAGGTTAGGTAACTAACGACAGAGCAGGGCAGGGCTGGCACGGGTGAAAAACATAATTAACGCCTATATAATATATCATATATACTATATACAGTATCTATCACAGAACATCACATGATCACATCACAGATATCGCAGCAGAAGAATCATATGAAATATTGGATATACTAGGACGTCCGTGTTTTCAATACGAGCCAGTATAAAACACGGATTCCACGGTCGTGACGAATAGCTAAACCCACACCCCTAGACCCCTATGAGAGCGGCAAGCAACCCTACCAATTCTAGGGTTAGGAGACCCGGACTCGACTCCTCGAGATGGTCTCCCACTGGACCCTAGAACCCGGTTACTTGTGCCCTCCTCCTTGGGTCTATCCTAATGCGGAAAAGTAAATAATATACAAACGGTGACATCTTCCGCAACCTGGAAGTGCCCCAATAAAAGAATATTACATACAAGTTTTTACATGAATAAAAATGAAAAAACACTCATCTCACATAAAAACCCCCGGCTATTCAAACACGACGATCCAATATAACATATCCAGCAACACATAACATCACATGTCATCAACGTAAGTAAACATGCGTATCCCAATTGTCGTTGACATATAGCAACAAAACCGGCGATATCACATATTACACTTACGGTCACAGAAAAGAAAGTGTAAAACTACAACAGTTGGAATCCGCAACCTCTTTAGACATCGCATGCCTAATCGAATGAAATACTTAGACATCGCATGCCTAACAATCATAAACCCCGCATTTTAGTCTCATTATCGAAAACTCTTTTCAATATCAAGTCGGGCAATTCAACAAGATTCCCGAAAAACTGATCGAATGCTCGTCGCAAACTTCAGTAGGCGGCCGCACCCCCGTTGCCGTCGACGAAGTGCACCAAGGCGGAACACCGCTACCGCGAGCACCCGAACGGATGCTTTCGGCGACGGGGTTCTCCTACAGTCACTCGGTCGAGGCTATGGGGCGAGGCTGTCTATTAAGTTTATCCGGCGAGTATCCGCGTACGCTACGTGATTACGACGGACTTTTGATCGCATCAAAATTCCGTGGCAACCGATCAAGTGAGACTAAACTGCTATGTTTATAACATTCATTCAGTTATCTCATAACAACTTGTGAATTCCAATTATTGTATCCCATTCCAGATAAATGGAAAATGTTAAACTTTCCGATCGAACAATCAAACACCCAAGTTTTCCCGAAACTGCTCAACGCATGAAATAAGTTTAACAGCATTCAGTTCGTGCCTCAGTACTAACGGTCCAGCCGTAGAAGGGTCAAGCCAACGCCTCACATGTGGCACGCCGTACTGCCCTAAACCCGAAGGTTCAAAGAGCAGTTCAAGACGGTCACATAATCGAGTTAAGGTTTGTTGTCTTCTAGAGGGTCCATCGAGTTACTTGCATTACTTAGAACATCGTTAAACCACGGAAAAATCCAACACTTGGAAATTTCCCGACAGGGGAAAAATTGGGTATTTATATCCGGTCGAACTTTTTAACATATTCAAAAATTATCCGGAATAACATATAGACGAAGTTTAATAATCCGATCGAATCTACGATTCCCAATGCAACCCCAGAAATTTCAACTCTTGAATAAATATTAAAAATTCCCAGGAAAACCAGCACTGCAAATTAGGAGTTACTGTGCAAAAATCAATGCATGAAGAGACAAAAGGACCGCGGAACCGCCGCATTAGCATGCTAATGCCGCGGTTCCGCCGCGCTTTAGTGGACTTAGGAGTACAGGCTTCACAGTAATTCTTATAATCTCCTGCTGATTTTTCTGCATATTTTTAATACTCAAAAATCCACGATTTCAGAAAATGTACAGAGAGCAAATTTGGGTTAGGGTTTCGGTTCGATCGGACTTCTAACTCCGTCTACGCATCGCCTAAGGCTCTAGCTAGGCTCTGATACCACTGTAGGGTTCCTAGGCACACACTAGAGGTCTCACAAGGCATCAACCATGCCAATTTCAAAAATTACGGTGCCGAGAAACCCTAGACTACGGATCGTTGGCTAGAAGTTTAGGCGATAAAGAAACTAGTTAACAACTTAACTAAATGGTAAACGGAAATACAACCTTTGTAGATCCAGTTCTCCACCTCTATGGCTCCGCGATGAAGTCTCCTCGCTGTACAAATCGGATCATGGGCTCTAGCGTCGGCTTCATCGGAGAAAAAGCGGGCTAGGTCATCGACGACGATGCCGAAGATGATCTACGTCGAGGCATCACTAGATCAAGCTCCAACTTCACCAAGTCAAGAAAACTTGTGAAGGAAACACCCTATACTACTTGGCAAGAGGTAGAAGATGAAGAAATAGGAGGTGGGTTCACTTTAGAATTGGATTTCTCACTTATATGCTCAACTTGCCATTGATGAAGACAAGCTTTTTCTTGAAGTGAAGAAGAAGAAGAAGAAGCAAGCATATGATGAATATTATGATAAGTATTATGAAAAGAATAATAAAATCATTCTTATCATAATATTAACCATAGTTATGTGTAGAGAATTGACTAAGGTTAAATGAATGGTTAGGGTTAATGAGATGAAGACAAAAGGGTTACTTTGGTCAAAGCTTCAACAAGCTTCATGAAAGAAAGAAACCCTTTTGTTTTTCTTTTCTCTTTTCTTTTAATCCAAATAAAAAGATAAATGAATTAATAAATATAAACCCTAACCATTTACTTAACCAAGGTTTAATTCTTTACACAAACCCTGGCTTTCATGTATCATCAAACATGATACAATCAAATGCACAAAAATATATCACATATACAATGTGCACATCAAGTGAGAAAATCCATTTAAAGTGAACCAATACTAGTTAATGCAAAGTAATATATCAAATATATAATTATACATAAAATCATTAAATCAACAATTGATTTAACGATCCGGTCATATCGCATATCACCGACTAGTATCCAATGTATCGGCTTATCGAATCAATCATTGAATCGATAACTAGGTTATATCGCATACAACCAATCGATACATTCATCGTGAGAATGGAATACGGTATCACATACACGCACTATTCTCGGTCCCGCACATATCTCATATGCGCTCCTATTTCGTTTTGCTTGAGCCAGGAAACCTCTGTGTAGGACTCTAAAGACTCGTCAATACGCCGGCAGCAGGTGATGATCATATCAAACACCCACAAGCCGCAAGCGGTCAGCTAAACATAACGGCCACCCGGGTATTGAGCGATCAGAAGATCGACGAGCAAGCCCGCTCACACTCCAGTGAATCCAACCAGTAACACTACCGTACAGTCCGGTCTCGTCGTCTGATATGTCGCATATCTCGCCTAGGGGTGGTAAACGTCAGACCCCAATAGCTCGATAAGTCGTGTCGATACGAGGTCTATAACAGTTCGAGAAACTACTGGTAACACTTACCAGTAAATCTCAGCAACCCTGGCCAGGGATTTCCGGTTATAGCCAATCGAACACAGCGCAACATCAACTCCCTATACCGGGAGAGACGAATCCCCTCCTATCGCTCATTGCCTCCATGTGACTCAGGACTGTACCCAAAAACCACCGTTTTGCACGCCCTCTTGGACGTAGTAAGGTGGAAATCAAAGCACAGTGGGAACCACACAAGTCTCTATGACGATCTCGGGTCAACAGACTACTCTGTACCAGTGTCACCAGAGAACTGCCATCTGACGTAAGGTATAATACCATCTGGGAGTTCTCGGCGAGTCCATCCAGTATACCCAGTCTCCACCGAGCACCCGTATATCATCTCTGATGTCAAACACCAATGGATATGGGATCATCCATCGCCCATCTGTATGGGTCGAGAAGGTATACGCTAGTCTACTCTGGTATATCGATGCCCCGTCTCGATATACCCACGACTAGGGACCTTGAAGGATGTACCTATGGACTACCATGTCCCCACTAGTATGATCTACATCATAGTCCAGGTAGTCAAGTACACATCCTAAGGGCTTTACCAACATGTAACAGAGAGACAATCAGTATACACGTTAAGGTAAAGTGTAACCAGATAGCATAATATCATGTCGAGTAAGAAAGTCCTCCCTATATATGTCCCAGCATCCACTATAATATACATCCTATATACAGTAATGGCCTCTAGGGCATACATATAACTAACAGGCAATTGGTTTAACTACAGACCGCAAGCGGCACTAGCTGTACGTAACGGTCCCCAGGTAGATGCCGATAAGAAGACTGACGAGGTGAACCCATCTGAACTCCTACTGTGCCTGTATGTGACAGTCTCCGTACAGTCCGGTCTGTTCGTCTGATACATCGCATGGCGGGCCTAAGGGGCGGTAAACGTCAGTCCCCTAATAGCGGTACAAGTCGTGTCGGAGTGTAGCCCAGAACACCCTAAGATAACACTGGAAACCTACCAGTATATCTCGCTTGCCCGGGCCAGGGACTACTCGTGTAATGGCTCTCCTAGACACAGCGCGATGTCAACCCCCAATACCGGGAGAGACGAATCCTGTCTAACCGACACTGCCTCCAAGTGCTTCGGGACTGCACCCAACTACTACCTGTTTGCACGACTCCTTTGAGCCATGGTAGGGTAGTAATCAAAGTACAGTGGGAACACACTCGAGGCGAAGTGACAGTATCAAGTCAGCGGACTAAGCTGTACTCATGTCACCTTGGAACAGATAACTGACGATAGGTATAATACCAACCAACAATTCCCGATGAGTCCTGTCCAGTGTACTCGTAACCTAACGAGCACCCGCATACTATCTCAAATACGACGTACTGACGGCTGTGGGACAGACCGTCTCCCACGCTGGGATGAGAAGCGCATACGCTAGTCTACTCCGGAGTATCGATGCCCTGTCTCGATAGTCCAACGACTAGGGACCTGTATAAGGATGTGCTTATGGATTACCCAGCCCCCACGAGTGTGAGCGCCATCACAACGCTGGTAATCAAGCAAAGATCCTAAGGGCTCTACTAATATGTATATAAGCGATATGCTAAAAGAAACACATGCACATATTGAAGTAGAGACAAACCAAGTAGCATACTACCATTTCGAGCAAGATTGTATATACAACTGTGAATATCCCAAGCTTCCATCAAGTAATATACAAGCTAGTATGATACAGTAATGGCCTCTAGGGCATATACACTAACATGTATATTTATGATATAGCATTCTAAATCAATATACATGCACTATATGATATATAAACATACTTGGAGGAGCGGGAGTGGCCTCTATCCCAGATGTGGACGCTTCACCAACAACTAGACAATCAAACATTGACAATATAAGTAATTTTGACATAAACAGGCATGAATATCTGTAATACTACATTCAAAATGGATATGCGTGCAGTATACCTGGAGGTGTGGCAAAATCCACACGGAAGGAGGCATCCGAAGGGGTCTCCGATCTGGGTGCAAGACCGGCCCTCTGAAGCTCCCTACGGAGCTCTCCGGGCGACAGAACCGCTCTGCCTCTGCCTCTGCCTCTGCCGCGGCTGGAGCTCCAGCTGCCCCTCGCTGATCCCGACATCGTCATCAAATCTAGATAAACGGTTCGTGGACGCATTAGACAATCATTAAAAGTATTGACTATATATGTATAGATCGTAAAATATGAAGTAATAATATAACATTACTGATAACCTTTTTCGTTTCGTGGGCGCATTATACATATCTACTTTGATTTCATCGTCGATGTCATTTCTAACCCACGTAATTTCATGATCGGCCGAAGACAACCCGTCCTTCGAAACAGACGGTCGGAGCACTCTAAGCCTTCTCTCTTCTTCGTCCTTATCGATGTCCTCGAATTCTGGGACATCGTAGACATCTCTGGGTTTCCATCGGCATACAACACACCATCCCGGATGCTTCAAACACTATAAGTATTATACTTAGAACGCTTGGTTCGGAAAGATAAACGGATCTTCCTGACCATAAAATTGAAGTGTGTTCACACTGGTCAATCCATATTCATCTTTCCAAGTCCCAAGATTGCTTCTCCACTTGTCCGTATCAGTTCGCGTATCGTACCAAGTACACTGGAATATATAAAAGGGTTCTGATCGTCCGGGATAGTGGATGCCGAGTATACAATTTAAGTACCCATAATAAATCACACCGTCCGATCCTACCGTCGCATTCCCACTATTCTGAGTGGTTCTAGATGTTTCTATCTCCTTAACTTCGAATTTGTATCCAAGGACACCCAATCCTTTATAATATGCAACCTCCATACTAGGAAATTGAGCTAAACATCTTGAATCACTCTCAAATGATGCAGACAAGTTCGGATCGTGGATCTAACAAAACAAATTTTACGAAAAATACATAACGATACAAGTTTAGATTAAAACTGATAGCAATAAAATGTTATTCGAATAACTTACATGATCTGTGACCCAATCACAAAAATTATCCTGATGATATTTTTCCAATCGTTCTTCGTTCCAATCAGGATGCCCCTCACGTACCTCGTTAAAATGAATTATGTTTTCGACAAATAATGGTGACATTAATATTATATCATTTCATACACACACAAACACAGATATAACAATTAATCCAAAAAAAGTTACTCTCTAATTTGTTCAAGACATGCGCAATTAAGCAAGATAAACCGGTATATCTTGTTGATAAACATAGTGTCTACTCTCTTATACTCGGCTTTACCATATGGCCCGTCTTGAATTCTTCGAGGCCAGTTAAGTCTTGTCTCAATGTTCTCGTCCAGATAGCGGGAACAAAATGTGGTTGCATCATCAAGAAGATAACCTTGCACGATAGAACCCTCTGGTCGATTTTTATTGCATATATACTTCTTAAGAGTGTAAAGGTACCTAATGAAAATGTGTTGAATAAATAAATACGGGCATACAGGACAAAAATAAATTTATAAATTGCGCTAAACGAAAAATTACACGTATCTCTCGACGGGATACATCCATCGATATTGTACCGGTCCGGCTAACTTAGCCTCAATTGCAAGATGAACCGTCAAGTGTATTATGATATCGAAGAATGACGGTGGTAAAATACGCTCAAACTTGCAAACTATCAACGCAATAGAATTTTCTAGTTTATTCAGCGTCACAACCTCCAGTGTTTTAGCACATAACTCTCTGAAAAAACAACATAGGTCGTTGATTACTAGACCAACCGATTCGGGGAGAGAACCCTGAGGGCTAATAGAAGAAGGTGCTCCACGATAACATGGTGATCATAACTTTTCAGCCCATCGCATCAACAGATAATTCTTCATTTTGAGGTGAAGATCTTGCCCTTCACAATTTTTATTTTCTTGCTGAATGATCCTGAGAAACCTGTGGGAACTTTCAAATCATGCAACACCTGCAGGAATCTTTTCTTCTCCGGTTGTGACATATGATAAGCGGAATTGGAAAGTACAAACTTGCCCGGTTTACCCGCTACCGGTCTAGGGTGTAATTCACTTCTTATTCCCCACTCTTGTAGATCCATCCGAGAATTCTGGTTGTCTTTCGATTTCCCGTCTTTACAATGAAGCAAGTTAAGTATGTGCTCTGATACTCCTTTCTCTATATGCATGACGTCCAGACAATGACGCACTAAATTTGTTGACCAGTACGGAAGCTCAAAGAAAATGCTTAACTTGTTCCAAAATGGTGGTTTGACCTGTTTCGTCGGATCCATCCTGAAGGTCACATTATTGTAACCATCCCATTTAGCAGTCACGTCCTCTCTGGATAATGGGGATGGAGGTCCAAGAAGCTCCTGATGACCATCAAAGTGAACCGTGTCTAACCTATAGGGGTGGTCTGGAGACAGGAAATGTCGATGGCCGCAATAACAAACCTTCCTGCTAAAATTCAAGAATTTCGATGTTGTGTGTTCGTGGCAATGAGGACAAGCATTGTGACCATGTACGGACCAACCTGATAGCATTCCATACGTAGGAAAGTCATTAATTGTCCACATTAAAGCCGCACGCAGTATGAAGGTTGTATTTGTGTTTGCATCATATGTCTCTACACCATCAATGAACAAAGATTTCAACTCCTCGATCAGAGGTCGGAGATAGACGTCGATATTATTCCCCGGTGAGTTTGGTCCATCGATAAGAAGAGGCATCATAAAGTTTGATTGGTCCATAGCCAACCAAGACGACAGATTATAAATTATCATTACAACGGGCCATGTGCTGTGACTTGCAGCCATATAGTTGAATGGGCAGAAGCCATCAGTAGCCAGTCCAAATCGGACATTGCGAGGATCGCTACTGAATATTGCGTGCCTCCTATCGAAATCCTTCCATGCCGGTGAATCTCTTGGATGGCTTATTTTTCCATCTTCACTTGGAGGAGCATGGTGATGCCAAATCATTGCCTCGGCCGTTTTCTTGCACCTGAATAGCCTCTGTAGCCTCTGTGTTATGGGAAAGTATCGTGCTATCTTGACAGGTATATCAGGCTTCTTATCAGAATCTTTCGGCTTATACCTGGCCTCTCCGCATGTTGGACACTGTTTCAAATCTGAATTCTCTTTCCGGTACAACACGCAATTTTTTAGGACATGCTTGAATCTTCTCGCACTTTAGACCCAAATCAGACATCATCTTCTGGGCTCCATACCAGCTGTCGGGCACGTTATTTCCCTGAGACATAGAATCTTTCAAGAACGAAAGAAGTATTGTGAATGACTTGTTGCTCCATCCATTTAGGCACTTAATCTGGAAAAGTTGGACGAACCATGAGAGCGTGGAATACTTCGCATTCTCATAAATTGGTTTTCTAGCATCATTCATGAAATTTTCATATTTATCCGCACGCGGTCCTTGACCGAAAGGAATGTCATCTTCGGTACGAATAGATTCACCTAGGGCAGCCTCTACCATATCCTCCATTTCTTCTGATGGAAATAAATTACCGTCTTCTCCTTCTGCCGCATTATCGAATTCTTCTTCTTCTCCTGCCGCATTATCCTGTTCTCCTTCTTCTTCTGCCGAAGTACTGCAATCTTCTCCTTCCCCGTGATATTTCCAAATTGTATAAAGTCTAGTAAACCCATGTTTTACAATATGAAGCTCTGCCGATTCTACCTTCTGCCAGTACTTATTGCCACATCTATCGCACGGAAAAAGAATTTTCTCTATTATGATCTTATTATGTGCGCGTGCAAATTCAATGAAAGCAGCAACTCCTGCGACAAACTTAGGTTGCATAAGTTGTTGCCAATCCACATGCATCCAGTCCTTAACTCTGACGTACTCATGGGCCATGTTAGAATGTATAACATATAAATTGTAGGTTATGGTAACTATATTGAGAAATATAAGAACGGGATAGTTACTGACAAAGGAGAAAATCCGTGTATATGCTTTGTGTGTGCGTTTCTCGTTGAAAAGAATAAATTATCGAACGTATGTTAACCGATAGACGGGGACTAAGTGGCGCCTTTAGTTTCATATATGAGTATCGATGAGAATATGAAGGTTTCATATTATCATCGAGTATCATATATTTGTTTTAACTTGAACATCTCGAATCACTCTCTAATTATGCGTTTGTTGTGTATTCTTGTTGTATGTATGTGTTCCGGCAGTCGGGGGTAGGCTTCTATCCCATTAAGAATGTATAGAGCGAACACCCATCACTTGTGCTTTCAACTGTTTCGAGTAAATTTCGGCAGCACCTCCCCGCTGTTCTCCGAGTACACTGTAATAGAATAGATAATCATTTCAAAGCTGTGAAACAACGTTGAAATGAACATCTAATCTATCTTTATACACGGAGAACCAGCGGAAAGGTACCGATGAAATATCTCGAAACAGATGAAAACATAAGTGAATGAAGGCGTTTGCTTTATACATTCTAAACTTGTCCACACGGGACAAATCTATCGGTTACCATACGATTGAATTTTCTCGTCGCGTAGACTATACGACGGTTGTTAGTATCGATCTATTGTAAGTCGATGTACAACACCCCACGACTTGCGGGGAGGCGGAAATATGAAAAACGATCTTGTTTCTTGCTTAAATATCGACTAACCGCATGAATCGAAGCTAAACGATAACTAACATGAAACATAGAAGTTCTATACTACTATGTTTAGGGATTATACCTAACGAATCGTGTCCTTCGTCTTTGCGAACTCCTCCTCCTCCTCGGCCTTCTCGAAGTAGTAGACGATCCACCCGAGAGCTTTACTCCAAGCTTAGCCTCTAAACTTGAGGCAACTAACCTTCTTTAAGTGCTAATCAAAGAAGCTAGGTGATATAGAGTGAGGGTTATGGTTTAGTTAGTCTAACTAATCCTTGTACTCAACACATGAGAGGGGAGGATTAGGGTTTGAAGAGGGAGAGCTTGAGGAGAGAGAAGATGAACATAATAATGAAGTGAGAATAATGAATTATCATAATATATATCAAGCATTTCTTTTTATCAAGAAAAGAAAATAAATCAATTTAACAATCATGCTTGATAATATCTAGTGATGATTCATCTCCATGGATAATGACATGTATGAATCATCCATATGACTCACTAATCACATTCATTGTATATGCCACCTAAACCTCCTTAGTCACCAACTTCTAGAAGCTTCTCGCGCAATTACGAGAACGCCCCTCCTTTCCGCAAAAATACGGAAAAACTTTAGACTGTATAAATCCAATAACCGGATACCAGTAACTGGCTTAAACCAAAGCCGACTGGTAAAAACTGTCCGAAAGTCGTACGTGCGTAAACACACGTATGCGTCCGAACCCTTGTCGTAAAACCATAGACCTCTATATCGTTTCGCCTGGAGTATGGAAACTCTCTGTGTGGGACTCTAGAGACTCGACTACTACACTGGCAGTGGGTTTAACCACAGACCGCAAGCGGCACTAGCTGTACATAACGGTCCCCAGGTAGATGTCGATAAGAAGGCCGATGAGGAAACCCATCCGAACTCCTACTGAGTCTGATGTGACAATCTCCATACAGTCCGGTCCGTTCGTCCAAGACTATCGCATATCGGGCCTAGGGGGCGGCAAGCGTCAGTCCCCTAATAGCGGTATAAGTCGTGTCGGAGGGAAGCCCATTACACCCTGAGAAACTACTGGAACCTACCAGCAAATCTCGCTTGCCCTGGCCAGGGACTTTGCGTAATGGCTCTCTGACACAGCGCGATATCAACCCCCAATACCGGGAGAGACGAATCCTGTCTAACCACCACTGCCTCCAAGTGCTCGGGACTGCACCCAACTGCTACCTGTTTGCACGACTCCTTCGAGCCGTGGTAGGGTAGTAATCTAAGAACAGTGGGACACACTCGAGGCGAAGTAGCAGTGTCAAGTCTGCGGACTATGTTGTACTCATGTCACCTGGGAACTGCTCACTGATGAATGGTATAAACTAACCAACAGTTCCCTGTGAGTCCTATCCGGTGTACCCGTAACCTAACGAGCACCTGTATACTATCTCCAGTACGACGTACTGACAGCTGTGGGACAGACCATCTCCCCAACTGGGATGAGAAGCGTACACACTAGTCTACCCCAGAGTATCGATGCTCTGTCTCGATAATCCAACGACTAGGGACCTGAATAAGGATGTGTTTGTAGACTACCCAGCCCCCACTAGTGTGACTGCCATCACAACGCTGGTAGTCAAGCAAGATCCTAAGAGCTCTATCAATACGTGTACTCACATATTAAGATGGAAAAAACCAAGTAGCATACTACCATATTTAGCAAGACTGTTATATACATGTGAATATCCCAAGCTTCCATTAAGTAATATACAAACTAGTATGATACAATAATGGCCCCTAGGGCATATACACTAACAATCTCCCACTTGCACTAGGGCCATGTACTGGCATATCGAAGACCAATGATCTCGAATAGCCTCTTGAACTGAATCTGAGGTAGGGCCTTCGTGAATGGATCAGCAATGTTCTCTTCAGAAGCAACTCTCCGAACCTCGATCTCCTGACGATCAATGATCTCCCTGATCAGGTGATACCGCCTCAAGATGTGTCTGGATTTCTAATGGGACCTTGGTTCCTTCGCTAAAGCTATGGCTCCGTTGTTGTCGCAATACAGAGGTATTGGATCCACTATGGTAGGAACCACCTGAAGTTCTGTTAGGAACTTCTTCATCCAGACTGCTTCTTTTGCGGCATCGCAAGCAACTATATACTCCGTTTCCATCGTTGAGTCAGCAACGGTGTCCTGCTTGGAGCTCTTCCAGCACACCGCCCCTCCATTGAGGGTAAAGACATAACCCGACATGGACTTGGAATCGTCTTTATCACTCTGGAAGCCGGAATTAGCAAAGGCCTCCAACCTGAGGTCTTTTCCACCGTAAACCAAGAACATCTCCTTAGTCCTTCTCAGGTACTTGAGAATGTTCTTTACTGCTATCCAGTGCTTCTCCCCTGGGTCTGACTGATACCGGCTTACCACGCTCAGTGCGTAAGATACATCTGGTCTGGTGCACAACATCGCGTACATTATAGAGCCTACCGCAGAAGCGTAGGGTATAATAGACATGCGTTCCCTTTCCAAATCAGTCTTGGGAGACATCTCTTTGGAGAGGGTGATTCCGTGACAAGCCGGTAGATTACCACGCTTAGAATCTTCCATACTGAATCTTTTCAGTACAGTGTCGATATACCTGGACTGCGAAAGTCCCAACATCCTCTTGGATCTATCACGATAGATCCGGATCCCCAGAATGTAAGAGGCATCACCCAGGTCTTTCATGGAGAACCTGTGTGACAAGAATCCTTTGACAGATTGTAGCATAGGAATGTCATTTCCTATCAATAGAATGTCATCCACGTACAAGACGAGGAATACGACACTTCTGGCTACAACTTTACTATATATGCACGGTTCATCTGGATTTTTGATAAAGTCATATTCTTTGACTGTCTCATCAAAACAGATGTTCCAACTCCGCGATGCCTGCTTTAGTCCATAAATGGACTTAAGCAGCTTGCATACTTTCCCGCTGCTCCCACTCTGATTGAAACCCTCTGGCTGATCCATATAGACGCACTCTTCTAAATTTCCATTCAGAAAAGCCGTCTTTACGTCCATCTGCCAGATTTCATAATCATGGAAGGCAGCAATAGCAAGAAGGACCCGAATGGATTTGAGCATAGCCACTGGAGAAAAAGTTTCGTCATAGTCCAAACCAGGTCTTTGACGAAAACCCTTTGCAACAAGTCTAGCCTTATAGGTTTCCACCTGTCCATCTACACCAATCTTTTTCTTGAAGATCCATTTGCATCCTATGGGTTTTACCCCATCTGGAGCAAAGTCCAAAGTCCATACTTTGTTGGTGTACATGGACTCTATTTCGGTCCGCATTGCATCCAGCCATCGTACCGAGTCGCCGCTCTGGATAGCCTGCTGGAAGTCAGTTGGTTCATCATCATCTATGATGCAATCCTCTCTATCCCCATCTATGAGAAAACCGTAGTATCTCTCAGGCGGATGAGACGGCCTACTACTCCTGCGGAGGGGTGCGGGAATGTCCTGTACTTCTTGAACTTCCGGTTCTACCAAACTTTCAGTAGCAGTTTGTGGTTCTGGAATTTCTTCCAGTTCTATTTCGCTCCCACTTATTTCCTTTTCTAAAAACTGATGTTCTAGAAAATGGGCATTACGAGAAACAAAGACCTTTTGTTCCTCTGCGTAATAGAAATAATATCCCTTGGAGTTCTTTGGATATCCCACAAACATACATTTTACTGATCGTGCCTCGAGCTTGTCCACATGCTGCTTTTTAACAAAAGCTGGACATCCCCAAATCTTCATATGCTGAAGATGGGGTTTCTTCCCAGTCCACATCTGATATGGAGTGGTAGGCACAGTCTTGGTAGGAGCCCTGTTCAGAAGATATGCTGCTGATTCTAGCGCATAACCCCAGAAAGATCGCGGTAACTCAGCATTACTCATCATGGATCATACCATATCCAATAGGGTTCGATTCCGTCTCTCCGATACACCATTATGCTGTGGAGTGTATGGAGGAGTAAGCTGAGAGAGAATTCCTTTCTCTTTTAGGTAACCTAGGAACTCGGCACTTAAGTATTCACCACCTCGATCAGATCTAAGTGTCTTGATACTTTTGCCGGTTTGGTTTTCTACTTCATTCTTATACTCTTGGAATTTCTCAAAAGCCTCGGATTTATGTTTCATCAGATAAATGAATCCGTATCTTAAGTAATCATCCGTGAAAGTAATGAAATAGGAAAAACCACCTCTTGCATGTGTAGACATTGGACCACATACATCGCTGTGTATGAGTCCTAAGAGCTCGCTCGCTCTTACTCCTTGTCCAGTGAATGGAGTCTTTGTCATCTTTCCTTTGAGACAAGATTGACAAGTGTCATAAGTTTGATATTCGAATGAGTCCAAATATCCTTCTCTATGCAACTTAGTCAACCTTCTCTCATTGATGTGACCCAGTCTACAATGCCATAAGAAAGCTTTATTTAAATCTGGAGACTTTCTTTTTAGTGTGTTCTGGACATTGAAAATTTGGAGTTGGTTTAAAACATATATACCGTTATTTAGTGTACCGGACCCAATCAAACCATGATTAAGGTGGATGTTAACAACATCTCTTACAAACGTGAAATCATAACCTTTATTTGATAACATGGAAACTGATATGATATTACACGTTAAGCTTGGTACAAAAAACAGTTATGTAAAACCAAAATGTGTCCACTCGTCAATCCTAGGTGATAATCCCCGACGGACGCAGCTCCCACGCTAGCTCCGTTAGCAACCTTTAGGGTCATATCACCTTCCTTCAGCACTCTACGGTTTCTCAGTGCCTGCAATGAATTGCAAATATGAGATCCTGATCAAGTATCCAATACCCAGGAAGTAGAGTTGATTGACAGACAATTCTCAATTACAAACACACCTGAAGTCGAAGCCACAGCTTGCTTCGGTTCCTGGTTCTTGGCGTTCCACGCCTTGCAATCCTTCTTCCAGTGCCCTTTCCTGTGACAATGGAAGCACTCATCCTGGCCCACTACCGGTACCGCAAACTTTTTCTTTCCCTTCCCTCCCACCTTACTAACACCTCCTCTAGGTCTGGGGACGGCCTTCTTCTTCCTTCCTTTGGCCCTAGCCTTGGACCCGGAAGAAGATGTACCGCCAACAAACATAGCGGGTGTTTCCCTTGCCTTCTGCAAGGTGCCCTCTGCACTCCTTAACATGTTCAGGAGTTCCGGAAGTTCAACTTCTTTTCTTTGAATGTTGAAGTTCAAGATAAACTGGGCGTAGGTGGAAGGAAGGGACTGGAGAATAAGGTCTGTATAGAGCTCATTATCCAAAGTCGTCCCAAGGTCTGCGAGCTCTTCTATATAGCCGATCATCTTTAGGACATGTTCTCCTACCGATGACCCGACAGCCAACCTCGCTCGAAACAAGTTCTTTGAGGTCTCGTATCTTGCTATACGAGATTGCTCTCCGTAAAGTTCCTTTGTATGGAGAAATATGGCGTCTAGTTCCATATCCCCGTGCCTCCTCTGATGTTCATTGTTCATCGAGGCAAGCACGATGCACTTGGCTTTCGCGCAATCTAAATCCCAGGTTTTTCGGATTTCCTTATCCGCATTACTGGATTTGGGACCAGGGACAGCAGGTGCCGTAGCGGTGAGGACGTACCCCAATTTGTCATAGGTCAAAGCCATTTTGACATTCCGCAGCCAATCTTTATAGTTTGGCCCTGTCAGTATATTTTTCTCTAAAAGTAACTTAAGTCAAGTCATTTTCAGGGTCGCTGCAATTAGGAGAGAGAAGAAAACTCTTTAGCATGATGCTCTTGCAAGTTTAGAATGGTTTTTAGTTTATCTAAACTGGATGGCTCCCACTGTTTCTCGAATCCTTCCTCAAACCATAAAAGAAGAATTAGCCAGGACTATTCTCACTGTACAATTCTTGCTTAACCGTTCAGCCAGGCTAGTGTCGATACTTCGAGGGAGGTTTTCCAACGCTTTCGCGAAGTTCCTTAATTAAAGAACCTCTTTTCTCTGGGGGCGTAACCCCGCTGACACCTTTCTGGACACCTACTTGGTTTATAGCATTGATCGTTAAGTGACGAATATCCTGATAAGTAGCATATACTCACAGTAGGATCGGGATCCAAATATCATCGTATGATAATGTTGAAGGAATGCTACCAACATTCATCAAACTCTAAATGGTATGCATCTCTTTGCAAATTTCAGTTTCTTTAGAAATTCCCGATATAAGTTTTTGCCCCATGCTCTTATGACCTTGGCTTTGGTCAAAATGTCATAAGTCACATGTCAAGTTCTACCCGTCATTATCTTGTCAATTTGAACCCATCCGTATATACCCCTGACTTTGGTCAAATGGTAATACGACTGTCCCAAACCAACTTATCTATCTTATGCAACAAATGAAAACCCAGCAGCTACCAAACACTATGCCTTGACTTTGGCCAAAATGCATAGCTTGAATACTACTGAATACCCAAATGAAATGACGGAGGGCTACGAATGGTTTTGGCGAAACCGTGAACGTAGTGAACTTGATATAACCGAAGGAACCTGATAGCTTTTAAAAGGAGTGGTTAAAGCTCCGCATTTAAAAATATCTGTTTTTAAAATTAACCGAGTGGTTTCTTTTAAATTGTTCCAACGATTAAACTTTTGGTTTATTTTCTTTGCATTACAGATAATGCGTCCAATCATTAACTTATCATTGCAGAAAACAACGAAAATACAACGTCCTCTTATGCCATCCGTATTCGCCACAGGGTCCCGTCATTACCCGTTAGGTTACTTAACTAACGACAGAGCGGGGGCTGGGCTAGCGAGGGTGTAAAACATAAGTGACGTCTAAATAGTTATCATATATATAGATATTTTACATTCGTCTGACGCAATGATATTCATTCCAGATCACAGATGAACTTAATTGGATTTGCAAGCAATCCGTGTTTGTTTTGAGCCTGTAACAAAAGACGGATTACACAGTTGTGATGAATAGCCATTACCCCACCCAAGACCCCTGCGGGTGCGGCAAACTACCCACCCGGCAGTTTGTGCACCCCTCCTTGGGTCTGTCCTAGGAGCAAAAACAGTAAAATGAAATAATACAACGGTGGCTACAACCGCAACCTGGATGTGTCCCGCAAAATAATATTACAACAAATTACATTTACATCAAATGAATTAAATAATAACCCATCATATAACCCCGGCTATACATCACAACAGTCCAACACAGTTCATATGCACAAGCAGATAAAATCCATTACAGAAATGTGCAACCCCCTGCCAACCGACATACTAGCGGTTAGGGGAGGTTTACGAACACATTATACAAACACAGATATAATCCAACAAGCAAATACTGTATAATTTCGATCGATTAAACACTTTTAATTTTTCTCCAATACTTTTCTGTAAATCTGAAACCTGAGCAAAAATTAAGAAATTCCAGAAAATACCAAATATGCCAGAGAACCAACACAGGAAAATTGGGTTCCTGAATCGCCAACTCGGCGGCGAAATCGCGGCGGATCGGTGGGATCTGCCGCGGTTCCGCGGCGCTTTAGGCGATTCAGGGGCCCAATTTTCTTGGGTGTTCTTATACTATCTTTTCAAGCTTTCTGAACATCCCTGAAAAAATTTTGGACTTCATTTAAAAATCGACAGAAACTGATGATTTCGGGCTTTTCCGGTTTCGTTTTTTCCGTTCGAAATTCATACAAATATACAAGTAAGTTATTTATTGCTTAGCGAGGCTCTGATACCACTGTAAGTCGATGTACAACACCCCACGACTTGCGGGGAGGCGGAAATATGAAAAACGATCTTGTTTCTTGCTTAAACATCGACTAACCGCACGAATCGAAGCTAAACGATAACTAACATGAAACATAGAAGTTCTATACTACTATATTTAGGGATTATACCTAACGAATCGTGTCCTTCGTCTTTGCGAACTCCTCCTCCTCCTCGGCCTTCTCGAAGTAGTAGACGATCCACCCGAGAGCTTTACTCCAAGCTTAGCCTCTAAACTTGAGGCAACTAACCTTCTTTAAGTGCTAATCAAAGAAGCTAGGTGATATAGAGTGAGGGTTATGGTTTAGTTAGTCTAACTAATCCTTGTACTCAACACATGAGAGGGGAGGATTAGGGTTTGAAGAGGGAGAGCTTGAGGAGAGAGAAGATGAACATAATAATGAAGTGAGAATAATGAGTTATCATAATATATATCAAGCATTTCTTTTTATCAAGAAAAGAAAATAAATCAATTTAACAACCATGCTTGATAATATCTAGTGATGATTCATCTCCATGGATAATGACATGTATGAATCATCCATATGACTCACTAATCACATTCATTGTATATGCCACCTAAACCTCCTTAGTCACCAACTTCTAGAAGCTTCTCGCGCAATTACGAGAACACCCCTCCTTTCCGCAAAAATACGGAAAAACTTTAGACTGTATAAATCCAATAACCGGATACCAGTAACTGGCTTAAACCAAAGCCGGCTGGTAAAAACTGTCCGAAATTCGTACGTGCGTAAATACATGTATGCGTCCGAACCCTTGTCGTAAAACCATACGACCTCTATATCGTTTCGCCTGGAGTAAGGAAACTCTCTATGTGGGACTCTAGAGACTCGAATACTACGCTGGCAGTGGGTTTAACCACAGACCGCAAGCGGCACTAGCTGTACATAACGGTCCCCAGGTAGATGTCGATAAAAAGGCCGATGAGGAAACCCATCCGAACTCCTACTGAGTCTGATGTGACAATCTCCATACAGTCCGGTCCGTTCATCCAAGACTATCGCATATCGGGCTTAGGGGGCGGCAAGCGTCAGTCCCCTAATAGCGGTATAAGTCGTGTCGGAGGGAAGCCCATTACACCCTGAGAAACTACTGGAACCTACCAGCAAATCTCGCTTGCCCTGGCCAGGGACTTTGCGTAATGGCTCTCTGACACAGCGCGATATCAACCCCCAATACCGGGAGAGACGAATCCTGTCTAACCGCCACTGCCTCCAAGTGCTCGGGACTGCACCCAACTGCTACCTGTTTGCAAGACTCCTTCGAGCCGTGGTAGGGTAGTAATCTAAGAACAGTGGGACACACTCGAGACGAAGTAGCAGTGTCAAGTCTGCGGACTATGCTGTACTCATGTCACCTGGGAACTGCTCACTGACGACTGGTATAAAACCAACCAACAGTTCCTTGTGAGTCAAGTCCGGTGTACCGGTAACCTAACGAGCACCTGTATACTATCTCCAGTACGACGTACTGACGGCTGTGGGACAGACCATCTCCCCAACTGGGATGAGAAGCGTACACACTAGTCTACTCCGGAGTATCGATGCTCTGTCTCGATAATCCAACGACTAGGGACCTGAATAAGGATGTGCTTGTAGACTACCCAGCCCCCACTAGTGTGACTGCCATCACAACGCTGGTAGTCAAGCAAGATCCTAAGAGCTCTATCAATACGTGTACTCACATATTAAGATGGAAAAAAGTAAGTAGCATACTACCATATTTAACAAGACTGTTATATACATGTGAATATCCCAAGCTTCCATTAAGTAATATACAAACTAGTATGATACAATAATAGCCCCTAGGGCATATACACTAACAGCTATATCGTCCGATATTTAACAACCTTCGTATAGTTCTATGTCACGACGAACATCGCACGTATGTTAACCGATAAACGGGGACTAAGTGTCGCTTTTAGTTTCATATATGAGTATCGATGAGAATATGAAGGTTTCATATTATCATCGAGTATCATATATTGGTTTTAACTTGAACATCTCAAATCACTCTCTAATTATGCGTTTGTTGTGTATTCTTGTTGTATGTGTGTATTCCGGCTGTCGGGGGTAGGCTTCTATCCCATTAAGAATGTATAGAGCGAACACCCATCACTTGTGCTTTCAACCGTTTCGAGTAAATTTCGGCAGCACCTCCCCGCTGTTCTCCGAGTACACTGTAATAGAATAAATAATCATTTCAAAGCTGTGAAACAACGTTGAAATGAACATCTAATCTATCTTTGTACACGGAGAACCAGCGGAAAGGTACCGACGAAATATCTCGAAACGGATGAAAACACAAGTGAATGAAGGCATTTGCTTTATACATTCTTAACTTGTCCACACGGGACAAATCTATCGGTTACCATACGATTGAATTTTCTCGCCGCGTAGACTATACGACGGTTGTTAGTATCAAGCTATATCGTCCGATATTTAACAACCTTCGTATAGTTCTATGTCACGATGAATATCGCACGTATGTTAACCGATAGACGGGGACTAAGTGAAGCTTTTAGTTTCATATATAAGTATCGATGAGAATATGAAGGTTTCATATTATCATCGAGTATCATATATTGGTTTTAACTTGAACATCTCGAATCACTCTTTAATTATGCATTTGTTGTGTATTCTTGTTGTATGTGTGTGTTCCGTCTGTCGGGGGTAGGCTTCTATCCCATTAAGAATGTATAGAGCGAACACCCATCACTTGTGCTTTCAACCGTTTCGAGTAAATTTCGGCAGCACCTCCCCGCTGTTCTCTGAGTACACTGTAATAGAATAGATAATCATTTCAAAGCTGTGAAACAACGTTGAAATGAACATCTAATCTATCTTTGTACACGGAGAACCAGCGGAAAGGTACCAACGAAATATCTCGAAACGGATGAAAACATAAGTGAATGAAGGTGTTTGCTTTATACATTCCTAACTTATCCACACGGGACAAATCTATCGGTTATCATACAATTGAATCTTCTCGTCGCATAGACTATACGACGGTTGTTAGTATCGAGCTATACCGTTCGATATTTAACAACCTTCGTATGGTTCTATGTCACGACGAACATCGCACATATGTTAACCGATAGACGGGGACTAAGTGGCGCTTTTAGTTTCATATATGAGTATCGATGAGAATATGAAAGTTTCATATTATCATCGAGTATCATATATTGGTTTTAACTTGAACATCTCGAATCACTCTCTAATTATGCGTTTGTTGTGTATTCTTGTTGTATGTGTGTGTTCCGGCTGTCGGGGGTAGGCTTCTATCCCATTAAGAATGTATAGAGCGAACACCCATCACTTGTGCTTTCAACCGTTTCGAGTAAATTTTGGCAGCACCTCCCCGCTGTTCTCCGAGTACACTGTAATAGAATAAATAATCATTTCAAAGCTGCGAAACAACGTTGAAATGAACATATAATCTATCTTTGTACACGGAGAACCAGCGGAAAGATACCGACAAAATATCTCAAAATGGATGAAAATACAAATGAATGAAGGCGTTTGCTTTATACATTCTTAACTTGTCCATACGGGACAAATCTATCGGTTACCATACGATTGAATTTTCTCGTCGCGTAGACTATACGACGGTTGTTAGTATCGAGCTATACCGTCCGATATTTAACAACCTTCGTATAGTTCTATGTCACGACGAACATCGCACGTATGTTAACCGATAGACGGGGACTAAGTGGCACTTTTAGTTTCATATATGAGTATCGATGGGAATATGAAGGTTTCATATTATCATCGAGTATCATATATTGGTTTTAACTTGAACATCTCGAATCACTCTCTAATTATGCGTTTGTTGTGTATTCTCGTTGTATGTGTGTGTTCCGGCTGTCGAGGGTAGGCTTCTATCCCATTAAGAATGTATAGAGCGAACACCCATCACTTGTGCTTTCAGCAGTTTCGAGTAAATTTCGGCAGTACCTCCCCGCTGTTCTCCGAGTACACTATAATAGAATAGATAATCATTTCAAAGCTGTGAAACAACGTTGAAATGAACATCTAATCTATCTTTGTACACGAGAACCAGTGGAAAGGTACCGACAAAATATCTCTAAACGGATGAAAACACAAGTGAATGAAGGTGTTTGCTTTATACATTCTTAACTTTTCCACACGGAACAAATCTATCGGTTACCATACGATTGAATTTTCTCATCGCGTAGACTATATGACGGTTGTTAGTATCGAGCTATACCGTCCGATATTTAACAAGCTTCATATAGTTCTATGTCACGACGAATATCGCACGTATGTTAACCGATAGACGGGGACTAAGTGGCGCTTTTAGTTTCATATATGAGTATCGATGAGAATATGAAGGTTTCATATTATCATCGAGTATCATATATTGGTTTTAACTTGAACATCTTGAATCACCCTCTAATTATGCGTTTGTTGTGCATTCGTGTTGTATGTGTAACATGATTTTAAACCATTGAGATCAAGATTTGAGAAATTTTATAAGTGGCCGTTAACATGATAACAATCATCTCTTCTTATCAGTCCATATCTGAATTCTAAAGGGCGGTATATTTGCTATTAAAAGATCATGTTCAACTCTAAAACAAGGGAAAAACAGAGGAATATAGATCTATTAAAGTCAAGCCATAAAGCTAATCACATATTTACAACATTGCAGATACATTAACGCAAAATATAGTTATGATTCTTCAAAAGAATTAATTATCAAGGATCTGGGAGTGGAGATGAACATACAGCTTCCCGCAATAAGATCAACAGGACAGAGACAGATAAAATATAAGATTAGAATGGTGAACAATAATATGCTTGAAAGATGCTATATTTGTTGATTGAATATAAATGAATCCACCAATAAGATTATATACATGATAATATATGTAGAGGAATTCAGGCCATGAACACAAACCACCAACTATTTCATATGCTGGCTGAAAGAAACGGGCGAAAAGATTCATAGTTTTCCACAAACTACAAGCAGATTCTGCCATTACTAAATACAAAACAAAATGTATTATAATTTAAAGGAGAAAGAAGAGCTTGAAGCAAAATCAGATCAAATTATATTGTCCTACATGGGTTGCTCGCCCAGACATTCGATAGCATACATGTCATAAGAAAAATAACAGAAAAACAATTTCTTAAGCTTAAATACCCTCTAAATATGCCAAACAGCTTGCTTACAGTTCTACTGATAAATTATTAAACATAAAGTCCCTGCAGACGCCAAATCTGGAACAACTATCACCTTATCATCGAATGTTACGTCCACAAAAGTGAAGGTAACAGAATAAACGCACCAGTACAAACTCGACCTTGAATTAGCCTAAAGCTTTGCCGGGATGGAACTAAATCAACAAGCAAAGCATATTTACACTACAAGCTTACACCTACTGCAAGCATATTTACAGTTCACATCTCACAGCCCAACCGAACCCTAGCCCCAGCCCCACCCCAGCCCCAGCCCCAGCCCAACTGAGCCCTAGCCCCCGCCCCAGCCCAGCCCCAACCCCAACCCCAACCCCAACCAGCCCCAGCCCAGCCCTAGCCCCAGCCCCAACTCCAACCCCAACCCCAACCCCAACCGAACCCCACAACCGAACCCTAACCCTAACCCTAACCGAACCCAATGCCGACGCCGATGCCGACGCCGACGCCGATGCCCTCACCCCTACCTGAACCTGGCCTGAACCC
The DNA here is from genome assembly GCA_030015575.1 of Agapanthus africanus. Classification (NCBI taxonomy): domain Eukaryota; kingdom Viridiplantae; phylum Streptophyta; class Magnoliopsida; order Asparagales; family Amaryllidaceae; genus Agapanthus; species Agapanthus africanus. The sequence goes on from CM057348.1 coordinate 108,270,754, forward strand.
TAGACTACAACGTCAAAATTAAAAATTATTTGAGATTTACTTACAAACCATGCATGCGGTGGAGGAGACGGTAGAAATTGGTGGTCGACGACGATCGGCGAAGGTGGCGACGAGGCGCGAGAAGTCGACGAAGGTGTGGGGAAGACCGACGAAGCTGGCGACGAGGCGCGGGAACAGGCGACGAGAGGCGCGGGAACAGGCGACGAGAGGCGCGGGAGTGAGAGAGAGAAATTTTGGGAACGATGAATATAATTTTTCTGTGCTTTTTTTTATTAATAACCTATTTAGATGCCCCTACGGACATAACCGTAGGTCCACAGCTTGCGGCTCCGTAGGGCCAAACAAAAAATTAGAATGTAAGGTACCGTAGGGACAACGATTTGACCCTACGGATAAATCCGTAGGGGCAAGAAATATTTGCTCCTACGGATTTCTGAGTCCGTAGGGGCAATCCCATATTGTAGTAGTGGATATATAAATATTCCCGCAGGTGTGGTAGTGTCACCACCTACAGCTAGACAATAAAAAAAATTACTATCTAAGTAAGAGCAAAAGGAATGTGTGTATATTTATGATATAGCATTCTAAATCAATATACATGCACTATATGATATATAAACATACCTGGAGGTGCGGGAGTGGCCTCTGTCCCTGATGTGGACGCATCACCAACAACTAGACAATCAAACATTGACAATATAAGTAATTTTGACATGAACAGGCATGAATATCTATAATATTACATTCAAAATGGATATGTGTGCAATATACCTGGAGGTGTGGCAAAGTCCACACGGAAAGAGACATCCGAAGGGGTCTCCGATTTGGATGCAAGACCGGCCCTCTGAAGCTCCCTACGCAGCTCTCCGGGCGGCAGAACTGCTCTGGCTCTGCCTCTGCCTCTTCCGGTGCCGCGGCTGGAGCTCCTGCCGCCCCTCGCTGCTCCCGTCATCGTCATCAAATCTAGATGAACGGTTCGTGGACGCATTAGACAATCATTACAAGTATTGACTATATATGTATAGATCGTAAAATGTGAAGTAATAATATAACATTACTGATAACCTTTTTCGTTTCGTAGGCGCATTAAACATATCTACTTGGATTTCATCATCGATATCATTTCTAACCCACGTAACTTCATGATCGGCCGAAGACAACCCGTCCTTCGAAACAGACGGTCAGAGCACTCTAAGCCTTCTTTCTTCTTCATCCTCATCGCTGTCCTCGAATTCTGGGACATCGTAGACATCCCTGGGTTTCCAACGGTATACGACACTCAATCCCGGATGCTTCAAACACTGTGAGTAGTATACTTAGAACGCTTGGTTCGAAAAGATAAACGGATCTTCTTGACCGTAAAATCGAAGTGTGTTCACACTGGTCAATCCATATTCATCTTTCCAATTCCTAAGATTGCTTCTCCACATATCCGTATCGGTTCGCGTATCGTACCAAGTACACTGGAATATATAAAAGGGTTCTGATCGTCCGGGATAGTGGATGCCGAGTATACAATTTAAGTACCCATAATAAATCACACCGTCCGATCCTACTGTCGCAATCCCACTATTCTGAGTGGTTCTAGATGTTTTTATGTCCTTAACTTCGAATTTGTATCCAAGGACACCGAATCCTTTATAATATGCAACCTCCATACTAGGAAATTGAGCTAAATATCTTGAATCACTCTCAAATGATGCAGACAAGTTCGGATCGTGGATCTAACAAAACAAATTTTACGATAAATACATAACGATATAAGTTTAGATTAAAACTGATAGCAATAACATGTTATTCGAATAACTTACATGATCTGTGACCCAATCACAAAAATTATCCTGATGATATTTTTCCAATCATTCTTCGTTCCAATCAGGATGCCCCTCACGTACCTCGTTAAAATGAATTCCGTTTTCGACAAATAAGGGTGACATTAATATTATATCATTTCATACACACACAAACACAAATATAACAATTAATCCAAAAAAACTTACTCTCTAATTTGTTCAAGACATGCGCAATTAAGCAAGATAAAGCGGTATATCTTGTTGATAAACATAGTGTCTACCCTCTTATAATCGGATTTACCATATGGCCCGTCTTGAATTCTTCGAGGCCGGTTAAGTCTCGTTTCAATGTTCTCGTCCAGATAGCGGGAACAAAATGTGGTTACTTCATCAAGAAGATAACCTTGCATGATAGAACCCTCTGGTCGATTTCTATTGCGTATATACTTTTTAAGAGTGTAGATGTACCTAAAGAAAATATGTTGATTAAATAAATACGGGCATACAGGACAACAATAATTTTAAAAATTGCGCGAAACGAAAAATTCTACGTACCTCTCGATGGTATACATCCATCGAAATTGTACCGGTCCGGCTAATTTAGCCTCAGTTGCACGATGAACCGTCAAGTGTATTATGATATCGAAGAATGACAGTGGGAAAATACGCTCAAACTTGCAAAGTATCAATGCAATAGAATTTTCTAGTTTATCCAGCATCACAACCTCCATTGTTTTAGCACACAACTCTCTGGGAAAAATACATAGGTCGTTGATTACTAGACCAACCGATTCGGGAAGAGAAGTCCTGAGGGCTAATAGAAGAAGGTGCTCCACGATAACATGGTGATCATGACTTTTCAGCCCATCGATCTTGCCTTTCACAATTTTTATTTTCATACTGAATGATCCTGAGAAACCTGTGGGAACTTTCAAATCATGCAACACCTGCAGGAATCTTTTCTTCTCTAGTTGTGACATATGATAAGCGGTATTGGGAAGTACAAACTTGCCTGGTTTACCCGCTACCGGTCTAGGGTGCAATTCACTTCTTATTCCCCACTCCTGTAAATCCATTCGAGCATTCAGGTTGTCTTTCGATTTCCCGTCTTTACAAAGAAGCAAGTTGAGTATGTGCTCTGATACTCCCTTCTCTATATGCATGACGTCCAGACAATGACGCACTAAATTTGTTGATCAGTACGGAAGCTCGAAGAAAATGCTTAACTTGTTCCAAAATGGTTGTTTGACCTGTTTTGTCGGATCCATCCCGAAGGTCACATTATTGTAACCATCCCACTGAGCAGTCGCATCCTCTCCGGATAATGGGGCTAGAGGTCCAAGATACTCCTGATGACTACCAAAGTAAACAGTGTCTAACCTGTAGGGGTGGTCTAGAGGCAGGAAACGTCGATGGCCGCAATAAGAAACCTTCCTGCTAAAATTCAAGAATTTCGATGTTGTGTGTTGATGGCAATGAGGACATGCTTTGTGACCATGTACGGACCAACCTGATAGCATTCTATACGCAGGAAAGTCATTAATTGTCCACATTAAAGCCGCACGCAGTATGAAGGCTGTATTTGTGTTTGCATCGTATGTCTCTACACCGTGTTTGCATCGTATGTCTCTACACCATCAATGAACAAATATTTCAACTCCTCGATCAGAAGTCGGAGATAGACGTCGATATTGTTTCCCGGTGAGTTTGGTCCATCGATAAGAAGAGGCATCATAAAGTATGATTGGTCCATAGCCAACCAAGGCGACAGATTTTAAATTATCATTACAACGGGCCATGTGCTGTGACTTCCAGCCATATAGTTGAATGGGCAGAAGCCATCACTAGCCAGTCCGAGCCGGACATTGCGAGGATCGCTACTGAATATTGCGTGCCTCCTATCGAAATTCTTCCATGCCGGTGAATCTCTTGGATGGCTCATTTTTCCATCTTCACTTAGAGGAGCACGGTAATGCCAAATCATTGCCTCGGCTGTTTTCTTGCACCTGAATAGCCTCTGTAGCCTCTGTGTTATGGGAAAGTATCGTGCTACCTTGACAGGTATATCAGGCTTCTTATCAGAATCTTTCGGCTTATACCTGGCCTCTCCGCATGTTGGACACTCTTTCAAATCTGAATTCTCTTTTCGGTACAACACGCAATTTTTAGGACATGCTTGAATCTTCTCGCACTTTAGATCCAAATCAGACATCATCTTCTGGGCTCCGTACCAGCTGTCGGGGATGTTATTTCCCGGGGGCATAGAATCTTTCAAGAACGAAAGAAGCATTGTGAATGACTTGTTGCTCCATCCATTTAAGCACTTAATCTGGAAAAGTTGGACGAACCATGAGAGGGTGGAATACTATGCATTCTAATAAATTGGTTTTCTAGCATCATTCATGAAATTTTCATATTTATCCGCACGCGGTCCTTGACCGGAAGGAATGTCATCTTTGGTACGAATAGATTCACCTAGGGCAGCCTATACCATATCCTCCATTTCTTCTGATGGAAATAAATTACCGCCTTCTTCTTCTGCCGCATTACCGTGTTCTCCTTCTTTTCCTGCCGCATTATCGTGTTCTCCTTCTTCTTCTGCCGTATTACAGCGTTCTTCTCATTCCCCGTGATATTTCCAAGTTGTATAAAGTCTAGTAAACCCATATTTTACGATATGAAGCTCTGCCAATTCTACCTTCTGCCAGTATTTATTGCCACATCTATCTCACGGACAGAGAATCTTCTCTATCATGATCTTATTATGTGCGCGTGCAAATTCAATAAAAGCAGCAACTCCTGCGACAAACTTAGGTTGCATACGTTGTTGCCAATTCGCATACATCCAGTCCTTAACTCTGACGTACTCATGGGCCATGTTAGACTGTATAACATATAAATTTCAGGTTATGGTGACTATATTGAGAAATCTAAGAACGGGATAGTTATTGACAAAGGAGAAAATCCATGTATATGCTTTGTGTGTGCGTTTGTTGTTGAAAAAAATAAATTATCGAACGTATGTTAACCGATAGATGGGGACTAAGTGGAGCTTTTAGTTTCATATATAAGTATCGATGAGAATATGAAAGTTTCATATTATCATCGAGTATCATATATTGATTTTAACTTAAACATCTTGAATCACTCTCTAATGATGCGTTTGTTGTGTATTCTTGTTGTATGTGTGTGTTTCGGCTGTCGGGGGTAAGGCTTCTATCCCATTAAGAATATATAGAGCGAACACTCATTCGCTTGTGTTTTCAACCGTTTCGAGTAAATTTCGGCAGCACCTACCCACTGTTCTCTGAGTACACTGTAATAGAATAGATAATCATTTCAAAGCTGTGAAACAATGTTGAAATGAACATCTAATCTATCTTTATACACGGAGAACCAGCGGAAAGGTACCGACGAAATATCTCGAAACGGATGAAAACACAAGTGAATGAAGGTGTTTGCTTTATACATTCCTAACTTGTCGACACGGGACAAATCTATCGGTTATCATACGATTGAATCTTCTCATCACATAGACTATACGACGGTTGTTAGTATCGAGCTATACTGTCCGATATTTAACAACCTTCGTATAGTTCTATGTCACGACGAATATCGAACGTATGTTAACCGATAGACGGGGACTAAGTGGCGCTTTTAGTTTCATATATGAGTATCGATGAGAATATGAAAGCTTTATATTATCATCGAGTATCATATATTGGTTTTAACTTGAACATCTTGAATCACTCTCTGATGATGCGTTTGTTGTGTATTCTTGTTGTGTGTGTTGTTTCGGCTGTCGGGGGTAAGGCTTCTATCCCATTAAGAATGTATAGAGCGAACACCTATTTGCTTGTGCTTTCAACCGTTTCGAGTAAATTTCGGTAGCACATCCCCGCTGTTCTCCGAGTACACTATAATAGAATAGATAATCATTTCAAAGCTGTGAAACAACATTGAAATGAACATATAATCTATCTTTGTACATGGAGAATCAGCGGAAAGGTACCGACGAAATATCTCGAAACGGATGAAAACACAAGTGAATGAAGGTGTTTGCTTTATACATTCTTAACTTGTCCACACGGGACAAATCTATCGGTTATCATACGATTGAATCTTCTCATCACATAGACTATACGACGGTTGTTAGTATCAAGCTATACCGTCCGATATTTAACAACCTTCGTATAGTTCTATGTCACGATGAATATCGAACGTATGTTAACCGATAGACGGGGACTAAGTGGTGCTTTTAGTTTCATATATGAGTATCGATAAGAATATGAAAGTTTCATATTATCATCGAGTATCATATATTGGTTTTAACTTGAATATCTTGAATCGCTCTCTAATGATGCGTTTGTTGTGTATTCTTGTTTTGTGTGTGTGTGTGTGTGTTTCGGCTCTCGGGGGTAAGGCCTCTATCGGTTATCATACGATTGAATATTATCGTCATATAGACTATACGAAGTATTTAAATAAAATATAACTGGTATCAAAAACCCGGTCCTGACACACAGGAAGCAACCCTTATCCTCAACTAGCCTGCATACTGAATTATCTGTCGAGTTAACAAATTTAACCTGATCGGATATACCCGCTGGGTAAAACCTCACAAAGATAGGCACGAATTGAATGTAGATGGTGCAAAATCAAGTATAACAAATTTACCATACATCAGAGTTACATTCAAGGAAGTTCAATCCCAAGCTCTAAATTTTTAGTTACTTTTGCTAAAAATGAAAGTGTATTCAGCTTTGCTGTCTCTGTTGTATATGAAGTTGCACTCAGCAGATCATAAATAAAATCTCCGTCCCCTGAGACCAGTTTTCCCACCAAAAAAAACAGTCTGTATCTTAACATGCACTGCACCATCAGAATCTATTTGTTCAAAAGTTACGCCTGAGCAAAATGCAAGCAACATTTTCAATTTTCAGCTCTAATTTGAACTCATCTGCAGTCCATGCTCTCACACACTTTTCCCCAGGAAAATTAGTAGCACACCTATCATACTCTAAAATTTAAGAACCCCAACCCTAACCCTAACCCCAGCCCCAGCCCCAGCCAAACCCCAACCCCAACCCCAACCCTAACCTAACCCCAGCCCTAGCCGAACCCCAACCCTAACCCTAACCCTAACCCCAACCCCAACCCCAACTGCAACCCCCTGCCGAACCCCAACCCCAACTGCAACCCCAGCCCCAGCTCAACCGCAACCCCAACCCTAACCCTAACGCTAACCCCAACCGATGCCTCATCGATACCCAAACCATGAACCCTAGCCCTAAAATAATCAAAAATTTGTTTAATTGAAGATTTCCTAACCTGTGTAGTGGAGGAGACGATCGATCGGTGGCGGCGACGAAACGGAGGCGACGAAGAAAACGGCGACGAAGAAGAACCAGGCGGTGGCGACGACGAAAAGGCCTGCGCTAGCGACAACGAGAACGGCGACGAGAGATTTGGCGATCGACGGGAACGAGGATTTGGGGATTTTGGGTTCGCGCGCGAGAGTATCGAGAGATAAGATAATTAGCGTAGGGATCGATCCGTGCCTTTTTAATTAAATCCCTATTTAGATGCCCCTACGGATTAGTCCGTAGTTTCTTGGTTTGCGGCTCCGTAGGGGCAAACAATTTACGATTTAATATTTTTAAATTAATATGTAAGGACCGTAGGGGTAACCTTATGGCCCTGCGGATTAGTCCGTAGGGCCCAAAGAAATCTGTCCCTACGGATTTCGTTATCCGTAGGGGAAACCCCCTATTTTAGCAGTGTATTATGCGATATCTATACAGTTACTTACGATATTTATGTAGTTGCCTGTGATATCTATGCTCTCATCACTACTGCAATTCATAGCTTAGGTTACAATTTCAAGCATAGTTATAAATAGCCTAGCTACCAAAAATTGCGTAGCTAAAATGATAGTTACAAAAAATTTTGTAACAAATTTATTGTAGGCCACAGCGGCGTAACTAAAAAGAATTAGCAACAACATTTGTTCCAGAAAACCATAGCGACTTAAAAATCCTAGCTAATAAAGTGGATCATTTGTAAAGTTTCAAATAATATTTAATATGTAGCTAGAGAAAACAAAGGATATGATTTTTTTCCTAAGTAGAGTGTACAAAGTAAACACTATTTACTATTTTAAAGACTATTGTTTTTATTATAACTACATATTCCATTGTAACAATTTTAAAGTATAAATTGTGACTATAAAGTTTAAAGACAACATTTTTTAACATAAGCTTACTGTGTGAAGTCTACGGGTTTTTTTGTGACTAGAAGTCCCTTTCACTTACGATTTAGTTCGTAGCATGAAAGTGTAAGCTACAATTTAAAATGTTACTATAAGGTATGAAGAAAACAATATTTTTTGCGAGATTAAATTCCAAAGTCTACAGATTTTGTTATGACTCAAAGTATTTCTTAGTAAGATTTATTCACTACTAAAATAGGGGGTTGTCCCTACGGATATTGAAATCCGTAGGGGCAGATTTATTTTGGCCCTACGGATTAGTCCGTAGGGCCAGATGGTTACCCTTACGGTCCAAGACGTTTAATTTAAAAATATTAAATCATAATTTGTTGTTTGCCCCTACGGAGCCGCAAAAAAAGGACCTACGGACAAATCCGTAGGGGCATCTAAATATGGATTTAATAGAAAAGGCACATAATTTCCCTACGCGCTGATTATTTCTCCTCTCTCTCGCTCGAGTGCGCGAAACCTCGATCCCAAATCCCGTCGCCGATCTCACAGATCTCATCGCTGCGTCGCCATTCTCTCCGATCTCGTCGCCGATCTCACCGATCTCGTCGCCGTTCTCTCTCTCTCGTTCCCGATCTCGTCGCCGTTCTTCCTCATTGCCGATTTTCGATTGTCTCCTCCACTGAACAGGTAAGTAATTAAATTTTCAATTAAAGAATTTTTTTGATTATTTTAGGGGTTGGGGTTGGGGTTGCAGTTGGGGTTCGGCTAGGGTTGCGGTTGGGGTTGGGTTCGGCTAAGGTTGCGATTGCAGTTGGGGTTGGGGTTGGGGTTAGGGCTGGGGCTGGTGCTGGGGTTGCGGTTGGGGTTGGGGTAGGGATTAGGGTTAGGGTTGGGGTTCGGCTGGGGCTGGGGCTGGGTCTGGGTCTGGGGCTGGGGTTAGGGTTAGGGCTGAAAACAATGGATCTTGCTTAAGTTATATTTTCAGTTGTAGAATTTTATTTGAGCTGTTACATGAGATAGAATAACTTAGTTATATTTTGAAACAATTATAATTTTATTTTTCAGTTGTAGAATTTTAAACTAGTTAATAAATAGGCAAGATATCGTTAAGTAACTTATACGGTTCGAAGTTCAGCCGTAGACTTCGAGACTAGTTGATGCGCAAGTAAAACATTGCAATATTTGAGGGAAGTAAACAGCATGAAAACAATGGATCTTGCTTAAGATGCTAAAAGTTCGTAGGAATCGAAAAACATGGACCTGCCGTAAGCGAGCCTGTGTGGTGTCGTCCTCTCTTCACTGACATGCACACATACACGCGCCCACACACGCAGGGCCTAATACATAAATTTGCACTTTCATTCTCTCTACGGACACATGCACCACACATGCACGTATACACACGACCTAATACGTAAATATGCACTTTCCTCTCTACATAGACATGCACACACACATGCATGCATACACACAAGGCCTAAGACAAATATAAAACAAAAAAAAACATCATATTTCAATACCTTTTTGCGTATGTATCAAATACTTGCAAAGTTGATTTGCTGTCAATACGGAACATTTTCTATCCGTATATCATTAGATAAATAGAAAGGAAGAAAGTTCGATATGTATGTGCTACTCCATGAAGGTCAATTGAACAGTGTCGGTGGTTATAAAAAGAATAACGAAGAATTGAATTTTGATTGCCACATGGCAGGAGAAAACTTTTCTGACGCCGTGTACCCAATTTTCCCACACACACCCCTTCACACATGAAGGTTGGCAGAAGATGTTTTTCTGATAACATCTTCAGCATCATCGAGACTTAATTGCATTTGAAAAGAGGATATATATTCTTTCAACTTGAATTTATATTATATTCATCTTGTTTATTGATTTCTTTTCTATGTTGAAGGTATGTATCTCAATCTAAAGTCTAATGCATCTTAGTTCATTAATGCTCAATTCTTCATATATCTTATTCTCAAGTTGCAATTTGCAAGTAACTAAGCAAGTATTATTTCATATGTTTAAAATCATGTTACACATACAATAAGAATACACAACAAACGCATCATTAGAGAGTGATTCAAGATGTTCAAGTTAAAACCAATATATGATACTCGATAATAATATGAAACTTTTATATTCTCATCGATACTCATATATGAAACTAAAAGCGCCACTTAGTCCCCGTCTATCGGTTAACATACGTTCGATGTTCGTCGTGATATAGAACTATACGAAAGTTGTTAAATATCGGACGGTATAACTCGATACTAACAACCGTCGTATAGTCTATATGACGAGAAGATTCAGTCGTATGATAACCGATAGATTTGTCCCGTGTGAACAAGTTAGGAATGTATAAAGCAAACACCTTCATTCACTTGTGTTTTCATCCGTTTCGAGATATTTCGTCGGTACCTTTCCGCCGGTTCTCCGTGTACAAAGATAGATTAAATGTTCATTTCAACGTTGTTTCACAGCTTTGAAATGATTATCTATTCTATTACAGTGTACTCGGAGAACAGCGGGGAGGTGCTGCCGAAATTTACTCAAAACGGTTGAAAGCACAAGCGAATGGGTGTTCGCTCTATACATTCTTAATGGGATAGAAGCCTTACTCCCAACAGCCGAAACACACACACACAACAAGAATACACAACAAACGCATCATTAGAGAGTAATTCAAGATATTCAAGTTAAAACCAATATATGATACTCGATGATAATATGGAACTTTCATATTCTCATCGATACTCATATATGAAACTAAAAGCGCCACTTAGTCCCCGTCTATCGGTTAAGATACGTTCGATATTCGTCGTGACATAGAACTATACAAAGTTGATCTTAGTCTAAAATTAGACTAACGTATCATTAACAAACGTTTAAGTTGATCTTAGTCTCAAATGAGATTAACGATCCTTAAACCCATCCCAAACCCAAATCTAAGATAATACGGATTTGGACTAATCCACGCCCTACGGGCGACAACATAAATTAGTCTCCGTATACAATCCACGGGCAACCAAAAACAAAACAAACACCCACGACACGAAGTGACCATCTGGAGAAGGAGAAAGTTGTTACTGCTATGCGGTAGCGTAATTAACTGCAGGGGCTTGCGCCTGCAGGGATGAGCGTCCCCACAATCAAAAACCCCTCAACGAGGGGGAATCTGATGAAATCTGCTACATCGGACGCATCCGTTTAAACCTTCGATATACGGTGCCATAAATCAACTTGGCATCTTCGGAGAGGTGGACGGATAGAACCAAATAGCATCTGCCCTCGAAGTTCAGGCCCGGACGTCCAAACATCCCGGTCGCGTTTTTCGGCGGAGAACATATGTGACATGTGATATGTATGCATGTGTTTATGTGATATGTGCGTATGTATGCATTTAAGTAAAAACAACCCTACACTTAAGCGAAATCATAAATTGAAACACACATATATAGAATACAACTCATACATGGGTATCCTCAAATCTAACTTTGATTATCGATAATTTATTCTTTTCAACGACAAACGCACACACAAAGCATATACACGGATTTTCTCCTTTGTCGGTAACCATCCCATTCTTAGATTTCTCAATATAGTCATCATAACCTACAATTTATATGTTATACAGTCTAACATGGCTCATGAGTACGTCAGAGTTAAGGACTGGATGTATGTGAATTGGCAACAACGTATGCAACCTAAGTTTGTCGCTGGAGTTTCTGCTTTCATTGAATTTCCACGCGCACATAATAAGAATGAGAAGACAGTAATGTGGCAGAAGAAGAAGGAGAAGACAGTAATATGGCAGAAGAAGAAGACGGTAATTTCTTTCCGGGAGAAGAAATGGAGGATATGGGAGAGGCTGCCTTAGGTGAATCTATTCGTACCGAAAATGACATTCCTTGTTCTCTGTTTGAGCAAATCTTCTGATATGAACTAATGATGGCTTTCACATTGGCTTTTCCTTTTAGAGACTTCTTAGTGTCCAATAGAAATTATACATCAGATTTGTGCAGCTTAGGTTCTTCTTTGACTTTCAAGAGTTTCAACTGATTCTGTAAATTACACCCTTGTTGGGTGATACTTTTACCATTTCTCACTGCAGGTGCGCTCTCTAATTGACTAAAAGGGTTTTCTGTTGCCTTCTTTGGGTTTATAGAAGTCTTTTGATGGGGGTCATCTGAAATCTGAGTATGATGCTTGATCAGAATTTTCACTTCCTTTTTTCGTATATTCAAAGTCATATTCCTTTTAAGAATTTATGAGAATATTAGGTGATTTCTTATAGGAGTTCCAAGGTTTTCTCGACACCGCGACCTAGGAGTATTGCGTAAGTGTTAATATTTATTCTAACAGGTTTGAAATATTTGTTTTGAAAAGTTCAAATTTAAATGATATACTTATATTTTACTGGTTAATGTGGGTGTAGGAGCGGGTGGTAGAGCAGGCGGAGGCATCGAGGATCGATTCGCCCTCTTCTGGGATCAGGCACGGGTATTAATATATATTTTCATTTTATTTATCCAATATATTTATTATTAACACTTGCAATTTAATAGCATTGTTTTTTTTGTATTTGCAGTTGGATTACGATTTTCAGCCTGTAGGCATCGGTAAATTACAATAGATCTACTGTGATATTGTTGGAGATTGTGCCTTCAGAGTCAATTATTGGATCACAGGCACGTGATTGCAATGATTGAGGGAGGACCTATCCCGGTAGGACAGTCTTACTCGAGATGATGGTATTCTATCTGGTTTATCTTTATCATCGTGTACTGCTTTAGGTGACCTGACAGGTCGCTATTACACGTTGATAGAGCCCCTAGGATTCTTGCTTGACTGCCAACAGTATGAGGGCGATCATATACGTGATAGCTGGTAGTCTATAAGCACATCCTTAAAAGGTCCCTAGTCGTGGGAGTTTCGAGACAGGGCATCGATACTCCAGAGTAGACTAGTGTATACATTCGAGACCCCGACGAGGGGCGGTGGACGGTCTCACAAGCCACTGGTGTCAGTTGGATCACCTAAGATGTATACAGGTGATCATTGGGTTATGAGTACACCGGACAGGACTCGCCGGGAACCTGCTAGTTGGTCTTATACCTGACGTCAGATAGCAGTTCCCTGGTGACATGTGTACAGGTTAGTTCATCGACTTGGGGATCGTCATTTGTCTCGTGTGAGTTCCCACTGTACTTTGATTACTACCCTACCACGCTCAAAGGAGACGTGCAAACAGGTTTTAGTTGGGTACAGTCCCGAGCCACATGGAGGCAGTGAGCGGATCTTCGGGGGTTCGTCTCTCCCGGTATTGGGGGTGAGGTCGCGCTGTGTCTAGGAGAGCCAGAACATGAAAAGTCCTTGGCCAAGGCAGGAGATTTACTGGTAGGTATTCCAGTAGTATCTCAGGGTGTTCTGGATTACTCTCTGACACGACTTGTACCGCTTTTGGGGGTCTGACTTTTACCAGCCCCTTAGGCCCGCCATGCGATGCTCATAGACGAACGGACCGGACTGTACGGATATTGTCATTGACAGGCTCAGTAGGGTGTCAGGATGAGTTCGCTCATCGACGTCCCTTTTGGTCAATACCTGGTAGCCCGTCACGTATTGGCTTATACCTCTGACGTGCTAGTGGTTAAATCCACAACCAAGGTGTTGACGAGTCTTTAGAGTCCCCCACATTCAGTTGCTCAAGTTTTCGGGCAAAACGCTGTAGAGGCCGTATGGAGATATGGCAGGGTTCGATCAGATACGTGCGGTATTGCACGGATCAGGATCGGACGGATAATACTAGCCGGCTTTGATTTAAGCCGGATCCTGGTATAGTACAGTGTAGATTTTGTCTCATTGCATTTGTATTCGGTCGGAATATAGATACGGGTGTGTATGCACAGTAGCGGGGTTTTTCCTGTAATTTATTACGGGACCAGTTTTCTGGAGTTGCCAGTTTGCTTTTCGTTTCGGCCATATTTCTTTGTATCCTTCATTGGCCGAACATTGGTGGAGGAGGGCTTATTTGCATTTGTGCAAATTAGCAATTTGGAAGGGGGTCTTTGCATATTGTTGGATCATTATGGAGGACCATCCCTTGACTTTCCATGGTTCATGATTGCTTGACTTTGTGAGCATTCATGGTTGTTGTTGATGGGTTTTTGGAGTAGGGTTTTGGTTGAAATGATTCTTGATCATCATATCCTTTTTCTCTCTCCTTTGGATGGTAGTTTTCCCCCCTTGATTATTCTCACACTCTCTTCCCTTCACATTTTGCATGGCCGGCCAAAAGGTTTTGGGGCTGTCCAATTTTTGAGAGGAGAAAAATGAGTCTCATTTCCATGCCAAAAATCTCTTTGTTCATCCAAAGAAATATATGGTTCATTTCCTCCACCAAAGGCAACATCCACTACCCCAAATGAGACACAAGTTCCACACTACATTCTACAGCAAATCTTGGGCAAGTCGACTAGCCGGCTTCATGCCCGAGTTGCCTCGGTATAGAGGCGGGAGCCCGTAAAAGAAGCAGGCGACGTGGTGCCCTTCCGGCGACGAGGGGGAGACCGGACACTCTGCGGGAGATTGGGACGACGGCGAGAAGACCGGAGGACTCGGATCACTCAGTATATCTCTCTTCCCCATCTTGTAGTTAGCTAGGACTAGTTTAATAGCACGATCCGGGTTTATAGTGCGCGGTGGTGCCGGTTTGAAAAGTTAAAGTAAATCACCGCTTCCGCATTCCGGCGTCGGATTGACGACTGGGACGCCGCTGTGCACTTACAGTGGTATCAGAACCTCACCATTAACATAGTCTAGCTTTATCTAATGTATTTTACATTTCCGATCGAACAAAAAATTCCAAAACCGCGTTTTTATACATATCAGTTTTCTGTCGAATTTTTTTTGGCTCCAAATTTTTTTCAGTATGTTGCAGAATGATGTGCGGGGAATTTTAAGAGTTCTGTGAAAATTTGGTCTCATGAACAGTCTAAACGACCGCGGAACCGCGGCCAAACGCATGCTTGGGCCGCGGTTCCGCCGCGACTTGAACTATTCAGTGTACGAAAATTTTGCAGAAAGCTCCTGACTTGAAAATAGGGCTTTTGGAACATTCTTTTTGGGCCCAGAATTTCTTGATGTGCTACAGTAGTACTTGGGGGCCCACTTGGTAAATTTTGATCGATCGGATATTTTAAACACATTAGTTCACAGTATTTACATTATATCTGCGACCGTGAATGTCATTTGATCGGTAAATCCTGTCTAACTGCTATAGCCCGGTTAGACGGATTTGCGAACGTGACATTCACGTTGATGTTCTGTGATTGTGCTGTGATATTGCGGATCGATCGTGGGGGATAGCCTGGTTGCAGTGGTAGTACAGTTTTGTTGTATTATGTACATTTGATATTGCGGGGCGAGCGTCCGACATGTGGACTGCCGTCACTGCCTGTTTGTATTATTCTTTTGGGGCACGACCAGGTTGTGGTCGATGTACCCGTTGTATGTATATTTTACTTTCTGTACTAGGATTGTCCCGCGGAGGGGTGCACGGATAGCCGGATTCTAGAGGGCAACGGGCCTACATCTCATGGCATTGAGACGGAGGGGGCTTCACTCTAGAATTGGCAGGCTGTTCGCCACACTCGTAGGGGGTACAGGTTGACCCAGGAGGGGTGCCCAAGTTACTGGATTCCGTGAAGTGCTGGGTGGTCCATTCACGTTGCTGAAGGGGGCTGCCTCGCTTCAGGTTTTGGCGGGTAACTTGCCGCGCCCGTAGGGGTCTGGGATTTCATTGCACAGGCTATCCACACGACCAGGGGAACATCGGGTTTCAGTAGCGGCTCTGTGAAACCCGGGGATCCCAGATATCTGTATTGTTCTGTGATACTGTACTTTTCTGTGATGTTGCATTTTATCACGCCTTGAGCGAAAATTATATATTATATATATACTAGTAGATGTTGTATATGTTTTGCATCCGCGCTAGTCCAGTCCCCGCTCTGTCGTTAGTTAGCTAACCTAACGGGTAATGACGGGACCCAGTGGCGAATGCGGATGGCATATACGTACATCAGTATATTTTCGTTCTTTATGGTGTGATCAATTGATGGGACTGCGTTGATTCGGATCAATGCAAGTTAAAAACAAACCTAATCTGATGTTGTTGGAACATTTTTCAAAAAGCTGTTATTTGCAAGAACGTTCACTTTTGTTTTGCACAGTGGTATTCAGTTGGAATATCCTGCTCCTCAGTCGACGAGACAAGGGCCGAGATCCCTTCACCGGGAGTGACCCCTTGGACAAAAGTTTGCGTCAGGGCAATAACTTCACTATAGCCGATTACGTTTTCTTTGCATCGTGGTATTCAGTTGGAATATCATATACATCATTCTACGGGGAAAGAGCCGAGATCCCTTCTCCGGGAGTGACCTCTTTAGCAAAGGTTTTGGTCACTATATTTTTATAAAGCTATCCGTTCCTTCAACGATATCAAGTTCATTACGTTAAAGGTTTTCGCCAGAAACTATTCGTAGCCCTCTGTCGTTTCATATGGTTGGTCAATAGTATTCAAGCTGTGTATGTTAGCCAAAGTCAAGGCACAGTGATTGGTAGCTATTGGGTATTCATATGCAGCATAGATAGATGCGTTGGTTTGGGGCAGTCATACTACTATTTTGGCCAAAGTCAAGGGTATGTACGGGTGGGCTCAAATTAACCTGGAGAATGACGGGTAGAACTTGACATGTGACTTATGATATGTTGGCCAAAGTCAACGTCATAAGAGCATGGGGCAGAAATCACATCGGGAGTTTCAAAAGAAACTGAAACTTGCCAGATATGCGCATACCTTCTGGAGTATGATAGCGTGAGTGGATTCCGTCACGTTATCATGCGATAATAGTTGGATCCCGATTCCCACTGATGAGTTGGTTTACTCCTCGGGTGATCCCGACTAATTCTTCTTTCAGGTTTGGAGGAGAATTTGACGGTACAGTGGGAGGTTTCCAGATTAGATAAATTGGTAACCATTCTGATCTAGGTCAGAGTGCACGCTGAGTGTTTCTTTTCTCTCTCTCTCTCTTTCTTTGGCAGCGACCATTGACCCAACCTTAAGACTATGACTCAGAGACCAAAATTAACCGAACCTTCTTAAACACTGGCTTTTGGATTGTCAGAGTTGCACACCTCATTGCCACTCCTACTTTTACCCTTTTCTCCAGGACACCCCGTATTACTACGAATGTCCACTTCCATTGGACAAAACCATCGTATGGTTATATACGAACTCGAAGGGATTTATTCGAGGATGGTTTCCGGTTCTGGAGAAAACGAATAGGACTATTCAGTTGTCTTTTCCTTTTTACCTTCTCTCAAGTTGCGAGTACTCCTTGGTTTAGGAGATAGTACACCTATTACGCAAATTGGATAGTCTTCTTCCAAACCATAGGCAGGTGCCGAACGGTGGGGAATGAAGAAAACCAATTAGCATAACGATGGTGTGCAGAAGCTATTAAGTAAAGACAAAGAAAGGGATTAGTAAGAGGGCAAAGAAAATTGCGACTGATATTCACGACCAAACCAGGTATTTCATTACCACTCCCACTTCACCTTTGTATTTCTCCAGGACACTCCGTATCACTACGAATATCCACAGTTTATTGGATAATCCATCGTATGGTTATATACGAACTCGAAAGGAATTTGTTCCAGTTCGGGGATGGATTCTGGTTCAGGAGAAATAGGAATAAGATTTATTCAGGTGTCTTTTATCTTCACCTTCTCTCGCATTGCGAGTGTTATTAGGATTGGGACAGTACACCCATTATGCTTATTGGACAGTCATCTTTCAAACCATAGGCTGGTGCCGAACGGTAGGGAAGGAAGAAAACCATTTGGCCTAAGGGGGTGTGCAGAAAGTAATGATTAAAGACATATGAAGGGATGTGGAGAGATGGTATAGAAATATACGGTTACAGTTGTGAATCTGGAAGAGGCATTACTAGGAATACCAGGATACCCCTTCGAAACATTTTCAATGTTTCAGTTTCACTGTGTACTGTTAAAGGAAAACTGATTTCCCAATTAGTCCTTACTCCAGGGTATGTATTTACCAGGTATGATTCTCACATCTATATGGTTTTACAAATGATGAGTGAGAGTAAGTTATTGGGAATTAGGTGATCATCCTCATTATATTGGGATTCGTTGTAATCGGTAATATTTGAGGAAATCGTCTGGGTTGTTTGCCGGACGGCGAATATTTGGTTTTGAATATCCGTTATAATGCACCAATTTCAAATTGATATATCTGTACGTCTATTTTTATAGAGTGAGATATACCTTTTTGAAATTACGTCTATGACATTTACCTATATCAGTTGATGATTAGGTAAGGAGCATTAAACAGCGGTGTAATTCTTCTTAACCATAAGTACAGTTTTCAACCTACAACACACAGGGAGTGAGTTTTCAGGCTCAAGGGACTTATACAGAGTATTATATGTTGTCCAGGGTCCATCAGGACAGAGGGGTTGGTCCTCGTAGTATATTCGGTTTACTTATGACTTCTCTAGTTTTTAGACAGGTGTTTCGTAGAAACACAGGGTCCAAGTTTTGAGAAGTTATAGGTATATGAATAAAGTAGAGAACCAGGTGTTGCAAGTATCGGGATTCTTCAAGGAGATCGAAGATGTAGATACTTGTGTTCGGTATTCAGGTGATAGTAATGATTAAGAGAACTTGCTTCTCTTTCAGGTTACTCATAATTGGAAGTACTCCTAAGTTGAGTAATGCTGATCGGCCTCACTCCATTTATTTGACATGCACTGGAGACAGCTGCATGATTTGAATCTGGTTCAATTAAATCAGTGCCTCTGGTTCTATATTAGATATAGAACAGTTCATATCTTAACGATGTTAAGGTACGAGGAGTTGTCCGGCATATGATTAAAACCAGACACTGGACAACTCAAGGCACGTTTCTGTAATGGCTGTTTGTGGGTTGACCCAGGCTATGACGAGGGTTGACTTTCTACCATCTGGAAGATCAATAGTGATATTGTTCTAGACTCGCCACAGTTTTAATAAAAATGGATTTTTTCATAAAACGGTAGTGGGAGTATGGTAGAACTTGAAGTGATTCCAGAACCACAAACGATTACTGAAGATTTTGATAGGAATCTAAAGATTCAATCTGGTTTGACATTCCATTAGCCACTCCGCAGATAAGGTGGGTAACTTCAGGCACCCGAGAGGTACTCCGGTAGCTTCAAGGACGGTGACAGGGAAGTTCTTGTTTACCCAGACATGCCATTGCTGTTGTTCCAAACTGTGAGACCCGGCGGGAGGATGAATATAGCGTCATTCTAAACTAGTTTTAGAAATATACGTTTATATGACTCTGCCAGAGGGTTATCGTAGTCAGTGGGAGCAGCGGAAGCATTGGTGGACAAGTGGCTTATGTCTATTTATAGACTAAAGCAAATGTAGAGGAGATAGATCATCATTTTCTGATGTGACAGTCATAGGTTTGACTTCATCAGAATAGGGGATGGATCTGTTGAGAAGGTAGTAGGGTGTGATGTCCTGGTATTTGGATGACATACACAGAGTAGGAAGTGATATTCCTATACTACGATCGGTTATACTTTGGTCGCCACACAGTGGTTTCTCCACATGGGACTTGGACATTATATCAGACATTCTGGTTACTAGATCTATGGTTTTAGATCTAGATTTGGGTAGTTTCCCAATCTGGGTACTTTGACAGCATTCTATGAGTATTTAGAATGGACGACTCCTGGCACGGTAGTGTACCTACAGGTGATGGAGTCACCCTCTCTAAAGGTATCTTACAGACTAAAGTGGAGAGGGAGGTGCATGATTGACAGATCACTTGCTTAGGCAATTGAGTCAATCATGAGATATCAAGTACCACACCAGATGTTGTTCTTGCATTAGATGCAATAAGTTGACATTGATCCAATCCTGGAGAAACAGTCGGAAGTAGTTTTAGAACATAAGTGGATGTTCTAGGAATATGATAACGACAGCCTCTTTTGGGAGACAATTATCATTCCCGGCTTCCAAGGTGACCTGGACGATAAGGAGGTTGTCAGAGTTATAGTTTTCCTTCTAACGAGGGGCAGTATTTTGGACAGGTGGTCCAAGGCAATACTGAGGGAGGCATGGCGCAGGATACTGATTAAGTTCAGTTGACGATACAGTCTAAGAAGTTTGGATTTGGAGTTCATTTATGAGCTAGGTCCCATCAGACATCCAGACACATTCTAAGACAGGTATTGCTCATTTCGGGAGATGGCTTTCTCCGCGAACTTGAGATATAGAGAGACATAGAAAGAAACATCAAGGCGGATCCACTCACTGAGGTTATTCCTCGAACGCAATAGTTTCGCAAACGAGTTTTGTGAGACTGACTAGTAGAGGAGTTGGGTGTTCGGTATCACACAGGCTGTGAGTATGCGACATCGCAATAATTAGCCTTGAGTGCAAGTAGGAGATTGTTGGAGATAGTGCCCTCAGAGTCAATTATTGGATCACAGGCACGTGATTGCAATGATTGAGGGAGGACCTATCCCGGTAGGACAGTCTTACTCGAGATGATAGTATGCTATCTGGTTTATCTTTATCATCGTGTACTGCTTTAGGTGACCTGACAGGTCGCTATTACACGTTGATAGAGCCCCTAGGATTCTTGCTTGACTGCCAGCAGTATGAGGGCGATCATATACGTGAGAGCTGGTAGTCTATAAGCACATCCTTAAAAGGTCCCTAGTCGTGGGAGTTTCGAGACAGGGCATCGATACTCCAGAGTAGACTAGTGTATACATTCGAGACCCCGACGAGGGGGGGTGGCCGGTCTCACAAGCCACTGGTGTCAGTTGGATCACTTAAGATGTATACAGGTGCTCATTGGGTTATGAGTACATCGGACAGGACTCGCCGGGAACCTGCTAGTTGGTCTTATACCTGACGTCAGATAGCAGTTCCCTGGTGACATGTATACATGTTAGTTCATCAACCTGGGGATCGTCATTTGTCTCGTGTGAGTTCCCACTATACTTTGATTACCACCATACCACGCTCAAAGGAGACGTGCAAACAGGTTTTAGTTGGGTACAGTCCCGAGCCACATGGAGGCAGTGAGCGGATCTTCGGGGGTTCTTCTCTCCCGGTATTGGGGGTGAGGTCGCGCTGTGTCTAGGAAAGCCAGAACATGAAAAGTCCTTGGCCAAGGCAGGAGATTTACTGGTAGGTATTCCAGTAGTATCTCAGGGTGTTCTGGATTACTCTCTGACACGACTTGTACCGCTTTTGGGGGTCTGACTTTTACCAGCCCCCTAGGCCCACCATGCGATGCTCATAGACGAACAGACCGGACTGTACGGATATTGTCACTGACAGGCTCAGTAGGGTGTCAGGACGAGTTCGCTCATCGACGTCCCTTTTGGTCAATACCTGGTAGCCCGTCACGTATTGGCTTATACCTCTGACGTGCTAGTGGTTAAATCCACAACCAAGGTGTTGACGAGTCTTTAGAGTCCCCCACATTCAGTTGCTCAAGTTTTCGGGCAAAACGCTGTAGATGCCGTATGGAGATATGGCAGAGTTCGATCAGATACGTGCGGTATTGCACGGATCAGGATCGGACGGATAATACTAGCCGGCTTTGGTTTAAGCCGGATCCTAGTATAGTACAGTGTAGATTTTGTCTCATTGCATTTGTATTCGGTCGGAATATAGATACGGGTGTGTATGCACAGTAGCGGGGTTTTTTCTTGTAATTTATTACAGGACTAGTTTTCTAGAGTTGTCAGTTTGCTTTTCGTTTCGACCATATTTCTTTGTATCCATCATTGGCCGAAGATTGGTGGAGGAGGGCTTATTTGCATTTGTGCAAATAAGCAATTTAGAAGGGGGTCTTTGCATATTGTTGGATCATAATGGAGGACCATCCCTTGACTTTCCATGGTTCATGATTGCTTGACTTTGTGAGCAATTATGGTTGTTGTTGATGGGTTTTTGGAGTAGGATTTTGGTTGAAATGATTCTTGATCATCATATCCTTTTTCTCTCTCTTTTGGATGGTAGTTTTCCCCCCTTGATTATTCTCACACTCTCTTCCCTTCACATTTTGCATGGCCGGCCAAAAGGTTTTGGGGATGTCCAATTTTTGAGAGGAGAAAAATGAGTCTCATTTCCATGCCAAAAATCCCTTTGTTCATCCAAAAAAATATATGGTTCATTTCTTCCACCAAAGGCAACATCCACTACCCCAAATGAGACACAAGTTCCACACTACATTCTACAGCAAATCTTGGGCACGTCGACTCGCCAGCTTCGTGTCCGAGTTGCCTCGGTATAGAGGCGGGAGCCCGTAAAAGAAGCAGGCGACGTGGTGCCCTTCCGGCGACGAGGTGGAGACCGGACACTCCGCGGGAGATCGAGACGACGGTGAGAAGACCGGAGGACTCGGATCACTCGGTATATCTCTCTTCTCCATCTTGTAGTTAGTTAGGACTAGTTTAATGGCACGATCCGGGTTTATAGTGCGCGGTGGTGCCCGTTTGAAAAGTTAAAGTAAATCACTGCTTCCGCATTCCGGCGTCGGATTGACGGCCGCGGCGCCGCCGTGCACTTACAGATATAATGTAATATTAAGAGTTATTTTATAATATATGTAAATTTTTTGCGAATTGCAGAGAGCTCAGACCCTGGCGCAGGGTGGTACACCAAGCGTGTTGTCCGCGTATCTTGTCGTCCACGGCACCTAAACAGATCTCGCCACGGGCGAGCTTCGATACCCCGGAGTATTGCGTAAGTGTTAATATTTATTCAACCCCTATTTGAAATTTTTGTTTTGAAAAGTTTAAATTTAAATGATCCGATTTTACTGGACAGAATGATCTGATACTGCTGACCCCAATCCTAGCAGGGCCCATATGAGATTGGACTCCACCCTGACGGTTACTTCCTCCGTCTCCAGTGAGCAACGTTTCCAGCAGGAACTGGAGAGCTTGAAGGCCTCCGTTCAGGAGTTGAAGGAGATGCCGGTATGTATACTACTTAATAGTAAAATATTATGTTATATTATAGATAGCAACATATCCAATATTAGTACGTAGCCTGAGCTTATTTGGTTGTAGACTTAGCTTTGATTAATCATACATACATATGTAATTAAAATAAACTACGGTTTTCCAAACTTGATATCCAAACGAGGCCTAAGTCCCTATGTATACATAGATTGGGGTTTCGAAATAACTTGATAATGATACGAATTCGAATAATACACAGCTCTTACTCGCTTATTACACACGTAGGTCCAGACGCGACAGGGTATATCGGCCGAGCCTCCACATGCATCTCCTTCGGCTAGGGTAGCTTTTTTATTCTTATATTTTAAACATGTATTTATTTATATGATACATATTGTACTACATTTTGGACGATATTGATATTGTGGTGTTTGCGTGTTTATATTGATATCATATTTTGCTTGTTGGTTCCTTTTGTATATTATGCGTGAGATGTGATTAATGTAATTATGAATACTGTGATATATGTTCTGCGTGATGATTAATTTTATATATGATCGATCTATATATTATTGTGCACAGGGCGAGAAAAAAATAGACAGCCCTTTTTTTTTAAAAAACATGATAATATGTACTTACGGATTAATCCGTAAGACCCAACGTTGCCCCTACGGATTAATCCGTAGGGCCCAACAGTGTACCTACAGATTTATCCGTAGGGACAAAATATCAGGATACCTGATATTTTTCCCCTATGATTTCAGTAATAGGGTTTACGAATGCCCCTACGGATATATCCGTAGGGGCAAACATATGCCCCTACAAAGGTATCCGTAGAGACAACTACTTGGCCCTACGGATAAGTCCGTAGGTACACCTAATCTATTTTATAAAACCGTAAATAAAATAAATTTTTTGTCCCTACGGCCTAAGCCGTAGGGGAAACGGTACCTACACATAACTCCGTAGGGGCAATTTTTAGTCCGTAGGGGTATGTTCAAGGCTTCGACTTGAACCTACGGCGTTTGTATCTACAGGATATTTTTTTGCCCCTACGGATATATCCGTAGGGGTAGTGGTTTGCCCCTACGGATAAATCCGTAGGGGCAACCCTTATTTGTAGTAGTGATTCCATAGTTTTAAAGGAGGAGGATATGGTTTAAAATGGGGCTAAAAAATATAAAGGTAATTATTTTGTTTCTAACTAAAAATTTCAAGCTTTATGAATTTTTGGTGACCAAAAGTCCTTTTAGATATGATTAATTCTATAGTTTAAAAAAATAAAGCTACAATTTAAAATGTGAAAATAAAATATAATAGCTACAAATTTTTTTATGGATAAAGAGTCTAAAAACTTTGGTTATTGATTTGCATAATTAGCTTCCTTTATTAGTGTGACTGATATAATTATAACACAATATATATGGCACAAATAAGAAACAAAATATAAATGATAGACAATTTCAATACAACGAACAAACCGGATATAAAGCCAATATGTAAGATATTGAATTGTTGTAAACTTCCAAGTCAAATACATTATTAAGTCATTAACACAGAATAACTATAACCACATCCAATTGTTCATAACAAATAAAGTTCATATTTTATTAAAGAAAACCCCAAATAGAAAAAACTAGACTGCGTATCCATCATTTTCCTGGCTTAAAATGGCTTAAACTGACTGAACCTACAAGACAAAAAAAACATCCATAAAAACACTTGAGATTATTAAAAGTAAAATTTAATAAATATATATAAAACGAACTAGTAACCTACTCTATATCGGCTTGTGCATTAGAGGACCCAGATCGAGTCACCATTAATTGAGCAACTTTTTCTTCGATCCCAGATAATGATGCACGAAGGTCTGATATTCCTGGTTGTAGTTTTTGGTTATCTGCATGAAGCTCAAAGTTTTTTCATGATGTTGTAGTTAAAACAAGGGTCCTCCAATTGTCTCTGTGACTCCAACGCCCATACCCCTCATGTAGCTGCTCTGATTAGATCCAAAAGCTTGAGCGGCAAGAATTGAGATAATAATAGGATCCGTACTAGTATGGTTTTGTGTTTGGATGGCTAGTTGCGCTCTCTCTCTCTCTCTCTCTCTCTCTCCATATGCAAACAGAGAACACATGAGCATATTTTTAGTTGAGATATAAAGCCATTGACATCTAGGATAGATATCACCTCTTAATCACAATCATGTAGTTATGATGAGATGAGCATATTTGTCCTTTGACGAACAACAGTAAACGTAAATCCTTTGTCATTTCACTTTTAATGTCCCTATTGTCATCTATTTGGTAAAAAATAATGGACAACTATAGTAAACCATCACTAATGAAAAGCAATATTATTTTGGTGGTTATAATCCTTAATAAAGTACTTACCAAAATCGTTTATTAAAAGGGGAATTTGTGTTTCGTCTTAACATAGATTGAAATATCTTGTTCTACCTATTACTATAAAGGATAAAATAAAATAAAAAAATCTTCCAGATTTCAATCATATAGTCAAGTTTTACTTTATTCAAACCACAAGTCCTTTAATCACTTCTTCTGTCTTCTTTCTATTTTAAGGCTAGCACTACTACAAATAGGGGTTGCCCCTACGGATAAAGGAATCCGTAGGGGCAACTTTTTATTGCCCCTACGGATTAATCCGTAGGTGCCCACTGTTGTCCCTACGGTTTTCTATATTTTAATTTAAAAATATTTAATCATAATTTGTTGTTTGGCCCTACGGTGCCGCAAACAAAGAACCTACGGGTAAGTCCGTAGGGGCATGTATAAGGGTTAATAATAAAAAAAAGGCACAGAAAATCCCTCACCGTTCCCAAAATTTTCTTCTCTCTTATTCTTCCGCGCCTCGCGACGACCGTTCCCGCGTCTCGATCCCGATCTCGTCGGCCATCGACGTCCTCATTCTGACCTCGCCACCGCAACCGTGCTTGACTCGTCGACTTCCACGTCGCAACCGTGCTTGACTCGTCGCCGATCGCATCGTCGACTACTGGCCTCCTCCGTCGTCTCCTCCACCGCGGTTAGTAAATTTCCAATTTTTACTTCTAATTTAATACTTTTATTTCCCTCTTTTGATGATGTTAGGGGTAGGGTTCAGGGATCAGGGTTCGGGTAGGGGTGGCATCGGGTCAGTTAGGGGTAGGGTTCGATTGGGGTTGGGGTTGGGGTTAGGGTAAGGGTTTGGTTGGGGCCGGTTGGGGTTAGGGTTGGGATTAGGGTTCGGTTGGGGTTGGGATTGGTGTTGGCCGGGTTGTGGTTAGGGTTAATCAGTTAGGGTTAGGGTTATGGTATTTAGGGTTAGGGTTAGTGTTAGGGTTAGGGTCATGTTTAGGGTTAGAGGCTATGGTTAATTTGGGTTAATTGCAGTGCAGGGTTAATTTGGGTTAATTAGTGATAATTTGAAAAGGTTAGGGTGTTGATTAGGCTTAATTTGGTTAATTTGGGTAAATTGGGTTAATTAGTGATAATTTGTGTTAGGGTAACAATTATGATTAATTGTGGTTAATTAGGTTAATTTGGGTTATTTAAGTTTATGGTGCACTAATTTATTTAGTAGGATACACTAGTTCATTACAATAGGATACTCGATGACAACATAAACGTACAACTTTACCACAAACGCAAGAAAAATTTACCCTACGCATGAAATTTCGAACTCTTAATAACGAAACGTAAACGTAAAACTTATTCACGTTAAATGTTCAAGTTAAAACCAATATATGATACTCGATGATGATATGAAACCTTCATATTCCCATCGATACCCGTATATGAAACTAAAAGCGCCACTTAGTCCCCGTCTATCGGTTAACATACGTGCGATGCTCGTCGTGACCTAGAACTATACGAAGGTTGTTAAATATCGGACAGTATAGCTCGATACTAACAACCGTCGTATAGTCTACGCGACGAGAAAATTCAATCGTATGGTAACCCATAGATTTGTCCCGTGTGGACAAGTTAAGAATGTATAAAGCAAACGCCTTCATTCACTTGTGTTTTCATCCGTTTCGAGATATTTCGTCGGTACCTTTCCGCTGGTTCTCCGTGTACAAAGATAGATTAGATGTTCATTTCAACGTTGTTTCACAGCTTTGAAATGATTATCTATTCTATTACAGTGTACTCGGAGAACAGCGGGGAGGTGCTGCCGAAATTTACTCGAAACGGTTGAAAGCACAAGTGATGGGCGTTCGCTCTATACATTCTTAATGGGATAGAAGCCTACCCCCGACAGCCGGAACACATACATACAAACGCATAATCAGAGAGCGACTCGAGATGTTCGGGTTAAAACCAATATATGATACTCGATGATGATATGAAACCTTCATATTCCCATCGATACCCGTATATGAAACTAAAAGCGCCACTTAGTCCCCGTCTATCGGTTAACATACGTGCGATGCTCGTCGTGACCTAGAACAATACGAAGGTTGTTAAATATCGGACAGTATAGCTCGATACTAACAACCGTCGTATAGTCTACGCGACGAGAAAATTCAATCGTATGGTAACCCATAGATTTGTCCCGTGTGGACAAGTTAAGAATGTATAAAGCAAACGCCTTCATTCACTTGTGTTTTCATCCGTTTCGAGATATTTCGTCGGTACCTTTCCGCTGGTTCTCCGTGTACAAAGATAGATTAGATGTTCATTTCAACGTTGTTTCACAGCGTTGAAATGATTATCTATTCTATTACAGTGTACTCGGAGAACAGCGGGGAGGTGCTGCCGAAATTTACTCGAAACAGTTGAAAGCACAAGTGATGGGCGTTCGCTCTATACATTCTTAATGGGATAGAAGCCTACCCCCGACAGCCGGAACACATACATACAAACGCATAATCAGAGAGCGACTCGAGATGTTCGGGTTAAAACCAATATATGATAATATGAAACCTTCATATTCCCATCGATACCCATATATGAAACTAAAAGCGCCACTTAGTCCCCGTCTATCGGTCAACATAACGTGCGATAATTTATTCTTTTCAACGACAAACGCACACACAAAGCATATACATGAATTTTCTTCTTTGTCAGTAACTATCCCGTTCTTATATTTCTCAATATAGTCAGCATAACCTACAATTTATATGTTATTCAGTCTAACATGGCCCATGAGTACGTCAGAGTTAAGGACTGGATGTATGTGGATTGGAAATAACGTATGCAACCTAAGTTTGTCGTAGGAGTTGCTGCTTTCCTTGAATTTGCACGAGCACATAATAAGATCATAATAGAGAAGATTCTCTATCCGTGTGATAGATGTGGCAATAAGTACTGGCGGAAGATAGAATTGGCAGAGCTTCATATTGTAAAATATGGGTTTACTAGACTTTATTCAATTTGGAAATATCACGGGGAAGGAGAAGAATGCAGTACTGCAGTAGACGAAGAAGGAGAACACGATAATGCGGCAGGAGAAGAAGAAGAATTCGGTAATACGGCAGGATACGGAAATTTATTTCCATCAGAAGAAATGGAGGATATGGTAGAGGCTGCCCTAGGTGAATCTATTCGTACCGAAGATGACATTCCTTCCGGTCAAGGACCGCGTGCGGATAAATATGAAAATTTCATGAATGATGCTAGGAAACCAATTTATGAGAATGCGAAGTATTCCACCCTCTCATGGTTCGTCCAACTTTTCCAAATTAAGTGCCTAAATGGATGGAGCAACAAGTCATTCACAATGCTTCTTTCGTTCTTGAAAGATTCTATGCCTCCGGGAAATAATGTGCCCGAAAGCTGGTACGAAGCCCAGAAAATGATGTCTGATTTGGGTCTAAAGTGCGAGAAGATTCAAGCATGTCCTAAAAATTGCGTGTTGTACCGGAAAGAGAATTCAAGCATGTCCTCCAGGATAATTTTTGTGATTGGGTCACAGAGCATGTAAGTTATTCGAATTACATTTTATTGCTATCGGTTTTAATCTAAACTTGTATCGTTATGTATTTATCGTAAAATTTGTTTTGTTAGATCCACGATCCGAACTTGTCTGCATCATTTGAGAGTGATTCAAGATGTTTAGCTCAATTTCCTAGTATGGAGGTTGCACATTACAAAGGATTTGGTGTCCTTGGATACAAATTCGAAGTTAAGGACATAGAAACATCTAGAATCACTCAGAATAGTGGGATTGCGACGGTAGGATCGGACGGTGTGATTTACTATGGGTACTTAAATTATATACTCGGCATCCACTATCCCGGACGATCAGAACCCTTTTATATATTCCACTGTACTTGGTACGATCCGCGAACCGATACAGACAGGTGGAGAAGCAGTCTTGGGACCTGGAAAGATGAATATGGATTGACCAGTGTGAACACACTTCGATTTTACGGTCAGGACGATCCGTTTATCTTTCCGAACCAAGCGTTCCAAGTATACTACTCACAGTGTTTGAAGCATCCGGGGTGGAGTGTTGTATGCCGATGGAAACCTAGAGATGTCTACGATGTCCCAGAATACGAGGACAGCGATGAGGACGAAGAAGAGAGAAGGCTTAAAGTGCTCCGACCGTCTGTTTCGAAGGACGGGTTGTCTTCGACCGATCATGAAGTTACGTGGGTTAGAAATGACATCGACGATGAAATCCAAGTAGATATGTATGATGTGCCCACGAAACGAAAAAGGTTATCAGTAATGTTATATTATTACTTCACATTTTACGCTCTAGATCATATATAGTCAGTACTTTTAATGATTGTCTAATGCGTCCACGAACCGTTTATCTAGATTTGATGACGATGTCGGGAGCAGCGAGGGGCGGCAGGAGCTCCAGCCGCGGCAGAGGCAGAGGCAGAGGCAGAGCGGTTCTGCCGCCCGGAGAGCTCCGTAGGGAGCTTCAGAGGGCCGGTCTTGCACCCAGATCGGAAACCCCTTCGGATGCCTCCTTCCGTGTTGATTTGGCCACACCTCCAGGTATACTGCACGCATATCCATTTTGAATGTAATATTACAGATATTCATGCATGTTTATGTCAAAATTACTTATATTGTCAATGTTTGATTGTCTAGTTGTTGGTGATGCGTCCACATCTGGGACAGAGGCCACCCCCGCTCCTCCAGGTATGTTTATATATCATATAGTGTATGTATATTGATTTAGAATGCTATATCATAAATATACACATTCCTTTTGCTCTTACTTAGCAATTTTTATTATTGTCTAGCTGTAGGTGGTGACACCACCGCACCTGCGGGTATGTTTATATGTCCTATAGTGCATGCATATTGATTTAGAACGTTATATTATTGATCTACACATTCTTTTTGCAATTACTTATAAAATCTATTTTTAATTGTCTAATTATAGGTGGTGCGTCCACACCTTCCACAGGGGCCACTCCTGCCGCTTCCATACCCTCCGCATCGTCTGCAGGTTAGTATGAATAAATTTAAAATATTTATTTATTTTACATATGCTCTATAGAATAAATATGAACTTCATGGAGATTTAGCGTCGATGTTTATTTTACAGTTGGAGGGGATGCGTCCGGGACCCCGGTTGTTCCTCACCGGAGGAACTATCGTCCCGCTCGTGCTGCTGCTCGGGCCCAGGCTCGTGCGCTATTCACCGGAGGTATATATCACACTTGAATTCTTAATACAACTTTGTCTTATTATTGATTGTCTTGATATTTCGTGCAGACGCAGGGCCTCTCCACCCCCAGAGGGGGACTCGAGGCTCGAATCAGTCCCATAGGCTGAGGCCTGATAGAGCTAGGGGCGAGGCAGCATTCCCCCTATTTTTTACCCTTGACTATTGCTATACCGGTCCTCATGCCGAGAGGTTCGGCCGGTATTTGGGGGACGAGAGCCGGATCGTGAAGAACTATCCACTTCACGTTGAGTGGGGCGAGCAGCACCAGCGCTCATTCGCCCTCTTCTTTGAACAGACTCAGGTATGTATTAATATATATTTTCATTTGATCTATCCAATATATTTATTATTAACACTTGCAATCTAATAACAATGTTTTTTTTTGTATTTTCAGTTGGATTACGATTTTCAGCCTGTAGCCGACCCTGATCACCCGGGGAGGGTGCTCGACCTTCATGCTCTGTACAATGGCCTGATGAAGAACATGCAGGCCAAGGTCCGATACAACAGGAATGAGCTGAAGGCCGACTGCTACTCCCTGTGGATAGCGACCCCCGAGGCAGAGAGAGCGGCCCTCCTATCTACTCCGGCGTTTGCGAGAGTCGACGTAGAGACATGGCCTATATTGTGCGCTTATTTCGACTCCGAACGCAAACGAGTATGTATTTTAAATTTAATTCATTATTTATGATATAATTTATTTCTTTGTGTTTCTTAATTAGAAAACTAAATGTTAATGCGTTGTGCAGAAACAGGCCGCTCAGAATACGGAGAACAGGAAGTCGGCGAAGAGGGGTCGCCCCACTTACACAGGTAGCTCGAGGAACATTACTCGAGCCATGGAGTTATCGGTAAATTAAGAGTTATTCTCTAATATTCTGCAATATTAAGAGTTATTCTCTAATATTTCTAATATTAAGAGTTACTTTCTAATATTGCAGACATCTCGGACCATGGCGTCAGGTGGTACACCGAGCGTGCTGTCCGCATATCTTGCCGTCCACGGCACCTCGACAGATCCCGCCACGGGCGAGCTTCGATGTCCCGACGTCGCTACCCAGGAGTACTGCGTAAGTGTTAATATTTTTTCTACCCAAATTTGAAATTTTAGTTTTGGAAGGTTCAAGTTTAAATTTTATACTTATACTTTACTGCTTAATGTGGGTGTAGGAGCGGGTGGTTGAGCAGGCCCAGGTCTCGGGGATCGATTTTACCGGACAGAACGATCCGAGGCTGCTGACCCCAGTTCTGGACGCCGCACACGGAGGGCACCACGGAGGTTGGGAGAGAGGCCGGGGATTGGGCCCTAGCAGGGCCCATATGAGGTTGGACTCCACCCCGGCGGTTACTTCCTCCGTCTCCAGTGGCCGGCATGTCCATCAGGAACTGGATAGCTTGAGGGCCACCGTTCAGGAGTTGAAGGAGATGCTGGTATGTATACTACTTTATAGTAAAATATCATTTCATATTATATACATATCAACATATCCATAATTAGTACGTAGCTTGAGCTTATTTGGTTTTAGAATTAAGTTTGATTAATCATACATACATATGTAATTAAAATAAACAACGCTTTTCCAAACTAGATATCCAAACAGGGTTTCGAAATAACTTAATAATGAAACGAATTCGAATAATACACAGTTCTTACACGCTTCTTACACACGTTATGTCCAGACGCGACAGGGTAGATCGGCCGAGCCTCCACATGCATCTCCTTCGGCTGCGGCTCCGCAAGCCACTACATCGGCTGCGGTTCCGCAGACAGCTCCTGTAGCTCCACCGCCCACTCAGACTCCCGCAGCCGCGGCTCCGCAAGCGACTACCTCGACGGCGGCTGCGCAGACCACAACGCCAGCTCCACATGCCGCTCAGACTCCCTTATTTGTAGCATTGGAGAGTGTATTTACCGAGGAGCAGGCGCGCGTTATTTTAACGTTATTCGGAGGTGGAGCTGGACCGAACTAGGGTAGCTTTTTGGTTCTTATTTTTTGAAACATGTATTTATTTATATCACATTGTACTACATTTTGAAACGATATTGATATTGGTTTGTATTTATATCATATTCAGTTTTTGGGTTTCTTTTGTATATTATATATATGCGTGGGATGTGATTATGAATACTGCAATATATGATTTGATTGATGTATATAGTATTGTGCACAGGGCGGGAAAAAATCTAGCAGCCCTTTTTTTAAAAAAAATACAGACAATATGTACCTACGGATTAATCCGTAGGTATATATGTTGCCCCTACGGTGTTCTCCGTAGGGGCAAACTATCAGGAAACCTGATATTTTCCCACCTGATATCAGTGCAGGGTGTTGGGGGTGCCCCTACGGATATGTCCGTAAGGGCCACTGTTTATCCCCTACGTATTTATCCGTAGGGGCAAAATATCAGGTTTCCTGATATTTTCCCTCCGATCTCAGTGCAGTGTGTTGGGAGTGGCCCCTACGGATCAATCCGTAGGGGCTACTTTATGTATCCGTAGGGGATTAAATAGGACCTACGGGTATATCCGTAGGTATATACAATATATTCAAAAAAAAAATAAATATATGATTTTATTACCCCTACGGGGTACTCCGTAGGGGCTATAGCACCTACCGAGTTATCCGTAGAGACATAAATTTATCCGTAGGGGCAAGTTCAGGACCTCAACTTGCACCTGCGGCCTTTGCACCTACGGGGTCTTTTTTCGTCCCTACGTATATATCCGTAGGGGCAGTGGGTTGCCCCTACCGATAAATCCGTAGGGGCAAACCATATTTGTAGTAGTGTAGACAAGTTCATATCCCCAATCCTCACTCCGAAGGATACACAAATAAATTCATTGACTAATGCATTTCACATTTTGAAGTATACACAAAAGGAATCACATAGCTTAATAAGCTAGGATTGCTACCAACAAATATAAACTTTGGCAGAAAAGTTATTCTAAGATCTCTCAAATAAATCCTTATCTGCATTTTGATGCAATTTTAGTTCATTGTAAATTTTAATATAAAACCAATTATTTCATAATTTTAATATAAAATCAATTATTTCATAATATGCAAATGGATGAGTAAAGTTAAAAAACAAAGAAGAAAGCAAACTAACAATTTTTTTACCCATGTCCTCGGTGAATTCACCGTTTTTCTTCTTGTGAGCCTTAATATAAATTTTGACCTGGGGATAATCCTCTCCATGCTCAATAATAAAGATACATACTACATTAGTATATTCAACAATTGAACAATTTTTTACGCCTTTTTTGAAATTAAATGGTTAAACATGCCTCTATGTCATGCCACGCATCTATCTTGCTTTGTTTAGACCGATTCTTCCAGAATACATCAACTGGAAAGTAATTCCCCATTCTGGCGATCAACCCAAGCCTAATTGCCAATTTTCTCCCATTATCTCCAATTGGTTGGCCTTGATCATTAAATTCGACTCTCCATTTTGTGCCAAGGGGAGACGTAAATTAAGACCTTTAGTTGGTCCCCTGACTCCCCTCTTTGATATTCCATCTAGAGTAACATCAACAAGCTCTTAACAAACTTAATAAAAATTTGAATAACTAGTTATTAAAAGTTATCTGTAAAACGCATTTGGAAAATAGTGAAACTACGGCTACTTAAAAGCATCTTAAGAGCATAATACAGTTTCATAATGGGCATTCATCTTCATGATTCTCAAAGTTAATAACAAAACCAAAGAAAATTATTTCTAGATATTTGTGAAAGTAAGACTTAAAGCAAAATATTACTAGATAAGTTAAATAAAAAATATTCACCATTAAATTCAAACTCTTCTTCATCCGAATAAAGGTCATCCAATAGTTGTTCCTCCTCCTCCTCTGATACTCTAAGACGATGATTTGTTATTGGAGATGCATGCATGTTTCCTTGATAGCTAGAATCAGGCATTTGTTGGCCTGACAATCCATATTTCAATAGAGATTAAAATTTTCTATAAATATCTAAATTATAAGGAATTAGTGCAATCTATAATATTCGAAGTAATCATAAGCGTTCCAATATAACTACCTTTTTTTTGTTCAAAGTATTCGTCGATGGTTTCTCCTTTTGAGCGAGAGAGGCTTTCACTACTAAAATAGGAGGTTGTCCCTACGGATTTCATTATCCGTAGGGGGTAGATTTATTTTGGCCCTACGGACTAATCCGTAGGGCCAGACGGTTGCCCATACGGTCTCAGACATTTAATTTAAAAATATTAAATCGTAATTTATTATTTGTCCCTACGGAGCCGCAAACCAATGACCTACGGACTAATCCGTAGGGGCATTTAAATGGAGATTTAATAAAAAAGCACATAATTTCCCTATGCTGATTATCTCCTCTCGCGTGCGAAACTCCCAAAATCCCCAAATCTCGTTGCCGCGTCGCCGATCTCGTCGTCGTTCTCTCTCTTTCGTCGCCGATCTCGTTCCCGATCTCGTCGCCGTTCTTCCTCGTCGCCGATTGCATCGATTGTCGACCACCGATCGATTGTCTCCTCCACCGCACAGGTTAGTAATTAAATCTTCAATTAAACAAATTTTTGATTATTTTAGGACTAGGGTTCAGGGTTTGGGTACCGATGAGGGTTAGGGTTAGGTATCGGTTGGGGTTAGGGTTGGGGTTGGGGTTGGGGCTGGGGCTGGGGCTGGAGGCTGGGGTTGCGGTTGGGATTGGGGTTCGGCTGGGGTTGGGGTTAGGGTTAGGGTTGGGGTTAGGCTGAGGCTGGGGCTGGGACTGGGGTTAGGGTTAGGGTCATGACAATCAAAAGAATAGGACATAGAGAAGTGTTGTGTAGCCAAGCATCCTCTAACCAAGGAAATGAACTGCTCTGAGAAGCCAAAAGACTTCATAACCTGGAAAATGAAAGCCCGTTCCATTCTATCAAAAGCTTTCTCCATGTCCAATTTGAGGATAACATTATGCCCCCTTGACTTTTCTGCAATGTCTTAAGTTCCTGAGCTAAAGCAATATTTTTAGGAATTTCTCTCATTTTAACAAAAGCACCCTGCTCTTTCGAGATAATGTTTGGTAGAATACTTGCAATCCTGCTGGACAGAATTTTTGTGAAAATTTTGTACAAGAAGTTGCGGAGGCTGACAGGTCTGAAATCTGTTATTCTAGTACAATTGTTCTTTTTTGGTATCAGACAAATAACAGTTGAATTCACAGATTTTGGGACTAAACCATATCCGAAAAAGTATTGAACGGCTTCCTGAATATCACAATGAATAATGTCCCAAGCAGTTACATAAAATTTTCCATCAAAACGTATTATTATGAACAATTTTCATTGCAAGGCATTGATATGAAGATTTCATAATATCAGCCTGAACAGTAGATTCAACAAAAATCCAAATCTTATTAGACAAATTCCCCCACATTTGTGCAAAGCCTGTAGATTGAGCAATATATTTTGCTTTTGAGAAGTCCACCATAGGCTCCATAATACAGAAAATTTGAACTTCTCTGTTTTTCTATATCATAGCGATTCCTCTCACATTCCAAAAACAAGTATTCATCAATTAACAATCCTCAAAAAAAATTTGGGGCTCTGTTGACCCTTAAACTTGTTCTTTTTAGTATCGAGACTTGATTCTGTCTCCTAATTTTTGTTTTTCTGGTAACATCTTCAGTATTATCGAGACTTAATTGCATTTGAAAGGAGGAACCGAAGTAATATCATTATTTTTGTTTGAGTTTTTCTTTTATCTTTTTTGATTATTTTAGTTAGATGTACGATAGATTTTACATTGAAAAATTAAACTGATTGGATGTAGGATAACAAAATATAACCAAGGAAATAATATATTTGATCATTTCTTTCAACTTGAATTTATTTGATATATATTCTTTCAACTTGAATTTATATTATATTAATCTTGTTTATTGATTTTTTTTCTATGTTGAAGGTATGTATCTCAATCTCAAGTCTAATACATCTTAGTTCTTTAATGCTCAATTCTTCATATATCTTATTCTCAAGTTGTAACTTGCAAGTAACTAAGCAAGTATTATTTCATAAGTTTAAAATCATGTTATATCAGTTACTTAATATTTTATTTAAATATCCCGTATAGTCTATGTGACGAGAAAATTCAATCATATGATAACCGATAGAAGCCTTACCCCCGACAGCCGAAACACACACATACAACAAGAATACACAATAAACACTTCATGAGAGAGTGATTCAAGATGTTCAAGTTAAAACCAATATATGATACTCAATGATAATATGAAACTTTCATATTCTCATCGATACTCATATATGAAACTAAAAGCGCCCTTAGTCCTCGCCTATCGGTTAACATACTTTCGATATTCGTTGTGACATACAACTATACGAAGGTTGTTAAATATCGGACGGTATAGTTCGATACTAACAACCGTCGTATAGTCTATGTGACGAGAAGATTCAATCGTATGATAATCAATAGATTTGTCCTGTGTGGACAAGTTAGGAATGTATAAAGCAAACACCTTCATTCACTTGTGTTTTCATCCGTTTCGAGATATTTCGTCGGTACCTTTCCGATGGTTCTCCGTGTATAAAGATAGATTAGATGTTCATTTCAATATTGTTTCACAGCTTTGAAATGATTATCTATTCTATTAGAGTGTACTCGGAGAACAGCGGGGAGGTGCTGCCGAAATTTACTCGAAACGGTTGAAAGCACAAGCGAATGGGTGTTCGCTCTATACATTCTTAATGGGATAGATACCTTACCCCCGACAGCCGAAACAAACACATACAACAAGAATACACAACAAACGCATCATTAGAGAGTGATTCAAGATGTTCAAGATAAAACCAATATATGATGCTCGATGATAATATGAAACTTTCATATTCTCATCGATACTCATATATGAAACTAAAAGCGCCACTTAGTCCCCGTCTATCGGTTAACATACGTTCGATATTCGTCGTGACATAGAACTATACGAAAGTTGTTAAATATCGGACGGTATAGCTCGATACTAACAATCGTCGTATAGTCCATGTGACGAGAAGATTCAATCGTATGATAACCGATAGATTTGTCCCGTGTGGACAAGTTAAGAATGTATAAAGCAAACACCTTCATTCACTTGTGTTTTCATCCGTTTCGAGATATTTCGTCGGTAACTTTCCGCTGGTTCTCCGTATACAAAGATAGATTAGATGTTCATTTCAACGTTGTTTCACAGTTTTGAAATGATTATCTATTCTATTACAGTGTACTCGGAGAACAGCGGGGAGGTGCTGCTGAAATTTACTCGAAACGGTTGAAGGCACAAACGAATGGGTGTTCGGGTATAATTCGGCGTTCGGGTATAATTCGGCGTTAGTTCGGGTATAATTCGGCGTTCGGGTATTCTTAATGGGATAGAATCCTTACCCCCGACCATAGTCACAAATTCGTCGTTCGGGTATAATTCGGCGAGATCAAAAATTCGGATTCGGAGAACTATTCGGAAAAAATCGGCAGGTATTCGGGAAAGATTCGGGAAGTGTTCGGGGAATGTTCGGGAAGGATTTCGAGCAAGAAATTAATATATGAGACGCTAGGTTTTGATTTTGTGAATTATTTGCCGTTTTTTGAATTATTCTCTGTTTTTTCACATAATTCACGAATAATTCGCTAATTATTCGCGAATAATTCGCGAGTAATTCGGCCCGCCGATTAATTCGGCGATTAAGTCGGCTGATCAAAAATTCGCGAATTATTCGCGAATTCGGCGAATAATTCACGAATTATGTGACTATACCCCCGACAGCCGAAACACACACATACAACAAGAATACACAACAAACGCATCATTAGAGAGTGATTCAAGATGTTCAAGTTAAAACCAATATATGATACTCGATGATAATATGAAACTTTCATATTCTCATCGATACTCATATATGAAACTAAAAGCGCCACTTAGTCACCGTCTATCAGTTAACATACGTTCGATGTGTTAGTTATATATATGTCCTAGAGACCATTATTGTACATATGATGTATATTATAGTGGATGCTTGGATATATATAAAGAAGACTTTCTTGCTCGACATGATAGTATGCTATTTAGTTTCACTTTGTCTTAACTTGTTCACTTGTATTAGTTTACTGTCTTACTCTCACATGTTGATAAAGCCGTTAGGATATGTACTTGACTACTAGGACTATGATGCAGATCATACTAGTGGGGCCAGGGTAGTCAATGAGTACATCCTATAACTGTTCCTAGTCGAGAGTGTATCGAGACAGGGCATCGATGTACCAGAGTAGACTAGCGTATACGCATCTTGACCCATATGATGGGCGATGGATAATCCTATATCCATCGGTGTTTGACATCAAAGATGGTGTACGGGTGCTCAGTGGAGACTAGGTACACTGAACGGACTCGTCGAGAACTCCTAGATGGTATTATACCTATCGTCAGATAGCGGTTCTCCGGTGACACTATTACAGGTTAGTCTGTAGACCCGAGATCATCATAGAGTCTTGTGTGATTCCCACTTTGCTTTGATTTCCATCTTACCACGTCCAAAAGGGCGTGCAAAACGGTGGCTTTTGGATACAGTCCCGAATCATATGGAGGCAATGAGCGATAGGAGGGGTTTCGTCTTTCCCGGTATAGGGAGTTGATGTTGTCATGTGTTCAATTGCTATAACTTGAAGTCCCTGGCCAGGGCTGATATGGAGTGCTACTGGTAAGTGTTATTAGTAGTTTCTCGACCTGTTATGAGCCTCAGATCGACACGACTTATCGGTTACTGGGGTCTGACGTTTACCACCCTTAGACTGGATATGCGACATATCAGACGAAGAGACCGGACTGTATGGTAGTGTTACTGATTGGATTCATAGGAAAATATACAGGCTTGCTAATTGATCTTCTGATCGCTCAATACCTGGGTGGCTGTTACGTTTAGCTGGCCGCTTGCAGCTTGTGGGTGTTTGATATGATCATCACCTACTGCCGGCGTATTGACGATTCTTTAGAGTCCTACACAGAGGTTTCCTGGCTCTGGCAAAACGGAGTAGGAGCACATATATGATATGTGCGGGACCGAGAATAATACGATATGAGATACCGTATTCTATTCTCGCGATATGTGATATCAGCCTGGTATATGTGATATAGCCGGGTCATCGGATCAAATGTTGATTCGATGAATTGGTACATGTTATATTAGTCGGTTATATGTAATATAGCCGGGTTATCGGATCAAGTGTTGATTCGATAATTAAATGTATAATTATATATGTGATATATTACATTACGTTAACTGATATAAGCTCGCTTTATTGATTCATTTTCTCACGGGATAATACATTGATATATATGCGATATATGTTAATTGTATTATTTTCTTTTGTTACAAAATATATTGTATATATGATATATAATATTGTAACATGTTAGGGTTAAAAATTTAACAAAGGTTTAGGGTTTAAACTTGGTTAGGGTTTGGATTAGGGTTAGCTTTTGCATGATGTTTCCATGAAGCTTCATGAAGCTTTGACTTTGTCTTAAGCTTGATATTTTGTGAAGATATTATTTGACCCAACCCAAACCTTAACCTCTAGTTAATTCTCTACAAGAGTTAACTCTATCATTCTTAATCCTTGGTTGGATTTGTAACCACAACACAATAATTCATTATTCATCACAAAAGGTTTCATCTTCTTCTTCCTCCTTGAAAAAAGCTTACTAGCTTTTGCTTTTGTGTTTGTGATGATATAGTGTGAGAAATTGAAAACAAAAAAGAGCAAAATTCCTACTTCATCATCCTCATCTATTCTAACCATTTAGATTAGGGTGTTCACTTCTCTAATAAGTTGTTTAGTGAAGTGTAAGCTTGAGTTAGAGATTTTTCAAGGTAGATCATCTTAGATCATGAAGACTACAAGCAAGGTGTCTCATTTACCTCATGGAGCCACTTGAGAGTCGGAGTTCACGATGATTGCAGGGAAGGGAGTTCAACATGAAGCTTATGAAGCGAAGGAACGGACTACAAAGGTTGTAATCTCTATCTCTTAGAAGTAATGTTGTTTACTTGCTCAATATTTACCCTAATCCTCTAACAAAGATCCTTACTTTAGGTTGTTCGGCACTTGAAAATTTTGAT
The DNA here is from genome assembly GCA_030015575.1 of Agapanthus africanus. NCBI lineage: Eukaryota > Viridiplantae > Streptophyta > Magnoliopsida > Asparagales > Amaryllidaceae > Agapanthus > Agapanthus africanus. The sequence goes on from CM057348.1 coordinate 108,311,616, forward strand.
TTTGGTATGGTTGATGTCTTGTAGAACCTTGTTCTAGTGCCTACTAACCCTACAGTGTTATCAGAGCCTAGTTAGAGTATTAGGCGACGTGTAGACGAAGTTAAAAGTCCGATCGAACCACGAAACGTCATATTTGACCCCCTCTCTGGAAATTTTTTAAAAAGATGGTTTTTTCCTCATTAAAAATACTCAGAAAATTAAGCAGGTGATTATATGGATAACTGTGAAATACGAACCCCTTATTCCTTCAAGTCGCCGCAGAACCGCGGCAATACCAGGCTTTTCGCGGCGGTTCTGTGGCCGTACTTGTGTGTCAGGGATAGATATTTCTAGGTAACATCCGTAGGAATTACTACATGCTTCTGGGAATTTTTAATATTACTCAAGTGTTGAGTTTTCTGGAGATCTTATGTATCCGTTGATTCGATCGGAAAGTTTAACATCGTTTATTTTTCTGGATAATTTAGAACGTGTTAAAATGTTCGAACAAATATCAATAACTCACTTTTTCCCGTATTGGAAGATTTTCAAGTGTTGGATTTTTCATGAGTTTGAAACTTTCGGAGAATCATGCAAGCATATCTGTGGACCCTCTAGAAGAACGTAACCTTAACTCGATTATGTGACCGTCAAAACTGACACTGAACCCTAAGGTTTGTGGTATTTAACGTTGCCACATGTGATGCGTTGGTTTGACCCTTCTACGGCTGGATCATAGCGGCTGTGACAAGTTCTGGAACCTTTTTGAACCCTGCTCAAGTGTTGAGCTATTTGGGAAATTTTGGGTGTTTTCTTATTCGATCGGAAAGTTTAACATTGTCTATTTATCTGGAATGTGATACAATATGTGGAATTCATATAGTTAGGCATTAAATCCGTAATATGTAATATTTCGGGTTTACGATATCTAAGGTGATGGATTCCAAATGTTGTAGTTTTTACATTTTTTTTCTGCGACCGGAAGTGTAGTATGTGGTATAACGCCGGCTTCGTTGCTATACATCAACGACAATCGGGATACGCATACTTGCTTACGTTGATGATATGAGATATTATGTGTTGCTGTGATATGTTATAATGGATTGTCGTGTTTTGAATAGCCGGGGGTTTTATGTGAAATGAGGGTTTTTATTTTCATTCATGTAAAATTCAAATGTATGTAATATTCTTTTATTGGGGCACTTCCGGGTTGAGGATGATATCACCATTGTATATTCTTTACTTTTCCGCATTAGGATAGACCCGAGGAGGGAAGCACAAGTAACCGGGTTCTAGGGTCCAGTGGGAGGCCAGCTCGAGGAGTCGAGACTGGGTCTCCTAACCCTAGAATTGGTAGTGTTGCTTGCCGCTCTCGTAGGGGTCTAGGGATGTGGGTTTGGCTATTCATCGCGACCGTGGAATCCATGTTTTATACAGGCTCGATATAAAACACGGACGTCCTAGTATATCCAATATTTCATATATTATCTTCTGCTGCAATGTTCTGTGATGAGATCATGTTACTGCTTGAGATGAATGCTTATACTATATATATATGATAATATATAAATATTACTTCTTTCGTTTCTTCTGTGATGCTTAGGAAGCATAATTGATGGGATTTATTAATGGGATTAATAAATGAAAAGAAACCTAAAAAATGTTGTAGAATCAAAACTTTATAAAAAGGGTAGCTACAATTTTTTCTTTGCACAGCGGTATATATGATATACCCCGCACCTTATTCGATGAGGAAAGAGCCGAGAACCCTTCACCGGGAGTGACCTCTTTAGCAAAACTGGCAGATGCTACAAAATCACGGTTTAGTTTTTGATTGCTTCTATAGTTCTTGCTTTGCACAGCGGTATATATGATATACCCTGCACCTTATTCGATGAGGAAAGAGCCGAGATCCCTTCACCAGGAATGACCTCTTTAGCGAAACTAGAAAAGCCTCAAAAACACTCCTTTTCAAAAATCACTTGTTTCTACAACGATATCAAGTTCATTACGCAATAGGTTTTCTGAAAAACCTGTCGTAGCCCTCCGCCATTTCAGATAAGTCATACTTAGTATTCGTGCTACGTTTGTTGACCTCCGTCAAGGCGTAGTGTGCGGTAGCTGACTAGTATTTATCTGTTTATACATATAATGCAGATTGGATTAGGGTAGTCGTACGGCCTTGTTGACCTCCGTCAAGGGTCGTGCGGGTGGGTTTGATTCAATCAAGAAATGACGGGTTGAACTTGACTAGCACCCTATGATTTGTTGACCTCCGTCAAGGTCATGGGATGCTTGAGGAAGAATATTATCGGGAATTTCAAGTGTTGAAATTTGCAATGAGATTGCGTACCTTCTATAAGATAGATGGATCCTGATACCCACTACGAGTAAGAGTTACTCTTGGGATAATCTTACACGGGACAATTAGCCGATCAAGTAGGTGTCTAAAAAGGTGTTAACGGGGTTATGCCTCTGGGAAAATGAGGTTTACTTTAATTAGGTCCATGCGAAAGCATGCGAAACCTCCCTCAAAATACCAACACTGGCCTGGCCGAAAGATTGGTGAACTTGTAAAGTGTAATTAATCCCGGCTAGTCTTACCTTTTAGGGTTTGAAGGAAGATTTGATGAAAACAGTGGGAGCCATCCTGATTAGATAAGATAATAACCAATCTAATCTTGTAAGAGCATACGCTAAAGTGTTTTCTTCTCTCTCTCTCTAGATAGCGACCATATCAGGCCTTAATCAAGATAATAATATGGATGCATTGACTAAACCCGCTTTTTATACTAAGCAGGGGAACGTTGGTCCCACTTATAACTGTTATAAGTTTGAGCAGGGAATAGGACGATATCTGGATTCTCACGCCACCCAAACGAAGAATAAGCATGCTGATGCATCTTCTTCAGGTGTGTTTGTTATCGAGAACTGTTTCTCAGTTCACTCTACGTCCTGGGTATTAGATACCGGATCGGGATCCCACATATGTAATATGTTACATGGGCTACGTAAAGGTAGGGAACTGGGAGAGGGTGATCATTCTGTAAGAGTAGAGAATGGTGCAAATGTTGCAGCCAAAGCAGTTGGCGAATATCACCTTGTATTGTCAAACGGTAATACATTGGTTCTGAACGAATGCTATTACATTCCGACCCTGATAAGCAATCTTATATCAGTTTCTTTATTGAGCAAAGAAGGATATAATTTTGTAGTACAGGATAATATTATGAACATATTCCTGAATCAAAAGTTGATTAGATCAGGATCGTTAAATAATGGCATATACGTTCTCGACCAAACTACAGTACTTAATGTACAAAACACAAGCAAGAGGAAGAGTTTAGAAATGAACGAATCTTTCTTATGGCATTATAGACTAAGTCATATCAATGCGACACGGCTAGCTAAGTTACATAAGGATGGGTATTTGAATCCGTTCAAATTTTCATCTTATGACACTTGCCGGTCATATCTCAAAGGCAAGATAACCAAAACTCCATTTAGTGGACACGGAGAAAGAGTTACAGAACTCTTAGGACTGATACATAGTGATGTATGTGGTCCAATGTTTACACATGCCAGGGATTGTTCTTCGTACTTCATTACGTTCACTGATGATCTCTCAAGATTCGGATATATGTTCCTGATGAAATACAAATCAGAAGCTTTTGAGAAATTCAGAGAATATAAGAAAAAGTAGAAAACCAAACGGGCAAAAGTATTAAGATCCTACGATCTGATCGAGGAGGAGAATACTTGAGCACTGAGTTCCTAGACTATCTAAAAGAGAATGGGATTCTCTCTCAGCTGATTCCTCCCTATACACCACATCATAACGGTGTATCGGAGCGGAGGAATCGCACCCTATTAGATATGGTTCGCTCTATGATGAGCAATGCTGAGTTACCTATTTCCTTCTGGGGATATGCGCTTGAGACAGCGGCATACCTACTGAATAAAGTTCCTACCAAATCTGTGCCTACCACCCCATATGAGATATGGGAAGGGAAGAGACCATATCTTAATTTTGTTAAGATATAGGGTTGCCATCACTAGTAAAATAGGGGGTTGCCCCTACGGATGGCAATATCCGTAGGGGCAGATTTAACTTGGCCCTACGGATTAATCTGTAGGGCTAAAAGGTTGCCCCTACGGGCACAGACGTCCAAGAATAAAAATATTAATTCTTAATTTGGTGTTTGCCCCTACGGAGCCGCAAACAAAAGACCTACGGTTATGTCCGTAGGGGCAAGTAAATATCGTTTTAAAATAAAGCCAGATCGATCGCCTACGCTCACTTTCTCTCTCTCTCAATCGCGCGCGAGAAAAAACCCCAAATCGCCACTCCGTCGTTGCCACCGTCGCCACCGCCGGTTTCGTCGCCAAATCGCCACCGTCGTCGCTCCAGCCCACCAGCAGCCGTTCAGGTATAAATCTCGAGGTAAATTAAAGCATTTTTGGATTATTTTGGGCTTAGGGTTCATGGCTGGGTCTGGGTTGCGCGCGCGAGAGTTGGGGTTGGGCAGGGGCCGCGGTGGCGGTCGGGGTCGGGGTCAGGGTAGGGTTAGGGTTGGGGTTCGGCTGCTGCTGGGGTGGGGCTGGGGTTAGGGTTACGGTGGGGCTGGGGTTAGGGTTACGGTAGGGCTGGTTGAATGGCTCTTCTGATTAGTTGACAAATACAATGTTAATCATAATTTACTCGACACAGATGGTAGAAAATCAGAAAAAGATCAAGAAAAAAATAATCGATTTTGATTTTAACATGCGGGGTGTTGATGCAAGATGTAATATCTAGTAGCAGATGCTAGGCATATAGACTAAAGAATAGTTGTAAATGAACCGCTAGCAAGAAAATCCTATAATTATACACATCGCTTGACGCATGAAGCCTGAAGCTCTTTCTTTTGGGGGATAAAACTAGTTATATTCCTGCATTGCCTAGAAATAGCAGTGAGTTGGTTAAAACCTTTCAAACACAACCCCCCCACCCCCAAAAAAAAAGAAAGAAAGAAAGGGCAAGGAAAAAAAAGAATAGCAACAAGCAATACAAGCCAGCAACCGTAAATAACTGCTGAGATTATGTCTACCTTGGCAATTTGAACAATGATGGCCTTGTCTGGATTGTTAAGATCCACTTTATGGGGGTGAGGAACACATTTTGCAACTGTATTTATGATTTTCATTCTGTCAAGTGTTGAAATAAAAATCAACACTTGACAATCAATCCAAGATGCTCAATAACTTGCTTCAAAACCATAATCTAATCTTGATGATGCTCAATATTAGCGATTTCCATGATCACGACACGTGGCAGATGACGTGTCTCATAACGCTTTATGATATCAGTATCCTATATTTGTAGTTTTAATTGTTGATTGTTATAGATGTATACCATTGCAATAATAGTTTTTGGTTGATGAATGCTATTGCAATGTAGGATGATCAGTTCTATCAATCTTGATCTCAATGGTTTAAAATCATGTTACACATACAACACGAATGCACAACAAACACATAATTAGATAGCGACTCGAGATATTCAGGTTAAAACCAATATATGATACTCGATGATAATATGAAACCTTCGTATTCCCATCGATACCCATATATGAAACTAAAAGTGCCACTTAGTCCCCGTCTATCGGTTAACATACGTGCGATGCTCGTCGTGACCTAGAACTATACGAAGGTTGTTAAATATCGGACAGTACAGCTCGATACTAACAACCGTCGTATAGTCTACGCGACGAGAAAATTCAATCGTATGGTAACCCATAGATTTGTCCCGTGTGGACAAGTTAAGAATGTATAAAGCAAACGCCTTCATTCACTTGTGTTTTCATCCGTTTCGAGATATTTCGTCGGTATCTTTCCGCTGGTTCTCCGTGTACAAAGATAGATTAGATGTTCATTTCAATGTTGTTTCACAGCTTTGAAATGATTATCTATTCTATTACAGTGTACTCGGAGAACAGCGGGGAGGTGCTGCCGAAATTTACTCGAAACGGTTGAAAGCACAAGTGATGGGTGTTCGCTCTATACATTCTTAATGGGATAGAAGCCTACCCCCGACAGTCGGAACACATACATACAAACGCATAATTAGAGAGCGATTCGAGATGTTCGGGTTAAAACCAATATATGATAATATGAAACCTTCATATTCCCATCGATACCCATATATGAAACTAAAAGCGCCACTTAGTCCCCGTCTATCGGTTAACATACGTGCGATGCTCGTCGTGACCTAGAACTATACGAAGGTTGTTAAATATCGGACAGTATAGCTCGATACTAACAACCGTCGTATAGTCTACGCGATGAGAAAATTCAATCGTATGGTAAACCATAGATTTGTCCCGTGTGGACAAGTTAAGAATGTATAAAGCAAACGCCTTCATTCACTTGTGTTTTCATCCGTTTCGAGATATTTCGTCGGTACCTTTCCGCTGGTTCTCCGTGTACAAAGATAGATTAGATGTTCATTTCAACGTTGTTTCACAGCTTTGAAATGATTATCTATTCTATTACAGTGTACTCGGAGAACAGCGGGGAGGTGCTGCCGAAATTTACTCGAAACGGTTGAAAGCACAAGTGATGGGCGTTCGCTCTATACATTCTTAATGGGATAGAAGCCTACCCCCGACAGCCGGAACACATACATACAAACGCATAATTAGAGAGCGATTCGAGATGTTCGGGTTAAAACCAATATATGATAATATGAAACCTTCATATTCCCATTGATACTCATATATGAAACTAAAAGCGCCACTTAGTCCCCGTCTATCGGTTAACATAACGTGCGATAATTTATTCTTTTCAACGACAAACGCACACACAAAGCATATACACGGATTTTCTCCTTTGTCAGTAACTATCCCGTTCTTATATTTCTCAATATAGTCAGCATAACCTACAATTTATATGTTATTCAGTCTAACATGGCCCATGAGTACGTCAGAGTTAAGGACTGGATGTATGTGGATTGGAAACAACGTATGCAACCTAAGTTTGTCGCAGGAGTTGCTGCTTTCCTTGAATTTGCACGAGCACATAATAAGATCATAATAGAGAAGATTCTCTGTCCGTGCGATAGATGTGGCAATAAGTACTGGCAGAAGGTAGAATTGGCAGAGTTTCATATTGTAAAACATGGGTTTACTAGACTTTTTCAACTTGGAAATATTACGGGGAAGGAGAAGAATGCAGTACTGCAGTAGACGAAGAAGGAGAACACGATAATGCGGCAGGAGAAGAAGAAGAATTCGGTAATACGGCAGGAGACGGAAATTTATTTCCATCAGAAGAAATGGAGGATATGGTAGAGGCTGCCCTAGGTGAATCTATTCGTACCGAAGATGACATTCCTTCCGGTCAAGGACCGCGTGCGGATAAATATGAAAATTTTATGAATGATGCTAGGAAACCAATTTATGAGAATGCGAAGTATTCCACCCTCTCATGGTTCGTCCAACTTTTCCAAATTAAGTGCCTAAATGGATGGAGTAACAAGTCATTCACAATGCTTCTTTCGTTCTTGAAAGAGTCTATGCCTCCGGGAAATAATGTGCCCGAAAGCTGGTACGAAGCCCAGAAAATGATGTCTGATTTGGGTCTAAAGTGCGAGAAGATTCAAGCATGTCCTAAAAATTGCGTGTTGTACCGGAAAGAGAATTCAGATTTGAAAGAGTGTCAAACATGCGGAGAGGCCAGGTATAAGCCGAAAGATTCTGATAAGAAGCCTGATATACCTGTGAAGATAGCACGATATTTTCCAATAACACAGAGGCTACAGAGGCTATTCAGTTGCAAGAAAACAGCCGAGGCAATGATGTGGCATCACCGTACTCCTCCAAGCGAAAATGGAAAAATGAGCCATCCAAGAGATTCACCGGCATGGAAGGATTTCGATAGGAGGCACGCAATATTCAGTAGCGATCCTCGCAATGTCCGGCTCGGACTGGCTGCCGATGGCTTCTGCCCATTCAACTATATGGCTAGAAGTCACAGTACATGGCCCGTTGTAATGATAATTTATAATCTGTCGCCTTGGCTGGCTATGGACCAATCATACTTTATGATGCCTCTTCTTATCGACGGACCAAACTCACCGGGAAACAATATCGACGTCTATCTCCGACCTCTGATCGAGGAGCTGAAAACTTTGTTCATTGATGGTGTAGAGACATATGATTCAAACACAAATACAACCTTCATACTGCGTGCGGCTTTAATGTGGACAATTAATGACTTTCCTGCGTATGGAATGCTATCAGGTTGGTCCGTACATGGTCACAAAGCATGTCCTCATTGCCATGAACACACAACATCAAAATTTTTGAATTTTAGCAGGAAGGTTTGTTATTGCGGCCATCGACGTTTTCTGCCTCCAGACCACCCCTATAGATTAGACACGGTTGACTTTGATGGTCATCAGGAGCTTCTTGGGCCTCCATCCCCATTGTCCGGAGAGGACGTGAATGCTAAATAGGATGGTTACAATAACGTGACCTTCGGGATGGATCCGACGAAACAGGTCAAACCACAATATTGGAACAAGTTAAGCATTTTCTTCGAGCTTCCGTACTGGTCTACAAATTCAGTGCGTCATTGTCTGGACGTCATGCATATAGAGAAGGGAGTATCAGAGCACATACTTAACTTGCTTCTGTGTAAAGACGGGAAATCGAAAGACAACATGAATGCCCGGATGGATCTACAAGAGTGGGGAATAAGAAGTGAACTGCACCCTAAACCGGTAGCGGGTAAACCGGGCAAGTTTGTACTTCCCAATGCCGCTTATCATATGTCACAACCGGAGAAGAAAAGATTCCTGCAGGTGTTGCATGATTTGAAAGTCCCCACAGGTTTCTCAGGATCATTCAGCAAGAAAATAAAAATTGTGAAGGGCAAGATCGATGGGCTGAAAAGTCATGATCACCATGTTATCGTGGAGCACCTTCTTCCATTAGCCCTCAGGACTTCTCTCCCCGACTCGGTTGGTCTAGTAATCAACGACCTATGTTGTTTTTTCAGGGAGTTGTGTGCTAAAACACTGGAGGTTGCGACGCTGGATAAACTAGAAAATTCTATTGCGTTGATACTTTGCAATTTTGAGCGTATTTTCCCACCGTCATTCTTCGATATCATAATACACTTGACGGTTCATCTTGCAACTGAGGCGAAGTTAGCCGGACCGGTACAATATCGATGGATGTATCCCGTCGAGAGATACGTGTAATTTTTCGTTTTGCGCAATTTATAAATTTATTGTTGTCCTGTATGCCCGTGTTTATTTATTCAACATATTCTCATTAGGTACCTTTACACTCTTAAGAAGTATATACGCAATAAAAATCGACCAGAGGGTTCTATCATGCAAGGTTATCTTCTTGATGAAGCAACCACATTTTGTTCCCGCTATCTGGACGAGAACATTGAGACAAGGCTTAACCGACCACGAAGAATTCAAGACGGGCCATATGGTAAAGCCGAGTATAAGAGGGTAGACACTATGTTTATCAACAAGATATACCGGTTTATCTTGCTTAATTGCGCATGTCTTGAACAAATTAGAGAGTAAGTTCTTTTGGATTAATTGTTATATCTGTGTTTATGTGTGTATGAAATGACATAATATTAATGTCACAATTATTTGTCGAAAACAGAACTCATTTTAACGAGGTACGTGAGGGGCATCCTAATTGGAACGAAGAGCGTTTGGAAAAATAACATCAGGATAATTTTTGTGATTGGGTCACAGAGCATGTAAGTTATTCGAATTACATTTTATTGCTATCAGTTTTAATCTAAACTTGTATCATTATGTATTTATCATAAAATTTGTTTTGTTAGATCCACGATCCGAACTTGTCTGCATCATTTGAGAGTGATTCAAGATGTTTAGCTCAATTTCCTAGTATGGAGGTTGCATATTACAAAGGATTTGGTGTCCTTGGATACAAATTCGAAGTTAAGGACACAGAAACATCTAGAACCACTCAGAATAGTGGGATTGCGACGGTAGGATCAGACGGTGTGATTTACTATGGGTACTTAAATTGTATACTCGGCATCCACTATCCCGGACGATCAGAACCCTTTTATATATTCCACTGTACTTGGTACGATCCGCGAACCGATACAGACAGGTGGAGAAGCAGTCTTGGGACTTGGAAAGATGAATATGGATTGACCAGTGTGAACACACTTCGATTTTACGGTCAGGACGATCCGTTTATCTTTCCGAACCAAGCGTTCCAAGTATACTACTCACAGTGTTTGAAGCATCCGGGGTGGAGTGTTGTATGCCGATGGAAACCTAGAGATGTCTACGATGTCCCAGAATACGAGGACAGCGATGAGGACGAAGAAGAGAGAAGGCTTAAAGTGCTCCGACCGTCTGTTTCGAAGGACGGGTTGTTTTCGACCGATCATGAAGTTACGTGGGTTAGAAATGACATCGACGATGAAATCCAAGTAGATATGTATGATGCACCCACGAAACGAAAAAGGTTATCAGTAATGTTATATTATTACTTCACATTTTACGCTCTAGATCATATATAGTCAATACTTTTAATGATTGTCTAATGCGTCCACGAACCGTTTATCTAGATTTGATGACGATGTCGGGAGCAGCGAGGGGCGGCAGGAGCTCCAGCCGCGGCAGAGGCAGAGCGGTCCTGCCGCCCAGAGAGCTCCGTAGGGAGCTTCAGAGGGCCGGTCTTGCACCCAGATCGGAGACCCCTTCGGATGCCTCCTTCCGTGTTGATTTGGCCACACCTCCAGGTATACTGCACGCATATCCATTTTGAATGTAATATTACAGATATTCATGCATGTTTATGTCAAAATTACTTATATTGTCAATATTTGATTGTCTAGTTGTTGGTGATGCGTCCACATCTGGGACAGAGGCCACCCCCGCTCCTCCAGGTATGTTTATATATCATATAGTGTATGTATATTGATTTAGAATGCTATATCATAAATACACACATTCCTTTTGCTCTTACTTAGCAATTTTTATTATTGTCTAGCTGTAGGTGGTGACACCACCGCACCTGCGGGTATGTTTATATATCCTATAGTGCATGCATATTGATTTAGAATGTTATATTATTGATCTACACGTTCTTTTTGCAATTACTTATATAATCTATTTTTAATTGTCTAATTATAGGTGGTGCGTCCACACCTTCCACAGGGGCCACTCCTGCCGCTTCCATACCCTCCGCATCGTCTGCAGATTAGTATGAATAAATTTAAAATATTTATTCATTTTACATATGCTCTATAGAATAAATATGAACTTCATGGAAATTTAGCGTCGATGTTTATTTTATAGTTGGAGGGGATGAGTCCGGGTCCGGGACCCCGGTTGTTCCTCACCGGAGGAACTATCGTCCCGCTCGTGCTGCTGCTCGGGCCCAGGCTCGTGCGCTAGTCACCGGAGGTATATATCACACTTGAATTTTTGTTTAACCTTGATTTCTTAATACAACTTTGTCTTATTATTGATTGTCTTGATATTTCGTGCAGACGCAGGGCCTCTCCATCCCCAGAGGGGGACTCGAGGCCCGAATCAGTCCCATAGGCTGAGGCCTGATAGAGCTAGGGGGGAGGCAGCATTCCCCCTATTTTTTACCCTTGACTATCGCTATACCGGTCCTCATGCCGAGAGGTTCGGCCGGTATTTGGGGGACGAGAGCCGGATCGTGAAGAACTATCCACTTCACGTTGAGTGGGGCGAGCAGCACCAGCGCTCATTCGCCCTCTTCTTTGATCAGGCTCGGGTATGTATTAATATATATTTTCATTTGATCTATCCAATATATTTATTATTAACACTTGCAATCTAATAACAATATTTTTTTTTGTATTTTCAGTTGGATTACGATTTTCAGCCTGTAGCCGACCCTGATCACCCGGGGAGGGTGCTCGCCTTCATGCTCTGTACAATGGCCTGATGAAGAACATGAAGGCCAAGGTCTGATACAACAGGAATGAGCTGAAGGCCGACTGCTACTCCCTGTGGATAGCGACCCCCGAGGCAGAGAGAGCGGCCCTCCTATCTACTCCGGAGTTTGCGAGAGTCGACGTAGAGACATGGTCTCTATTGTGCGCTTATTTCGACTCCGAACGCAAACAAGTATGTATTTTAAATTTAATTCATTATTTATGATATAATTTATTTCTTTGTGTTTCTTAATTAGAAAACTAAATGTTAATGCGTTGTGCAGAAACAGGCCGCTCAGAATACGGAGAACAGGAAGTCGGCGAAGAGGGGTCGCCCCACTTACACAGGTGGCTCGAGGAACATTACTCGAGCCATGGAGTTATCGGTAAATTAAGAGTTATTCTCTAATATTTCTAATATTAAGAGTTACTTTCTAATATTGCAGACATCTCGGACCGTGGCGTCAGGTGGTACACCGAGCGTGCTGTCTGCATATCTTGCCGTCCACGGCACCTCGACAGATCCCGCCACGGGCGAGCTTCGATATCCCGACGTCGCTACCCAGGAGTACTGCGTAAGTGTTAATATTTTTTCTACCCAAATTTGAAATTTTAGTTTTGGAAGGTTCAAGTTTAAATTTTATACTTATACTTTACTGCTTAATGTGGGTGTAGGAGCGGGTGGTTGAGCAGGCCTAGGCCTCGGGGATCGATTTTACCGGACAGAACGATCCGAGGCTGCTGACCCCAGTTCTGGATGCCGCACACGGAGGGCACCACGGAGGTTGGGAGAGAGGCCGGGGATTGGGCCCTAGCAGGGCCCATATGAGGTTGGACTCCACCCCGGCGGTTACTTCCTCCGTCTCCAGTGACCGGCATGTCCATCAGGAACTGGATAGCTTGAGGGCCACCGTTCAGGAGTTGAAGGAGATGCTGGTATGTATACTACTTTATAGTAAAATATCATTTCATATTATATACATATAAACATATCCATAATTAGTACGTAGCTTGAGCTTATTTGGTTTTATACTTAAGTTTGATTAATCATACATACATATGTAATTAAAATAAACAACGCTTTTCCAAACTAGATATCCAAACAGGGTTTCGAAATAACTTAATAATGAAACGAATTCGAATAATACACAGTTCTTACACGCTTCTTACACACGTTATGTCCAGACGCAACAGGGTAGATCGGCCGAGCCTCCACATGCATCTCCTTCGGCTGCGGCTCCGTAAGCCACTACATCGGCTGCGGTTCCGCAGACGGCTCCTGTAGCTCCACCGCCCACTCAGACTCCCGCAGCCTCGGCTCTGCAAGCGACTACCTCGATGGCGGCTGCGCAGACCACATCGCCAGCTCCACATGCCGCTCAGACTCCCGCTCGTGACGCATTGCAGAGTGTATTGACCGAGGAGCAGGCGCGCGTTATTCTAACGTTATTCAGAGGTGGAGCTGGACCGAACTAGGGTAGCTTTTTGGTTCTTATTTTTTGAAACATGTATTTATTTATATCACATTGTACTACATTTTGAAACGATATTGATATTGGTTTGTATTTATATCATATTCAGTTTTTGGGTTTCTTTTGTATATTATATATATGCGTGATATGTGATTATGAATACTGCAATATATGATTTGATTGATGTATATAGTATTGTGCACAGGGCGGGAAAAAATCTAGCAGCCCATTTTTAAAAAAAAAAATACAGACAATATGTACCTACGGATTAAGCCGTAGGTATATATGTTGCCCCTACGGACATATCTGTAGGGGCAAACTATCAGGAATCCTGTTATTTTTCCCATCTGATCTCAGTGCAGGGTGTTGGGAGTGCCCCTACGGATATGTCCGTAGGGGCCACTGTCTATCCCCTACGGATATGTCCGTAGGGGACACTGTCTATCCCCTACGGAGTTATCCGTAGGGGCCAAATATCAGGTTTCCTGATATTTTGCCCCTACGGAATATTACCTACGGATATCTCCGTAGGGGTAGAACAAATTACCTACGGTTGTATCCGTAGGTACATACAATATATTCAAAAAAAAATACATATATGATTTGATTACCCCTACGGAGTAATCCGTAGGGGCAACAACACCTACAGATATATCCGTAGGGGCCAGAATTTGCCCGTAGGGACAAGTTCAGGGCCTCAACTTGCACCTACGGCCTTTGCACCTACGGGGTATTTTTTCGCCATGGGTTGCCCCTACGGATAAATCCGTAGGGGCAACCCTTATTTGTAGTAGTGCCTGCCTATGTCAAAACACAAAATCCGGACAAGCTTGGGGCAAGGTTTTTTCTCTGTAAGTTTATTGGATATCCTAAACATTCGCGCGGGTATATCTTCTATCACACCGAGAAACAAAAGGTGTTTGTATCTCGGCATGCCACCTTTTTCCGAAAAGGAATTTCTTGAAAAAGAAATTAGTGGCAATGAGGTAGAACTGGAAGAAGTTCCAACTACACAAACTGCAACAGAAGATTTGGTAGAACCAAAGGATTCAGTAGTTCCCAACGAACCCCAGCCTCTCCGCCGATCTAGTAGGGTTCCTCATCCACCTGAGAGATACTACGATTTTCTTATAGACAGTGGGAGCGAGGATTGCATCATGGAAGATGATGACCCGACTAGCTTCGAGCAGGCCATCACGAATGGAGACTCTGTGAAAGGTGCGATGCGATCTGAGATGGAATCCACATACACCAACAAAGTATGGACTTTGGAAGTTTCTCCTGAAGGGGTAAAACCCATTGGGAGCAAATGGATCTTTAAGAAGAAACTTGGTGTAGATGGAAAAGTGGAGACTTTCAAAGCTAGACTTGTTGCAAAGGGTTTTTGTCAACGACCAGGTGTTGATTATGACGAAACCTTTTCTCCAGTAGCTATGCTTAAGTCCATCCGGATCTTACTTGCTATTGCTGCATACCATGACTATGAAATCTGGCAAATGGATGTTAAGACCGCCTTTCTAAATGGTGATTCAGAGGAGTGCGTGTACATGACTTAGCCAGAGGGCATCGTAGATAATGGGAGCAGCAGAAAGGTGTGCAAGCTGCTTAAATCCATCTACGGGTTAAAACAGGCATCGCGGAGTTGGAACATCTGTTTTGATGTGGTAGTCAAAGAGTTTGACTTCATCAAGAACATAGATGAACTCTGTATATACAAGAAGGTTGCAGAGAGTAAGGTTTTCTTCCTCGTATTGTACGTGGATGACATACTCTTGATAGGAAATGATGTTCCTATGCTACACTCGGTCAAGCTCTTCTTATCACATAGATTCTCAATGAAAGATCTAGGTGATGCCTCCTGCATTTTGGGGATTAGGATCTATAGAGATAGATCCAAGAGGAAACTGGGATTGTCCCAATCCAAGTACATTGACACCATACTAAAGAGGTTTAGTATGGAAGAATCCAAGCGTGGGAACCAACCCACGATCTCTGGACTCACTCTCTCTAAAAAGATGTCTCCCAAGACTGATTTGGAGAGAGCTCGCATGCAAGGGATACCCTATGCTTTGGCAGTAGGCTCTATCATGTACGCGATGCTATGTACCAGACCCGATGTAGCATACTCACTAAGTGTAGTGAGTAGGTATCAAGCAGATCCAGGAGAGAATCACTGGACAGCTGTGAAGAACATTCTCAAGTACTTGAGAAGAACTAAGGAGATGTTCTTGGTGTATGGTAACGGAGAACTCCAGGTGGAGTCCTTTACCGATTCAAGCTTCCAAAGTGATAAGGACGACTCTAAGTCGCAATCGGGATTTGTCTTTACCCTCAATGAAGAGGCGGTGTGTTGGAAGAGTTCCAAACAGGAAACCGTTGCAGACTCGACGATGGAGGCTGAATATATCGCTGCCAACGATGCTGCCAAAGAGGCTGTCTGGATGAAGAAGTTCATCACTGAACTTGGTGTGGTTCCGTCCATTGAGCATCCAATACCTTTGTATTGTGATAACAATGGAGCTGTGGCTTTGGCTAAGAAACCTAGGTCCCATCAAAAGTCCAGACATATTCTGAGGCGGTATCACCTGATCCGGGAGATAGTTGATCGCCAGGAGATCGAGGTCAGGAGAGTTGATACGAAGGACAACACTGCGGATCCACTCACGAAGGCCATTCCCCAGACACAGTTTGAGAGACTCTTCGGGATGTTGGGTATGAGATACTACAACACCTGGCCTTAGTACAAGTGGGAGATTATTAGTTATATATATGCCCTAAAGGCCATTGTTGTACATATGATGTATATTATAGTGAATGCTTGGATATATATAGAGAGGACTTTCTTGCTCGACATGATAGTATGCTATTTGGTTTCACTTTGTCTTAACATGTTGACTTGTATTAGTTTACTGCTTACTCTCATATGTTGATAAAGCCCTTAGGATATGTACTCGACTACTAGGACTATGATGCAAATAATACTAGTGTGGCCAGGGTAATCAACGAGTACATCCTATAACTGTTCCTAGTCGAGGGTGGATCGAGACAGGGCATCGATGCACCAGAGTAGACTAGCGTATACGCATCTTGACCCATATGATGGGTGATGGATGATCCCATATCCATCGGTGTTTGACATCAAAGATGGTGTACGGGTGCTCAGTGGAGACTGGATACACTGAACGGACTCGCTGAGAACTCCTAGATGGTATTATACCTATCGTCAGATAGCGGTTCTCCGGTGACACTGGTACAGGTTAGTCTGTAGACCCGAGATTGTTATAGAGTCTTGTGTGATTCCCACTGTGCTTTGATTTCCATCTTACCACGTCCAAGAGGGCGTGCAAAACGGTGGCTTTTGGGTATAGTCCCAAATCATATGGAGGCAATGAGCGATAGAAGGGTTTTGTCTCTCCCGGTATAGGGAGTTGATGTTATGCTGTGTTCGATTGCTATAACTGGAAGTCCCTGGCCAGGGCTGATATGGAGTGCTACTGGTAAGTGTTATTAGTAGTTTCTCGACCTGTTATGAGCCTCAGATCGACACGACTTATCGGTTACTGGGGTCTGACGTTTACCACCCCTGGACTGGATATGCGACATATCAGACAAAAAGACCGGACTGTACAGTAGTGTTACTGATTGGATTCATAGGAGAATGTACAGGCTTGCTTGTTGATCTTCTGATCGCTCAATAACTGGGTGGCTGTTACGTTTAGCTGACCGCTTGCAGCTTGTGGGTGTTTGATATGATCATCACCTACTGCCGGCGTATTGACGATTCTTTAGAGTCCTACACAGAGGTTTTCTGGCTCAGGAAAAACGGAGTAGGAGCACATATGTGATATGTGCGGGACCAAGAATAATACGATATGAGATACCGTATTCTATTCTCACGATATGTGATATCGGCCTGGTATATGTGATATAGCCAGGTCATCGGATCAAGTGTTGATTCGATGAATTGGTACATGTTATATTAGTCGGTTATATGTAATATAGCCGGGTTATCGGATCAAGTGTTGATTCGATAATTTAACGTATAATTATATATGTGATATATTACGTTACGTTAACTAATATAAGCTCGCTTTATTGATTCATTTTCTCACAGGATAATACATTGATATATATGCGATATATGTTAATTGTATTATTTTCTTTTGTTACAAAATATATTGTATATGTGATATATAATATTGTAACATGTTAGGGTTACAAATTTAACAAAGGTTTAGGGTTTAAACTTGGTTAGGGTTTGGATTAGGGTTAGCTTTTGCATGAAGTTTCCATGAAGCTTCATGAAGCTTTGACTTTGTCTTAAGCTTGATATTTTGTGAAGATATTATTTAACCCAACCCAAACCTTAACCTCTACTTAATTCTCTACAAGGGTTAACTCTATCATTCTTAACCCTTGGTTGGATTTGTAACCACAACACAATAATTCATTATTCATCACAAAAGGTTTCATCTTCTTCTTCCTCTTTGAAAAAAGCTTACTAGCTTTTGTGTTTGTGATGATATAGAGTGAGAAATTGAAAAAAAAAAGAGCAAAATTCCTACTTCATCATCCTCATCTATTCTAGCCACTTAGATTAGGGTGTTCACTTCTCTAATAAGTTGTTTAGTGAAGTGTAAGCTTAGGTTAGAGATTCTTCAAAGTAGATCATGAAGCGAAGGAACGGACTACAAAGGTTGTAATCCCTATCTCTTAGAAGTAAAGTTGTTTACTTGCTCAATGTTTACCCTAATCCTCTAACAAAGATCCTTACTTTAGGTTGTTCGGCACTTGAAAATTTTGATTTTGGCATGGTTGATGCCTTGTAGAACCTTGTTCTAGTGCCTAGTAACCCTACAGATACATTCGATGTTCGTCGTGACATAGAACTATACGAAGGTTGTTAAATATCGGACGGTATAGCTCGATACTAACAACCGTCATATAGTCTATGTGACGAGAAGATTCAATCGTATGATAACCGATAGATTTGTCCCGTGTGGACAAGTTAGGAATGTATAAAACAAACACCTTCATTCACTTATGTTTTCATCCGTTTCGAGATATTTTGTCGGTACCTTTCCGCTGGTTCTCCGTGTACAAAGATGATTAGATGTTTATTTCAACGTTGTTTTACAGCTTTGAAATGATTATCTATTCTATTACAGTGTACTCGGAGAACAGCGGGGAGGTGCTGCCGAAATTTACTCGAAACGGTTGAAAGCACAAGCGAATGGGTGTTCGCTCTATACATTCTTAATGGGATAGAAGACTTACTCCCGACAGCCGAAATACACACATACAACAAGAATACACAACAAACGCATCATTAGAGAGTGATTAAAGATGTTCAAGTTAAAACCAATATATGATACTCGATGATAATATAAAACTTTCATATTCTCATCGATACTCATATATGAAACTCAAAGCGCCACTTAATTCCCATCTATCGGTTAACATACGTTCGATAATTTATTCTTTTCAACGACAAACGCACACACAAAGCATATACACGGATTTTCTCCTTTGTCAGTAACCATCCCGTTCTTAGATTTCTCAATATAGTCACCATAACCTACAATTTATATGTTATAAGTCTAACATGGCCCATGAGTACATCAGAGTTAAGGACTGGATGTATGTGGATTGGCAACAACGTATGCAACCTAAATTTGTCGCAGGAGTTGCTGCTTTTATTGAATTTGCACGCGCACATAATAAGATCCTGATAGAGAAGATTCTCTGCCCGTGCGATAGATGTGTGAATAAGTACTGGCAGAAGGTAGAATTGGCAGAGCTTCATATCGTAAAATATGGTTTTATTAAACTTTATACAACTTGGAAATATCACGGGGAAGGAGAAGAACGCAGTAATGCGGCAGAAGAAGAAGGAGAACATGATAATGCGGCAGGAGAAGAAGAAGAAGACGGTAATGCGGCAGAAGAAAAAGACGATAATTTATTTCCATCAGAAGAAATGGAGGATATGGTAGAGGCTGCCCTAGGTGAATCAATTCGTACCGAAGATGACATTCCTTCCGGTCAAGGACCGCGTGCGTGTTCCCCCAATCAGAGCAAGGCTCTGTTTGAATTTTGAAAATTCAAATTTTGAAGCAACGCTTCGGTTCCCGTGCGCTGCGCGCAATGCGCCACGTGTCAGAAGTTGACACGGCAGCACAACGCCCAAGGCGGTACGTCCGATCAGAGCAAGGCTCTTTAAAAAACATAAGTAACACTTAACTGCGCAAGCGCACGGCAGCGCGACACGTGTCTGCGCAGTTGCGCAAGCACAACTGCGCAAGCGCACGGCAGCGCGACACGTGTCTGCGCAGTTGCGCAAGCGCACGGCTGCGCGACACGTGTCTGCGCAGTTGCGCAATCGCTGTTGCGCAAGCGCCTTACTGCGCGACACGTGTCACGCGCTGGTGAGTTGCGCAACAACAGAATGAAGACTTAAGGAAATCTTTTCTGTTCTTGTTAAAACAAAAAGATTTCTTCTGTAAAACAGGGGCCTTTGGATCAAAGATCCAACGGTGGGGAAAATTCCCTGAATCACTCAGAAAAGATCTTTTTAACAAATTTAACTGATCTTTGAGCACTATAAAAAGAACCCCAGACCCCATTTCAAAGATATAGACAATTGGATAAAAAAAAGAGGAGAGAACTCTTGAGAATTTCTGGAGAACACAAAAAGGAAGGTAAAAACCTTTGAGATAAGAGAAAATTCTCTTAAAGAATAGATCATTGATCTAGAAAACAAGATCAGTGATCTTCAATAGATAAATAAATAAATAAAAATAGTGCCTTGCACTTGCTATGAACCTCTGGTTCTCTGAAACAAAAAGAAAGAAAAGATTTCTTTCTTTCTTTTCTTTGATCTAAATTTGGATCAAGAAATTAAAAAGTGCTATGCACTTCTTTTCCTGAATCTGAAAGATTCTTAGTGCTTTGCACAAATGCAATGCATTATTTGAAGGGCTAGGCCCAAGTCAAAAAGACCTAGCAGGTCAGAATAAATTGCAAAGCAATAAAAGGGCTGGGCCTAGATAAAATTGATGCTCTGCATCCCTTTTGGGCAAAGCCCAAATAAAAGCAAAAGAAATGCAAAAGCAATGGACTTAGCCCAATCGTGGCCATAAGTCCTTAAGTTAAATTGACTGAGCAAAATGGCTCTCCTAAATCAATTTACGTCTGGTTCGAGGGTACATCTCCGAACTCCTTTGACATCTATCGTTGTAATTCCTTAACGACGTCAAAGAGGTGACGGGTCCCAACGACCACACACCCATATGGACTGCGGGGTCCTTAAACTCGTGGACCGAGACGTCCTTAAACTAACATCAGACCGAGACGTCCTTAAACTAACATCGGACCGAAACGTCCTTAAACTGTTGGACCGAAACGTCCTTAAACTAATAATGGACCGAAACGTCCCTAAACTAATGTCGGACCGAAACGTCCCTAAACTAATATTGGACCGAAACGTCCTTAAACTAATAATGGACTGAGATGTCCCTAAACTAATATCGGACCACCACGTCCCTAAACTGGCACAATAGGGCCCAAACGCTCTTTTGTCGGATCTAAAAGGTCCCGTTTAAGTTGATCTTAGCCCCAAATACGGTTAATGTGTCCTTAGATATTTAAATAAACGATAAAACTCCAAATCAACTTTGGTTCAAAGGTACATCTCTGAACTCCTCTGACGCCTGTCGTTGTAATCCCTCAACGACGTTAGAGAGGTGACGAGTCCCGACGGCCAAATATTAAATCAATCACTACGTCAAGTCGATCTTAGTCCAAAACAGGACTAACGTATCCTTGACGAACGTTTAAGTCGATCTTAGCCGCAACGCGACTAATGCATCCTTAAACTAAAAACACCAAACCCAAATCTAAGAAAATATGGATTTGGACTAATCCACGTCCTACGGGCGACGGCATCACTCAGTCTCCGTATACAATCCACGGGCAACCACAAACAAAACAAACACACACGACACGAAGTGAAATTCTGGAGAAGGAGAAAGTTGTTACCACGATACGGTAGCGTAATTAACTGCAGGGGCTTGCGCCTGCAGGGAAGAGCCTCCCCACAATCAAAAACCCCTCATCCTGAGGGGGAATCTGATGAAATCTGCTACATCGGCCGCATCCGTCTAAACCTCCGATACACGGTGCCATAAATCAACTTGGCATCTTCGGAGAGATAGACGGATAAAACCTAAATAGCATCTGCCCCGAACCTCAGGCACAGACGTCCTAACGTCCCGGCCGCCGTTCGGAGGGGAACAGATTCTGGCACGCCCGGTGGGACCTTTTCCTCTTTCCACTCCACACTTCGTGTGTCGTCTTCGCGAACTAATCGCGGTTTGTTAAATGGTTGCCTTTGGATTTCAAGTTGCTAAGATTTGGTCTTTTGTCTGGTGCAGAACTCAAGCATCCATGGATTCTAACTGCACCAAATGCGCGAAGCACCACTGCAACGGACGCTCCACCTCACCGAGAGGTGTAACATATGGGCCCCAAGCGGCCTCTTTCTTCGCTCTGCCGGTAGAACAGGTGACCCAGGCCACCACCGGCCTGTTTTTCGGGACCATGGTCCCACCTACAAGCTTCTCTATGCCGATATCCGCACCGGAAGCGAACAAGAAGTCGGTGTTCGACCGGCTCACTGCTACCACGACCCCTGTCAACGGGTCGCCCGCTACTAAACCGACAGCCTCCGTTTTCACCAGGCTAGGTCAGAACTATAAAGTGGCCGTCCCAAAGAGGGCAACGGCCGCTGCATTGGAAGTCGTTAAAGCGGCTTCTCCCATCAGAGAGTCGGCCTTCACAAGATTGACGGTTCCCACTCCTCCCCCAGCTGGTCAAAAGGTATCAGTCTTCGACAGGCTGACATCGGCAGTTACCCCACACTCAAACAGGGGGCAACAAGAAACCATCTCGATTTCCGAGCCAGTCCCAACGGCTCGTCGTGCGCGACGTCGCCATTGGCAACGAATAAGGAAAGCAGGGGGCAACTCCCCCTCAGGGCTAACCCCACCTGCTCCAGTGGTGGAGGTCAACGCTGCTGTTCCAACTGGGAACAGCTTTGAATTGCTGAGGAAGGTGAGAAAGAACTCTCCAATTGCTACATTGAAAAGATCTCCTCCGCCTATGGAAAAAGCTCCGGAGACAAAGCAGGAACAGCCCTCTCAACGGCTGTCGTCAAAAATTTATAAAGTTTGGCGGAGGGTTCAAGACTCCGTGATTGACTCAGACCACTTTCGTCGCCAGAAAAAGGCAAAGGTGGAAAAGGACAAAAACCGCCCCATTAAATAGCAGGGGGCAACAAATGCTAGGATGCCCACTTCAACGGCTCCTTCAACCTCAATGGTCCACAAAAGAAAAAGGCCAGAGAAAGCTCCCGTGACACTGACAAAGTTTAAAAGCGGTGAACCTAAACGCCCCAAGTAAGGAGGCATAATAGTTCATACGGTTTATATGGCTTCTGGAAAGGAAGAAAGTCGTACTTCTACGGGTCACTGACCGCTTACCCGATCAGTGTCCAAGGCTCAGGAGCAGCAACAAAAGCTCCAGGAGATGATGACTACAATGGCTGCACTCACGGAGTCAAAAGAGAACCCTGGGACGTCCTTAGATAAACGCCAAGAGGAAGAAACCGACGCCGAGTTCCTCCGCCGAGTACTGGAAAAGAGAGACAAAGAGGCTGCTGAACAAGCAGCCAATATACAGCGTATGGGCCTCCTCTTCCAGGACATGATAGGGATGATGATACAACAAGATCCCTCGACTGAAGAACCCCCGATCGTCCTTGGGGATGATAGGGGAGAGACATCAAACCCTCAGCCCGTTCTATCAACGGCTAAAGAGGATACAATCTCTAAAACTGATCTGGACGAATATATAGCCCAGCAAATAAAGGTTCATCACGCGGCTGAAGCAGCCGGCCACGTCGTAAAAACGGGGCAACCGTATCCAGGCTGGTATAACCAAATCAAATACCCGCCGGGTTACACAATTCCCAAGTTTCATGTCTACAAAGGGACCGGCAATCCCCATCAACATGTTGCCCAGTTCAGGGCGCTTTGCAGTAACACCGGCGGCGACGACAAGCTTTTGCTTCGCCAGTTCGTTGGAAGCCTATCAGATACGGCGTTCGAATGGTATTCTGAGCTCCCCAACGACTCTATTAAAACCTTTGCGGAGATGGAGCTGCTCTTCACCCAACGTTTTGCAAGTGCCAGTGAGCGTACCCCGATGACGGCGCTGATTAACGCCAGGGTAAAACCCGGCGAGACATGGGTTCAGTACACTATACGGTGGCGTAATCTATGGTCTAAGTATGAACAGCGCATAGAAGAAGCCCCTGCGGTGGGAATGTTTGTTGGAACCCTTGATCCACAAGCAACCATTTCACAGTTTATGATGTTCTTCAAGCCGACTACCTTCCAGGCTTTGATCGACAAATTAGCGCAGATGGACCAGATGGGCCATAAACCCCCTCTCCCGAAGCCGGACTCCCGAAACGATAAAGGAAAGGGAAAAGCGATCATTGTCGCTAATGCCCAACAACAACCGAGCGACTCGAAGCCGGTTGCTCGTCCAAACAATACACGCCCATACGTACCCCTTGAGGACAGGATGGGACGTCCTTACTCCTTCCCCCGCGATAAAACGAGGAGGCTATTCGAGATGGCGTTGCGCAACAGACTCATAAATCTGCCAGATCCAAAACGTCCGTTGCAACCGAACGACGTCAACGAGCCCAATTACTGCCCTTACCATCGAGTGCTAGGGCATCCGATCGAAGACTGATACGTTTTCAAAAATTGGCTTGAAAACCAGTACCGCCAGGGCAAATTTGCGCTATCCGACAAATGGAAGGTGAATCCCCCGCAGCCCCACACCTCTAAGGGGACGAATACGCCGGGGGCAACATGCTCCGTCATTGAAGAAGCTCCCTGGGAGGTTGTATTATCAGCCAAAACGAGGAGAATGCTAAATGATCTTCAGACCTGTCCAGCGGTCAAGTGGAAGAACCCCTTGGAACCGCAGGTTATTGAAGGGATGTTGAAGCCACGTCCGACTCCGAAGACCAATGATGGTAGTTCAAGCGTTCATAGCCAGCCGTCAAAATCTTCGAAAAAGAAGAAGAAGAAATCTAAGAAGCCCGTGAAGCCTGGCGACAAGCGCACGGACTTACAAAAGCAAATCGACGCACTGGATGAGTACAACCAAAAGGCGCGGACTCCCATTACGCTCCAAGATTTCCTTGATCACGTCTTTCAAAAAGAAGATGAGGGAGAAAGTTCATCGGATGAATCCGAGGAATATGTGGCAAGCTGTCATATGATCTCCCATTTGATCACGAACGATGAAGAGACTTCTGGCACTGAAACGCTGGGGGCAAATGCCGAATCAAGAGCCCCAGGGTTATCAGTTGAAATGATTGGCGCGTTTCTTAATGAAGCTCGATTGAAAAGTAAAGCTGATCGAGAACGCGAGACGGCTATATTCGAAAGGGCCAAGCGCCAGCGACTTGAGGAAAGAGCTGAGGTGATCCCGCTGGAGCAAAATGCCTCCACCGCTGACAAAAGCCAATTCAAGATAAAAAAGAGGTTTGCTAAGGCCATATCGATGGGCATGAAGCTACCATCCTCTGAAGAAAAAGTTACTGGCGTGGTAGAAATGCACCCCTCTTATTGCTTATATCATCAGAAGGTCTCGCATCCCACTCAAGAGTGTAAGGCTTTCGATAGATGGTGGCAAGGATACGTCGCTAATCAACAACGCTTTAAACGGGAAAAGCGTAAAATTCGTCGGGAGCAAAGAAACACGACCAAAGAGCTTGAAAGAACTGCCAGCAATTGTCACATGGTTAACACTGCCGGGTCACAAGTGCCTACATTTGGGAGCGATTCCGATGAGGAGCTAGAGCTTGGCCCCCTCTTCAAAGAATCCACTTTGGGAAAAGAAGAAGAACCGAAGGCTTGCGAAAATATACAGCTACGCAATCGAACATTACCCGAAAAGAATCTCGGACCCTTAAACAAGAAAGACAAAGGGAAAGAGAAGGTCTCTGAAGACATCGCTTTGGATGACCAAGTTGCGGAAGAGTTAACCACCAAGAACCCGCCAAAGAGGAGTAAAGTGGATTACAATGTCTTGGCGCATCTGAGAAAGCTACCCTCACAACTCAGCATTCTCGATGCCCTATTACTATCAAAAGAGACGAGGGATTCTTTGATTAAGGCCCTACAAGATCCGGACCAATTCCAAGCTTTCCTGGCCGAACAAAAGATGAAGGATGAATTGGAAGAGGTGCACACGGCCGACGTCGCTTTCGGCGATGAAGACCTTCTCCTTGGGACGTGCGAACACAATCGTCCCATTTATGTCTCAGGATACTGCCATGACATAAAGATAGGCAAAATCCTGGTCGATAACGGATCATCTGTCAATCTACTTAATGTGCGGGTGTTAAAAGAAATTTGCATGAGTGTCCAACACCTCGCCCGAGACAAAATCACCATCTCCGGATTCGACTCCCAATCATCAAAAACTCTTGGATCTGTGATATTGACGCTACGCTTCGGGCTGCTCGTCACAGACATCAAATTCCATGTTATAGACGCCAAGACGTGCTACAATGCTCTGCTCGGCCGACCATGGCTACACGAGTACAATATCATCCCTTCTACACAGCATCAGTGCATGAAGTATTCTAGGGATGGCCTCGAGTACACAGTGGCGGGAGAGTTGAATCCGTTTTCCGTAAACGAAGTTCGCAAGTATGAAGATGCCAAATACTTCTTACCGAGTTTCGAAGACACGGAAAGCTGTCACAAACCGGAGAACAAAACTAACGCCACCATCCCTGTCTTCGGCAGTGACACCGAGGAAGAGGAGGATATTATTTATTCAGGTCCATCCCAATCCACCAGGCCAGGACCATCCGTTCCTTCATTGATCTTCGGTAGTGATTCAGAGGATGAAGCTCATGCTATATTCCCTGCCCGGCCTTCAATACGGGTTTCCGCTGATGAAAAGCGAAGTCTGCAGATAACCATGGTGCCGCTTGAACATTACAAAGAACTGGATGCACTCGACACCAACAGCGTAGAAGAATTGCAGACATTCTATATCCCTCCCGGACGAAGAGGCGAGAAGGCAATTCTATTCTACCATTCTGAAGAAAACAAGGTGGAAAAAGAAATTTGGCATGGTGCGGATCCAACGCTGGACAAACTCCAGCCCATCCGTCTACCCCGATATTATACGGAAGGCTTGAGGAGACTGTTGAAGCGCCAGGGAATACCTTTCGAACAAACCGTTAGAAAGGCCAAATTCTATAACAGGGTTTGGAACGTCCCCGGAACTCAGCACAAGCTACCTAATGGGAGGCTGGAGACGATCGGGCTCGGATACATTCGCTCCAGGAAACGAGAGCTGCTCCGCGATTGTTACGTCGTGCACAATTCTGATGAAGAAGCAAATGCTCAAGAGGAAAACGCTAATCCTGAGCCAGCAAAAGTTCCTGATGCAAAACCGCCCAGTCCATCATTTGAAGACCAGATGGGCAAACTTATAAGGAATGCGGGTCAAAAAGCCCGAGATGATCACAATCGTGAAATGGCAATCTATGAGAAAGCCAAGACACAGCGCCTCCTTCAACAGGCGGTGAAGGATGAAAATGCCGCTCCTTGTCAACCTACTACAAAAAAGGTTCGACGCGAAAGCAAAAACAAGTCGAAAGGCAAGAAAGGCGCTCGACAAACACAAAGCAGAGCTAAGAAGCCACGCATCCGAGAGTCGAGCGTTATTGACTTAGCCCTCATGAAGAAAATAGGTCGAGCATACTCATTTCCTCGGAACAAAACAAGGAAAATACTTGATCTTGCTCTAAAACATCAAATGCTTACACTGCCAGAGTCTAAACACCCAGAGCAAGTGGGCGAAGTCTCCAACCCAAATTATTGCTCTTACCATCGAGTAGTAGGGCATCCGCTTGAAGATTGCTTCACCTTTAAGAATTGGGTTGAGGACCAATATCAGCTTGGCAAATTCATGTTGTCTGACAACTGGAGGGTAGCGCCGCCGCAAAAGCACGAACCCGAAAACACAAGGATAGAACCAACTCCGCATTGGGATTGGCAGAAAATTCGCACTTGCCACGTGGTAACAATATTAAAAGAAGAGTCCGAGGACATGAACAGCCTTCCTTGGTGCTTTGAAAACGGCAGCGATGAGGTAATCTCAGAATTTCCACCAGCACCAAAAGAGCTGGAGGATGGAATCCATACTACTGCAGATAATCTCAAGAAAATTGAGTTGGGGACGGTAAATGATCCGCGACCGACATTCGTCAGCGAGCTGCTGTCTGAAGAGAGGGTGGCTGCGTTAAAAGACGTCCTTGTGCAGCATAAAGATTGCTTCGCATGGAACTATTCCCTGATGCCGGGACTAGATCCAGAAGTTGTTGTACATAGACTAGCAATATCCCCGAACATCAAGCCAGTCAAACAGGCGCCGAGAAGAATGCGACTCGAGCTTGAGTTGAGCATAAATACCGAAGTCAAAAAGTTAATCGACGCTGGCTTCATTCAAGAAGTTCAGTACCCTGAATGGATCGCCAACATTGTCCCAGTGATGAAGAAAAATGGGACAGTGCGCATATGCGTAGACTTCCGGGATCTTAATAAAGCTTGCCCGAAGGATGATTTCCCAGTGCCAGTCACTGAACTGATGATAGACAATACATCCACTCATGAAGTTTTCTCCTTCATGGACGGCTCATCAGGGTATAACCAGATAAAAATGCATCCAGAAGACCAGAAGCACACAGCCTTCAGGACTCCTCTTGGTATATTTTGTTATAAAGTGATGCCCTTCGGTTTGAAGAACGCCGGTGCTACTTATCAGAGGGCCATGACAAAGATCTTCGACGACCTTATACACGAAATCGTTGAATGCTATATCGACGATCTCGTGGTTAAAAGCAAATCATACGAGGAACATCTCGAGCATCTGAAGACTGTATTTCAACGCCTTCGGCAATACAACTTGAAGATGAATCCTCTTAAATGTGCGTTCAGGGTTTCCTCGGGCAAATTCCTGGGATTCGTTGTTCGACACCGAGGTATTGAAATAGATCCGTCAAAGATTAAAGCGATCATGGAAATACCTCCGCCGAGGACTCTCAAACAGCTGCGGTCTCTCCAAGGGAAACTCGCATACATACGGCGATTTATAGCTAACCTTTCAGGAAAGTGCCGTCCTTATAGTCACCTGATGAAGAAGGGAACCCCATTCGTTTGGGATCAAAAATGCCAAGGCGCACTGGATGAGATCAAGCAATACCTGCAGAATCCGCCGGTGTTGGCTGCTCCGGTTAAGGGGAAGCCTCTCATTCTTTATACAACCGCCCTCGAAGGTTCCTTAGGCGCATTATGGGCACAAGAGAACGATCAAGGGAAAGAAAGAGCACTCTACTACTTAAGTCGAGTTCTGCTGGGGGCAGAAAGCAACTACTCTCCCATTGAAAAACACTGCCTGGCGTTGATCTTCGCAATAACAAAGCTTAGGCACTATGCGTTGGTGCACGAGGTCCGTCTTATTTCAAAAGTGGACCCTCTCAAATATCTAATGTCAAAAGCCATATTGACAGGGCGACTCGCTAAATGGGCCCTGCTCTTGATGGAATTTTCGATAACATATCAACCTCTCAGGGAAGTAAAAGGCCAGGCCATCGCCGACTTCCTTGCTGAGCATCCCATACCCGCCGATTCTCCTTTAAATTGCGATTTGGCAGACAAACATGCGTTTGACGCAATCGACGGTGGTGATACCCGTTGGGAGCTTTATTTCGACGGGGCGTCTTCCATGAAAAAGCACAAACAAAGTACGCCAATGATCAAATCGGGGGTAGGACTCATCTTTGTGACTCCACAAGGAGGAATAATGCGCTTCGCCTTCTCCTTAACAGAGCCGAGAACGAATAATGAAGCTGAATATGAAGCTTTGATAGCAGGCCTCGAGATCGCCATTGATATGGGAATTGAAAGCCTCCTCATATATGGGGACTCCCAACTGGTCGTCAGTCAAGTGAACGGCGATTACCAAACATGCAAACCGGAATTGGTAAAATACGGTGAAAAAGTGCAGCAACTGCTAATCCAAATTCCCTCCTACACGTTGGAAAGTATACCGCGCGCGGAAAACAGCAAAGCGGACGCACTGGCCAAACTTGCTAACGAATTGGCTGACGAGAACCTCGATGACGTTAGAATCGTGATACAAAGCCGTCGAGTGCTCGCCCCAGCAGAAATACCTCCAGAATCATATAAAGAAAAGGGAGCAACTGAGCAGGCGACCCTACAAATAAAAGACCATGAGAAGACTGAAGACTGGAGAGAAGTCTTCATAGATTACTTCAAGTTCCACCGAATGCCTGAAGAAGCGTCCATAAGACATCAGCTCGTGAAACGAGCTCTGTCTTTCGCCTTCGTCAACGATACTCTATACAAGAGGTCATTCGATCCTCTGTGGCTGAGATGCCTAGGACCTGACGAAGCGAGAAGGGTCGTCCAAGAGGTGCACGACGGACTCTGCAGTTCCCACCAAGCAGGCCCTAAGATGAAGTTGAAGATAAAACGGATGGGCTACTACTGGCCCACGATGATGCAGGATTGCCTGGAATACGCGAGGCAATGTCATTCATGCCAAATTCATGGGGACTTCATCCATCAGCATCCCAATCCACTGCATCCAACAGTGGCTAGTTGGCCATTCGAAATGTGGGGAACTGACATAGTCGGCCCCATCGAACCAGCATCGTCAAAGGGACATCGTTTCATCTTGGCGACGACTGATTACTTCTCCAAATGGGCAGAGGCGGTACTGTTGAGGGAAGTGAAGACGGAGAACATCCTCCATTTCTTCAAAACGCATGTCATATACCGGTTTGGAACCCCAAGAAGGATCATCTCTGATAATGGGCCAGCCTACCGAAGTCATAAAATTAGCCGCTTCGCACAGCAGCACAATATAGACTGGAGATATTCCTCAGTTTATAATCCGCGAGCTAACGGTCTAGCTGAGGCCTTCAACAAGACCTTGACGAAGATCATGAAGAAAAAAGTGTCACGAAATAAGAGAGATTGGCACGAAAGATTGCAAGAGGCTCTTTGGGCGTATCGAACTACATTCAAAACGGCCATAAACACAACGCCGTACGCGTTGGTATTTAGGACGGAAGCAGTACTCCCTCTCGAGATAGAATTACCCTCTCTACGAGTGGCAGTCCACTACGAGCTGACAGACGAAGAAAATGCTCACCTTCGGTTTGAAGAGCTTGACGCCCTTGATGAAATCCGGCTTCTAGCACAACAAAATCTGGAAGCTTATAAAGCAAAGATGACGCGCTCATACGAAAGATTGACCCGACCGAGGACATTTCGTCAAGGCGAACTCGTGCTAGTGGTCAAAAGGCCTATGATCCCCAATCGCACCAAGCGGGGAAAATTCGAGCCAAACTATGAAGGCCCGTACGTCATAGATAAAGTTTACCAGGGTGGGGCCTATCTACTCATGGACATGCACTGTAAAAGGCCTTTCAGGCCGATAAACGGTCGCTTCCTAAAGAAATATTACGCTTAATGAGCCACAGCCTAGGTCAATGATGGATGACGACGACTAAGTCCGCTCGCTATCTTCCTAAGCTCAAGCTTCATAAAGAATAGCCAACCTTCTCAACAATGGACCGAAATGTCCTTAAACTAATAGCAGACCGAAACGTCTTTAAACTAATACCGCAGCATCCTTAGGCTGACGAGATAAAAAAAAACATATAAAAATAAAATAAAATAAACGGTATGTCCATAAGCAAAAAGGGCACGGATGAAAACCCGAAAGGGCTCCGTGAGTAAAAACAGCAGGGCTGCCGGCGAGTGTTCGTGAAAACCCGAAAGGGCGCGACCTCGTAAAAAAAAAGAGAAAAAGAAAATTAAAAAAAAAACGGTATGTCCATAAGCAAAATGGGCACGGATGAAAACCCGAAAGGGCTCCGTGAGTAAAAACAGCAGGACTACCGGCGAATGTTTGTGAAAACCCGAAAGGGCGCAACTTCGTTAAAGAACCCTTATGGAGTCCTCTCGACCTTGTAAGGAGAAACCACTTGCGTGAGATCCTTACGACTCACAAAGGAGCAACACACTTAGGGATCCCCACGATTCCTAAGGAGAAAATACACTTGCGAGATCCTCACGACTCGTAAGGAGAACTCTCTTATGGGACCCTCACGGCTCATAGGATTTGAAAGTCTTAAGTCACAGAGACCTAAACCTGTGCTTAAGCAAACCCCCACAAACTTCCAATATTGCCCTACAAGTGGTTCAATATTGACCCTTGTATACAATCCACGGGCGCGAATAAACATTTCCCTAGCCTAACTCCCATCTGAAACTAGGGATATGTTTGTACGGTGAACAACCCTTGTAAATCCTCTCGATTTATGAGGAGGAAACCCTCCTGTAGGATCCTTACGACTTACAGAGGAACAAAACACTTAGGAACCCTCACGATTCCTAAGGAGAAAATACACCTACAAGATCCTCACGACTTATAGGGAGAAATACCTTTATGAGACCCTTACGGCTCATGAAATCAAAAGCCTTAGTCGACAGGACCCTAACCCTGGTCGCTAAGCCTCCTTTGTTCGACAACGACAGAGGCAAATGATGATTCTCTCCTGGCAATATCCCAGTTGCAGCGGTGCTGATGCCAAAATCGGTGTCCAATTTTAGGTTTACGGCGAAAAGCCAGTAGGCCGCACATGCATGCTAAATAGCCGAAATGATGGGGCAACTTACAATAAAAAGTAGCAAGTAAAAATATATGTATGAAGAAATAGCCGAAATGATTGGGCAACTCGCAATAAAAAGCAGCGGGTAAAAATAAAGTAAAAAGCCGAAATGATTGGGCACCGCGAAAAATAGCCGAAATGATCGGGCAGTCGCGACCTTCGCGATATAAAAGCTGAAATGATAGAGCATCGCGGAAATAAAATAAAATAAAAAAGAAGAAATGATAAAACTTTGGCCCTACAGTTAAGATCACATCGATCCCTGTATACAATCCAAGGGCGTAAACAAAGAATGAACTATACTTTCCCAGCGGATTCCGTCAGACGACGAACCCCAAACCTCACCGGTTCATTTCAACCAAAGAAGCCAGTGACTTCAGCAAAATTCCTCGACTCACGGATACAAACACTCCTTGACGAGAGCTTTCTGATCCGCGTCGACCCGCAGAGCCACCAGTGCCTCCATAGGAATCCTCGACTCGTTTCAAAGCCCAAGGAAACAAATAATTCTTGGCGCTTGGGAAACAAATAATCCCAGCAAATTCCTCGACTCACGGATACAAACACTCCTTGACGAGAGCCTTCTGATCCGCGTCGACCCGCAGAGCCACCAGTGCCTCCGTAGGAATCCTCGACTCGTTTCAAACCCCAAGGAAACAAATAATCCTTGGCGCTTTGGAAACAAATAATCCCTGGAAAAACTCCTCGACTCACGGATACAAACACTCCTTGACGAGAGCTTTCTAATCCGCGTCGACCCGCAGAGCCACCAGTGCCTCCGTGGGAAATTCTCGACTCGTTTCAAACCCCAAGGAAACAAATAATCCTTGGCGCTTGGGAAACAAATAATCCCTGGCAAAACTCCTCGACTCACGGATACAAACACTCCTTGACGAGAGCTTCCTGATCCGCGTCGACCCGCAGAGCCACCAGAGCCCCCGTGGGAACCCTCGACTCGTTTCAGACCCTAAGGAAACAAATAATCCTTGGCGCTTGGGAAACAAATAATCCCAGCAAAATTCCTCGACTCACGGATACAAACACTCCTTGATGAGAGCCTTCTGATCCGCGTCGACCCGCAGAGCCACCAGTGCCCCCGTGGGAACCCTCGACTCGTTTCAAACCCCAAGGAAACAAATACTCCTTGGCGCTTGGGAAACAAATAATCCCTAGCAAACTCCTCGACTCACGGATACAAACACTCCGTGATGAGAGCTTCTTAACTCATGTCAACTGTTCCACTACAACTGCAGACAGATCCCCGATTCGTCTCAATTTGTAAGAAGAAGTCTCAAACAGCAAGGAAGGCTTGCTTTTTGAGCAATGGGGCCCTGCAAGTCAATCCAAACTGGTCTCTTGCATACTATTCACGGGTCTCACTCTCCGAAGTCGAATTTCGACGAAGAGGGAAACAACCGCTTACGAATCCTCTCGACTCGTAAGAGGGAAAATTCTCTTATAAGATCCTTACGACTTATAAGAGAAAACCACGCTTAGGAATCCTGACGATTCCTAAGGAGAAAATCCATCTGCGAGATCCTCTCGATCCGTAGGGAGAAAAGTCTCTATGAGACCCTCACGGCTTATAGAGTTGAAAAGTCTTAGGCAGCAGATCTGAACCTGCGGCCTAAGCCATCGTTATTTCTTACGAAGGTCAGGATACTCGTCCTAATCATCCGTCAATCATGGTTATTAAGATGGCATACAGATAATAAAAGAAGGAAAAGATGGAGAAATGACACAAGACATTACAAAAATGTGCATCTTTTATTCATAAATATTGATCGAGTACAGGATACATTGTGCTAAAGAATAAAAAATATATACATGTACTTTACAAAGACAAATGATACAAGGAGAATTATTGGGAAGGAAGCGTCTTGCATAGATGTAGCAATTGCTCGCATACTTCCTTCCATGCCTTCTCTTGATTGGCTACCACCGCCGGCTCCGCCTCCACTTGGGCTCGTTGCTGCAGGACCGACGCAAGCTGCTCCCTGATGACCTGATAGGCAGCTTCCCGACTTGGGATATTGCGCTCAGCTACGTCAAGCTTCCGCTTCAAGTTTAGCCCGTGGGAGATGCTCTCCAAGAGACCCTCAAAGATAGTCTTCACTTGGGCAGCATTTGCCTCAACCTCAGCGCGCAGATGGGCCGTTTCGTTCGAGGTCTTCTGGCATTCCCTTAGTCTTAAAGCTGCTTCTTGCTCCAAGTGGCGGGAGTGCGAAGTGCTTTGCTCGAGCCAAGCTGTACGTTGGGTGCTCAGGGCTAAAACTTCGGAAGAAGGGCGCGTCGACTCCAGCCGGTATAGACAGGCCTCGATCTCCCTGCAGTGATTAACCCAAGATCCGACAACGCCTTCGTTATGAAAATTTACGAGCGCCGCCAACATTGGATTAACCTCCACAGCGAAATCTACGGCAGAAGGGAGAGCGTCCATGTTGAGCTCTTCGATGTACCCGCTCAGCATGCCCAAACTCATCACAGCACCCTTTGAAGACGGGCGTTTCAAGAAAGGGCCTGCCGGTGGAAGGACGCGAGACTCAAAAGAGATCGGAGCCGGAACAATAGCTGCAAAACAAAACATGGTTAAACAATGGTTCAAGAGATGTTTAAGGGTTACCAAAAAAAGGAATTTGCTATACCAGCAGCAACAGACGGCAAAGCCGGAAGGGCCGGTAGCGCGGCAGGTCTTGCATCCCCTCCTTCGATTTGTGGCACTGCGATAAAGAAAGGGAAAAGTCAGAAATCATTCAATTACTAGAAAAAAGGGGATGAACAAAGATATTGTAGTGAACGTACACTCACCAGCGCCACTAGAGGGAGAAGCAAGTTCGGATGGGAAGGAGAAGTGTGGGAGTAACACTTGATATAGATGATCAAGGAGCACTCCTGAAAAGATGCGGTGGTATGGCGTTAGTTCATGAACTACACGTTTAAAAGATTAACTTGTGAGTTGCAAATCCATACCTTCCAACATCCGCGATGGCACGAGGGAAGACGGGGAAGTGACCACCGCCAAAGCAGTAGTTGACGGTGCTCCCTCAAGCAATGGAGCGTCGGCACTGGCCGCACCTGCAAAGACAAGCTTGTTAGAAGAGATCACAAGATATATAAAAAAAAGGGGGGGAAACGATAGTAACCCGAAACTTACCCGACGAACTGCCAGCCGAGACTGAGGCAATTCCTTCCTCCATTGACATCAGGCCACCACCCGTAGCCTCGTCACCCGACTCGATGGGAACCGTTGTTGTGCTCGCAAGCCCTGGAGACGGCAAGGAACCATACGCGGGGAGGGCTATGATTGGAGTATTGCCAGATTCCAGAGAAGGAGCGGCTGGCTCGTCCTCAGGAATCGCGGCCACCTCACCCGCTACTCTTTCAGGTCCTGCGGTCACAGTTGTCTCGTCCACCGTCGCCGCGAGGTCTCCAGCCTCAAGCGCCTCCCCCTCTACCGCCTTCGGCTCGGTTAACACGATCATCTCATCTACCGACACGTCAGGAGCGATATCAATGACCCTCTCGGCGGCAGATTCCTCAACCTCTGTTTCAGGTCCCGTGGCCCCAATGACGCGCTTCACCGTCGGCTCAGGTGCGGCAGGCGCCTCTTCTGCCGTTTCCTGGGGTCCAACGGTCTCCTCTTCCCCCTCAGTCGGACTAGGCCCTGCAAGATGAAACGCATATGAGCCAATGGCTTCATAATTCTTACAACAAAAGTTCTGAAAGAAATGTTACCTGAAGAGGACTTATCGTTTGCATCCCGAGCCGTGCGCCACCTGCCTATGAGCAGTAGATAGGGAGGCAGGGGCCTCTTCAGAAGGAGTGTCGGCACAAGGAATAGTGCTAGGGCCCGCTCCCGTGGCCAAATCAGCCCTGCTCGCCTTTGCGTCGGAAGGAGTGTCGGCACGAGGAATAGTGCTAGGGCCCGCTCCCGCAGCCAAAGCAGCTCTGCGCGCCCTTGCTTCGCGTCTCAACCTCTTCCGCTCCTCTCGAGCCGTTGAGACGGATGCCACTAGAGCTTCCCTGATTGAGGTGTCCTCGTCCGTGAATAAGGAGGCCTTTAGGTTTTTCAGGGCATCCCTC
Organism: Agapanthus africanus; assembly: GCA_030015575.1. Classification (NCBI taxonomy): domain Eukaryota; kingdom Viridiplantae; phylum Streptophyta; class Magnoliopsida; order Asparagales; family Amaryllidaceae; genus Agapanthus; species Agapanthus africanus. The sequence goes on from CM057348.1 coordinate 108,347,988, forward strand.
GTCGTTTTGTCAAGCTGAGGCTCTTGCGGCAACTTCGACAAGGTTGGAACTTCGGTAACAGGCTCAGGAAGGATCCCCGCGTCAACTGATATAACCTCTGCAAAGAAACAAAAAAGGTTAGGTTGACCATCAGAGAAGATGACAAACTTTCATTATGAAAGGGAAAAGGGTAGGACATACCAACGCCTGCTGGGACACGCTTCTTCTCCTCCTCCTGGAAGGTCTTCAAAGAGGCAGCAATATCCTCTTCAGTAGAAATGCCTGTTGAGAACGAAGCAAATATTAGCTAAAGATAATAATGAAAAAGCAGTAAAATGACAAATAAAGCGTCTGATGATTACCGGACTCAGCGAGTTTGCTTAACATCGCTTCAAGCCTCGCCGATCGCTCCGAAGCTGCAATGGCGGCAGCTAAATTGGTGTCCTCAGGGTCCACCATAAAGCCCTCATTGCTGCCATACTCACATATGGCCTCGGCAGGAGAAGCCGCAGGCTTTGAGCTGAGGATCGCATCGAGGGAAAGGGCGGACTTCTTCTTTTTCTGCTGTCCACCAGCTTTAGATCCACCCGGAGCGGATTTGCGCTTGGCAGCCATTTTAGGACGGCGAGTCCCGATCTCTGCCCCTCCGCCTGATCCTGGCGATACCACATTAACCGTCTTCGTGGGAGCATGGGGCGCCGTCGGTGCATCCACCGTAGTGGGCAATGGCAATCCACGCGGGGGGCTCAACACGCGCGGTCGGTCGACTCTGGCATCTTTTATCGGGGGGATGACCTGGATCCTTGGCTGCAAGGGAGCCTTGCGATCACCGCCAGGAGGCGCAGCCCTACGGTCGACCAGCAGGCGTTTCTCCATTAAGATGATTGGGCCCATAGCATGCGCATACCAGGCTACATACGGATGGATTATTTTAGGGACATAGCTAGGCTCACTGATAAAAAAAATAGGAGCCTGTATTGAGCCGGGTGAAATGATGCATCGCATTCCTTACCCCCTCTGGGCCGACTGCGGATGTTTCCAGAAAGGCTTCCAACGGGATCCCTTGATTGTAGCTCGATTGTCGGGCAAATCGATGTGGGTTATACCTCATAAAGAGAGCCGTCTTATTCTGCCTAAATACTAGGTAGCCCGGCCGAATGGAGTAAAGGTGGAGGATCTCCCGAGCCTTCAGTACAGAAACCCCGCCCTTAAAGTCATCACGCAGCGACACCACTGACTTAGCGGTCTCGGAGCCTATGGTGATGACCTTATCCACAAAAGAGGTCTTCGCTCCGACTAGATGTGAACGCAGGAGCAGTCCCCTAGACTCTCGCGGAGGTGCAACCACAATTGAAGCCCCAACCAACCGCATGACTCTCGGGAGTCTGTATTTCTCGAAGAGCGGAGGAGTCTTGTGGGCACCAAACACTCCTCGAACGTGCATCTCCATCCAAGAAATAAAATAGTGCATCGGGAAGTTGGCAGGTTGTACCCCAGGCTCACTAGCGTCCTCCGCTACGCTAAGTCCATTGTAAAGGTAAGCCAATCCGGCGATCCCTACCGATAACTGCAAACCGGCCACCATTTGATGCGCCGGGTAAAAGACGGAGGACCGCATGAGGCGTGGGTGCATGGGAAGCGCGAAGCTGCATAGCCATAGACCCAAGAACCCTATGAAAAAAGTCTCCTCGTCCATGCCAGGAACGGCGATCTCTGAGAAAGGGACACTGGCAGTGCTGGGGAGATAAAAATCCCGCTGCTCATTTTCCGATGAAGGTCGGCGGTCCAAGCCGAAACCAAAGGGGTCAGCAAGCTGAGCAAACTTCTCGCCCTGCTCTGATAGGAACTCTGGGCGGATAAAACGAGCAATGAAATCCGCGAAACTGACGCCCCGGTCGCCCGATTCCAAATGGAGTTCCTCATAAATCTCCAACACCTTCACCAAGCCCGGGTGCTGATGTTGAATGGCATTTTCCGGAGTTAAGTCAAATACAACCTGCTTGGTGGCAAAGACGTACTCATCAGGAGGAAGCAACTCTTCGTAGTGCTCCCCCCTCACTGGTAGACCTGAAATCTCAACAAATTCTTCCAAAGAGATGGAGACTTCCCTATCCGCTGTCAAGAAGGTGTGGGTGGGGATATTCCATTGTTCAATAAAGGCCTTTATCCACCACGTTGGAGGAGAGGGATACTCGAAAAGCGAAACGTAGACGGCCGAGTATAAACCAATCTTCGTCAGATAAGTCCTTTTCGCCGCTAAGATGTAACGGGCCCAGGGCAAATATCCAGCAAGCGGTCGTGGGATCAGTCCAATATTATAAGCCTGTCCCCAAGGGCGTGCTTCACCCTGACAGATTCGCCTCCCCAAAATATCTATAGCTGGCGGCGGCTGCACTGGAATGGAGCCAATGGCAGGCTGGAGGAGATCGTCAGAATTCCAATTTTTAACCTCCACGGCATACTCCACCGGGGGCTTGTCCGCATAGGGGATCGTAATTGTAGGCTCAGAGGGCGAAGCGGAGCTGAAGCTGCGGCGGCCTTGGATGATTTGGCTGTACCACCTTCCCCACAGGTGAAGTCTCTTGCACTCAGGATCGTGATCTCTAATCAAGGCGAACACCACCCGTTCCACTGGTGCATGTGGGAACCCTCCTTCTGAACGAACAAAAGGGAAAGACAAATCTTCAGACATGTTTCCTGTAGACAAAAAAAAACATAACCGTTAGTGTTCCAATGCTTCACATTTCAAAGGCCTACATCACACTACAATGCAGTGGGTAGGAGACCAAAGGGGGACCCACAAAATCAAGATGACGGCGCATCATTTGATAAGACAGTCCCATCATTGGATGAGACTGTCAGTCAACAAAAAAGACCCCCAAGAGAATATCCTCATTGGGGGGGAATCCCTAGAGACAAGGAGAAAATCTCCTCTTTTTAGAGCAAAGCTCTGTCACAGAGTGACATTTGTCAAACTCTGGTCTCAAAGGAATAAAACTTCTTAAAAAAGAGCCTAGCTCTGTAGTAGTAATGAAAAATTATAACTCCTAAGAATTAAAATTTTTGGGATCTTAAAGATCCATGAAAACTTTTAAAAGTTTTCTAGTTGATCTATGAGCAGGGCTCTGTTCATGGGTTAAAACCCAGGAACAAGATCTCTGTAAATTTTTGAGAGCAAGGCTCTGTGGATGAAACCCCAAAAGGGTTTTCTTTAGATCAAAGATCTATGAGAGCAAGGCTCTGTTGAAGAAACCCCAAAGGGGTTTTTCTTTAGATCAAAGATCTATAAGAGCAAGGCTCTGTTAATTAAAATTAATTTAAATTTCTACCTAAGAGTGATTCTAAGTTCTGAACTTTAAAGTTCTTGGGAAGAAGCAAGAGCAAGGCTCTAAGAGTTTTTAAGCAAGAGCAAGGCTCTGAGCAAAAGTTCTTGAAATGGTAAAAAAAAATTTTAAGGACCAAGGGTCCCATTTATAGACGCCTGCTTCTCTTCACCTGACCTCCATGATCCAATGGTCGGGATCTTGCCACCGCTGCACTCACGTGCGCGCCACGTGAGCGCAACGGTGGGGGGGCATTTGTTCCCCCAATCAGAGCAAGGCTCTGTTTGAATTTTGAAAATTCAAATTTTGAAGCAACGCTTCGGTTCCCGTGCGCTGCGCGCAATGCGCCACGTGTCAGAAGTTGACACGGCAGCACAACGCCCAAGGCGGTACGTCCGATCAGAGCAAGGCTCTTTAAAAAACATAAGTAACACTTAACTGCGCAAGCGCACGGCAGCGCGACACGTGTCTGCGCAGTTGCGCAAGCGCAACTGCGCAAGCGCACGGCAGCGCGACACGTGTCTGCGCAGTTGCGCAAGCGCAACTGCGCAAGCGCACGGCTGCGCGACACGTGTCTGCGCAGTTGCGCAATCGTTGTTGCGCAAGCGCCTTACTGCGCGACACGTGTCACGCGCTGGTGAGTTGCGCAACAACAGAATGAAGATTTAAGGAAATCTTTTCTGTTCTTGTTAAAACAAAAAGATTTCTTCTGTAAAACAGGGGCCTTTGGATCAAAGATCCAACGGTGGGGAAAATTCCCCGAATCACTCAGAAAAGATCTTTTTAACAAATTTAACTGATCTTTGAGCACTATAAAAAGGACCCCAGACCCCATTTCAAAGATATAGACAATTGGATAAAAAAAAGAGGAGAGAACTCTTGAGAATTTCTGGAGAACACAAAAAGGAAGGTAAAAACCTTTGAGATAAGAGAAAATTCTCTTAAAGAATAGATCATTGATCTAGAAAACAAGATCAGTGATCTTCAATAGATAAATAAATAAATAAAAATAATAAAAATAGTGCCTTGCACTTGCTATGAACCTCTGGTTCTCTGAAACAGAAAGAAAGAAAAGATTTCTTTCTTTCTTTTCTTTGATCTAAATTTGGATCAAGAAATTAAAAAGTGCTCTGCACTTCTTTTCCTGAATCTGAAAGATTCTTAGTGCTTTGCACAAATGCAATGCATTATTTGAAGGGCTAGGCCCAAGTTAAAAAGACCTAGCAGGTCAGAATAAATTGCAAAGCAATAAAAGGGCTGGGCCCAGATAAAATTGATGCTCTGCATCCCTTTTGGGCAAAGCCCAAATAAAAGCAAAAGAAATGCAAAAGCAATGGACTTAGCCCAATCGTGGCCATAAGTCCTTAAGTTAAATTGACTGAGCAAAATGGCTCTCCTAAATCAATTTACGTCTGGTTCGAGGGTACATCTCCGAACTCCTTTGACATCTATCGTTGTAATTCCTCAACGACGTCAAAGAGGTGACGGGTCCCAACGACCACACACCCATATGGACTGCGGGGTCCTTAAACTCATGGACCGAGACGTCCTTAAACTAACATCGGACCGAGACGTCCTTAAACTAACATCGGACCGAAACGTCCTTAAACTAATAATGGACCGAAACGTCCCTAAACTAATGTCGGACCGAAACGTCCCTAAACTAATATTGGACCGAAACGTCCTTAAACTAATAATGGACTGAGATGTCCCTAAACTAATATCGGACCACCACGTCCCTAAACTGGCACAATAGGGCCCAAACGCTCTTTTGTCGGATCTAAACGGTCCCGTCTAAGTTGATCTTAGCCCCAAATACGGTTAATGTGTCCTTAGATATTTAAATAAACGATAAAACTCCAAATCAACTTTGGTTCAAGGGTACATCTCTGAACTCCTCTGACGCCTGTCGTTGTAATCCCTCAACGACGTTAGAGAGGTGACGAGTCCCGACGGCCAGATATTAAATCAATCACCACGTCAAGTCGATCTTAGTCCAAAATAGGACTAACGTATCCTTGACGAACGTTTAAGTCGATCTTAGCCGCAACACGACTAATGCATCCTTAAACTAAAAACACCAAACCCAAATCTAAGCAAATATGGATTTGGACTAATCCACGTCCTACGGGCGACGGCATCACTCAGTCTCCGTATACAATCCACGGGCAACCACAAACAAAACAAACACACACGACACGAAGTGAAATTCTGGAGAAGGAGAAAGTTGTTACCGCGATACGGTAGCGTAATTAACTGCAGGGGCTTGCACCTGCAGGGAAGAGCCTCCCCACAATCAAAAACCCCTCATCCTGAGGGGGAATCTGACGAAGTCTGCTACATCGGCCGCATCCGTCTAAACCTCCGATACACGGTGCCATAAATCAACTTGGCATCTTCGGAGAGATAGACGGATAAAACCTAAATAGCATCTGCCCCGAACCTCAGGCACAGACGTCCTAACGTCCCGGCCGCCGTTCGGAGGGGAACAGTGCGGATAAATATGAAAATTTCATGAATGATGCTCGAAAACCAATTTATGAGAATGCAAAGTATTCCACCCTCTCATGGTTCGTCCAACTTTTCCAAATTAAGTGCCTAAATAGATGGAGCAACAAGTTATTCACAATGGTTCTTTCGTTCTTGAAAGATTCTATGCCCCCGGAAAACAATGTGCCCGGCAGCTGGTACGGAGCCCAGAAGATGATGTCTGATTTGGGTCTGAAGTGTGAGAAGATTCAAGCATGTCCTAAAAATTGCGTGTTGTACCGGAAAGAGAATTCAGATTTGAAAGAGTGTCCAACATGCGGAGAGGACAGGTATAAGCCGAAAGATTCTGATAAGAAGCCTGATATACCTGTCAAGATAGCACGATACTTTCCCATAACACAGAGGCTACAGAGGCTATTCAGGTGCAAGAAAACTGCCGAGGCAATGATTTGGCATCACCGTGCTCCTCCAAGTGAAGATGGAAAAATGAGCCATCTAAGAGATTCACCAGCATGGAAGAATTTGGATAGGAGGCACGCAATATTCAGTAATCCTTGTAATGTCCGGCTCGGACTGGCTAGTGATGGCTTCTGCCTATTCAACTATATGGCTGGAAGTCACAGCACATGTCCCGTTGTAATGATAATTTATAATCTGTCGTCTTGGTTGGCTATGGACCAATCATACTTTATGATGCCTCTTCTTATCGACGGACCAAACTCACCGGGAAACAATATCGACGTCTATCTCCGACCTCTGATCGAGGAGTTAAAATCTTTGTTCATTGATGGTGTAGAGACTTACGATGCAAACACAAATACAATCTTCATACTGCGTGCGGCTTTAATGTGGACAATTAATGACTTTCCTGCGTATGGAATGCTATCAGGTTGGTCCGTACATGGTCACAAAGCATGTCCTCATTGCCATCAACACACAATATCGAAATTCTTGAATTTTAGCAGGAAGGTTTGTTATTGTGGCCATCGACGTTTCCTGCCTCTAGACCACCCCTACAGGTTAGACACTGTTCACTTTGATGGTCATCAGGTGCTTCTTGGACCTCCAGCCCCATTGTCCGGAGAGGACGTGACTGCTCAGTGGGATGGTTACAATAATGTGACCTTCGGGACGGATCCGACAAAACAGATCAAACCACCATTTTGGAACAAGTTAAGCATTTTCTTCGAGTTTCCTTACTGGTCAACAAATTTAGTGTGTCATTTTCTGGACGTCATGCATATAGAGAAGGGAGTATCAGAGCACATACTCAACTTGCTTCTTTGTAAAGACGGGAAATCGAAAGACAACCTGAATTCTCGGATGGATCTACAGGAGTGGGGAATAAGAAGTGAATTGCACCCTAAACCGGTAGCGGGTAAACCAGGTAAGTTTGTACTTCCTAATGCCGCTTATCATATGTCACAACCGGAGAAGAAAATATTCCTACAGGTGTTGCATGATTTGAAAGTTCTCACAGGTTTCTCAGGATCATTCAGCAAGAAGATGAAAATTGTGAAAGGCAAGATTGATGGGCTGAAAAGTCATGATCACCATGTTATCGTGGAGCACCTTCTTCCATTAGCCCTCAGGACTTCTCTCCCCGATTCGGTTGGTCTAGTAATCAACGACCTATGTTCTTTTTTCAGAGAGTTGTGTGCTAAAACACTGGAGGTTGTGACGCTGGATAAACTAGAAAATTCTATTGCGTTGATACTTTTCAAGTTTGAGCGTATTTTCCCACCGTCATTCTTCGATATCATAATACACCTGACAGTTCATCTTGTAACTGAGACTAAGTTAGCTGGACCGGTACAATATCGATGGATGTATCCCGTCAAGAGGTACGTGGAATTTTTTCGTTTCGCGCAATTTTTTAAATTATTGTTGTCCTGTATGCCCGTATTTATTTATTCAACATATTTTCATTAGGTACCTCTACACTCTTAAAAAGTATATACGCAATAGAAATCGACCAGAGGGTTCTATCATGCAAGGTTATCTTCTTGATGAAGCAACCACATTTTGTTCCCGCTATCTGGACGTGAACATTGAGACGACACTTAACGATCTCGAAGAATTCAAGACTGGCCATTTAGTAAAGCTGATTATAAGAAGGTAGACACTATATTTATCAACAAGATATACCGGTTTATCTTGCTTAATTGCGCATGTCTTGAACAAATTAGAGAGTAAGTTTTTTTGGATTAATTGTTATATTTGTGTTTGTGTGTGTATGAAATGATATAATATTAATGCCATAATTTATTGTCGAAAACAGAATTCATTTTAACAAGGTACGTGAGGGGCATCCTGATTGGAACGATGAACGATTGGAAAAATATCATCAGGATAATTTTTGCTATTGGGTCACAGATCATGTAAGTTATTCAAATAACATGTTATTACTATCAGTTTTAATCTAAACTTATATCGTTATGTATTTGTCGTAAAATTTGTTTTGTTAGATCAACGTCCGAACTTGTCTGCATCATTTGAGAGTGATTCAAGATTTTTAGCTCAATTTCCTAGTATGGAGGTTGCATATTATAAAGGATTGGGTGTCCTTGGATACAAATTCGAAGTTAAGGAGATAGAAACATCTAGAACCACTCAGAATAGTGGGATTGCGACGGTAGGATCGGACGGTGTGATTTATTATGGGTACTTAAATTGTATACTCGGCATCCACTATCCCGGACGATCAGAACCCTTTTATATATTCTAGTGTACTTGGTACGATACGCGAATCGATACGGATAAGTAAAGAAGCAATCTTGGGACTTGGAAAGATGAATATGGATTGACCAGTATGAACACAGTTCGATTTTACGGTCAGGAAGATCCGTTTATCTTTTCGAACCAAGCGTTCCAAGTATACTACTCACAGTGTTTGAAGTATCCGGGATGGAGTGTCGTATGCCGTTGGAAACCCAGGGATGTCCACGATGTCCCAGAATTCGAGGACAGCGATGAGGATGAAGAAGAGAGAAGGCTTAGAGTGTTCCGACTGTCTGTTTCGAAAGACGGGTTGTATTCGGCCGATCATAAAGTTATGTTGGTTAGAAATGATATCGATGATGAAATCCAAGTAGATATGTCTAATGCGCCCACGAAACGAAAAAGATTATCAGTAATGTTATATTATTACTTCACATTTTACGATCTATACATATATAGTCAATACTTGTAATGATTGTCTAATGCGTCCACGAACCGTTTATCTAGATTTGATGACGATAACGGGAGCAGTGAGGGGAGGCAGAAGCTCCAGCCATGGCACCGGCAGAGGTAGAGGCAGAGCGGTTCTGCCGCCCGGAGAGCTGCGTAGGGAGCTTCAGAGGGCCGGTCTTGCACCCCGATCGGAGACCCCTTCAGATGCCTCCTTCCGTGTAGACTTTGCCACACCTCCAGGTATATTGCATGCATATCCATTTTGAATGTAATATTATAGATATTCATATCTGTTCATGTCAAAATTACTTATATTGTCAATGTTTGATTGTCTAGCTGTTGGTGATGCATCTACATCAGGGACAGAGGCCACTCCCGCACCTCCAGGCATGTTTATATATCATATAGTACATGTATATTGATTTAGAATGCTATATCATAAATATACACACATTCCTTTTGCTCTTACTTAGATAATCATTTTTTTTATTGTCTAGCTGTAGATGGTGCCTCCGCATCTCGGGCAGAGGCCACCACCACACCTGCGGGTATGTTTATATATCCTATAGTGCATGCATATTGATTTAGAATGTTATATTATTGATTTACACATTCTTTTTGCAATTACTTATATAATCTATTTTTAATTGTCTAATTATAGGTGGTGCGTCCACATCTGACGCAGGAGCCACTCCCGCCACTTCCGTACCCTCCGCTCAGTCTGTAGGTTAGTATGAATAAATATAAAATATTTATTCATTTTACATATCCTCTAAAGAATAAATATGAACTTTATGGAAATTTAGCGTCAATGTTTATTTTCTAGTTGGAGGAGATGCGTCCGCATCCGGATCACCGGCTGTTCCTTACCGGAGGAACTATCGTCCCACTCGTGCTACTGCCCGGGCACAGGCTCGTGATTTAGTCACCGGAGGTATATATCACACTTTAATTTTCGTTAAACCTTGATTTCTTAATACAACTTTGTCTTAATATTGATTGTCTTGATATTTCTTGCAGACGCAGTGCTTCCCCATCCCCAGAGGGGGACTCGAGGCCCGAATCAGTCCCACAGGCTGAGACATGACAGAGCTAGGGGGAGGCAGCATTCCCTCTCTTTTTTACCCCTGATTATCGCTATACCGGCGATCATGCCGAGAGGTTCGGCCGGTATATGGAGGATGAGAGCCGGCTCGTGAAGAACTATCCATTTCACGTTGAGTGGAGCGACCAGCACCGGCGCTCATTCGCCCTCTTCTGGGATCAGGCTCGGGTATTAATATATATTTTCATTTGATTTATCCAATATATTTATTATTAACACTTGCAATCTAATAACAATGTTTTTTTTGTATTTTCAGTTGGATTACGATTTTCAGTCTGTATTCGATCCTGATCACCCTGGGAGGGTGCTCGATCTTCACGCTCTGTACAATGGCCTGATGAAGAACATGCAGACGAAGGTTCGATACAACAGGAATGAGCTGAAGACCGATTGCTACTCCTTGTGGATGGCGACCCCCGAGGCAGAGAGAGCAGCCCTCCTATCTACTCCGGCCTTTGCGAGAGTCGACGTAAAGACACGGCCTCTATTGTGCGAATATTTCGACTCTCAACGCAAACATGTATGTATTTTAAATTTAATTCATTGTTTAGTATATAATTTATTTTTTTGTGTTGCTTAATTAGAAAACTAAATGTGAATGTACATGTTGTGCAGAAACAGGCCGCTCAAAATATAGAGAATAGGAAGTCGGCGAAGAGGGTCGCCCCACTTATACAGGTGGCTCGAGAAATATTACTCGTGCCATGGAGTTATCGGTAAATTACAATAGACCGGCCTTTGTGATATAATGCAATATTAAGAGTTATTTTCTAATATATCTAATATTAAGAGTTATTTTCTAATATTGCAGAGAGCTCAGACCCTGGCGCAAGGTGGTACACCGAGCGTGTTGTCCGCATATCTTGCCGTCCACGGCACCTCGACAGATCCCGCCACTGACGAGCTTCAATACCCTGACGCCGCTACCCAGGAGTATTGAGTAAGTGTAAATATTTATTCAACCCCTATTTGAAATTTTAGTTTTGAAAGGTTCAAATTTAAATGATATACTTATATTTTACTGGTTAATGTGGGTGTAGGAGCGGGTGGTTGAGCAGGTCGAGGCATCGGGGATCGATTTTACTGGATAGAACGATCCGATACTGCTGACCCCAGTCCTGGACACCGCACACGGAGGGCACCACGGAGGTTGGGAGAGAGGCCGGGGACTGGGCCCTAGCAGGGCCCATATGAGGTTGGACTCCACCCCGGCGGTTACTTCCTCCGTCTCCAGTGAGCGACGTTTCCAGCAAGAACTGGAGAGCTTGAAGGCGACCGTTCAGGAGTTGAAGGAGATGTTGGTATGTATACTACTTAATAGTAAAATATTATGTCATATTATAGATAGCAACATATCCAATATTAATACGTAGCCTGAGCTTATTTAGTTGTAGACTTAGTTTTGATTAATCATACATACATATCTAATTAAAATAAACTACAGTTTTCTAAACTAGATATCCAAACGAGGCCTAAGTCCCTAAGTATACATAGATTGGGGTTTCGAAATAACTTGATAATGATACGAATTCGAATAATACACAGTTCTTACTTGTTTATTACACACGTAGGTCCAGACGCGACAGGGTACATCGGTCGAGCCTCCACATGCATCTCCTTCGGCTGCGGCTCTGCAAGCCACTACATCGGCTGCGGTTCCGCAGACAGCTCCTATAGCTCCACTGCCCGCTCAGACTCCCGCAGCCGCGGCTCCGCAAGCCACCACCTCGGCGACGGCTGCGCAGACCACTCCTACAACTCCACAGCCCGCTCAGACTCCCGCACACTCCGCATTGCATGATTTATTGACTCAGGATATATCCGAGGAGCAGGCGCACCAGATTATGGCGTTTATCAGAGGTGGAGTTGGACCGAGTTAGGGTAGCTGTTTGATTCTTATATTTTAATCATGTATTTATTTATATGATACATATTGTACTATATTTTGGACGATATTGATATTGGTAGTGTTTGCGTTTTATATTGATATCATATTCTGCTTGTTGATTTCTTTTGTATATTATGCGTGAGATGTGATTATGAATACTGCGATATATGTTCTGCGTGATGATTAATTTTATATATGATGTATATATTATTGTGCACAGGGCGAGAAAAAAATAGACAGCCCTTTTTTTTAAAAAAAAACCTGATAATATGTACCTACGGATTAATCCGTAGGGCCCAACAATGTACCTACAGATTTATCCGTAGGGGCAAAATATCAGGATACCTGATATTTTGCCCCTATGATCTTAGTATTAGGGGTTACGCTTGTCCCTACGGATATATCCGTAGGGGCAAACAAATGCCCCTACACAGTTATCCGTAGGGACAAAATATCAGGATACCTGATATTTTGTCCCTACAGATTTATACCTACGCACTTATCCGTAGGGGCAACTATTTGGCCTTACGGATAAATCCGTAGGGACACCTAATTTATTTTATAAACCGATAAATTAAATATATTTTTTGTCCCTACAGCCTAATCCGTAGGGACAACTGGACCTACACATTACTCCGTAGGGGTAAGTTTTTGACCGTAGGGGCATGTTCAAGGCTAAGACTTGCACCTACGGCATTTGCATCTATAGGGTATTTTCTTGCCTCTACGTAGGGGCAGTGGTTTGCTCCTACGGATAAATCCGTAGGGGCAATCCTTATTTGTAGTAGTGTTCACATATATTTTGACGAGACCTTTGACCTGCATATGATGGCCATTATACTGATTAAGACAATAAATTGTTAATTTAGCATTTATCAGTATTAGCTGATGAGTACATGTCATAGGATGTCCATAATATTACACATTTAAATTTAGGGAAGCAATATAATTGCACAATTACTTTAAAAATGAGAAATTGGAAAACACCTGAAACTTCTTCTTCATGTAAGCGAAGATCGGAAATTTACTGCTCCTCAAGTAATCTAGAATTTTGTGTGTCTGCTGCAGGACATGCATGAATGCTATGTTGAGATCTTGAATGTGTCGTCAGCTCATCTCTTCATGCATCTAATGTTTGAAGACATATCAATTGACTAATATAAATGATAAGAACATTCAAACCTGATTGTGGGATTAAAATATTTTTTTTGGAAATTTGAACAAAGTAAACTTTACAAACCTTTTGTTTTGCTTGATGTTTTTGTCACTGGGTTGTCCTTTTGTTTACTTAAGGAATTTATCAGGCTTCTTTGCTGAGATTTTTTTACCTATAATATAGCATTCAAATTAATATATACATCAATATGATTCAAAGCATTCTGAATTAATAAGCATTATAGCGAAAAAAGCCATCTTCTTTTGTTTTCTTTTTTTTGTCAAAGAGGTAGGCATAACCGCCAAAATCATGCATTTAAAACAAATAAAGTCTATATATACAAGAGATGAATTGCAATAGAAAACAACATGACCTCTTCCATATAGTGCGAATTTAAAATATAAAGAAAAGACCGATAAGGGATGAAAATAGTATAACTGCAATAATGAAAGTCAATAATCCATTCCAGAACTAATAACATTCTGTTGGCTCTTAAAAGGAGTAAACACATTCAATAATAGTACGTTCTGAATTTAATATGTTCTTAGCTAAGGCAACTCGAAAATTACATTTTTGTGCCCTGGAGCTGCAGTCACTACTAGGTAAGACACTATAAATGGAAAGGCGATATATGCAAGAAATATCCAATGGACTCACCTACTGATATGCATTTAAGACTTCAATGTTAGCTTATATGTTTTAAATTATTATGGCATTGTACTCTGCCATTTGAGCCCAACAACCATTTGAGTAATGAATTTCTCATTCCTGGTAACATACCATTTATTTTCGTGATAAAAAGATCAGATGCATGCTTACTAGATGAATAAAGCCCCTTACAAGTGGCTTTAAATTGAACGTTGATGGATCTAGACCCTCTTTTTTCTTCTGGTGGTATAGCAGTACTCAAAATATACTCTGCTAAATTATATTTTGCTCTAAATTTACTATGGAGTGGATGTTGTGTTTAGTATTGAAACTAAAGCTGTGGGTGTAATATACAAACACTCTCATAAGATTAAGCAAATTAAAAGATGAGACTCTCGCGTGAACTTTAAGCAGATTAAAAGTTGAGACTAACTGTAAGCCTTTTAATGAGATTTTAATTGATATTATCAATAAAAAGAAGTGTTTGAAAAAATTAGGGAAAACTTACCGTCTTGTTGCATTTTCTATTTAGGGGTGCTTGTCCTTTTAGGCCCATACCCGAGCATATTTTGTACCTACTGTAGTTCGGTTGTCCTTGACGTTTGAGCTAATAGGTCACGATCATGGATTTCTATCACTGCTACATGACAGCAGTATGTTGTCGTAAGTTCTTCTATATATCTTGCATAAGCTCCAACAAACCCGTCTGATCGGATGAAGAAAGGTTCGTATCGAAACAAGACATTCGAGAAAGACAAGTAAGGATCAGAATCGATTCAAAGGATATGAATTAAAAACAGAAGTTAAATGTTAGATTAGAATGATTAGAAGAAGAATTAGAATGGATTCAAGACGATAGGATTCAAAGAGAGATAAATGTTGGATTTTAAATTCTTGTATTATCTGCTTTTAACGGCATGCAGAACCGACCTGCATGGGCCATAAACAAAACTTGTCACGTCCCGTTTCCTAAAAACGAGAAACGAGAGCGACAAGCCCGCAACGTATTCATATCGAGAAGCACTCTTTCTGGATATGAATACGCTAAGCGTCCATATAAATAGTAAAAAAAATTATAGTACAAGAATTTTAAAATTATAAAATATCCAACAATATTTATAATAGTTCCAAAATCGATAACCGAACACATATCGAAAGTTTAAGAAATTAGGAATGAAAGATAGTCTTGAACAAAAGATATACTTACTGAAAAGAAAAACTAAAGATCGGCCTGATTTGAAAGATATTGACTGTTCTCGGTTGGTATCATCTTGTATCTAGCCTCGTCATCTGTCCTAAAGTCGTCTGACGACATTCTCAAGAAAAGAAAAATATGAAAACATGAATGCCGGCTGTCAGCGAACTAAAGTTCGGTAAGTTTCCATTTTATTAGAAAACAATATTTTTCTATATTAACAGTATTTACAATGAAATGTGATATTTTGGCTGCAATTAATTTAGTTTTTAATATTTATAATCTAATAGCTTTAATATAGAGTTTTAATCAGTTGGAGCAAATGTAACACAATAATAATGTTTGCTTAATTTATAGAAAATAGTAATAATAAAGTTTTGTAATTTAGGAATAAAAATATGTATAGGGTTGCTATTAAGATCATTAAATGGTAATAAGGTACAAAAATTCATGATTATAAAAATATAAAAGGTATATTTTATTTTAGAATTATTTGATAATAAATTAGTTTAGTAAATTATCATGTCATACTAATAAGAATGTAGTATAGAATTATTTTTGGTATACAAGTTAAATTATGGTGTATTAATATAATCATTAGTCGATATTTGATACGAAACATGGTATACATAATAATAGGCATGAGAATAACCGTGGACAGTAAATGGTAGAATAAATAGCATGTGTTAATCAATGCAATGTAACTAGAGTATCATGATATTCGATATTTTAGTGCTAATAACTATAAGTATAAGCTCGCTTGTACAAGTTTTATTATGTAACCAGGATATTCCGTAATGCCACGGAACAACAGCAACACGAGATTCACAAGATTCATGAGATTCAAGATTTATATATAATGCAATGTACCGTTTTTCTTTCAGTACCACGAGAAATAAGACACGATCCTCCGTTACACATAAATACCCTCATTTTCGAGCTACCTCGTCCACATGATATATATATTTATATAGTATATATATCCAATAAATAGTGCACATGTCATGTTCACAAGATTCACATGATTCAAGATATTCATTAGAGTCACGAGATTCACAATATTTAAGATATTTAAGTGGTTCATATCAGGTTTATGCATTCAAGTACTCAAGTAGTTCATGTATAACAATATGAAATGCAACTGCCGAATACAGAATAACAGTAGTATAAATGTGTGCAGAAAACTAGCAATAAATGAATTTATATGGAAGCAATACTTAAGCCTAAGCTATATAACTTAAATCAACCACAGGAAGACGTCATGCACTAAAAAATTCAAATATATTAAACCTCTATTCGGAACACATCTCATAAGTTAAATCGTATGACACTGGCGATTAATTTTGATAATATGAAAACTATACAAAACTCTATAGATATCAATCACTGTTCACTTAAAAAAATAATTTGTGTATAAATGTCTATCGGTAGATCACTTTATAATACTTGCACTAATATATGTAAAATTACTGTACCATGATAAAATTGATGATTCATTACTGTATGATATATATATTTAACATTTATTACATGTCTTTTATATAGATGAAAAAAGGGGGGAAAGGAATTTTGTGTGCATTCATAATGATTGTATTTTTGAGTTCAACATAAAACTTTCTATATGCTTTCATATCTATTGGACCCTTTCTATATTAAAGAAAGCATTTATACCTTCATTACTTTGATATTCTTTTAAATTTCAACTTATTAGAAAAACTCAAAACAAAATTAAGTGCAATTTTATTAGGAAAACATCTGGACCCAAAAAGATTGGTTCTGGGATATTTTCCATTTGGTTTTCAAATTTTGTACATTGGTAAAACCATTAATATATTAATTAGTAAACTGGTTCATATAATTACAGAATTTTGAGATGTCAAACTTATTTTTATGGAAGTATATTTGTTCTTTAAATGCAATGCAATGTTGGTTGGAAAAAGAGAGTTAAAATCGAGCATTTCATATACCGGTTAGTTGCCAAGGGCTTTTTAAAAAAAATAAGATCAATAAAATATTAATCACTGATATATGATGTGAACTTCTTAATGATAAATTATACAGATATTTCATTAAAAGTGCACATTATACAAACATACAAGCTAATGAACCAAAAAAATGTTGGAATCATGCACCGGGTACAACTTTATAATATGTATCTAATATAATTGGAATTGAGGTATTTTACTCTCATACCGCATGTATTGTAAACATTCATTAATATATGAATCAGTGTTACTATGTTTTCAATATATAATAATATAACATGTGTCTCTACAGTGATCATCGCATGTACAAGATATATTAATTGCATATAATATTTTCAATAATGGTTTAAGTTTTCAGCAACAATTGGATTCAGAGTGATTACAATTCAACATATAATTATATTAGATATTTAACCATTATAGTAAGATTATATTTTATAGTTCACATCATAGCTGCACCTAAATACACAATTGTATTACACTACTGCTTTCTGAGACTCATTACAATTAAAATTATATACTTATATGTGGTCTCAATTCATTCACGTTTATGATTAATGTTAATTATTAAATACATTAACTTTCATAGCACTTATTAGTTTACATTTTACAACATAAATTAATCAATATAAAATTTAAAATTAAATTTTGACGATGAAAATCGATGGGGACAGAGTGGACTTATAACTAGCAACTTGATCTTTATCTGTCAAGTTGCCAACCGGTAGGGTTAGTCTCAAATTTGCTTTCGAGGGTAAGGCCGACGGATCGGGGACTCCTTCATTCTTTAGATCTGAGTTTTCTACCGAGGGTGGAAGGAAAAATAATGAAATAGGTATTGGAGAGGAAAATAAAAATAGAAGTGAAGAGTTACGGGTTAAACCTGTTAAAATCTTATCAATTCTCCAAAATCAAAACCATAAAAAAATAGTCAAAACCAATTTATCCAAAATAACAAAAAAATAAAATAAAATAAACATATAATTTTTATTTTTTAATTAAAAGAAAATATTTTCTATTATCTTAAAAATTAATAAGTATTTGATTATAAAACGATATATAGTATTTTAAAATTTTGGGATTTAAAATAAAACTGAAATATTGTAGTCGGGATTTGAACCTATGACTTATAGAATGACAGTGTGATAACCAAGATACACAAGAATGAACCATGTATAATATTTGAAAGAAAATAAATAAATATACACGTGTTTTAAAGAAAATGACATTTCTTGAAGAAAAGAAAAATATAAGGAAAGTACTAAGATTTTGTGGTCGTTACAATAATCGTTATTATTTAAATAATGATATCGTTCAACTCCATCTAATCAAATTTGGATTCACCCCAAATTACACGAATTGGTATTTTCATGGGAAAACCCGAAAGAGGAACAAACCATTCCCTCGTACTAGGGACGATATGTATGGGATGGTTAATGCTGCTGGATTTGAAGGCAACACTATGGATGAAGAACACAGAAAGAAGTTTGAAAGCTTGATGGACGACGCTAAAGAACCACTTTACCATGAGTGTGAGAAATACTCCAAGCTTTCTTTTACGTTGCGACTTTATCGGATCAAATGTTTAAATGATTGGAGCAATAAGTCATTCTCAAGCTTCCTTGAATTGCTAAAAGATGCATTGCCTGATCCGAACACTCTTCCTAAATCCTTCTATGAAGCAAAGAAAATTTTGGACGAATTAGGTCTTAATTATACCAAGACAGATGCATGTCCAAATGATTGCATGCTTTATTGGAAAGATGATGCAAATGATAATGCTTGTACTAGGTGTGGGGCTTCGAGATGGATACCAAATAAAGAAAACAATGTAAAGAAAAAACACACCTGCTAAGATTCTTCGCCACTTCCCCTTGGTACCAAGGTTGCAGAGATTATTTATGTCGTAAAAAACAGCAGAGCTTATGAGATGGCATAAAGAAGGGCGTGTCGAAGACGGGCTCCTAAGACATCCTGCTGATTCTGAGGCTTGGAAACATTTTGATGAACGACATCCATTGTTTGGTGCTGAATCTCGTAATGTCAGGATTGGCCTTGCAAGTGATGGTTTTAGTCCATTAAAATGATTGTGGGCAATAACCATAGCACCTAGCAGTAATAATATACAATCTACCTCCGTGACTTTGCATGAAGCAACCATACTTCATATTGTCCCTCCTCATTTGTCACGCCCCGCTTCCCAAAATACGGAATATGGAGAGTAACGAAGGCCAGCCGTGCTACCTACGGTAAGAAAAGATCCTTCCATAGTCACATAAGGCTGTCTAGATTAACCTGTCAAAAATAAAATCCAATACCAAAAGGAATAATACCGATAATCATACTGCAATGAAACCACAAGAAATACTAAAAATGGATCCACTAGATAATTGATGCAAAAAGATCCGATACAATAGGTTCGAAATAAAATCAAAATCTGAAAAGATACAAAGGTCCTAATGTCCCAGAAGGGCGCACATGCTGAATACTAACAGAAAAGAAATAAACCTACGGGTTACTGATCTTCGGCAAAATCTTGGTAGCCGCTGCAGTCCTGCTCATCCTTAAAATCTGTCTCTAAACCTGAGATGGCAAATCTCAGGGATGTCAGAACATCCCAGCAAATACTTAACGTATAAAGTGTATCTGTAGTATGATAACATGAATATATGAATGTAGTGAAGCCCGTGTGCGCAAGCAAAACAGATATATAAATAAATGCATGGATACTATGAAACAAACAGGTAAAGGGGTCAAGTTATAATCTAACTGGTCACTAAAAGGTAAAATATCATATCGTAAGCTCGAGCGTGTGAGTCAAGCTCTGCAGGAGTATTTCCAACCCAAGAGTGGTGCCCCAGGGGCTAGGAAATACGGGCCCAACTGTGGAATGAACAAAAGACCGATATAGCCTGGTACGAGCTGTAAACATGAGACCGATATAGCCCGGTACGAGCTGTAAACATGAGACCGATATAGCCCGGTACGAGCTGTAAACATGAGACCGATATAGCCCGGTACGAGCTGTAAACATGAGACCGATATAGCCCGGTACGAGCTGCCGGCATGTGACTCCTGAGATCCTGCTATACGAACGCACACTCAAACTATCCCAACACCCACGTATTTATAGCTACTATGGTAATGTCTGGATCAATAATTAAGAATGCTGAAAAGACTGGAACTTATAATATCATGTTAATTGTATAAAAAAGAAACTTGTAAACAGTATAGATTGTGTCATGTCATGTAATTCAGCATTCAAATTAGAGATCTCATTTTAAATATGAGTAGTACGGAACAATGAGTAGTCATGGCATGTCAAGTACAATAGTTATAAAATGATAGTGTCCATAAACAAGAATAGCATGTTAAGCTTTCTCAAGCATGCTGACAATGATAGTCTCAAGTAAAATATTAAATATAGACGATAGGATATGATAAGGTCAAAAATGTAAACAAAACTCAACATAAATATGCAAGCATTTGTATTTAATATCCGGGTTTATTTATTGAAAAGAATAATAAACTGAAATATGGTTTTAAAGGGTTAATATAGTTAAATAGGAATGACAAATTACAGATGCATAAAGTGGATAGTGGTAATAGTATAATTACGAGATAATAGTAACTAAGATAAAATAAATGACAGATTGACTAGTCATCATGTAAGTGCTAATAATAAGTTTTATAATCATGTGATAATAGAAAATATTAATACAAATTATAGTATCAAAATAATTTATATGACTAGGGCACATAGAGTGCAGCGATATTATAAGGAGTGATAATGTAGAAAGTTTAATTTATATATATATATATATATAAAATATTAAACCCAAAGCATTTATAACAGTAATAATGGTATATTTTTATGTTTTCGATTAGGATATAAGTGTTGACATTTTGCATGCTAGTGTATTCCAATATTGTTGCAATAGAAACATATAATTACTTATAAAGCTTTTTATATATTAAACCATATTTACATGTTGAAAGTTATTTTATTTCGCTTGCACTTTTACAGTTGTTCACTTGATGAAAGGATTAATAGGTATTTTAGATCCTAGGGTTTTCATTATATGTACAAGTATTATAAGATATATTAATAAAGCGGCAAAATATTACAATTTTATTTAAATATTGTAAGTTAATAATTTATTTAGAGAATTGCCGATGTTGCATCGACTAAAAGAATAAAAGAGTAAGAGAACTTGCCTCGGAAACAGATAAACACGATGATACGAAGAACAACTCTAAGGTCTGATTGCTCGGCTAATTTTGAAGAAGAAAAAAATATTATGATGGGAAAAAGAGAAGTTTGATTTATATGAGAAGGAGAGAGATGATAATAATTGGGTTGTTATTTATAGGGAAGAGAAATGTTAAAAATTGGAGAGATTATTATAATTGGAGAGAGAAATATTCTGATGAGATGAGATTTGGATTTGATTTTATAAAAGAGAGATATGATGAGTTGTTATATACTTCTATAAAATATTAGAAAAGTTGTATATATACATATTAGTTTGTATATAGTTAGAATAATAGAAAAGTATAGGTATATATACATATTAGTATATAGTGAAAATATATGTAGATAAGTATATGGTTATGGGTTAATGAAAATAAATATAATTAGTTATATATATGATTTTATGATATCAAACAACTAAAATATATTTTCAGTTAAACTATCATAACAAAATATCTTCAATTATATATATGTATGTATATATATAGGTTTGTAGAAAAATAATTAAAGAGAGAGTAGATTTGAGAAAGAGAATCTGCTGAGAGAGATTAAATTAGATTGGAGAGAGAGATTTTGTTAGGGAATATATATAGAAAGAGAGCGGGGGTTTGGTGAAATATAGTTAGTGATATAGAAAAATATATGTAGATAGAATAGAATATGGGGAGAAAGAAATCTGTTGGAAAAGATATTTGTTTGGAGAGAGAGAGAATGGTATTTTTTTTAAAAGAATAAAGTTATTAGGTGAGACATATATGATGATTGGAGAGAGAAAATTGAGTTGTTAGTTTAGGAAAAATATTTATATGGTTAAAAGATTTAACATGGGCTCTCATGACTTTTCAAAATTAAATATTTTAACCAAATAAATATCGTAATACAAAATATCTTATAAATAGAATTTAAAAAGGGGTAAAATCTTATGTATATGTATTGTTTAAAGAAATACCAAATAAAATATCTTTTGTTTAAACTATGATACTAAAATATAAATATGGTTATAAAATAATGTTAGAAAAATAAATATTTAAATACTAATAATATGCATATTTAACAAACTTGAAAAACCATAATTATATGTATATATCTTGATTAAAAGTATTAAACTCCAAATAAAATCCAATATATCCAAAAAGAAAAAGGAACGTACGATCGGACAAGGGTGTTACATTCTACCCACCTTACAAGAAATTTCGTCCTCGAAATTTGAAGACCGAAAATACAAGGCCGCGAACTAATTACAAGGATCAATGAAAATAGATGGGTATGAAAAATCAAGGATCAAGGAAACAAATGAGGGTATGAAGAGTCACGGTCTTGTCTCAAGAAATAGGCATGTGCAAGAAAATCAAATCAGTGGAAACAAATCAAATAGAACTCTAAGTTACTCAAATAGAATGACGCATTGTAACCATACCGTGGTACATGGGTACAATATCGTAATTCTATCTTAGTCGCCCGAATCCTATAATCAGAGTCAAGGAAATATGCAGCATGACACACTGGGAAGAACCTATACATGTGATTCTAACCTAAAAGGTCGGTAGAACCAGGACTAACTTTGATGTCAGCCTGGGCTCTGATACCAACAAAACCTGGTCACGCCCCGCTTCCCAAAATACGAAATACGGAGAGCAACGAAGGTCAGCCGTGCTACCTACGGTAAGGAAATATCCTTCCATATTCACATAAGGCTATCTAGATTAACCTGTCAAAAATAAAATCTAATACCAACAGAAATAATACTGATAATCATGCTGCAATGAAACCACAAGGAATACTAAAAATGGATCCACTAGATAATTGATGCAAAAAGATCCGATACAATAAGTTCGAAATAAAATCAAAATCTGAAAAGATACAAAGGTCCTAATGTCCCAGAAGGGCGCACATGCTAAATACTAACAGAAAAGAAATAAACCTACGGGTTACTGATCTTCGGCAAAGTCCTGATAGCCGCTGCGGTCCTGCTCATCCTGAAAATCTATCTCTAAACCTGAGATGGCAAATCTCAGGAATGTCAGAACATCCCAGTAAGTACTTAACGTATAAAGTGTATGTGTAGTATGATAACATGAATATATGAATGTAGTGAAGCCCGTGTGCGCAAGAAAAACAGATATATAAATAAATGCATGGATACTATGAAACAAACAGGTAAAGGGGTCAAGTTATAATCTAACTGGTCACTAAAAGGTAAACTATCCTATCGTAAGCTCGAGTGTGTGTGTCAAGCTCTGCAGGAGTATTTCTAACCCAAGAGTGGTGCCCCAGGGGCTAGGAAATACGGGCCCAACTGTGGAATGAACAAGAGACCGATATAGCCCGGTACGAGCTGTAAACATGAGACCGATATAGCCCATATACTTCTATAAGATATTAGAAAAGTTGTATATATACATATTAGTTTGTATATAGTTAGAATAATAGAAAAGTATAGGTATATATACATATTAGTATATAGTGAAAATATATGTAGATATGTATATGGTTATGAGTTAATGAAAATAAATATAATTAGTTATATATATAGGATTTTATGATATCAAACAACTAAAATATATTTTCAGTTAAACTATCATAACAAAACATCTTCAATTATATATATGTATGTATATATATAGGTTTGTAGAAAAATAATTAAAGAGAGAGTAGATTTGAGAAAGAGAATCTGCTGAGAGAGATTAGATTAGATTGGAGAGAGAGATTTTGTTAGGGAATATATATAGAAAGAGAGCGGGGGTTTGGTGAAATATAGTTAGTGATATAGAAAAATATATGTAGATAGAATATAATATGGGGAGAAAAAAATCTGTTGGAAAAGATATTTGTTTGGAGAGAGAGAGAATAGTATTTGTTTTAAAAGAATAAAGTTATTAGCTGAGACATATATGGTGATTGGAGAGAGAAAATTGAGTTGTTAGTTTAGGAAAAATATTTATATAATTAAAAGATTTAACAGGGGCTCTCATGACTTTTCAAAATTAAATATTTTAACCAAATAAATATCGTAAGACAAAATATCTTATAAATAGAATTTAAAAATGGTTAAAATCTTATGTATATGTATTGTTTAAAGAAATATCAAATAAAATATCTTTTGTTTAAACTATGATACTAAAATATAAATATGGTTATAAAATAGTGTTAGACAAATAAATATTTAAATACTAATAATATGCATATTTAACAAACTTGAAAAACCATAATTATATGTATATATCTTGATTAAAAGTATTAAACTCCAAATAAAACCCAATATATCCAAAAAGAAAAAGGAACGTACGATCGGACAAGGGTGTTACATCATTGATGGTCCTAATTCATCGGGTAACGACATAGATGTCTATCTTCAACCTTTGATTGAAGAGTTGCAACTTTTGTGGAAAGATGGTGTTGACACATATGACTCATCAAAAAAAGAAACATTTCGATTGCATGCTGTTGTTATATGGACCATCAATGACTTTCCAGCATATGGGATGTTATCAGGGTGGACCACGAGAGGTTATTTTGCATGTCCATGTTGCCATGTTGATACTGGTTCCGAGTTTTTAACGTATGGGCGTAAAAATTGTTACATGAAGCATCGTTGATGGTTGTCATGACGCCATTCCTGGAGAAGGGATACAACTAACTTTGATGGGAAAATAGAGAATGGTTCGTGATGATGCTCAATATTGGCGGCTTCCAAGATCACTCCGACGCCGCCCAGTGCAGGGCCTTCCCGGCCACCCTCATCCGCGCGGGTCGGGACTGGTTCCGGGGGCTCGAGCCCCGCTCGATTTCAACCTTCGACAAGCTGGCTACCCAGTTCCTCGGCCATTTCGTGGGGAACCGTCGACAGAAGCGCACGGTCGTCTACTTCTTCACGGTTAAGAGCGGGGACAAGGAAACGTTCAGGGCCTATATTACTCGCTTCTACAATGCCTTTCTCGAGGTGCCCGAGCACCGAGACGAGACCGTCATAACGGCACTCAGATCTGGTCTGAGTCACAAAGAATGGTTGTGCTCCTTCGCGCTGGCTCAACCTAAGACCATGGCCGAAGTCAAGGCGTGGACCGAGCGCGAAGTCAAGGCTGGAATCCGAGGTGAATGCTAACCTTTCCCGGGCTGAAAGGCTCGACCAGAAGAAGAGGACTCGGGAAGAGAGGCCGGAGCGTCAGCAGCCCTACCATCCGAAGTTACAGGAGTATACCCCCCTCAACGTCTCCCTCGCGGTGTTGCTGGAGGAGGCCCATAACGAGGGGTTCTTCAAGTTCCCTCCGATCCCATGTCAGGCCGCTAAGCAAATCCGGGGCCCCTACTGCGCTTTCCACCGGGTACTGAGCCACGCCATGGAGGACTGCAAACAACTGAGGGACTACATCGAGGAGCTCAACCGGTCTGGGCACTTTGCCACCTACCTAAGGGACAAACGGCAGACCTACCGCGAGCAGGAGCAGTATCTCCCCTCCCCCCCACCGACCTGACCATCGGCCAGATCATGCTTGTTTCAGCGGACGGCCAGCCTGGAGCTCAGGGAACCCCATGCCCTATACCAATCGCGGGGGCTGACAGCCCTTCAGGGAGCTCGGCCTAAGCCAACAAAGTCATCCCCTAGCCTGTACCTATTTTCTTTAAGCAATGTAAATTTTTCCTAGGATCTATTGTTAATTTAATAAAGGTCAATGGAGCATTGCGAAAAGGAAAGAAAAGCCTTGTTTATTCAAAGGGTATTATGGGCTCCTCAGCCATACATGCAAAAAAGGAGGGGATTTACAATAGCGGGGGAACGGGGTGCAGCGAGCACTGCTCGTGGTACTCGGCGAAGATCTTCGCCAACCGGGGCTACGCAAGTTCCAGCCTCTGTTCCCGGTTCCCCCCGCGAGCATCAACCCCGAGCCTCAGCTCGTAGCATTCGCGGACGAGGGCCTCTGAGCGGGCCAGCCGGTTCGCGGAGATCAACCCGAAGCACCTAAAAGACCGCAGCTTGCCCACGGCCTCCTCGAAGAGCTGCTCCGACAGGGGGTTGCAAAGCCCCGGCGATGCCCTCCAGATAGAGTACATCAATAGCTGCAGCAGGAAGGAGCGCCTGCAGAGCAGCCGGCCAAAATGCTCCTCAATGCGCCCGTGAACCAACTGCACCGTGTTCTCGGTGCAGCTGGGGTCGTAAAGATACACATCTTCAAAGCTGACGATTTCGGGAATGGTGAACGGGAAATCCTCCATTCTTGATGGCCTGTCTGCGAAGGGGAAAGAACCAGTACTCCTTATATAGCCCGCTGTGCAGCCCAACAGCCACCACGCGGCGTCCATCAAACGTTACCCGGTGGAAACGAAGTGACGCGCCCCTGTCGCTTCGCTTCCCCCCGCATTCAATGCACTAGCTGCGTGCGGTGTTGCCTCGACCGTTCCCATCCCCTGCACCTACAGCCGAACGGCCAGGCTGCACCTCGTCAAAGATTCAACTCAGCAGCTACCCTGCTCGGACATCCCTGGCTGGCAGCTCCCCTGCCACAATGCCGGGGATCAGAAAGCCCTCCAAGGGGCAGCCGAGCCCGAAGTTCCCTCGCTTGGCTATCCCTAGCGGGCAGCTTTCCTGCCACAACGCCAAGGATCAGAAAAGACCTCCCAGAGGCAGCCGAGCCCGAGATTCCCTCCCTCGGCTATCCCCAGTGGGCAGCTTCCCTGCCACAACGCCGGGGATCAAAAAGCCCTTTCAGAGGCAGCCGAGCCCGAGGTTCCCTCGCTCGGCTATCCCCCGCGGGCAGCTTCCCTGCCACAACGCCGGGATCAAAAAGCCCTCCCAGAGGCAGTCGAGGCCCGAGGTTCCCTCACTCGGCTATCTTTCAGGACAAAAGCCCTCACCAAGAGGCACCGGGCAGTAACCCTGCCCGGCCAAGGGTCCTTGGTGGGCTTCCTACAGCCTTATAGCTTTTCTCGCGCCAAGGACCAAAGTCTTCCCAGAGGCAGTCGTGTTCTTTCCCGGCTATCCCCGGCTGGTAGCTTCCTACCACAACCGACAGGGATCAAAGTCCTCGCTAAGAGGAACTGGGCAGTAACCCTGCTCAGTCCCCGTCATGAAGGATCAGAAAGCCCTCCCAGAGGCAGTCGAGCCCGAGGTTCCCTCGCTCGGCTATCCCCGGCGGGCAGCTTTCCTGCCACACGCCGGGGATCAAAAAGTCCTCCCCGAGGCAGTCGGGTCCTTGCCCGGACATCAACGGCTGGTAGCTTCCTACCATCGTCCTTAAGGATCAAAAGCCCTCATACAGAGGCACCCGAGCAGCTACCCTGCTCGGTCAAACTCCGGCTCTTACCCTCTATGCTAGGGATCAAAAGCCCTCACAAGAGCCATCGGAGCGGCTACCCCGCTCGACCACCCCAGGCTGGTAGTTGCCTACCCACGACTCTAAAGAACCAAGCTCTCGAAAGAGACAATCGAGCAGCTACCCTGCTCGGCCATCCCTGGCGGGTAACCCTCCTACCGCCGCGACAGATGCATGAAGCCTTAGAAGGAGATGACAGCGCAGCTACCCTGCCCGGTCACCCCCAGATGACGGCCAATACTCTAAATCAGAAATGGATGTCAGGTCTGTCTAAGTCTAAACGATCTCCCCTCGGCCGCAGGGCCCAGGGAGATATCTCCTCGGAGACGCTCGTCGGCAAGCGATTGCAGTCAGCTCGACGGACGATCGTTAGACAGAGGGCCAACCTGACATGAAAGCACAACGGCGCAAGTAAAAATATCCCAAACGAGCATTCTTCACAAACAGATGGCAGAAAGAAAAACTTTATCACAGTTGAAGAAAAACTTTATTATTACTGCCAAAGATAAGTTTTTTTACAAAAGGTATTTTTTGGGCTCCTCAGCCTTACAAAATTCAAAAGAAAAACAAAATGAAGGTAGGGAGCGGGGGCTCAACACCTCAGGCCCGGACGCGACCTCGAGGTCCTCGACCTCCACCACTGGGGGCGCTGGGTCCTCGGCCCCCTCCCAGCCGGGAGCCTCTCCCCTTTGCTCGTCGGCGCCCACGAGGGGGAACTCGGCCCGGTGATCCGCGTCGTTGAACTCCGGCATCCGAGACTTGACGGCATCAAGGGCGTCGTGCCAAATGCGGGTCGTGGCCACGACCAGGTCATCATAAAAGTCCCTCGACCCCTTGTAGCTCGCCACGGCCCTCGATCCAGCCGACTTGAAGGCCTTGGCCGTCCCCCCAGCTCTTTCCGGAGGGTCTTCACCGTCTTCTTCAGGTTGCCGGCGAGCACCTGGGAGTCCTCGAGCTTGCCCTCGGCGATCACGGCGGCCTCACGATGCCGGGCGACCTCCCTTTTCCCAACATCCACCCCGCCCTCCAAGGCGGCGATCCTCGCAGACATCGCCTCCTGCTCTCACCTGGAGCTCTCTTGCAGTGCGGCGAGCTGGCCCGCGGCCTCCACCGCCGGTGCTACCACCTCGGTCTTTATGCGAAGGGCGAGGGCCACGTGCTGGAGAGTCTGGGAAGACATAAAAAAAAGAAGAAGGATCAGAAATATGAAGGAAAACACTAAATCTCACCGCGCACTGGGGGCTTACCTGCACGGCTTCCTGGGCGATCGACGCCAGCTGAGCCTTGAGGGTTCCCCCAGGAACCCGACCCCCGGCCGAGATCTCTATCTCATGGAGGAGGCTATCCGCAACCGACGGCACCGCGAACCGGAGCCCCCTTCCTCCACCATGGTCGGTGAAGACCGGCCCCGGGAAGGTCTCCGGGAACTCTTCTTGAGCGGCTCCGAGGGGGAGCCGATCTCCTCTTACGAGGCCGTGTCCTCCACAATCAGGGCCCTGTTCCGACCCGACAGTCTGCTGGGGCCCAGGGCGGGATCCACTGCCGAGCGTCCTCGGGGCACCGCCACCGGGGCGGTAGGAGCAGGGGCAGGCTGCGCCCGGGAAGAGCTGGCGCCCCCGGCCTTAGCAGGCTGCCTCGGTTGGCACATAGCATCTCGGAGAGAGCTGAAGTCCATGGATCCTGCATGAAACGAACACCCAACAGATCAGCAACACGAGTAAAATGTAAACCCAAGAAGCAAGCCTAACTTACCGACGAACTCGACGGGGCTAAGCTCGGCCCAGCTCAAAACCCTCTCGGACAGCAGCACGTCGTATCGAGGGATGGGTTCCCACGACACCACTCTCACCGCGGCAGGGTCATCAGACAGGTTCCCCGGCAGACTCTTCTCCCTCGACCACTTGGTGGGCACCGGCCAGTCCTCGCCCTCGGGAGGGGATACGAAGAAAAATTTCTTCTTCCAGTCATGAATGGAGGAGGCAAGACCACAACCCCAGTCCTGGCAGCGATCCCGGGCCGCTTCCTAAAAGTAAAGTAAACCCACCTCGGGTTGCCAGCTCGACCGCCGGGGTGACTCTTGAAAGCAAGGGAGGAATCGAGAAGGGAAAGGCTGAAAGGAACCGCCTGCAGCTTCAGGCGGATCAAGAACCCGAGGAGGATCCTCCACGCGTTCGGCACTAACTGGCCGGGAGCCAAGCCGAAGAAATTCAGAGCGACGATGACCTCAGGAGAGAAGGGCAAGCGCATTCCACCCCAAAAAGCTTCCAAATACAGGGCAATCTCCCTGCCCCGTACCTGGTCTGCCCTCTCTCCCTCCTCGGCCAGACGAAGCGTGTAGCGTGGGGGAATGTGGAAGCGAGCTCGAGCATTGGCGAGCTCGTCCTAATGCCTCACCCAGCACGGGGTGCTGGGGGCTACATCTACCGCCTCCTCCCCGGAGGCGGCCCCCGCCTCACGGCCTCGGGGAGAGGGCTCAGCCCCTGCTCCCAGAGGAAACTCAGACACATCTAAAGGAACCCTAACATCTACTCCTACAACGTATACTGATTCTACAGGGGAAGACATCTAACCTGGGAAAGAAATTCTTCAAAGATTGGGAACGATAGAGGGGAGACGAGCGCCGAGCAGCTAGGGCTTGAGAAAGAGGAATATGAGAGAGTAAGGTCCCTAGGACAGGCCCTACCCGTATTTATTACCGCATACAGCCTCATCCAATGGCGCCCATCGTCTCCCGCCGAAACAGCACCTTGCACCCAGCGGCTCCGATCGCACCACGTGGCAGCCCAGCGATTGACCGCGTCCCATCAGACGCCGCAGACCTGCGCACGTCGCATCAGCTAATTGGCGCTCGACACGTAGACCGTCGCTTCGACTGCAGAGTGCACGAACCGGCGCACCCTCCTTAAATGCAAAGATCCCGCCTCGATTCGCTAGCGGAAAAGACAACCGACGGCTCGAGGACTCATCCCGACATAACCCTGAGAAGGAGCTCACCTCAGGGGCCCGGCAGTCCACTCCTGACCCGACCCGCTAGCTGTTCAGGGCAAGAGTGGGGGGCTAATGATGATGCTCAATATTGGCGACCTCCCAGATCAGGACACGTGGCAGGTGGCGTGCCCAGAACCCAGAAGAGGGCCCATAGGGGGCTGACCCGGCTACCCTGTACCCGACCTGCAAACACAAGCTGGCCCACCTTGAGCCCCCCCGCAAATTGGCTTCCTCGTCCCCGCAGCTCACGCCAAGCTGCCGCAAGACCTGGACTCCTCGGCCTCCCCGCTCGTCCCGAGCTCCCAGCCGAGGCCATCTTCTTCGGCCTCCCGACCAAAGTCACCGCTCACAGGCGTAACCGCCGCCCCGCGAATCTCGCCATGCGCGGATTCTATGCCAACAACATCCCACGTTCCACGCCATCAGTCCCCATTAATGGGCGATCCGCTTTCTACGCGGACGTGACGTCGGGGGCGTAACTACCGGCGAGATCCTCGCACCTGCTGCTGCGCGCCACCACCGCTATATAAACCCCCATCACGGAGGGGTCAAGTAAGCAATTCTTGACACTTTACACCGTTACTCTGCTCGAATCTCATCACTAACTTGAGCGTCGGAGAGTCTTTGGTGGTACCAAACCATCCCGGGACTTCTTTGCAGGTACTCGGCGACTATTCCCTCATCTCACCTCTTCCTCCAAAAATCCATTGAGACCCACACGCAACGAAGGACAATCAGCCAAGTTCACCGCGAGATCAACGGAAGACAACATCTGACGGAGGCCCGAAAAGGAGCTCCATCAGTTCGGCACCTGTACCTCTCTCTGGTAGTGATATATTGAGGCAATGGGATTCCTATAATAATATTATTTTTGGAAAGAAGCCTAAGGGAGCAAATGAAAGTATTCAAAATGAAAGCAATGAACTCCCTGAAGGATGGAAGAAGATGAGTATTTTATGGAAATTACCTTATTGGGAGACCCATAAACTACGTCACAATAATTTGGATGTCATGCATGTTGAGAAAAACATATGTGACAATGTTATGAATATCATTTTTAATAAGGATGGAAAAACAAAGGATAATATCAAAGCATGACTCGATCTTCAAGATTTGAATATTAGATAGGAACTGCATCCAAAAAAGTTAGCAAATGGTAAGGTTTTATTGCCTCAAGCATCTTATGTATTGACACCATCAGAAAAGGACATTTTTCTTTCGGTTCTAAAGAATTTAAAAGTTCCGGATGGTTTTTCATCCAATATTTCCTGCCGAGTTAAGGTTGAAGAGCGTAAGATTTTGAGTCTAAAGAGCTATGACTGCCATGTCCTTATGCAACAGCTCCTTCCTTTAGCGGTCAAATCATCTTTCCAAAAATCAATTCAGAAACCCATCGGTCTTGTCTTGAATGAGCTTTGCACATAATTTAGAGAATTATGCTCCAAAGTCATCAATGTTGAGGAAATTCGGAAGTTAGAAAGTAAGATTCCACTAATACTTTGCAAGCTGGAAAGAATTTTTCCTCCATTTTTTGTCATAATGATGCATCTCTCGATCCATCTAGCAACTGAAGCCAGGATCGCCGGACCTGAACATTATCGGTGGATGTATCGAGTTGAAAGGTATTATGATATTTTATTTGTAAAGTCGGTAACAATAATTTAATGTATATGGAGAACGAATTATGTTAAATTTTACTCATAGGTACCTGATGACATTAAAAAACTATGTACGCAATAAATGCCGCCTCTAAAGAGTCGATTGCAGAAGGTTATCAAGCCGAAGAATGCATGACAGTTTGTTCCCAATACTTGGACTCAGTAGAGACAAAAACGAATCATCCATTACGGAACGAAGAAGGTCAATTAGGACGTGGAGTTATACGGAATGTCAGTGCCGATGATAGAGAACGTTCACACAGATTTGTGTTGTTCAATTCAGAAGTGATCCGACCGTTTATTGAGTAAGTATCGACATAAAGATTCAACTTTGCATATTTAAGTTACTGTTTAAATATAGAAATGTTAATTGCATTTTGTATGTAGGAAACACGAAAAATTGATAAAGAGACAACATTCCAACTGGGATAATCGTAAAGTCCAGGATGAACAACACCACCATTTTACCAAGTGGTTCAGAAAACATGCAAGCTACGATGTCATTATTTGGAATACTAAGTTGGATAAATTATTATTTTATTAATTTATTTAATTTTTAGGTTGACATTCTATGCCGAAAAAAGAGTCCAGAGATAACCGACGAGATCATACGTTTAGCTCATGGACCTAGAACCGAAGCTTTGTCTTATGAAGGATATGTAGTAAACGGTTATAAATTTCACACACAATCTCGAGAACAGACAATAGCAACCCAAAATAGTGGTGTTGTAACTATTGGAGAGAATAAAGGAAGAGAAGAACTATACTATGGTGTGCTGACAGATGTATTAGAGTTCAAATTCACCCAGTCTTTGCCAATTGTGCTCTTCAAATGTGTTTGGTATGACATCGAGACGTTGTCAGGGAAACAAAAAGATGACTACAATTTCACTTGCCTAATTTTAAGGCGAACACGATTTCAGGATGAACCATTTATTTTTCCATCTCAAGCAGAACAAGTATATTGCTCTTCAGACCCTCTAAATCCTGATTGGAGTGTTGTTCTACGGTGGAAGCCTCCAGACTATTATGAAATGCCTGAGAATGAGCCTATGGATGAAGATGTAAACCTGTATCCAATTGGACCAACTATTCAAGATGGTGTGGCTGAACGAGTGGATGGTATCATTTGGGCACGCGATGATGTTCAAGGAATGGAAGTTGATCCACCTTCTCTTTCCACAAATCCTAATTCAAACACTCTTTAGTAACCTGAATAATCTGATTTCTTATGGTAAGTATGTATAGTTCTCTTATTCATCTTATATTCTTCTATATATTCCAGTATTTAGCTCAATTTAGTATAATTTACAGAAGCATTCATTTATACTTATTTTTTCTTTAGTTCTGTACTAACCAATCAATGTAAATTTGTATATTACTATGTTATAATAATTCAATTTCTTCGAGCTTTTACATGTTCTTTTGCGAGCATTTTAATTCAATTTTTTTGCCTTAATTCTATTATATTAACATAAAAAAGTTATATGACAGGATCGCACCTTTTTGTTTCTCAAGTGCTTCGATCGCTCTGGTGGAACGTATGGCACCTCTCAAAGGTCATACCTAGGTATGTATAATAGAATATAACTAGAAATTATCTCTGCATATTTCAAAAATTATCAGTAAATCAGTTGTGGTTTTTTTTTATCACTACTACAAATAAGGGTTGCCCCTACGGATTTATCCGTACGGGCAAACCACTGCCCCTACGGCTACAGCCGTAGGGGCAAGAAGATACCCTGTAGGTACAAACGCCGTAGGTGCAAGTTGAAGCCCTGAACTTGCCCCTACGGACAAAAACGTGCCCCTAGGGAGTTCTGTGTAGGTCTCGTTTGCCCTACGACGTAGGCCGTAGAGGCAAAAAATTTATTTTATTTACAGTTTTTTAAAATAAATTACTTGTATCTACGGATTAATCCGTAGGGCCAAGTAATAGCCCCTACGGATACATGCGTAGGTACGTATGCGTAGGGACAAAATATTAGGACCTACGAATAACTCCGTAGACGCATTTATTTGCCCCTACGGATATATCCGTAGGGGAAATCCCAACTCCCTGATACTGAGATCACAGGGGAAAATATCAGTTATCCTGATATTTTGCCCCTATGGTTTAATCCGTAGGGGCAACGTTCGTATCTACGGATTAATCCGTAGGTATATATTATCAGTTTTTTTTTTAAAAAAAGGGCTGCTTATTTTTTTCTCGCCCTGTGCACAATAATATGTACATCAATCAAATATAAAATTAATCATCACACAACATATATCGCAGTATTCATAATCACATCTCACGCATATAATATACAAAAGAAACCAAAAAACAGAATATGATATAAATATAAACACCGTAGGACCACCAATATCAATATCGTCCAAAATGTAATACAATATGTATCATATAAATAAATACATGTTTCAAAAAATAAAAATCAAAAAGCTACCCTAGCTCGGTCCAGCTCCACCTCTGATAAACGCTAGAATCTGGCGCGCCTGCTCCTCGGTCAATAAATCATGCAATTCGGCGCGTGCGGGAGTCTGAGCGGGCTGTGGAGCTGGCGATGTGGTTTGTGCAGCCGCCGTCGAGGTAGTGGCTTGCACAGCCGCGGCTGCGGGAGTCTGAGCAGGCGGTGGAGCTATACGAGCTGTCTGCGGAACCGCAGCCGATGTAGTGGCTTGCGGAGCCACAGCCGAAGGAGATGCATGTGGAGGCTCGGCCAATGTACCCTGTCGCGTCTGGACCTAACGTGTGTAATAAGCATGTAAGAACTGTGTATTATTCGAATTCGTATCATTATCAAGTTATTTCGAAACCCTGTTTAAATATCTAGTTTGGAAAACCGTAGTTTATTTTAATTAGATATGCATGTATGATTAATCAAACCTAAGTCTACAACCAAATAAGCTCAGACTACGTACTGATATTGGATATGTTGATATCTATAATATGACATGATATTTTACTATTAAGTAGTATACATACCAGCATCTCCTTCAACTCCTGAACGGTGGCCTTCAAGCTCTCCAGTTCCTGCTGGACATGTCGCTCACTGGAGACGGAGGAAGTAACCGCCGGGTGGAGTCCAACCACATATAGGCCCTGCTAGGGCCCAGTCCCCGGCCTCTCTCCCAACCTCCGTGGTGCCCTCCGTGTGCGGCGTCCAGAACTGGGGTCAGCAGCCTCGGATCGCTCTATCCGGTAAAATCGATCCCCGAGGTCTCGGCCTGCTCAACCACCCGCTCCTACACCCACATTAAGCAGTAAAGTATAAGTATAAAATTTAAATTTGAACCTTCCAAAACTAAAATTTCAAATATGGGTTGAATAAATATTAACACTTACGCAATACTCCTGGGTAGCGACGTCGGGATATCGAAGCTCGCCCGTGGCGGGATCTGTCGAGGTGCCGTGGACAGCAAGATATGCGGATAGCACGCTTGGTGTACCACCTTGCGCCAGGGTCTGAGCTGTCTGCAATATTAGAAAATAACTCTTAATATTAGATATATTAGAAAATAACTCTTAATATTGCATTATATCACAAAGGCCGGTCTATTGTAATTTACCGATAACTCCATGGCTCGAGTAATATTCCTCGAGCCACCTGTGTAAGTGGGGCGACCCCTCTTCGCCGATTTCCTATTCTCTATATTTTGAGCGATCTGTTTCTGCACAACGCATTCACATTTAGTTTTCTAATTAAGGAACACAAAAAAATAAATTATATCCTAAACAATGAATTACATTTAAAATACATACCTGTTTACGTTGAGAGTCGAAATATTCGCACAATAGAGGCCATGTCTTTACGTCGACTCTTGCAAACGCCGGAGTAGATAGGAGGGCCGCTCTCTCTGCCTCGGGGGTCGCATCCACAGGGAGTAGCAGTCGGCCTTCAGCTCATTCCTGTTGTATCGGACCTTGGTCTGCATGTTCTTCATCAGGCCATTGTACAGAGCATGAAGGTCGAGCACCCTCCCAGGGTGATCAGGATCGGCTACAGGCTGAAAATCGTAATCCAACTGAAAATACAAAAAAAAAAACATTGTTATTAGATTGCAAGTGTTAATAATAAATATATTAGATAAATCAAATGAAAATATATATTAATACCTGAGCCTGATCAAAGAAGTGGGCGAATGAGCGCTGGTGCTGCTCGCCCCACTCAACGTGAAGTGGATAGTTCTTCACGAGCCGGCTCCATCCCCCATATACCGGCCGAACCTCTCGGCATGAGGACCGGTATAGCGATAGTCAAGGGTAAAAAAAGAGGGAATGCTGCCTCCCCCTAGCTCTGTCAGGCCTCAGCCTATGGGACTGATTCGGGCCTCGAGTCCCCCTCTGGGGATGGGGAGGCCCTGCGTCTGCAAGAAATATCAAGACAATTAATATTAAGACAAAGTTGTATTAAGAAATCAAGGTTAAACGAAAATTGAAGTGTGATATATACCTCCGGTGACTAAAGCACGAGCCTGAGCCCGGGCAGCAGCAAGAGCGGGACGATAGTTCCTCCGGTGAGGAACAGCCGGTGTCCCGGATGCGGACGCATCCTCTCCAACTAGAAAATAAACATTGACGCTAAATTTCCATGAAGTTCATATTTATTCTATAGAGCATATGTAAAATGAATAAATATTTTATATTTATTCATACTAATCTACAGACGATGCGGAGGGTACGGAAGTGGCAGGAGTGGCCCCTGCGCCAGATGTGGACGCAACACCTATAATTAGACAATTAAAAATAGATTATATAAGTAATTGCAAAAAGAATGTGTAGATCAATAATATAACGTTCTAAATCAATATGCATGCACTATAGGATATATAAACATACCCGCAGGTATGGTGGTGTCACCACCTATAGCTAGACAATAATAAAAATTACTATCTAAGTAAGAGCAAAAGGAATGTGTGTATATTTATGATATAGCATTCTAAATCAATATACATGCACTATATGATATATAAACATACCTGGAGGAGCGGGAGTGGCCTCTGTCCCTGATGTGGACGCATCACCAACAACTAGACAATCAAACATTGATAATATAAGTAATTTTGACATAAACAGGCATGATATCTATAATATTACATTCAAAATGGATATGCGTGCAATATACCTGGAGGTGTGGCAAAATCCATACGGAAGGAGGCATCCGAAGGGGTCTCCGATCTGGGTGCAAGACCGGCCCTCTGAAGCTCCCTACGCAGCTCTCCGGGTGGCAGAACCGCTCTGCCTCTGCCTCTGCCTCTGCCTCTACCTCTACCGCGGCTGGAGCTCCTGCCGCCCCTCGCTGCTCCCGACATCGCCATCAAATCTAGATAAACGGTTCGTGGACGCATTAGACAATCATTAAAAGTATTGACTATATATATATATATCGTAAAATGTGAAGTAATAATATAACATTACTAATAACTTTTTCGTTTTGTGGGCGCATTATACATATCTACTTGGATTTCATCGTCGATGTCATTTCTAACCCACGTAACTTCATGATCGGCCGAAGACAACCCGTCCTTCGAAACAGACGGTCGGAGCACTCTAAGCCTTCTCTCTTCTTCATTCTCATCGCTGTCCTCGAATTCTGGGACATCGTAGACATCTCTGGGTTTCCATTCGCATACAACACTCCATCCTGGATACTTCAAACACTTTGAGTGGTATACTTGGAACGCTTGGTTCGGAAAGATAAACGGATCTTCCTGACCGTAAAATTGAAGTGTGTTCATACTGGTCAATCCATATTCATCTTTCCAAGTCCCAAGATTGCTTCTCCACTTATCCGTATCGGTTCGCGTATCGTACCAAGTACACTGGAATATATAAAAGGGTTCTGATCGTCCGAGATAGTGGATGCCGAGTATACAATTTAAGTAAATATAATAAATCACACCGTCCGATTCTACCGTCGCAATCCCACTATTCTGAGTGGTTCTAGATGTTTCTATGTTCTTAATTTCGAATTTGTATCTAAGGACACTAAATCCTTTGTAATATGCAACCTCCATACTAGGAAATTGAGCTAAACATCTTGAATCACTCTCAAATGATGCAGACAAGTTTGGATCGTGGATTTAACAAAACAAATTTTACGAAAAATACATAACGATATAAGTTTAGATTGAAACTGATAGCAATAAAATATTATTCGAATAACTTACATGATCTGTGACCCAATCATAAAAATTATCCTGATGATATTTTTCTAATCGTTCTTCGTTCCAATCAGGATGCCCCTCACGTACCTCGTTAAAATGAATTCTGTTTTTGACAAATAATGGTGACATTAATATTATATCATTTCACACACACACAAACACAAATATAATAATTAATCCAAAAAAACTTACTCTCTAATTTGTTCAAGACATGCGCAATTAAGCAAGATAAACCGGTATATCTTGTTGATAAACATAGTGTCTACCCTCTTATGCTCGGCTTTACTATATGGCTCGTCTTGAATTCTTCGAGACCGGTTAAGTCTTGTCTCAATGTTCTCATCCAGATAGCGGGAACAAAATATAGTTGCTTCATCAAGAAGATAACCTTGCATGATAGAACCCTTTGGTCGATTTTTATTGCGTATATACTCTTTAAGAGTGTAGAGGTACCTAATGAAAATATGTTGAATAAATAAATACGGGCATACACGACAACAATAAATTTATAAATTGCGCGAAACGAAAAATTACACGTACCTCTCGACGGGATACATCCATCGATATTGTACCGGTCCAGCTAACTTAGCCTCAGTTGCAAGATGAACCGTCAAGTGTATTATGATATCGAAGAATGACGGTGGGAAAATACGCTCAAACTTGCAAAGTATCAACGCAATAGAATTTTCTAGTTTATCCAGCGTCACAACCTCCAGTGTTTTAGCACACAACTCTCTGAAAAAACAACATAGGTCGTTGATTACTAGACCAACCGATTTGGGGAGAGAAGTCCTGAGGGCTAATGGAAGAAGGTGCTCCACGATAACATGGTGATCATGACTTTTCAGCCCATCGATCTTGCCTTTCACAATTTTTATTTTCTTGCTGAATGATCCTGAGAAACCTGTGGGAACTTTCAACTCATATAACACCTGCAGCAGTCTTTTCTTCTCCGGTTGTGACATATGATAAGTGGCATTGGGAAGTACAAACTTGCCCGGTTTACCCGCTACCGGTCTAGGGTGCAATTCACTTCTTATGCCCCACTCCTGTAGATCCATCCGAGCATTCAGGTTGTCTTTTGATTTCCCGTCTTTATAAAGAAGCGAGTTGAGTATGTGCTCTGATACTCCCTTCTCTATATGCATGACGTCCAGACAATGACGCACTAAATTTTTTGACCAGTACGGAAGCTTGAAGAAAATGCTTAACTTGTTCCAAAATGGTGGTTTGACCTGTTTCGTCGGATCCATCCCGAAGGTCACATTATTGTAACCATCCCATTTAGCAGTCACACGGATGAAAACACAAGTGAATGAAGGTGTTTGCTTTATACATTCCTAACTTGTTCACACGGGACAAATCTATCGGTTACCATACGATTGAATCTTCTCGTCGCATAGACTATACGACGGTTGTTAGTATCGAGTTATACCGTCCGATATTTAACAACCTTCGTATTGTTCTATGTCACGATGAATATCGCACGTATGTTAACCGATAGACGGGGACTAAGTGGCGCTTTTAGTTTCATATATGAGTATCGATGAGAATATGAAGGTTTCATATTATCATCGAGTATCATATATTAGTTTTAACTTGAACATCTCGAATCACTCTCTAATTATGCGTTTGTTGTGTATTCTTGTTGTATGTGTGTGTTCCGGCTGTCGGGGGTAAGGCTTCTATCCCATTAAGAATGTATAGAGCGAACACCCATCACTTGTGCTTTCAACCGTTTCGAGTAAATTTCGGCAGCACCTCCCCGCTGTTCTCCGAGTACACTGTAATAGAATAGATAATCATTTCAAAGATGTAAAACAACGTTGAAATGAACATCTAATCTATCTTTGTACACGGAGAACCAGCGGAAAGGTACCAACGAAATATCTCGAAACGGATGAAAACACAAGTGAATGAAGGTATTTACTTTATACATTCCTAACTTGTCCACACGGGACAAATCTATCGGTTACCATACGATTGAATCTTCTCATCGCATAGACTATACGACGGTTGTTAGTATCGAGCTATACCGTCCGATATTTAACAACCTTCGTATAGTTCTATGTCACGACGAACATCGCACGTATGTTAACCGATAGACGGGGACTAAGTGGCGCTTTTAGTTTCATATATGAGTATCGATGAGAATATGAAGGTTTCATATTATCATCGAGTATCATATATTGGTTTTAACTTGAACATCTTGAATCACTCTCTAATTATGCATTTGTTGTGCATTCGTGTTGTATGTGTAACATGATTTTAAACCATTGAGATCAAGATTGATAGAACTGATCATCCTACATTGCAATGGTATTCATCTACCAAAAACTATTATTGCAATGGCATTCATCTATAACAATCAACAATTAAAACTACAAATGTAGGATACTGATATCATAAAGCGTTATACGCAACATATGAATTCACATGACTGAAACATGCATCAAAAAAACATGTTCATCCAAAAGAAAGGCCACTGTCAACAAATATAGACAAATACGTCATAAAAACAGTAACTAATTAACAAGTTGATTAGCATCTGGATCAAGAAAATGATAGGAAAAACAATTAACTATGATCTATAATGACTAGTCTATTACCTTGACTCTCGACTAATAAAGGTGGCTTTTCGTTTTCGGTAGCTTGATAATTGGGATTTCATGGCGAATAAAAATATGCATATGCCGTTTGACTGGGAACTTCAATAGGAAACTCAATGAGGTCGGGTGAACTGAAGTACGTTTTGTTTATTCGCTATATCAGGTGATGAAGCCCAAGCCCCAGCTAGCCCCAGCCCTACCCCAACCGAACCCTATCGAAGGTAAAGAACGTCCTTACACTTTCAAT
This sequence comes from Agapanthus africanus, assembly GCA_030015575.1. Lineage (NCBI taxonomy): Eukaryota > Viridiplantae > Streptophyta > Magnoliopsida > Asparagales > Amaryllidaceae > Agapanthus > Agapanthus africanus. The sequence continues at coordinate 108,389,164 of CM057348.1, forward strand.
GTTCACGAAAACCTATCGGCTTTCTAAGAAATTTTTTCGAATTTCGTTTCATTGTTTTCAAATTTGACAATTCCTACAGGTTTTGATTTGGTTTGAGTTGGGGTTGAGATTTCGGGTTAAATTATTGGAAAATTTTAAAATTTATAGATTCAATTGAGAATTCAATTACTAGAAGATAGTTACTCCTGTTGATTTATGGCACTATAGTCGCAGCAACTTATCTACAAAGAAATATAAGGGACTATATTGAGCTATTTTTTATTGTACAACTAAAATTTGTGCTGCATTTATGAGAAGAGATAATTGTGACTCAATGTGTCAACTTGCTGACTTCATTCATGAGGGATACAAAAGAGTTATTACAGCATCCTACATTGTAATACAATTTTCATAATTAATATAATAGCTCTACGGTCTGAAGATAATATCTGTATGTAGTAATTGTTGAGCAGTAGTTTCTGATTATCATTATTTATTTTTGGTTAAAGACACCAAAAACTACAACACGAAAGACACGAATTCTTCCCATGTCTCCTCATGTCTCCATGGAAATCGGGGCAATATCGTCATAGACTACATTGTGGACCTGCATAAAATCGGCCCCGGCTTCTCCACCATCTACCGCGGCTGCGATCCCCCAGCCCCAACCCCAACCGAACCCTAGCCCCAGCCCAGCCCAGCCCCACCCCAACCGAACCCTAGCCCCAGCCCCAGCCCAGCCCCAACCAACCGAACCCTAGCCCCAGCCCCAGCCCAGCCCCAACCCCAGCCCCAACCCCAACCCCAACCGAACCCCACAACCGAACCCTAACCCTAACCCTAACCGAACCCGACGCCGACGCCGACGCCGATGGCAAACCCTCACCCTTACCTGAACTTGGCCTGAACCCTAGACTACATCATCAAAATTAAAAATAATTTGAGATTTAATTACTAACCGTGCACGCGGTGGAGGAGACGACAGAAATCGGTGGTCTACAACGATCGGCGAAGATGGCGACGAGGCGCAGGAAGTCGACGAAGGTGTGGGAACGACCGACGAAGGTGGCGACGAGGCGCGGAGCGCGGTGGCGACGAGGCGCGGGAACAGGCGATGAGAGGCATGCGGGAGTGAGAGAGAAATTTTGGGAACGATGAATAATTTTTCTGTGCTTTTTTTTATTAATAACCTATTTAGATGTCCCTATGCACATAACTGTAGGTCCACCGTTTGCGGTTCCGTAGGGCCAAACAAAAAATTAGAACGTAAGGCACCGTAGGGACAACGATGTGGCCCTACGGATAAATCCGTAGGGTCAAGAAATATTTGCCCTTACGGATTCCTGAGTCCGTAGGGGCAACCCCATATTGTAGTAGTGAATCCGCTTATGGTTCTCAATGAATTTAAGGAATATGTTGATATGCTCTGCATATATTTTCTATACTGTGTTTGACAAAAAAGTCCCAAGCGTCGTAGGATGAAAGCGATGGGTTATATCTTCACTTCGATCCGACATCTTATTATTCAGTAATAGAAAGATCTGCATCACATCCCCTTATAGTGTTTTAAAAAGTGTACATGAAATTTATCATTCAAGAGGTCATATATAGCTGCATGCTTCTTTCTAGCCTACTTAGTTTTGAGATTAGACATGCAATCTCTATCCACTTCAAAAATAAGACCAATGATAACTGAAGAAATGGTTGCCTTATTGAAACCACTTATTTAACAGCTACTTTTGATGGAAATTTGCATTCATTTATTAGAAATTAACAACTACATAAATCCTAATACTTCATAAATGTCGGATAAAAATTATAAAATTGAATTTGTATACATTTCTATAGTTAATTTGATAAATTTGGACGCACTAATTATTTGTTGAGTGCAGAAGGTTTTCATTTGAGTTTTTCTAACCTACAGCAAAAAAAATTCTGCCTCATTGATATGCTTCTATTAAGAAAAGCTAGGTACGCAGTCAGTTCAACGTTGATAAGTACGAAAAATGCCGATAAACTGGTCAAATTTAGATGGGATCTTAAAACAACTGGTGAAAAAAAGCTGATGCTGATAAACCGATCAATGATTTGGTGTATAATTAAATCTTTGTAGCAGGAAAATGCATGTGCTATGACCCCTGCTTTTACACAACAAAAAAGAGATGAAATTTGGAGACATGAAAAAATCATAAATTTGGCCAAGTATAAAACACAACCATACACCCGAAATAGAATATGCTGGTTTAAGCAATTGACTTTAGTTTGGTTTTTGCGCAAACAAAGTAATTCCTTTTTTATTTTGCATCTAATGAGTTCTTAGCCTCTGTATAGACAAAAGTAATTATATACTTAGCCTTGACTATAAGTGACAATAACATAATGCTAATGACCACATTAATCCTTAGTTATTAATTATGAGGCTGATCAGATTTTTAAGATAAGAGAGACAAATGTGCCAGAAACAAAAGATGCTGGTATAGCAATTGGTATAAGTTCTATAGCTTTTATTTATGTTGGAATCTAAGTGGATGACTGCAACGAACGAAGAAATTAGTAATCAATGAAGAAAGAAGTGTCTAAATCAAATCAACCAAAAGAAAGGAAGTAAAGAATATGGAAAAGTATAATAAGAATAAATGAGGGAAATTACAAATTCATGCAAGGATTTATCTATCCCAAATTAAGAATAGTTGCACATTTTTAGTTCCTTGAAGTCCTTTCCAAACCTGATAACTGCAGAATTTCGTAATCCTGAAACTCTTTCCAAAATTTTGAAATTAGATGAATAAAAATAGAAAAATATAGAGAAAATGTAAAGTATAAGGAAAAAAATAAAAATATTTATGAAATTCAACAAGTCAATATTTTTACAAGTCGTCCGCACTTTAGCGGTCATCATATTCCTTTATATGTGTTTTAGGGGAAAATTTGAAAATATGTGTGTTTAAGAGAAGTGGTTAAAATGTTAAAGAATTTTAGAATTAAAAATTGGTCTTGCCTAAATTAATAAGTTTAAGAGAAAGTTCCTGCTGTTCCAACATAATAATGTTAAAAATCGATTTAGTAACACATGTATTGATTATAATGTTTCTATATGTTCATACAGAGCTGCTTACTTCAACCAGCATGCTCCAATTCCCGATACACTTGAACTAACAAGTTCAGCTTGCATCTTCATCTTTCAAGTGGGACTTAATGGATAGAAGATTCACACCAGCGAAGAGAACTTTGACTGAAGATCAAAGGCTTAATAGAAATTACCTCGCACGTATTGGATATCAAAAAAAGAAAGAAAACATCTCCGCTTTAAATGCTTCCACCGCCATCACATGTCCCTACGACATCAAGCAACAATAATGCGGAAGAAACATGCCGATCTTCCGGCGGAAAAAAGGGCGGTTGAAGCCGTCCCTCCTATACTTGCAAATCTTACTAGTATGGAATATGGCGGACCTTCAAATTCTCAATTTCGAAACCATGAGATGTTCTTTTATTATTTAATATTTAATTTATCTGCAGGTTACATCCTGCAATTTTTTATTATATGAAAAGTTTAGCTGTAACTCACTTTAATAATATAACATTCTGCAATTTATGCAACGATTGGAAACAACTATCAGTGGCTACATCAAATCATTGATTCTTCACCTTGCAGATTATAGGGTCAAGTTTAGTGTCTTTACTTTGTATTTTGTTATATGTAATACATTGATTATATGTTTATCAGCTACTATTAGAGTGTTATACACTTATACTAATATTACCAAAACTCTTTGATGTCTATTTATCCGGCTTGAAACTCAAAATTTGAGTGAGAGAACGGATTTGCATTTGGTATATAAGATCTCGTAATTATATACTTCAATGACTCATCAGCAATAAATGCTGCTAACATAGTACCACTTCTGTTTGTAATCCTGCCATAAAAATTACTCTTATTTATCCATTCTTCCATTGCATTCATATATATTGTCATGGAAACAAAACAATATATACCTTATAGTAGAACAATCGAAGATATTATGTATGTAACAAGCATGCATGAATGCGAACCCCTGCACTGTGTTGAAGTTAGAGTAATTCGAATGTTTCTGTTAGTAGTTTGTTAGCAGTTTGTTAGCAGTTAAGTTGAATAAATCTCCTAGACAGGTTTATTAGTAGTTTGTTAGTAGTCAAGTTGAATAAATCTTCTAGACAGATTATGTGCCGATGGAAATAGTTAAACAGTTGAGATTTTCTAGGCTAAGAATTTGCTCTGCTTTTAAGTCACGTTTAGCTTGTAATGCCAATTTAAAGGCTTTGTTTTTTACTCTAATAAAAATGATCTGCAGAATCACTTTTGCTTCCAATTTTTTCATTATTGCTCTGTCAAAATCTCCAACAAAAGTGGTATCAGAGCCAGGTTTTTTCAGAACTGGGAATTTTCTTTGACTACTTCACTCGCAAACATGGCTGCCAACGCCGGTGTCAGTACTTTACAGCCACAAATTCCGCTGTTCAAAGGAGATTCATATGAATTTTGGAGCATCAAAATGAAGACACTGTTTCGATCTCAAGATCTATGGGATTATGTTGAAACAGGATATGAAGAAAATAAAGAAGACGAGACTCGCAACAAAGAGCATCTAAAACGAGATGCCAAAGCTCTTTTCTTCATCCAGCAGGCAGTGGATGAGTCGATTTTTTCCTGGATAGCCGCAGCTACCACGGCCAAGTAAGCGTGGACCACGCTCAAGACTGAATATCAAGGTTCCTCCAAGGTAATAAGGGTAAAGTTGCAATCCCTAAGGCGTGATTTTGAAACTTCTTCCATGAAAAATAACGAGTTTGTGCAAGATTTTCTGGCAAGAGTTTCGTCGGTTGTAGGGCAAATGAGATCCTACGGAGATCAGATATCAGACGAAACAGTCGTTGCCAAGGTCCTAAGGAGTCTGCCATCCAAGTTCGATCATGTGGTGACTGCAATCGAAGAATCTAAGGACCTGTCCACCTTCTCGTTTGATGAACTGATGGGATCACTTCAAGCTCATGAGGCGCGAATCAACCGATCTAATGGGAAGGAAGAAGAAATAGCCTTTCAGACCAAGGAGGAGTCTGAATCCTCAAATCAATATGGAAGAGGAAGAGGCCGAGGAGGCCATAGAGGCAAGGGCCGAGGCAGAAACAATACTGTCAAGCGCTCATACTGTAATAAATTTGGGCATTCTGATAGGTATTGTTGGTCCAAACCAGAAGAGGCAAATTATGCTGAAGAAAAGGAAGATAACTTCCTGTTTATGACAGAAGCAACAACAACAAAGAAGAATGATATCTGGTACATTGATAGCGGCTTCTCTCATCATATGACCGGAGATCACTCCAAATTCAAAGAGCTCGATGAGACTGTCAAATCACAAGTACGGCTTGGAGATGATAAACAACTACAGATTAAAGGCAAGGGCATAGCTGAGATCTCAATAGGTAACCAGAAAAAATTTATTAAGGATGTTCATTTTGCTCCATCTTTAGCACACAACTTGCTGAGCGTTGGACAATTGAATGAATCTGGTTACATGGTGGTATTTGATGATTTTAAATGCACGGTGAAACACAAAATCACTGGTAAAATTCTTTTTTGTGCTCGTATGTTATCAAATCGTATGTATGCTCTTGATTTTGCTGAAATAACAGAAAGAGCCATGGTGAGCAAGACTCTTGCGGAAAACGAGCTATGGCATCAGCGATATGGCCATCTAAGCATTAAATGACTGCAGCTGCTAAAGAACAAGCAAATGGTGAATGATCTTCCTGTCATCAAGTCATTAGAGAAAGTCTGCGAAGGGTGCATGATTGGAAAGCAAGCAAAACAATCTTTTCCGATAGGAAAATCAAAGAGAGCTGAAGATATTCTCGAGCTCATCCATGCCGATCTGTGTGGTCCCATGAGAACAGAATCATTAGCTGGCAGTAAGTACTTTCTCCTATTTATTGATGATTTTAGTAGGATGAGCTGGGTATATTTCTTGAAGCACAAATCAGAAAGGTTCGAGTGCTTCAAGAAGTTCAAGGCACTTGTGGAAAAACAAAGTGGGAAAGTTGTAAAAATACTCCGTACCGATCGTGGAGGTGAGTTTACCTCAAAAGATTTCGATGCCTTCTGCGATGAACAAGGAATAAGAAGGCAGCTCACAGCACCGTATACTCCTGAACAGAACGGCGTGGCTGAACGCAAGAATCGAACGGTTGTGGAAATGGTTCGATCGATGTTGAAACAGAATGGAATACCAAATTCTTTTTGGGCTGAAGGAGTTGCAGCAGCTGTTCATATTCTCAACATCTCACCGACCAAAGCAGTATGGAACCAAACTCCGTATGAAACATGGAGTGGAAGTAAACCCTCCGTAAGTCATTTTCGAGTGTTCGGGTGCATATGTTATGTCTTGCTTACAACAGGACGACATAAACTAGATGGGAAATCACAAAAGCATGTGTTTATTGGTTATTGCACTAAATCAAAGGCTTAACGAGTATATGATCCCTTGAGTAAAAAGATTATTGTTAGTCGCAATGTTGTATTTGACGAACAGGCCAGTTGGGATTGGGAAGGCAAAGACAACAGCCAAATCCCTCACATTCAGACCGAAGAAGAACAAAGTGCCCTTGAACAAGTCGAGCCCGAAAATGATGGTTCGGAAGGTTCACAGTCTTCAACTCCGGAGAAATCAAGCTCAGTCTCAACATCTGAAGAATCTTCTCCGAAAGAGTCAGCTCAGCTACGTAGAAGTGAGCGGGGGAGAGTTCCTCGACGTCGGTTTGAGATTGAGGGGAACACAACTTCAGCACTGGTTCTATTTGCTGGGAACCCAATCACTATGGAAGCAGCCATATCCTGGAGTTCAAAGAAACAGGCCTCAGTGGCTTTATCTTCGACAAAGGCCGAGTATGTGGCAGCTGCTGTAGCAAGTTGTCAAGCAGTCTGGTTAAGGAGGATTCTAAGCGACTTGGGGCAAGAACAGATCAAAGCTACTAGTATGAAATGTGATAACAAGTCAGCAGTGATGTTAGCAAAGAATCCGGTGCACCACAGCAGGACGAAACACATCGAAATCAAGCATCATTTTATAAGGGAGCTGATTGCTAAAGAAGAAATTCAGTTGGATAACTGTGGAACCAATGAACAGATTGCAGACTTATTAACCAAGAGTTTGCCACAAGCAAAACATGAAGAGTTCAGTACACAATTGGGAGTTTCAACTTTCGAATAAAGGGGGAGTGTTGAAGTTAGAGTAATTCGAATGTTTCTGTTAGTAGTTTGTTAGCAGTTTGTTAGTAGTTAAGTTGAATAAATTTTCTAGGCAGGTTTGTTAGTAGTCAAGTTGAATAAATCTCCTAGGCAGATTATGTGCTGATGGAAATAGTTAAACAGTTGAGATTTTCTAGGCTAAGAATTTGCTCTGCTTTCAAATCACATTTAGCTTGTAATGCCTATTTAAAGGCTTTGGTTTTTACTCTAATAAAAATGATCTGCAGAATCACTTTTGCTTCCAATTTTTTCATTATTGCTCTGTCAAAATCTCCAACACACTGCTCTGAGATCATGGATATACTTCAATGACTGAACGCAGACCCAGAGCTGGTGTGATCTTGTAGTGCTTAAACCCGGCAGCATCAAACAACTTGCTCCATTCTTTCTCGCTTCGCTCAGCTCCCCCACATATTACCATCATCAGCATATCAAAGTAAAGCTGAACCTCGCTTGATTTCTCATAACAATTGTTTGAATCAACAACCATGTCAATGATTACGACCTTACCCCCATCTCTAGGAATTGCCTCCTTGCATCGTTTCAGTATCTTCACGCATTCTTCGTCACCCCAGTCGTGGAGGACCCACTGCATACACACACACACACATCCAACGTTTAGACTTTCAAATATATTAGATTTTTACTATTTGAAGAAAAAAAAATATAATTCTTACTCTATTTCCTTCTCTTATAATTCCTTATTTATCATTATCTATATTTACTTACCTTTAGAAGTACGGCGTCAGCGGGGGGAATGTAATCAAGCATATTGCCAACAACGAAATCCACCCCTCCTTTCTCCTGTACATCATTAACAACCTAAGGCAGCTCCAACACACTGCACTTAATATCTGGAAACTCCTCGGAAATCTCCATAGCAGCCGTGCCAGTTCCTCCACCAACATCCACCAAAGATGTTAATTCTTCAAACACAAGGCTGCATTCCTTGAGCAAAAAATTCATCATAAACTTTGCATCGCTCGCCATTCCTTTATTAAACACCTTGTTGAATTTTGGGTTCCTTTGGGTCATCTCCCAGAAGTCGAAACCATTTAAAGTAGAGAAGGGGGTGGACCCATCAATGGTGCAGCTTTTGAACCAGGTGCTCATTGATTGAAAGGGATTCACTAGGACTGGGTGGAGCTCGGCCAGTAGGAAATTAGTTAATGTTAGGTCTTTGTTTTCGACGAGGAGTGTAGAGACGGGAGTAAGTAAGTATGTATCTTCGTCGTTTCCATCAAAACCCTTGCTTCGGGCGAAAATACCTGAAAAATGTCAAGTGGTATATATAAAGATATCAAGGGGTATATATAAAGATATATATATATGAAGAATTCAAAGAGGCTATAATAGATATAAAAGATGTTAGGAAGTTTGCTTGAAAAGCTGCACTCCAACTAACTAATTAAGTTTGACGATACATGAATGCGTCAGCATGCGCATAAGTCGACGTAGGTGATGTTCTTTACTCGATCGGCGAGATATTGATAGCGGAAATAAGCTCGGCGAGAGTGATGGGCTTTCCATGGCTATGTATAGCCTCTGGGATTCCAAGTTCTACAGCACATTTAAGAGACATGGAGTCAATGTGATTAAATAGGCAAATCCTAATTCTAACAATCCTTGAAAATAAACAAACTTTCCAAAGTTAGTTACCATCAGAACTCGCCGCCGCCAGACGTCTACAGTTCACTTAGGATGATGTTTGCCTCCGTCTTGGATCGGATTTCGTGGCTCCTGCAGTCGTCTGTCTTGATGAACTGCAGACGTCTGCTTTTCGCTCTATTATTCTTCGTGTAGTTTCCAGAAGTCTAAACATAAGTTGGCCAGACGTCTGAAATTTATATGATTACACTTAATTTCAGACATATGCCGCTGTTTGTGCTTCAGGATTGTAGATCAGTGATGAGCACTCCGCCGATATAGTTCTTATTATGGTTTAGGTATTCTTGTTTCTTCTTTAGATCTTTATTGTTTTCGCTATCGTTTTCTATTATCGTTCTTGTGGCTATTGGACATATTTAGAGATAGATATTTATATTATTGGTTTTGATTACCGATTAACCGTTTTAATGTGACTATGAAATGATGTTTCCTTACCGTAGATAATATGGCTGGTTTTGACGCGTTCCGTATTTACGTATTTTGGGAAGTGAGACGTGACAGAAGCTTTGATATGAAAATCTAGAGGGAGTGCGCAACATCTCGAAACCTCGAGTTAGCTAGATAGTCGCAGATTATTGTTGGAAAGATCTGATACCAGTTGATAGCGAGTCTTCTTTCTTTAGCACTGTTTGTTTTTTCTAGGGTTCAAAAATATGAAGATTTATTTTTTTATACGCCTAAATACTAATAGGCGTACATTACATGCTACCCATTTGGAAAGAGATACTCCTAAAAATTTTACCACTAGCTCTGAAAATGAATTAGTGACCTATAACAAAAAGAGAAATAATAGCAACTTAATGAGAAGAAAAACTAGGAACATGCGGATTCTACAAAATCCTTGCCCGAAATGAATCTTCTTTATGTAGCATCTGGGAGAAGGTGGGGAGGGTGTTTGGCATGGTCGAGAAGGTTCCCAAGGAGGATTTGCACCCGGAGTACGCGTACGAGGAGGCGGATGTGTATATCACGAGGAAGAGGAAGTAGGCAAATGTGGAGATTGACGACGATAAACGTGAGTCTTGATAATTTTTATTAAAATGTTTTGCGATATTCCTTTTATGTCTTGCTGTATGCATAAATTGTCTTTTACATTTTTTATAAGCTATTCTTCGTTTTAGAAATACCAATAAACTTGGAATTTGTAAGATGATACATCTTGAACTTGAAATGTTTAGTCAATGGAATGTCAAAATTGGTTTTGTCCAATTTGGAAGACCTTGACTACTAAAAACACGGGCAAGAACTATGAAGGCCTTGCTCTTAATTGTTGGCAGCAGAGGAGCATCGTTCTACGATATTAAAGTTGAATAGCTTCGACGCTGGTGCACGGGCCTTATCGCCCCCTCCTTTCTTTTCCTGTAACCGGAAGAATGGCCCCCTCGTTTGCTCATAAAGATAACAAAGCACTTTAATAATCAAATGGAAAAATGCATAACAAAAGCATAACAAAGCACTTTAACAGTCAACAATAAATTTTGTTGCATTAGCAAAAGTAGTTCAAATGGCTGCGGACAATTTAAATTAATTGATATTTTTGCGAATACAATTCATGCCCCATCAGAATAAATCATCTTAGATATTCATTCTACCATTTCATCTATATTGTCATCAGCAAACAAAGAAAAGGCATTTTCCCTTTTTATCCAACACCATCCATATAACGACAACGACAACGACAACAATCTTATCCTAAAATTTTTTGGGATCGGCTATATAAATCCTTTTCTTACATTCTGTCCTGTTAAGGGTTGCCTTTTATATTAATTTGATATTTTTCAGCATCATTCATCTGATTCATATAGCCAACTTTACTAACAAGTCATTTCAATCTTGAATTTCTGACTATGTGCAGATTCCATTTTATTATATTAGATTCCAAACTACTGCCAAGTAAATAGTTAAGATCACAGTAGAGCAAACGGTCGAGATGTAAAGTGTAAGAAGCATGAATTTGAACCCCTAGTATAATATCAAGGATAGACTTCAATGACTGAACGCAAACCCAAAGCTGGTGTGAACGTATAGTGCATAAATCCTGCATCAATGAACAAATTCCTCCATTCTTTCTCACTTCTCTCTACTCCCCCACTTACCACCATCATCAGCATATCAAAGTAAAACTGAGCCTCGCTTGATTTCTCATAACAACTCTTTGATCCAACAACAATATCAATGATTATGTCCTTACCCCCATCTCTTGGAATTGCCTCCTTGCATCGTTTTAGTATCTTCACGCACTCTTCATCGCTCCAGTCATGCAAGATCCACTGCATCCCATATTTAAAATTTCAAATATGTTATTTTTCTGTTTGGGAAAAAAGTTTAATTGGGTTGTATTTTGATTTTGTACTTGGATTTTAGCATTGCGCAAGTCCAGCAGCTAACCATATAGATTTGTTCAAACTAATAATTATCGGCACCTAATAATTAGTTAATTAGGAGAGTGTTATATTCAGGATAAATTTCTAATATCTTATCATTAAGGTTTCATCATGAAATTAATTCTACATTAATTTTATTGTTGATGAGGAGATTGATGTGAGGTCTTTATGCTTTGCGCCATTCTTAGTATGCATCTCAATAGAAAGATCATATCCTATTCCGAAAGGGACAAGAAAAAGAAAAGTAGGTATAGTCTATTGTAATCTGAATATGCCAACTCTTTCCATCTTCTTCCTTTTTCTTTGAAATGTGTTTTAATTATCTCATATACATGATGGACACTTGAAAGTTGAAACATTCGTTTGCTAAATGTTAATTAAGTTTGCTTGATGAAGTTAGTAAAGTAGTTCTTGACAATACCTGAATGGGTCAACACACGCATGAGGCGACGTAGGTGAGGTTCTTTAATCGGTGGAATAGAGATAGCGGAGATAAGCTCAGAGAGAGTGATGGGCTTGCCATGGCTATGAATAGCCTCAGGGATTTTGAGTTCTACAGCACATTTAAGAGACATGGAGTCGATGTGATTAAAGATGTGGCTCCATAGAATTGTTTGAGCTCGCATTAGCTCATCGCCGCTGCCGCAACTGCCTTCCGTGAGCTCCATTGTAGAGGCAGTTTCACATGAGGAATTCCATGCGGATCACAAGATACGTGATTGTTGATCATATATCATTGCCATCATTCTACGAACACAAATAGTAGTCTCATATGAGTTTCTTTATGTCTCAGCCTTACGTCTATACAAGGCACTCCAGTGAGAATCGGAAAGGAAGAAGATTTTTAATATCATCTTTTGTCATGCCAGAGAAGGAAGCATGCCTTCTCATAGCATCCCTGACCACACCAAGTTTTGATGAGGTTTGAGATATATATACTACTACAATATAGGGTTGCCCCCACGGCTACAGGAATCCGTAGGGGCAACTTTTTATTGCGCCTACAAACTAATCCGCAGGTCTCTATGGTTGTCACTACGGTGCCCAACGTTTTAATTTAAAAATTAGCTCTTCCTGAAAAGGAGGTGATCCAGCCGCACCTTCCAGTACTGCTAGTGAACGCCGAAAAGGGTTCACTGGACCTTTCGAGTAGCTAGAAGTCCCGTTATGGGACTTCCCGGGCCCACTAGCAGCAAGAGACGTTCGTGCTTGCCTACTGGGCAACCACTCACTGTTCGAGCTCATCGGCCGGGCTCGCCGGGCCCACCGGACAAGAGATTTTACACAGAGGAGCTCCCCCTCAATCGCCGGGGGCTCACATCCGCGCCTTCTATGGTTCCGCTCCGTCAGTTCCTTCCTTCGCTTCACTCGCCTTCGAACAACTCAATCGTTCAATTCGTTCACTTGCCTCTCCGTTCCGCTGCGCTTCACTGACTTGCCTCGTTTTAACTCAACTCGCTGTGCTCGGCCCTGCGGGGCTGTGCGCCAGGGTCGGTTCCCAAAAGGATCGTTCGCTTCGCTCTCTTGGCGAAACCGGAACCCGAGGCCGGAAAAAACCATGATATTGATATTAAATGCATCATATAATGATCATCGAAAGTCGATTTTCCTTTGAAATGTCAAAGTCAAAGTCGACGTTTTAAGAGGGGCGGTGATTGGTCCCATTCAGCCTTCCGATGCAGAGATTGAGTTTGGGATCGTCGGGGCAAGCAAGAGCCTTAAGTAGGTTCGGACTCAAAAGTCGGGTGTCGCCTTGCATTGGCAGCCCGATTCCGGACTGAAATAGTCCTTGTGCACCCCGACAGACTGAGCAAGGATTCGGACAGTTCTTTGGGCCGAATCGTAATTTGTTATTTGGCCCTACGGAGCCGCAAACAAATGACCTACGGTGAAGTCCGTAGGGGTATATAAATGGGTATTTAATATAAAAAGGCACAGAAAAGCTCTACGCCTCGATCTCGTTCCCAAAATTCTCTATCTCAATCTCTCCCACGCGTCTCGATCCCGTTCCCGCGCCTCCAATTTTTCCTCGTCGCCACCGCCCTCGTTCCCAAAACTTCCTCGTCGACTTCCTCGTCGCCACCGCCCGCGAGTCGTCGTCGACCACCGGTCTCCTTCGTCGTCTCCTCCACCGCCCGCTATAAGTTAGTAAATCTCCAATTACTTATAATTTTGATGATGTTAGGGCTAGGGTTCTTCGTTTTGTAGGGTTCGGGTGGGGGCCTAAGGGTTAGGGTTAGGCATCGGGTTCTGCAGGGTTCGGTTGGGGTTGGGGTTAGGGTTGGGTACAGTTGGGGTTGGGGTTGGGGTTAGGGTCAGGGTTGGGGTTGGGGTAAGGGTTAGGGTTAGAGTTCAGTTGGGATTAGGGTTGGGGTTAGGGTTCGGTTAGGGTTGGGGTTAGGGTTCGGTTGGGGTTGGGGCTAGGATTAAGGTTCATTAGTTGGGCTTAGGGTTAGGGTTAGGGTTAGGGTTTAGTTCAGGTTTAGGATTAGAGGCTAGGGTTAATTAGAGGGTAGGGTTAATTTGAATTAATTAGTGATAATTTGAAATTGTTAGGGTGTTGATTAGGGTTAATTAGGTTAATTTGGGTAAATTGGGTTAAGTTTGGGTTGATTAGGGTTAATTAAGTTAATTTGGGTAAATTGGGTTAAGTTTCGGATAATTAGGGATAATTTGTGTTAGGTTAACAATTATGGTTAATTGTGCTTAATTTGGGTTATTTAGGGTTAGGGTTTAGGGTGCATTAGTTCATTGCAGTAGGATACTCGATGATAACGAAAACGTACAATTTTACCGTAAACGCAAGAAAAATTTACCCTAAACTTGAAATTTCGAACCCTTAATAACGAAACGTAAACGTAAAACCACAACAAATGCATCATTAGAGAGTGATTCAAGATGTTCAAGTTAAAACCAATATATGATACTCGATGATAATATGAAACTTTCATATTCTCATCGATACTCATATATGAAACTCAAAGCGCCACTTAGTCCCCGTCTATCGGTTAACATACGTTCGATGTTCGTCGTGACATAGAACTATACGAAGATTGTTAAATATCGGACGGTATAGCTCGGTACTAACAACCGTCGTGTAGTCTATGTAACGAGAAGATTCAATCGTATGATAACCGATAGATTTGTCCCGTATGGACAAGTTAGGAATGTATAAAGCAAACACCTGCATTCACTTGTGTTTTCATCCATTTCGAGATATTTCGTCGGTACTTTTCTGCCGGTTCTCCGTGTACAAAGATAAATTAGATATTCATTTCAACGTTGTTTCACAGCTTTGAAATGATTATCTATTCTATTACAGTGTACTCGGAGAACAGCGGGGAGGTGCTGCCGAAATTTACTCGAAACGGTTGAAAGCACAAGCGAATGGGTGTCCGCTCTATACATTTTTAATGGGATAGAAGGCTTATCCCCGACAGATGAAACACATGTTAGTGTAGATGCCCTAAGGGCCATTATTGTATCATACTAGTTTGTATATTACTTAATGGAAGCTTGGGATATTCACATGTATATAACAATCTTGCTAAACATGGTAGTATGCTACTTGGTTTTTCTATCTTAATATGTGAGTATACGTATTGATAGAGCTCTTAGGATCTTGCTTGACTACCAGCGTTGTGATGACAGTCACACTAGTGGGAGCTGGGTAGTCTACAAGTACATCCTTATTCAGGTCCCTAGTCGTAGGATTATCGAGACAGGGCATCGATACTCCGGAGTAGACTAGTGTGTACGCTTCTCATCCCAGTTGGGGAGATGGTCTGTCCCACAGCCGTCAGTACGTCGTACTGGAGATAGTATGTAGGTGCTCGTTAGGTCACGGGTACACCGGACAGGACTCACAGGGAACTGTTGGTTGGTTTTATACCAGTCGTCAGTTAACAGTTCCCAGGTGACATGAGTACAACATAGTCCGCAGACTTGACACTGCTACTTCGCCTCGAGTGCGTCCCACTGTTCTTAGATTGCCACCCTACCATGGCTCAAAGGAGTCGTGCAAACAGGTAGCAGTTGGGTGCAATCCCGAGCACTTGGAGGCAGTGGCGGTTAGACAGGATTCGTCTCTTCCGGTATTGGGGGTTGATATCGCGCTGTGTCAGAGAGCCATTACGCAAAGTCCCTGGCCAGGGCAAGCGAGATTTGCTGGTAGGTTCCAGTAGTTTCTCAGGGTGTAATGGGCTTCACCCCGACACGACTTATACCGCTATTAGGGGACTGACGCTTGCCGCCTCCCTAGGCCCGTTATGCGATAGACTTAGACGAACAGACTGGACTGTACGGAGATTGTCACATCAGACTCAGTAGGAGTTCGGATGGGTTTCCTCATCGGCCTTCTTATCGACATCTACCTGGGGACCGTTACGTACAGCTAGTGCCGCTTGCGGTCTATGGTTAAACCCACTGCCAGCGTAGTAGTCGAGTTTCTAGAGTCCCACACAGAGAGTTTCCCTACTCCAGGCGAAACGATATAGAGGTCATATGGTTTTACGACAAGGTTTGGACGCATACGTGTGTTTACGCACGTACGACATCCGGACAGTTTTTACTAGTCGGCTTTGGTTTAAGCCAGTTTCTAGTATCCGGTTATTGGATTTATACAGTCTAAAGTTTTTCCGTGTTTTCACGGATCGGAGGGGCGTTCTCGTAATTGTGCGAGAAGCTTCTAGAAGATGGTGACTTGGGGGTTAAGGTGGCATATGCATTAAATGAGATTAGTGACTCATTTGAGTGATTCATCCATGTCATTAATGCATCAAAAATGCTTAATGACTCATGGAGATGAATCACCCATTAGATATTTATGGAGCATGGTTGTTAAATCATTTATTTGATTTATCTTGATTTTGTTTATGCTTCATATATATTATGAGAGTTCATTATCTCATTCCATTCTTTTGCTCACTTTCTCTCTCCTCAAGCTCTCCCTCTTCAAACCCTAATCATCCCCTCTCATGTGTTGAGTACAAAGATTAGATTAGACTACTTAATCCTTAACCATTCTCTATATCACCTAGGTTGCTTAGATTAGCGATTTAAGAAACCTAGTTACCTCTAGTTTGAGGTGAAGCTTGTAGTAAAGCTCTCGGTTGGATCTTCTACTACTTAGAGAAGGCCGGAGAGGACGTGGAGAACGACCAGATGAAGGACTCGCTTCTACAGGTATAATCACTTTTCATAGTAGTTGTTAACTCCTGTGTTAGTTGTTAGTTATTGTTTATGCAAAGATTCTCGGTTAGTCGATGTTTACGCTTTAAACAATATCATTTTTCATTATTCCGTCTCCCCGCTAGTCGTGGGGTGTTGTACATCGACTTACAGTGGTATCAGAGCTTCGCTAAACAATAATTAACTCATTAGCAAAGTCGTAAGAATTTCGAACGCAAAAAGAATCGGAAAAATCATCGTTTTAACACAGTTTCTGTCGAATTTAAAACAGGCCCTAAAAATTTTTCAGGGGCCTGCAGAATAACAAGCATGAAATTATAGGGCTACTGAAGAAATTTGGACTCCCAACTCGGCTAACTCACCGCGGAACCGCGGCGGATCCATGCGATCCGCCGCGGATCCGCGGCCGAGTTAGGGCCGAGTCGGCCCAAATTTTTCCAGTAACCCCTTTGTGTTAACAATGATATTTATGGATATTTTATTTTCTGCTAAGATCTCAGGTGCACAGAGAAGTTTTGCAGTAGAATCTAAAATGTTTTGCTCGATCGAAATTTTACGATGTTTACTAATATGATTATATCTGTGATTATATAATGTGTTCGTAAACCTCCCCTAACTGCTAGTATGTCGGTTGGCAGGGGGTTGCACATTTCTGTAACGGTTTTTACTGTTTGTGGTTGTGAACTGTATTCGACTGTTGTGATGATTAGCCGGAGTTTGAGATGGGTTGTTATATTCATTCATTCGATGTAACTGTAATATGTTGTAATATTATTTTGCGGGGCACAACCAGGTTGCGGTTGTAGCCACCGTTGTATTATTTTATTTTACTGTTTTTTGCTCCTAGGATAGACCCAACATGGGGTGCACAAACTACCGGGTACTTTAAAGTGTTTAGTGGCCTACTCACGTTGTTAAGAGAGACCGCTTCACTTCGGGTATTTGGCGGGTAGTTTGCCGTACCCGTAGGGGTCTAGGGTGGGGTAATGGCTATTCATCACAATTGTGTAATCCGTCTTTTGTTGCAGGCTCTAAACAAACACGGATTGCTTGCAAATCCAATAAAGTTCATATGAGATCTGGAATGCCTATTATTGCGTCTGACGAATGTACAATATCTATATATGATAACTATTTAGACGTCACTTATGTTTTACACCCACGCTAGCCCAGCCCCCGCTCTGCCGTTAGTTAAGTAACCTTACGGGTGATAACGGGACCCCGTGGCGAATGCGGATGGCATAAGAGGACGTTGTATTTTCGTTGTTTTCTGCAATGATAGGTTAATGATGGGACGCATTATTTATAATGCAAAGAAAATAAACCAAAAGATGAATCGTTGGAACAATTTAAAAAAACCACTCGGATATTTTAAAACAGATGATATTTTTTAATTGCGGAGCTTTAACCACTCCTTCTAAAAAGCTATCAGGTTCCTTCGGTCATATCAAGTTCATTACGTTCACGGTTTCGCCAAAACCATTCGTAGCCCTCCATCATTTCATTTGGGTATTCAGTAGTATTCAAGCTATGTATTTTGACCAACGCCAAGACAAGTGTTTGGTAGCTGCTGGGTATTCATTTGTTGCATAGATAGATGAGTTGGTTTGGGACAGTCGTATTATCATTTTGGCCAACGTTAAGGATATGTACGGATGGGTTCAAATTAACAAGATAATGATGGGTAGAACTTGACATGTGACTTATGACATTTTGACCAACGCCAAGGTCATAAGAGCATGGGGCAAAAATATATATCGGGAATTTCTAAAGAAACTGAAATTTGCAAAGAGTTGCATACCATTTGGAGTTTGATGAATGTTGGTAGGATTCCTTCAACATTATCATACGATGATATTTGGATCCCGATCCTACTGTGAGTATATGCTACTCATCAGGATATTCGTCACTTAACGATCAATGCTATAAACCAAGTAGGTGTCAAGAAAGGTGTTAGCGGGGTTACGCCCCCAGAGAAAAGAGGTTATTTAATTAAGGAACTTCGCGAAAGCGTTGGAAAACCTCTCTCGAAGTACCGACACCAGCCTGGCTGAACGGTTAAGCAAGTATTGTACAGTGAGAATAGTCCTGGCTAATTCTTCTTTTATGGTTTGAGGAAGGATTCGAGAAACAGTGGGAGCCATCCAGTTTAGATAAATTAAAAACCATTCTAAACTTGCAAGAGCATTATGCTAAAGAGTTTTCTTCTCTCTCTCCTAATTGCAGCGACCCTGAAAATGACTGGACTTAAGTTACTTTTAGAGAAAAATATACTGACAGGGCCAAACTATAAAGATTGGCTGCGGAATGTCAAAATGGCCTTGACTTATGACAAATTGGGGTATGTCCTCACCACTACGGCACCTGAAGTCCCAGGTCCTAAATCCAGTAATGCGGATAAGGAAATCCGCAAAACCTGGGATTTAGATTGCGCGAAAGCCAAGTGCATCGTGCTTGCCTCGATGAACAATGAACATCAGAGGATCGTGTTAGTTGTTAGTTATTGTTTATGCAAAGATTCTCGGTTAGTCGATGTTAGTTGTTAGTTATTGTTTATGCAAAGATTCTCGGTTAGTAGATTGCGCGAAAGCCAAGTGCATCGTGTTAGTTGTTAGTTATTGTTTATGCAAAAATTCTCGGTTAGTCGATGTTTACGCTTTAAACAAGATCGTTTTTCATTATTCCGCCTCCCCGCTAGTCGTGGGGTGTTGTACATCGACTTACAACACACACATACAATACGAATACACAACAAACGCACACACAGCACATACACACTAACAACCCTACACTTAAGCGAAATCATAAATTGAAACACATATATATAAAATACAACTCATACATGGGTATCCTCAAATCTAACTTTGATTATCGATACTTTATTCTTTTCAACGACAAACTCACACACAAAGCATATACACGGATTTTCTCCTTTGTCGGCAACCATCCCATTCTTAGATTTCTCAATATAGTTATCATAACCTACAATTTATATGTTATACAGTCTAACATGGCCCATGAATATGTCAGAGTTAAGGACTGGATGTATGTGGATTGGCAACAACGTATGCAAGCTAAATTTATCGCAGGAGTTGCTGCTTTTATTGAATTTGCACGCACACATAATAAGATCATGATAGAGAAGATTCACTGCCCGTGCGATAGATATGGGAATAAGTACTGGCAGAAGGTAGAATTGGCAGAGCTTCATATCATAAAACATGGTTTTACTAGACTTTATACAACTTGGCTATATCACGGGGAAGGAGAAGAATACAGTAATGCGGCAGAAGAAGAAGGAGAAGACGGTAATACGGCAGGAGAAGAAGGAGAAGACGATAATGCGGCAGAAGAAGAAGACGGTAATTTCTTTCTATCTGAAGAAATGGAAGATATGGTAGAGGCCTCCCTAGGTGAATCTATCCGTACCGAAAATGGCATTCCTTCCGGTCAAGGACCGCGTGCGGATAAATATAAAAATTTCATGAATGATGCTAGAAAACCAATTTATGAGAATGCAAATTATTCCACCCTCTCATGGTTCGTCCAACTTTTACAGATTAAGTGCCTAAATGGATGGAGCAACAAGTCATTCATAATGCTTCTTTCGTTCTTGAAAGATTCTATGCCCTCGAGAAATAACGTGCCCGACAGCTGGTATAGAGCTCAGAAGATGATGTTTGATTTGGGTCTGAAGTATGAGAAGATTCAAACATGTCCGGAAAGAGAATTCAGATTTGAAAGAGTGTCCAACATACGGAGAGGTCAGGTATAAGCCGAAAGATTCTGATAAGAAGCTCGATATACCCGTCAAGATAGCACGATACTTTCTCATAACACAGAGGCTACAGAGGCTATTCAGGTGCAAGAAAACAGCCGAGGTAATGATTTGGCATCACCGTGCTCTTCCAAGTGAAGATGGAAAAATGAGTCATCCAAGAGATTCACCGGCATAGAAGTATTTCGATAGGAGGCACGCAATATTCAGTAGCGATCCTCGCAATGTCAGGTTCGGACTGGCTAGTGATGGCTTCTGCCCATTCAACTATATGGCTGGAAGCCACAGCACATGGCCCGTTGTAATGATAGTTTATAATCTGTCGCCTTGGTTGGCTATGGACCAATCATATTTTATGATGTCTCTT
Source organism: Agapanthus africanus (assembly GCA_030015575.1). Taxonomy (NCBI): domain Eukaryota; kingdom Viridiplantae; phylum Streptophyta; class Magnoliopsida; order Asparagales; family Amaryllidaceae; genus Agapanthus; species Agapanthus africanus. The sequence continues at coordinate 108,409,812 of CM057348.1, forward strand.
CTTATCGACGGACCAAACTCACCGGAAAACAATATCGACGTCTATCTCTGACCTCTGATCAAGGAGTTAAAATATTTGTTCATTGATGGTGTAGAGACTTACGATACAAACACAAATACAACCTTCTTACTGCGTGCGGCTTTAATGTGGACAATTAATGACTTTTCTGCATATGGAATGCTATCAGGTTGGTCCGTACATGGTCACAAAGTATGTCCTCATTGCCATCAACATACAATATCGAAATTCTTGAATTTTAGCAGGAAGGTTTGTTATTGCGGCCATCGACGTTTCCTGCCTTTAGACCACTCTTACAGGTTAGACGATGTTCACTTTGATGGTCATCAGGAGCTTCGTGGACCTCCAGCCCCATTGTCCGGAAAGGACATGACTGTTCAGTGGGATGGTTACAATAATGTGACCTTCGGGATGGATCCGACAAAACAGGTCAAACCACCATTCTGGAACAAGTTAAGCATTTTCTTCGAGGTTCTGTACTGGTCAACAAATTTAGTGCGTCATTTTCTGGACGCCATGCACATAGAGAAGGGAGTATCCAAGCACCTACTCAACTTACTTATTTGTAAAGACGGAAAATCGAAAGACAACCTTAATGTTCGGATGGATCTACAGGACTAGGGAATTAGAAGTGAATTGCATCCTAAACCGGTAGCGGGTAAACCAGGTAAGTTTGTACTTCCCAATGCCGCTTATCATATGTCACAACCGGAGAAGAAAAGATTCCTGCTGGTGTTGTATGATTTGAAAGTTCCTACAGGTTTCTCAGGATCATTCAGCAAGAAGATAAAAATTATGAAAGGCAAGATCGATGGGCTGAAAAGTCATGATCACCATGTTATTATGGAGTACCTTCTCCCATTAGCCCTCAAGACTTCCCTCCCCGAATCGGTTGGTCTAGTAATCAATAACCTATGTTGTTTTTTCAGAGAATTATGCGCTAAAACACTGGATGTTGTGACGCTGGAGAAACTAGAAAATTCTATTGCGTTGATACTTTGCAAGTTTGAGCATATTTTCCCACCGTCATTCTTCGATATCATAATACACCTGACGGTTCATCTTGCAACTGAGGCTAAGTTAGCCGGACTGGTACAATATCGATGGATGTATCCCGTCAAGAGGTACGTGGAATTTTTCGTTTCGCGCAATTAGTAAAATTATTGTTGTCCTGTATGCCCGTATTTATTTATTTAAAATATTTTTCTTTAGGTACCTCTACACTCTTAAAAAGTATATACGCAATAGAAATTGACCAGAGGGTTCTATCATGCAATGTTATCTTCTAGATGAAGCAACCATATTTTATTCTCGCTATCTGGACGAGAACATTGAGACGAGACTTAACCGGCCTCGAAGAATTCAGGACGGGTCATATGGTAAAGCCGATTATAAGAGGGTAGACACTATATTTATCAACAAGATATACCGGTTTATCCTCCTGAATAGCGCATGTCTTGAAAAAGTTAGAGAGTATGTTTTTTTGTATTAATAGTTATATTTATGTGTATGAAATGATATAATATTAATGTCATAATTTATTGTCGAGAATATAATTCATTTTAACGAGGTATGTGAGGGCATCCTTATTGCAACAATGAACGATTGGAAAAATATCATCAGGATAATTTTTACGATTGGGTTGCAAATCATGTAACTTATTCGAATAACATGTTATTGCTATTAGTTTTAATCTAAACTTATATCGTTATGTATTTGTCATAAAATTTATTTTGTTAGATCCACAATCCGAACTTGTCTGCATCATTAGAAAGTGACTCAAGATGTTTAGCTCAGTTTCCTAGTATGGAGGTTGCATATTATAAAGGATTCGGTGTCCTTGGATACAAATTCGAAGTTAAGGACATATAAACATTTAGAACCACTCAGAATAGTGGGATTGCGACGGTAGGATCAGATGGTATGATTTATTATGGATACTTAAATTGTATACTCGGCATCCAATATCTCGGACGATCAAAACCCTTTTATATATTTCAGTGTACTTGGTACGATACACGAACCGATATGGATAAGTGGAGAAGCAATCTTGGGACTTGGAAAGATGAATATGGATTGACCAGTGTGAACACACTTCGATTTTACGGTCAGGAAGATCCGTTTATCTTTCTGAACCAAGCGTTCCAAGTATACTACTCACAATGTTTAAAGCATCCGGGATGGAGCGTCGTATGCCGTTGGAAACCCAGAGATGTTTACGATATCCCAAAATTCGAGGGCAGCGATGAGGATGAAGAAGAGAGAAGACTTAGAGTGCTCCGACCGTCTGTTTCGAAAGACGGGTTGTCTTCGGCTGATCATGAAGTTACGTGGGTTAGAAATGATATCGATGATGAAATTCAAGTAGATATGTCTAATGCGTCCACGAAACGAAAAATGTTATTAGTAATGTTGTATTATTACTTCACATTTTACGATCTATACATATATAGCATGCATATATAATGATTGTCTAATGCGTATACGAACCGTTTTATCTAGATTTGATGACGACGACGGGAGCAGCAAGGGGCGGCAGGAGCTCCAGCCGCGGCACCAGCAGAGACAGAGACAGAGGCAGAGCGGTTCTGCCGCCTGGAGAGCTGCGTAGGGAGCTTCAGAGGGCCGGTCTTGCACCCCGATCGGAGACCCTTTCGGATGCCTCCTTCCGTGTGGACTTTGCAATACCTCCAGGTATATTGTATACATATTCATTTTGAATGTAATATTTATTATAAATATACATGCATATTCATGTCAAAATTACTTACATAGTCAATGTTTGATTGTCTAGTTGTTGGTGGCGCGTCCACATCAGGGACAGAGGCCACTCCCGCACCTCCAGGTATGTTACACCCCTATTCATTTTGAATGTAATATTATAGATATACATACATATTCATGTCAAAATTACTTACATAGTCAATATTTGATTGTCTAGTTGTTGGTGCATCCATATCAGGGAAAGATGCCACTCCCGCACCTCCAGGTATGTTTATAAATCATATATTGCATGTATATTGATTTAGAATGCTATATCATAAATATACATACATTCTTTTTGCTGTTACGTACTTACATCAGGGGCAGAGCCCACCACCGCACCTGCGGGTATGTTTATATCAGGTGCAGGGGCCACTCCCGTCACTTCCATACCCTCCGCTCAGTCTGCAGGTTTGTATGAAAAAATATAAAATATTTATTCATTTTACATATCCTTTAAATATTCATGTATTTTATCGATATTTATTTTCTAGTTGGAGGGGATGCGTCCACGTCCGGGTCACCGGCTGTTCCTCACCGGAGGAACTATCGTCCCGCTCGTGCTGCTGCCCGGGCCCAGGCTCATGCTTCTATCGCCGGAGGTATATATCACGGTTCAATTTTCGTTAAACCTTGATTTTTTAATACCACTTTGTCTTAATATTGATTGTCTTGATATTTCTTGTAGACGCAGGGCATCCCCATTCCGAGAGGGGGACTCAAGGCCCGAATTAGTCTCACAGGCTGAGGCCCGACAAAGCCAGGGGGGAGGCATCATTCCCCCTCTTCTTTATCCCTGATTATCGCTATACCGGCGATTATGCCGAGAGGTTCGGCCAGTATATGGGGGATGAGAGCCGTCTCGTGAAGAAGTATCCACTTCACGTTGAGTGGGACGACCAGCACCGGCGCTCATTCGCCCTCTTCTAGGATCAGGCTCGGGTGTTAATATATATTTTCATTTGATTTATCCAATATATTTATTATTAACACTTGCAATTTAATAACATTGTTTTTTTTTGTATTTGAAGTTGGATTACGATTTTCAGCATGTACCTGACCTGATCACCTTGGGATGGTGTTCGATCTTCACGCTTTGTACCATGGCCTGATGAAGAACATGAAATCGAAGGTCCGATACAATAGGAACGAGCTGAAGATCGACTGTTATTCCCTGTGGATAGCGACCCCCGAGGCAGAGAGAGCGGCCCTCCTACATACTCCGGCCTTTGCGAAAGTCGACGTTGCCAATATTTCGACTCTCAGCGCCAACAGGTATGCATTTTAAATGTAATTCATTGTTTAGTATATAAGTTATTTTTTTGTGTTACTTAATTAGAAAACTAAATTTGAATGTGTTGTGAAGAAACAGGCGGATCAAAATAAAGAGAATAGAAAGTCGGTGAAGAGGGGTCGCCCCACTTATACAGGTGGCTCGAGGAATATTACTCGTGCCATGGAGGCATCGGTAAATTACAATAGATCTATTTTAATATAATGTGATCTTAAGAGTTATTTTATAATAAATATAAATTTTTGGCGAATTGCAGAGAGCTCAGATTGTGGCGCAGGGTGGTACACCGAGCGTGTTGTCCGCGTATCTTGCCGTCCAAGGCATCTCGACAGATCCCGCCACGGGCGAGCTTCGATATCCCGACACCGCTACCCAGGAGTATTGCGTAAGTGTTAATATTTATTCAACCCCTATTTGAAATTTTTGTTTTGAAAAGTTCAAATTTAAATGATAAACTTATATTTTACTGGTTAATGTGGGTGTAGAAGCGGGTGGTTGAGCAGGCCGAGGTATCGGGGATCGATTTTACTGGACAGAACGATCCGATATTGCTGACCCCAGTCCTAGACGCCGCACACGGAGGGCACCACGGAGGTTGGGAGAGAGGCCGGGGACTGGGTCCTAGCAGGGCCCATATGAGGTTGGACTCCACTCCGGCGGTTATTTCCTCTATCTCCCGTGAGCGACGTCTAGAGCAAGAACTTGACACCTTGAAGGCCACCGTCCAGGAGTTGAAGGAGATGATGGTATGTATACTATTTGATAGTAAAATATTATGTCATATTATAGATAACAACATATCCAATATTAGTACGTAGCCTGAGCTTATTTGGTTGTAGACTTAGCTTTGATTAATCATACATACATAGAACCGTGTAATTAAAATAAACTACGGTTTTCCAAACTAGATATTCATAGATTGGGGTTTCGCAATAACCTGATAATGATACGAATTCGACTAATACACAGTTCTTACTCGTTTATTACATGCAAAACTGAACAGACGCGACATGGTACTTCGGCTGCGGCTCCACATGCATCTCCTTCGGCTCTTATAACTCCACAGCCCGCTCAGACTCCCGCAGCTGCGGCTCCGCAAGCCACTACCTCGGCTGCGGTTGCGCAGACCAGCTCCAGAGCTCCACAGCCCGCTCAGACTCCCGCACCATCCGCATTGCTCGAGTTGTTGATTTAGGGTTTATCCGAGGAGCAGATGCGCCAGATTACAACGATTATCAGAGGTGGAGCTGGACCGAGCTAGGGTAGTTTTTTTATTTTTATATTTTAAACATGTATTTACTTATATGATACATATTGTATATATTTTGGATGATATTGGTGGTGTTCATATTGATTTAGATTGATACCGTATTTTGCTTGTTGATTTCTTTTATATATTATGCGTGAGATGTTGATTATGAATACTGCTGTATATATTCTGCTTGTTGATTACTTTCATATATGATATATATATTATTGTGTACAGGGCGAGGAAAAAACAGACGGCCCTTTTTTATAAAAAAAACTCTGATAATATGTCCCTACGGATTAATCCGCAGGCACAAATATTGCATCTACCGTTTAATCCGTATGGTCCAGCTTTACCTCTATACATTTATCCGTAGGAACAATATATCAGGATACCTGATATTTTGACCCTATGGACTCAGTAACAGGGGTTAGGGTTGTCCCTACGGAGTAATCCGTAGAGGCATAGCTTTACCCCTACAAATTTACCCGACACGTCTGTACCTACACCTTAAGCTGTAGGGGCATATTTTTGTCCCTGCGGATTTCTCCGGCGGGGCAATTATTTTATTTTATAAACCGATAAATTAAATAAATATGTTGTTCCTACGGTGAAATCCGTAGGGACAAGTAGACCTACGTATTAAACCGTAGGGACAAATATTTCACCGTAGGGACATGTTTAAGACTAAGACTTGCACCTGCGGCGTGTGCACCTGCGGCGTATTTATGCGCCCCTACGAGTTTATCCATAGAGGCAGTGGGTTTCCCCTACGGATTTATCCGTAGGGTTCCGTAGGGGCAACCCCTATTTGTAGTTAAATTGAGAATCGTTTTTGTGAGTCAAAATCTGACTTTATTCGCTTTTTGAAAAATACGAATACAATGGATGGATGGTTTCGATACTATCATAAAGTCTCTATTGTGCCACAACTTCTAAGTTACCGTCAATCTCTGCCATGACTTTGGAGTGTTAAAAATGATTTAAAACTATTAAACAGTCCAAAAGGTCCTATTAAATCAGTTCAGAAAAAGTCTATCATGATCTAAGAAGTATACGCATGCACTGACTATATACAATCAGCAACTGGCCGCATGCTGAGAAAATTATGTATGAATTTTGTTTTGAGGACCACAAATTTAATTCATTGAGGGATCTTGATTGGGACAAAGCATGCATGGTGACAAACAATTATTAGTGCAGGGAAATGAAAGTCAAAGAGGAGACAGGGGGGCTGCATATGATAAAGAAGTTTTGTTCTTTCTCTCTAAAGCAATCACAACGCATTGAATAATTTGCGCAAATTATTCAATGCGTTGAAAGCCATGTTCACTCTCCTCTCTCTTTCTCCCCCTTATAAATGTTTTTCTTTTCTTCTCTTCGATAAGCCAAGAAAAAAATCCCAATCACGAAGAGAAGTGTGTTCTAAGAAAGAAAATGACCGTAAGTTTTCAGGGGAAAACGAATTTGTAATCTTGTATCATCTAAAAAGAAAAAAGAAGAAGAAAAACTAGTGTGGTATAATGGGCTAGACAGATTGCTAAACCATTATAAAATTCACGCTTCTCCATTTTATTTGTGCAATTATTTATTTTATCCGTCGTTTTTTTCCATATAATCGGTAGATATATTCCTAACATAGAGTTGTGTATAATGGATGTTCAGATGTCTGACTTTTGGGTGGTTGAGATTGCAACTGCCTTATCTTTTTAGTGGATGGGCAGAGTTAGTGACCATACAATTCTCTCTCAAAGGTAGAGGCTTATGTCATAATGGTAAAACTATTTTTTCAGCTAATGGATACAAAATTTTTACTCCCTGTTCCAATCTATCATGTTTTCTCTCATTTTTTTGTCATATTTTGCAACAAAAGTTAGCTTTTGTACAATACATCACAAAAATTGTATGAAAATAGCTCTATAGAGTATAGACTTTTTCTTGGGTCACATAGTTGATCCATTCAGTACCCATCCTATCTTGAAATAGGGTTGCACTTTTTTATGAACGTGAATTTGGTTAATTTTACTGTTCTTAAATGAGTATTTATGGATTTTAAGATGCCATACCTTGTTATATTCATGTTATATCTTGTTTGTACATTACTTATCTTCCTGCATATCAAATTTTACTTAGAAAAATAAGAATTTCCATAGGTTGTAAGCTGTCTTGTGTCAATATTTACTTTTTTTTGCTCGTGCGATGCTTATGGAAAAAATAATATTTTTATATAACATTATGTGTGTCTGTGTGTGAAAGAAAGGTGCATGGCTGATTGAAATTTGAAGATTCTTAAATTTTAAACTTTAAACAGGAAGAATTATAGTGCGGATTGCTTTGGAGGGGGGCAATTGAATTTTTGAACGGTTGATAATGTGGGAAGCTTGAAATGAGAGAGTTCATTGCGGATTTTTCTCGGTATTTAATTTCATTTTCTTAAAAAGATAGGCCATTAATTGAATTGAGACATGAGCCGCATTCTTGAATCGTGGGGTTTACATTATAAGAACGGAGACGTTGAGAGCAATTGAGCCCGTCTTTAAAGACATCATTGTTGTCACTGATGTGTCCACTGATCAGCAATAAATGCTGCTATAATACTGCAGTTCAAATTATTTTCAGACAATTTACGTTAATTGATATTTTTGTGAATTCAATACGGTGTCATGTCATAAAATTCATCTTTTTTATCTATTCTACCATTACATTCACTCATAGTCACATAATTCGTGAATTAGTCGCCATTCCCCATTCCTATGAACACATCTCTATCTTGAAAATCATTTACAGTGAAACAAATAGTCCCCATTCCCCATTCCTATGAACACATCTCTATCTTGAAAATATATACCTTAGTAGAACAATCAAAGATTACAGGTAGAAATACATGTGAGATGTATAATGTTACTGTTGGGGCCGAAAATTACACCCCACAGTCGAGATCAAAAAGTCAACAAGTCAAATTGAAAGTCAACACTCAAGCGGATCCAGGTCCGCCCCCAAGAAATTTGGCCTACGCCCAAACCGCCTCAAGCCCAAACGAAACTGGCCGGCTGTCGAAGAAGAAAGAAAAAAAATTTGCAATAAATAGATTTTTATATGTAAATGCGAAATTGTAAATTTAGTGGGCAAAAAACCAAATTATCTAAAACCCATGGCTTATATGCAAAAAAAAAAATGAGCTCATGGGCATGCGAGAGGCAGAAGAGCAAGCCCAAGGGGTTAAATGTAAGTGTAAGCCTAAATAAAGCAAACATATGAAGAAATCAATAATAACTTTCATTCTATCGATTTTTCTGAGTTTTAGAGACTCCATTCAAGAGAGGCAAGTTTCTTTCTCTTCTTCTTCTTCTTCAAGAGAAAGATCTAAAGGAAAAGAGAGCACTTTAGGTTTCTCTCATCACCCTCAGCTTATCTTCTTTCCCAAACAGTTCATTAGGAAGAGAACCCATCACTTAAAGAAGAAAGCTCACCTCAAAACTCAAGATTTAAGATCAAAATCAAATAAAAGAGCAATCTCTCTTCATCAAATTTGAAGAACAAGAGAAAGGAAGAATTCTTGGGATGAAAACCCATGGACTTTCACCCCAAGCAAGCATAGATTTTGAGCAAGCGAACCCAAGCACGGAGAACCTGATGAAAGCCTTTAAATTTTTTCACCGCACGTCCAAGGAAACACCGCAGGGGGACTTTCCACACTTTGAGATCACCGTGAGGGGATCTCCCGTTTTGGATGCCCTCGAGAAGGGACTATCCGCTCTCGGGACCCCCCAAGGGGGTTCCCACCGTCAGGGACCCCCCTAAAGGGGTTCACGCCACGTAGGACCTCCCAAGGGGGTTCACACCGCGTAGGATCCCCAAAAGGGTCCCGCCGCCTCGAGAGGCCTCCCGAACTCGGGAGGCCACCAAAGCTCTCTCTCTCTCTTTCCCCTTGTCGGGAGCTTCCCGACACACTCAAAACACAACACGTGCATATTGCACTTTGAGTTCGCATGACTTATACGACCCGTTAATCAAAGGTTCTCCCGCCTCAAAACAAGGGGTAATTAACAACACCTTTATCCGCGGTTGTCGGAGATTAGAATCTTCACAATCAATAAACCCCTGCCCACCATCGGGTGGGAGGATCTGTACAACGCCTGACAAGCGAGCACATCCATCCCAATGGGTGATGAAAAACACTCTACAGATTCTGGCACGTCCGGTGAGACCTATCTCTCCTCCCATATTTTGGGTCAAATGATCATGCGAACCCATTCAACATAGATATCGTTGTTTGTATTGAAACTATGCTGTTTCATATAGATTATCAATCTTAAGCAACAAACAAAAATCAACATCACTCGACAATATCCCCGAAGAAAAACTCGGCTTCTGATGCAACCCCGGTCGTGTACACAATCAAGACGACTGCTCGAGTGATTCTCCCATCAAACCTTATGCGGCAGTTAGGGGAACCGCCGCTTCAATTCAGTTCCATCCTATTTTCTTCAGCCTTCAGTGCTCCTACCACGGAGGCTCCGGTGAGCCCGACAGACAAGCCGGTCTCAAGAGGAAAGAGGCCGAATGTTATGGTTGCAAGGGAATCTGAGGCCAAGCGCAAATATGTTTTCGAATGGCTTTCCATTGCTCCAGCTGGAGGTAAGGCTGTCGACTTAAAGATGACCACAAGACTTCCCGTGCAAGCCCAGGCAATGCCCGTGACGACCGCACGCTCGAATGCTTTCTTCAGACTCTCTGTCAATCAGCCTACGGTGGCTTTCAGGAAAGCATATGCCCGCCAAACCCTGAAAACTGAGAAGCTAAGAAAAAAATGGCTCAAATACAAAGCCAACAAAGGGACCAGGGCTCTTGCGCAGCTGGATTTCGTGAGGTTCCAAAATGATGGTTATCTCGCAACACTAGCCAGGCTGGCCGTGAAGCTTGTTAACTTTTTTGAACCGTTGAAACCGGTTCAGAAGAATACTGTGACCGTTAGAATAAAGAAGTAGGTGATCCAAAGAGTTCTGCAAAGGCGTACGTCTAAGCCCTAAAATCGAAGGCACGATACAATCTCATCAAGAGTCTGTCAAGCTCTCGGTACCACGCGAATGCCAAGAAAAGAGTTTGAGCAAAGGAAACCGGTTTTATCCGAAGCTCCAGCTAGATTAATTGTCTTCAGCCGCCTATCCTTGTTAGTGTATATGCCCTAAGGGCCATTATTGTATCATACTTGTATGTATATTACTTAAATGAAGCTTGGGATATTCACAGTTGTATATACAGTCTTGGTAAACATGGTAGTATGCTACTTGGTTTGAGTCTACTTTAATATGTGCATATGTTTCTTGTTACGTATCACTTATACATATTAGTAGAGCCCATAGGATCTTTGCTTGATTACCAGCGTTGTGATGGCAGTCACACTAGTGGGGGCTGGGTAGTCTGTAAGCAACATCCTATACAGGTCCCTGGTCGCTGGATTATCGAGATAGGGCATCGATATTCCGGAGTAGACTAAGTGTGTACGCTTCTCATCCCAGTTAGGAAGATGGTCTGTCCCACAGCCATCAGTACGTCGTACTGGAGATAGTATACAGGTGCTCGTTAGGTTACGGGTGCACCGGACAAGACTCGCAGGGGAACTGATTGGTTGGTATTATACCCATCGTCAGTTAACAGTTCCCAGGTGACATGAGTACAGCATAGTCCGCAGACTTGACACTGCTACTTCGCCTCGAGTGTGTCCCACTGTTCTTAGATTGCTACCCTACCACGGCTCAAAGGAGTCGTGCAAACAGGTAGCGGTTGGGTGCAGTCCTGAGCACTTGGAGGCAGTGGCGGTTAGACAGGATTCGTCTCTCCCGGTATTGGGAGTTGATATCACGCTGTGTCAGAGAGCCATTATGCAAAGTCCCTGGCCAGGGCAAGCGAGATTTACCGGTAGGTTCCAATAGTTTCTCAGGGTGTAATGGGCTACGCTCCGACACGACTTATACCGCTATTAGGGGACTGACGCTTGCCGCCCATAGGCTAGATATGCGATAGTCTTAGACAAATAGACCGGACTGTACGGAGATTGTCACATCAGGCTCAGTAGGAGTTCGGATGGGTTTCTTCATCGGCCTTCTTATCGACATTTACCTGGGGACCGTTACGTACAGCTAGTGCCGCTTGCGGTCTGTGGTTAAATCCACTGCCAGCGTAGTGTCGAGTCTTTAGAGTCCCACACAGAGGGTTTTCCTGCTCCAGGCGAAACGATATAGAGGTCGTATAGTTTTACGACAAGGGTTCGGACGCATACGTGTTTAAACGCACGTACGGCGTTCAGACAGTTTTTACTAGCCGGCTTTAGTTTAATCCAGATTCTAGTATCAGGTTATTGGATTTATACAGTCTAAAGTTTTTCCGTGTTTTCACGGATTAGAGGGGCATTCTCGTAATTTTTCGGGAAGCTTCTAGAAGCATGGTGACTTGGGGGTTAAGGTGGCATATGTATTAATTGGATTAATGAGTCATGTAGTGATTCATACATTGAGTTAATAATTCATTTAATGTTTTGTATGACTCATGTGATGAATCACTTAGTGTATTAATGAAACATGGTGATAATTCATTATTTGTTATTTACTTATCATTATCATATGTTTCATATATACAAAAATGATTTCATTCATCCAAAAGGATTTTTATCATCACCTTCTCTCTCCTCAAGCTTTCTCATTCTTGAAACCCTAACTCTAACCTTTCATGTGTTGAGATCAAGGGTTAGCTAGACTAATACATCCATAACCTCACTCTATATCCCCTAGGTAGCTTAGATTAGCACTTTGAGCAACCTAGTTATCGCAAGTTAGAGATCAAGCTTGTAGTAGGAGCTCTCGGGTGGATCGTCTTTGATTTGAGGAGGCCATTGAGGTGCCGATGTTCCAAGGAGCCTACGAGGAGTGGAGGACCGCGATGAAGACCCGAAGGATAAGTAACGTGAGGTATAACTTCGAATCCGAGTAGTTAAACCTTTCGTAGTTTGCTAGTAACGATTTAGATACGATTCATGCGCTCAAGTCCGTGTTACGAAGCTTTGATACTTGTTTTTCATATATTCCACCTCCCCGTAAGTTCGTGGGGTGCGTGACATGGACTTACAGTAGTATCAGAGCCAACTAAACCATTACTAGCTTGTTAGCAACTAATTAGAAGTTCGATCGACGGAAAACACGAAAACGAAACCCCGGAACCCTAACAGTTTCTGTTGATTTTAAAAGTGTCAAAAAAAATTATTTGATATACCTTAAAATTCACAGCAGGGTATTATAAGAATACTGGGAAAATACGAGCCCCTAACTCGGCAAGATGGCCGCGGATCCGCGGCAAGAAGGTGCTTTTGGCCGCGGATCCGCCGCCGAGTCAACGCCGAGTTGACTCGGATTTGCTCTGTTATTCATATTTGTAGGTGTTTTGGTTTCCTGTATGTTCTGTTTCTACCCAGATTACTTCAGTGATGGCTTGCTATTGGGGTAGACACGGAAAATGGTTGTCGATCGATGTTCTAAGATATTTGCTAATTTGGTTTTTATCTTTAATGTTTAATGTGTTCGTAAACCTCCCCTAACTGCTAGTATGTCGGTTGGCAGGGGGTTGCACATTTCTGAAATGTTTACTGTTTGTGTATATGGACTTGATTGGAATGTTGTGATGATTAGCCGGGGTTTGAGATGGGTTTAATATTCATTCATTCGATATAAATATAATATGATGTAATATTCTTTTGCGGGGCGCATCCAGGTTGCGGTTGTAGCCACCGTTGTATTATTTCTTTTTACTGTTTTTTCTCCTAGGATAGACCCAAGGCGGGGTACACAAACTACCGGGTACGTTGAAGTGTTTAGTGGCCTACTCACTTTGTTGAGGGAGACCGCTTCACTTCGGGTACTTGGCGGGTAGTTTACCGTACCCGTAGGGGTCTAGGGTGGGGTAATGGCTATTCATCACAACTGTGTAATGTAAGTGCACGGCGGCGCCCCGGCCGTCAATCCGACGCCGGAGTGCGGAAACGAAAACTTTTCTAGAACTTAGAAACCGGCACCACCGCGCACTATAAAACCCGGATCGGGCCATTAACCTAATCCTAGCAAACTATAGAAAGAGTAGAAAGTTATACCGAGGCGATCCGTGTCCTTCGGTCTTTGGCCTCCACTCCGATCTCCTCGCGGAATCTCCGGTCTTCATCTCCTCGTCGGAACGGGCACCACATCGCCAGGTTCTTTTACGGGCTCCCACCACTGGACCGAGGCAACTCGCACACGAAGTTGGCAAGTCGACGTGCCCAAGAAATGCTGTAGATGAAGTGTGGATCACTTTGTCTCATGGGGTTATGAAGTTGCCATTTGATGGAGGTGAAGAATGGAAATGAGCTTAGGATTTTTTGTGTAATCTAAAATGATATGAGATGAACATTTTGCCACCACAAAAATGAACCTCACTCTCTCTCTCACACAAATGTGGCCGGCCCCTCTATCTCAAAATGGTGGAGGGAAAAAGAATAATACATGAAGGGAGGTGAGTGTAGGAATCAAAAGAGGTGACCACATCCAAAAGTGATGATAACAAAGTCATATCAATTTCTAATCCATTCTTATCTCATTAATGCAAGAAATGATCACAAGAAAAAGCAAAGATGCTTAAACCATCATAATCCCTCAAATGCAAGAAACCCCTCTACAAATGCTAATTTGCAAACTTGCAAATTAGCCCCTCCATCAGAAAAATCCGGCCGTGAAGGAACAAAGGAAAACTGGCCGGAACGGAATGCAAACTGGCAACTTCAGAAAACTAATCCTGTAATAAATTACAGGAAAACCCCGCGACTGTATATACATACCCGCATTTGTATTCCCACTGAATACAAATGCAAAGAGACAAAATCTACACTATACAATACTAGGATCCGGCTTAAACCAAAGCCCGCTAGTATTATCCGTCCGATCATGATCCGTGCAATACCGCACGGATAAGATCGAACCCTGCCATATCTCCATACAGCCTCTACAGCGTTTCGCCCGAAACTTGAGAAAACGGTCTGTGGGGGACTCTAAAGACTCGTCAACACCTTGGTTGTGGATTTAACCACTAGCACGTCAGAGGTATTAGCCATACGTGACGGGCTACCAGGTATTGACCAAAAGGGACGTCGATGAGAGAACTCATCCTGACACCCTACTGAGCCTGTCAGTGACAATATCCGTACAGTCCGGTCCATTCGTCTATGAGCATTGCATGGCGGGCCTAGGGGGTTGGTAAAAGTCAGACCCCCAAAAGTGGTACAAGTCGTGTCGGAGTGTAGCCCATAACACCCAGAGATACTACTGGAATACCTACCAGTAAATCTCCTGCCTTGGCCAAGGACTTCGTGTAATGGCTCTCCTAGACACAGCGCGACCTCACCCCCAATACCGGGAGAGACGAACCCCTGCAGATCCGCTCACTGCCTCCATGTGGCTCGGGACTGTACCCAACTAAAACCTGTTTGCACGTCTCCTTTGAGCGTGGTAGGGTAGTAATCAAAGCACAGTGGGAACTCACATGAGACAAATGACGATCTCAGGTCGATGAACTAACCTGTACACATGTCACCAGGGAACTGCTATCTGACGTCAGGTATAAGACCAACTAGCATGTTCCCGGCGAGTCCTGTCCGGTGTACTCATAACCCAATGAGCACCTGTATACATCTTAGGTGAACCAACTGACACCAGTGGCTTGTGAGACCGGCCACCGCCTCTCGTCAGGGTCTCGACTGTATACACTAGTCTACTCTGGAGTATCGATGCCCTGTCTCGAAACTCCCACGACTAGAGACCTTTTAAGGACGTGCTTAAAGACTACCAGCTCCCACGTATATGATCGCCCTCATACTGCTGGCAGTCAAGCAAGAAACCTAGGGGCTCTATCAACGCGCAATAGTGACCTGTAAGGTCACCTAAAGCAGTACACGATGATAAAAATAAACCAGATAGCATACTATCATCTTGAGTAAGACTGTCCTACCGGTATAGGTCCTCCCTCAATCATTGCAATCACGTGCCTGTGATCCAATAATTGACTCTGAGGGTACTATCTCCAACAATCTCCCACTTGCACTCAAGGCTAATTATTGCGATGTCGCATACTCACATCCCGTGTGATACCGAACACCTAACTCCTCTACTAGTCAGTCATACAAAGCTCGTTTGCGAAACTATAGCGTTCGAGAATTAACCTCAGTGAGTGGATCCGCTGTGATATTTATTTCTATGTCTCTCTTTATCTCAAGTTCGCGGAGAAACCCATCTCCCGAAATATGCAATACTTGTCTTAGAATATGTTTGGATGTCTAATGGGACCTAATTCATAAGTGAACTCCAAATCCAAACTTCTTAGACTGTATCGTCAACTGAACTTAATCAGTATCCTGCGCCATGCCTCCCTCAGTATCCGCCTGGACCTCCTGTCCAAAATACTGCCCCTCGTCAGAAGGAAAACTATAGCTCTGACAGCCACTCTGTCATCCAGGTCACCTTGGAAGCCTGGAATGATAACCGTCTCCTAAAGGAGGCTGCCGTTATCAAATCCCTAGAACATCCACTTATGTTCTAAAACTGCTTCCGAATGTTTTTCCAGGATTGGATCAATATCAACTTATTGCATCTACTGTAAAAACAACATCTGGTGTGGTACTTGACATCTCATGATTGACTCAATTGCCTAAGCAAGTGATCTGCCAATCATGCATATCCCTCTCCACTTTAGTCTATAAGACACCTTAAGAGAGGGTGACTCCATCACCTGCAGGTACACCACCATGCCGGGAGTCGTCCATTCTAAAACACCTTTAGAATGCTGTCTAAGTACCTGATTGGGACACTTCCCAAATCTAGATATAAAACCATAGATCTAGTAACCAGAATGTCTGATATAATATCCAAGTCCTATGTGGAGAAACCTCTGTGTGACAACCAAAGTATGACCGGCCGTAGTATAGGAATTTCACTTCCTACTCTGTGTATGTCATCCAAATACCAGGACACTACACCCTACTACCTTCTTAACAGATCCATCCCCTATTCTGATGACGTCAAACCTATGACTGTCACATCAGAAATAGATGATCTATCCCCGCTATATCCGCTTTAGTCTATAAATAGACATGAGCCACCTGTCCACCAATGCTTCCGCTGCTCCTACTGACTACGACAACCCTCTGGCAGAGTCATATAGACATACACTTCTAACGCTAGTTTAGAATGACGCTATACTCATCCTCCTGCCGGGTCTCACAGTCTGGAACAACAGCATTGGCAAGTCTGGGTAAACAAGAACCTCCCTGCCACCGTCTTTGAGCATACTGAAGTACCTCTCGAGCGCCTGAGGTTACCCACCATATCTGCGGAGTGGCCAATAGAATGTCAAACCAAATTGAATCTTTAGATTCTTATCAAATTTTCAGTAATCGTCTGCGGTTCTGGAATCATTTCCAGTTCTACCATACTCCCACTACTGTTTTCTGAAAAAATCCATTTTTGTTAAAACTGTGGCGAGTCAAGAACAATATCACTATTGATCTTCCAGATGGTAGAAAGTCAACCCTCGTCATAGCCTGGGTCAACCCACAAACAGCCATCACAGAAACGTGCCTTGAGTTATCCAGAGTCTGGTTTTAAGCATAAGCCGGACAACTCCCCGTACCTTAACAATGTCAAGATATGAACTGTTCTATATCCAATACAGAAACAGAGGCACTAATTTAATTGAACCAGATTCAAATCATGCGACTGTCTCCAGTGCATGTTAGCTAAATGGAAAGAGGCCGATCAGCGTTACTCAACTTAGGAATGCATCCAGATATGAGTAACCCGAAAGAGAAGGAAGTTCTCTTAATCATTACTATCAACTGAATACCACACACAAGTATCCACATCTTCGATCACCTTGAAGAATCCTGATACTTGCAATACCTGGTTCTCTACTCTATTCTTATACCTATAATTTCTCAAAATTCGGACCTTGCGTTTCTACGAAACACTTGTCTAAAAACTAGAGAAGTCAAAAGTAAACCGAATATAGTACAAGGACCAACCCCTCTGTCCTAATGGATACTGGACAACATACAATACTCTGTATAAGTCCCTTGAGTCTGATAACTCAATCCCTGTGTGTCGTAGGTTGAAAACTGTATTATGGTTATGAAGGATTACACCGCTGTTTAATGCTCCTTACCTAACCATCCACTGATATAGGTAAATGTCATAGACATAATTTCAAAAAGGTATATCTCACTCTATAAAAATAGACGTACAGATGTATCAATTTGAAATTGGTGCATTACAGCGGATATTCAAAACCAAATATTTGCCGTCCGGCAAACAACCCAGGTGACTTCCTCAAATATCACCGATTACAACGAATCCCGATATAATGAGGATGATCACCTAATTCCCAATAACTTACTCCCACTCATCATCTGTAAAACAATACAGATGTGAGAATCATACCTGGTAAATACATACCCTGGAGCAAGTGTCAAATTGGGAAATCAGTTTCCTTTTAACAGTACACAGTGAAACTGAAACATTGAAATGTTTCGATGGGGTATCCGGGTATTCCTAGTAATGCCTCTTCCATTATCCAGATTCACAACTGTAACCGTATAATTCTTTGCCATCTTTCCAAATCCCTTTATATGTCTTTAGTCATTACCTTCTGTACACCCTCTTAGGCTAAATGGTTTTCTTCCTTCCCTACCGTTCGGCACCAACCTATGGTTTGGAAGAAGACTATCCAATAAGAATAATGGGTGTACTGTCCTAATCCTAGGAGCACTTGCAATGCGAGAGAATGTGAAGATAAAAGACAATCGAATAAACCTTATTCCTATTTCTCCTGAACCAGAATCCATCTCCGAACTGGAACAAGTTCCTTTCGAGTTCGTATATAACCATACGATGGAGTATCCAAATAAACTGTGGATCTTCGTAGTGATACGGAGTGTCCTGGAGAAATACAAAGGTGAAGTGGGAGTGGTAATGAAATACTTGGTTTGGTCGTGAATAGCAGTCGCAATTTACTTTGCCCTCCTTCTAATCCCTTTATTTGTCTTTACTTAATACCTTCTGTATACCTTAGTTAGGATAATTGGTTTTCTTCATTCCCTACCGTTTGGCACCAGCCTATGGTCTGGAAGAAGACTATCCAACTTGCGTAATAGGTGTACCGTCCTAATCCAAGGAGCACTCGCAACCTGAGAGAAGGTAAAAGGAAAAGACAACTGAATAGTCTTATTCGTTTTCTCCAGAACCGGAAACCATCCTCGAATAAATTCCTTCGAGTTCATATATAACCATACGATGGTTTTTTCCAATGGAAGTGGACGTTCGTAGTAATACGGGGTGTCCTGGAGAAAAGGGTAAAAGTAGGAGTGGCAATGAGGTTTGCAACTCTGACAATCCAAAAGCCAGTCTTATAAGAAGGATCGGTTAATTTTGGTCACTGAGTCATAGTCAAAGGTCGGGTCATGGTCGCTGCCAAAGAGAGAGAGAAAAGAAAACACTCAGCGTGCACTCTAACCTAAATCAGAATGGTTATCACTTTATCTAATCAGGAAACCTCCTACTGTATCGTCAAATTCTCCTCCAAACCTGAAAGAAGAATTAGTCGGGATCACCCGAGGAGTAAACCAACCCATCAGTGGGAATCGGGATCCAACTATCATCGCATGATAACGTGACAGAATCCGCTCACATAATCACTCTCCAGAAGGTATGCGCATATCTGGCAAGTTTCAGTTTCTTTAGAAACTCCCGATGTGATTTTTACCCCATGCTCTTATGACCTTGATTTTGGCCAACAAATCATAAGTCACATGTCAAGTTCCACCCGTCATTGTGTAGGTTAATTTGAACCCACCCGTACCTACCCTTGACTTTGGCCAACAAGGCAGTACGACTGTCCCAAACCAACGCATCTATCTATACTGCATATGAATACCCAACAGCTACCAATCACTGTGCCTTGACTTTGGCCAACAAACACAGCTTGAATACTATTGACTATCCATATGAAATGACGGAGGGCTACGAATGGTTTCTGGCGAAAACCTTTAACGTAATGAACTTGATATCGTTAAAGGAACCGGATAGCTTTTTAAAAATATAGTGACGAAAACCTTTGCTAAAGAGGTCACTCCCGGTGAAGGGATCTCGGCTCTTTCCCCGTAGAATGAGGTGCAGGATATTCCAACTGAATACCACGATGCAAAGCAAAAGTAAACGAATATAGTGAAGTTATTGCCCTGATGCAAACTTCTGTCCAAGGGGTCACTCCCGGTGAAGGGATCTCGGCCCTTGCCTCGTCGACTGAGGTGCAGGATATTCCAACTGAATACCACTGTGCAAAACAAAAGAGAACGCCCTTGCAATAACAGCTTTTGAAAAATATTCCAACAACATCAGAATAGGTTTGTTTAGCTTGCATTGATCTGAATCAACGCAGTCCCATCAATTCATCACACCAATAAAGAACGAAAATAATGATGTACGTATATGCCATCCGCATTCGCCACTGGGTCCCGTCATCACCCGTTAGGTTACTTAACTAACGACAGAGCGGGGACTGGGCTAGCGCGGATGCAAAACATATACAACATCTACTAGTATATATATCAATATACAATATTCGCTCAAGGCGTGATAAAATGCAACATCACAGAAATGTAATAAGCATCACAGAACAATACAGATATCTGGGATCCCCGGGTTTCATAGAGCCGCTACTGAAACCCGACGTTCCCCTGGTCGTGTGGATAGCCTGTGCAATGAAATCCTAGACCCCTACGGGCGCGGAAAGTTACCCGCCAAAACCTGAAGAGAGGCAGCCCCCTTCAGCAACGTGAATGGACCACCCAGCACTTCACGGAATCCGGTAACTTGGGCACCCCTCCTGGGTCAACCTGTACCCCCTACGAGTGCGGCGAATAGCCCGCCAATTCTAGAGTGAAGCCCCCCTCCGTCTCAAAGCCATGAGATGCGGCTCTTTGCCCTCTAGAACCCGGCTATCCGTGCACCCCTCCGTGGGGTAATCCTAGTACAGAAAGTAAAATATATATACAACGGGTACATCGACCTCAACCCGATCGTGTCCCAAAAGAATAATATACAAACAGGCAATGACGGCAGTCCACATGTCGGACTCTCGACCCGCAAAATCAAATGTACATAAATAACTAAACTGTACTACCATTGCATCCAGGCTATCCCCCACGACCAATCCCCAACATCACAGTACAACACAGAACATCAACGTGAATATCACGTTCGCAAATCCGTCTAAAAGGGCTATAGCAGATAGACTGGATTTACCAATCGAGTGGCATTCACGGTCGCAGATATAATATAAATACTGTGAACTAACATGTTTAAAATTTTCGATCGATCAAATTTACCGAAGCGGTCCCCAAGCACAACTGTAGCACTAAAAAACATCCGGGCCCAAAAAGAATATACCAGAAACCCTATTTCCATGTCAGTAAACCACTGTAGAAATTTGGTACGGTTTGGCCACAAAACGGCGGCGGTTCCGCGGCCAAAACGTGGTTTTGGCCGCTAAACCGCCACTCTACAGTAACATCAGCGTACCAAATTTTCACAGAATTCATAAAAAAACCTGCACGTAATTTTCCAATGTACCAAATAATTTTTAGAGCAAGAAAAAATTCGACAGAAAGTGCGACATGGAAATGTGGTTTTTGGAAAATCCGATCGATCAAACTTGTAAACACGTTAGAGCAAGCTAGACTAGGTTAATGGCCTGGCTTTGATACCATTGTAAGTGCACGACGGCGCCCCGGCCGTCAATCCGACGCCAGAGTGCGGAAACGAAAACTTTTCTAGAACTTAGAAACCGGCACCACCGCGCACTATAAAACCCGGATCGGGCCATTAACCTAATCCTAGCAAACTATAGAAAGAGTAGAAAGCTATACCGAGGCGATCCGTGTCCTTCGGTCTTCGGTCTCCACTCCGATCTCCTCGCGAAATCTCCGGTCTTCATCTCCTCGTCGGAACGGGCACCACATCGCCAGGTTCTTTTACGGGCTCCAACCTCTGGACCGAGGCAACTCACGCACGAAGTTGGCAAGCCGACGTGCCCAAGAAATGCTGTAGATGAAGTGTGGATCACTTTGGCTCATGGGGTTATGAAGTTGCCATTTGATGGAGGTGAAGAATGGAAATGAGCTTAGAATTTTTTGTGTAATCTAAAATGATATGAGATGAACATTTTGCTACTACAAAAATGAACCTCACTCTCTCTCTCACACAAATGTGGTCGGCCCCTCTATCTCAAAATGGTGGAGGGAAAAAGAATAATACATGAAGGGAGGTGAGTGTAGGAATCAAAAGAGGTGACCACATCCAAAAGTGATGATAACAAAGTCATATCAATTTCTTATTCATTCTTATCTCATTAATGCAAGAAATGATCACAAGAAAAAGCAAAGATGCTTAAACCATCATAATCCCTCAAATGCAAGAAACCCCTCCACAAATGCTAATTTGCAAACTTGCAAATTAGCCCCTCCATCAGAAAAATCCGACCGTGAAGGAACAAAGGAAAACTGGCCGGAACGGAATGCAAACTGGCAACTTCAGAAAATTAATCCCGTAATAAATTACAGGAAAACCCCGCGACTTGTATATACATATCCGTATTTGTATTCCCACTGAATACAAATGCAAAGAGACAAAATCTACACTGTACAATGCTAGGATCCGGCTTAAACCAAAGCCCGCTAGTATTATCCGTCCGATCATGATCCGTGCAATACCGCACGGATAAGATCGAACCCTGCCATATCTCCATACAGCCTCTACAGTGTTTCGCCCGAAACTTGAGAAAACGGTCTGTGGGGGACTCTAAAGACTCGTCAACACCTTGGTTTTGGATTTAACCACTAGCACGTCAGAGGTATTAGCCATACGTGACGGGCTACCAGGTATTGACCAAAAGGGGCGTCGATGAGCGAACTCTCCTGACACCCTACTGAGCCTGTCAGTGACAATATCCGTACAGTCTGGTCCGTTCGTCTATGAGCATCGCATGGCGGGCCTAGGGGGTTGGTAAAAGTCAGACCCCCAAAAGCGGTAAAAGTCGTGTCGGAGTGTAGCCCATAACACCCTGAGAAACTACTGGAATACCTACCAGTAAATCTCCTGCCTTGGCCAAGGACTTCGTGTAATGGCTCTCCTAGACACAGCGCGACCTCACCCCCAATACCGGGAGAGACGAACCCCTGCAGATCCGCTCACTGCCTCCATGTGGCTCGGGACTGTACCCAACTAAAACCTGTTTGCACGTCTCCTTTGAGCGTGGTAGGGTAGTAATCAAAGCACAGTGGGAACTCACACGAGACAAATGACGATCTCAGGTCGATGAACTAACCTGTACACATGTCACCAGGGAACTGCTATCTGACGTCAGGTATAAGACCAACTAGCATGTTCCCGGCGAGTCCTGTCCGGTGTACTCATAATCTAATGAGCACCTGTATACATCTTAGGTGAACCAACTGACACCAGTGGCTTGTGAGACCGGCCACCGCCCCTCGTCGGGGTCTCGACTGTATACACTAGTCTACTCTGGAGTATCGATGCCCTGTCTCGAAACTCCCACGACTAGGGATCTTTTAAAGATGTGCTTAAAGACTACCAGCTCCCACGTATATGATCGCCCTCATACTGCTGGCAGTCAAGCAAGAATCCTAGGGGCTCTATCAACGCGCAATAGTGACCTGTAAGGTCACCTAAAGCAGTACGCGATGATAAAGATAAACAAGATAACATACTATCATCTTGAGTAAGACTGTCCTACCAGTATAGGTCCTCCCTCAATAATTGCAATCACGTGCCTGTGATCCAATAATTGACTATGAGGGCACTATCTCCAACATGTAATCCGTCTTTTATTGCAGGCTCAAAGCAAATGCGGATTGCTAGTATATTCAATAAAGTTCATCTGTGATCTGGAATGGTTATTATTGCGTCTGACGAATGTACAATATCTATATATGATAGCTATTAGACGTCACTTATGTTTTACACCCACGCTAGCCCAGCCCCCGCTCTGTCGTTAGTTAAGTAACGTAACGGGTGATGACGGGACCCCGTGGCAAATGCGGATGGCATAAGAGGACGTGGTATTTTCGTTGTTTTCTGCAATGATAAGATAAAGATGGGACGCATTATTATAATGCAAAGAAAATAAACCATACTTTAATCGTTGGAACAAATTTAAAAGAAACCACTCGGTTATTTTAAAAGATCAGAATTTCTAAATTACGGAGCTTTAACCACTCCTTTTAAAAAGTATCAGGTTCCTTCGATTATATCAAGTTCACTACGTTCACGGTTTTGCCAAAACCATTCGTAGCCTTCCGTCATTTCTTATGAATGGTCAGTAGTATTCAAGCTATGTTTGTTGGCCCTTAGTCAAGGCATAGTGTTTGGTAGCTGCTGGGGTATTCATTTGTTGCATAGATAGATGCGTTGGTTTGGGACAGTCGTATTACTTTGTTGGCCCTTAATCAAGAGTATGTACGGGTGGATTCAAATTAATCTGGACAATGACGGGTAGAACTTGACATGTGACTTATGATTTGTTGGCCCTTAGTCAAGGTCATAAGAGCATGGGGCAAAAAAAAAATCCACATCGGGAATTTCTAAAGAAACTGAAATTTGCAGAGAGATGCATACCATTTTGGAGTTTGATGAATGTTGGTAGGATTCCTTCAAACATTATCATACGATGATATTTTGGATCCCGATCCTACTGTGAGTACAAGCTACTTATCAGGAGATTCGTCACTTAACAATCAATGCTATAAACTAAGTAGGTGCCTAGAAAGGTGTCAGCGGGGCTACGCCCTCAGAGAAAAGAGGTTATTTAATTACGGAACTTTGCGAAAGCGTTGGAAAACCTCCCTCGAAGTATCGATACTGACCTGGCTGAACGGTTAAGCAAGAATTGTACGGTAAGAATAGTCCTGGCTAATTCTTCTTTTATGGTTTGAGGAGGGATTCGAGAAACAGTGGGAGCCATCCTGTTTAGATTAATTAAAAACCAGTCTAAACTTGTAAGAGCATCATGCTAAAAGTGTTTTCTTCTCTCTCTCTCATTGCAGCGACCTTGTGACTACACATAGGTTACATCTAGATAACAAATTGACTGAATCTGACTTATATGATTGGCAAAGGTCTGTCCAGATGTCCATTGCCTATAACAAGCTGGACCACCCTATTACTACTCACGATCCCGCCGTCCCAGGTCCAGTTTCCACTGTCGCGGATATGGATATCCGTCAGACAAGGGAAAAAGATAAAGCGAAAGCTAAGTACCTCGTGTTAGCTTCAGTTGATGGTGTATACCAGAAGCAGCACAAGAAGATGGACTTAGTTTCCATCTTTCTCCATAACAAAGATTTATATAGAGAGCAATCTCATATCGCAAGATATGAGACCTCGAACGAATTAATTCAAGCGAGGTTGGCTGACGGGTCATCTGTAGAGGAAAACGTCCTTACAGTGACTAGCTGTATTGATGAGCTCCAGGACCTGGAGATCGCGTTGGGAAACGGGTTAGATACTGACTTGATTCTACAGTCTCTGCCTCCTACCCTGAAGGAAACCAGGGAAGTAGAAGGAAAGAGAAGGGCAAAAGTTTCGGGACTGGATATAGTAAAAGAGGGACGTTCCTATTGTTACAGGAATGAACATTGGCAGAATGATTGCAGGGCTAGCAAAGCCAGTAGCCAGGATACGAAGCATGTTATGGCTTCAACTTCGGGTGTGTTTGTGATAGAGAACTGTATGTCGTTAACCCTACTTCCTGGGTATTGGATACCGGGTGAGGATCTCACATCTGTAATTCGTTACAGGCTCTAAGAAACCGTAGGGTTATCGGGATAGGTGATATGACCCTCACAGTTGCTAACGGAATGAGCATGGACGCTGAATCCGTAGGGGAATATCATCTTGGACTGACAACTGGGCAGATATTGATTCTGCGTAACTGTTTTTATGTACCAGGTACAACTTATAATATCATATCTGTATCCTTACTTTCTAAGGAAGGATATGATTTTACTTTTATAAGCGATGTGGTCCACATTCACCTAAATCAAGTTATGATTGGGTCAGGTACATTACAAAACGGAATATACGTATTAAATCAAACTCAGATTTTCAGTGTCCAGAACACACTTAAAAGAAAGTCTCTGGAATTAAATCAGGCTTTCTTATGGCATTGTAGACTGGGTCACATCAATGAGAGAAGGTTAACTAAGTTACATAGAGAAGGATATTTGAATCCGTTCGAATATCAATCTTATGCTACTTGTGAATCTTGTCTCATAGGAAAGATGACAAAGGCTTCGTTTACTGGATACGGAGTAAGAGCAAGCGAGCTCTTAGGACTAGTACACAGAGACGTGTGCGGTCCAATGTCTACATATACGCGAGGAGGTTATTCCTACTTTATTACTTTTACGGATAATTTCTCTAGATATGGATATGTCTTCTTAATGAAGTATAAATCCGAGGCCTTTGAGAAATTCCAAGAATACAAGAATGAAGTGGAAAACCAAACCGGCAAAAGTATCAAGATACTGAGATCTGATCGAGCTGGTGAATACTTAAGTGCCGAGTTCCTGGGTTACTTAAAAGAGAAAGGAATTCTCTCTCAGCTTACTCCTCCATACACACCACAACACAACGGTGTATCAGAAAGGAGGAATCGAACCCTATTAGATATGGTTCGTTCCATGATGAGTAAGGCTGAGTTACCGCGATCATTCTGGGGATATGCACTAGAATCAGCTGCATATCTTTTGAACCAGGTTCCTACCAAAACTGTGCCTACCACATCATATCAGATGTGGAGTGGGAAGAAACCCTGTCTAAAACATTTTAAGACATGGGGATGTCCAGCTTTTGTAAAAAGGCAGCATATGGACAAGCTTGAGGCACGCTCAGTGCAGTGTAAGTTTGTAGGATATCCAAAGCACTCCAAGGGATATTATTTCTATTACGCAGAGAAACAAAAGGTTTTTGTTTCTCGTCATGCCCACTTCTTAGAAGCTTAATTTTTAGAAAATTAGAAGAGTGGGAGCGCAATAGAACTGAAAGAAATTCCAGAACCACAAGCTATTACTGAAACCTTGGTAGAACAAGAAGGTTCAAGAGAATAGGACATCCCGACGCCACTCCACAGGAGTAGTAGGCAATCTCATCTGCCCGAGAGATACTACGGTTTTCTCATAGACGGGGATAGAGAGGATTGCACTATTGACTATGATGAGCCTACTAGCTTCCAGCAAGTCATTTAGAGCGGTGACTCAGTAAAATGGCTGGATGCAATGCGGACCGAAATAGAGTCCATGTACACTAACAAAGTATGGACTTTGGACTTTGCTCCAGATGGGGTAAAACCCGTAGGATGCAAATGGATCTTCAAAAAGAAGATTAGTGTAGATAGACAGGTTGAAACCTATAAGGCTAGACTTGTTGCAAAGGGTTTCCGTCAAAGACCTGGTTTGGACTATGACGAAACCTTTTCTCCAGTGGCTATGCTCAAATCCATTAGGGTCCTTCTTGCTATTGCTGCCTTCCACGATTATGAGATCTGGCAGATGGACGTAAAGACGGCCTTTCTAAATGGTAATTTGGAAGAAAGCGTCTATATGGATCAGCCAGAGGGATTCATTCAGAGTGGGAGCAGCGGTAAAGTCAAGTTGCTTAAGTCCATTTATGGACTAAAGCAAGCATCACGGAGTTATCACATCTGTTTTGATGATGCTGTCAAAGAATTCGACTTTATCAAAAATCCAGATGAACCATGCATATACAATAAGATTGTAGGGAGAGCTGTAGTATTCCTCGTCTTGTACGTGGATGTCATTCTCCTAATAGGAAATAATATTCCTATGTTACAGTCAGTCAAAAGATTCTTATCACAGAAATTCTCCATGAAAGACCTGGGTGATGCCACCTACATTCTGGGGATCCGGATCTATCGTGATAGATCAAAAAGGATGTTGGGACTTTCGCAGTCCAGGTACATAGACACCATAGTGAAAAGATTCAGTATGGATGATTCTAAGCGCGGTAACCTACCGGCTTGTCACGGAATCACCCTCTCCAAAGAGATGTCTCCCAAGACTGATTTGGAAAGGGATCGCATGTCGATTATACCCTATGCTTCTGCGGTAGGCTTTATAATGTATGCGATGTTATGTACCAGACCAGATGTAGCATACGCATTGAGCGTAGTAAGCAGGTATCAAGCAAACCCAGGGGAGAAGTACTGGATAGCCGTAAAGAACATTCTCAAGTACCTGAGAAGGACTAAGGAGATGTTCTTGGTATATGGCGGAAAAGACCTCCAGATGGAGGCCTTTGCCGACTCCGGCTTCCAGAGTGACAAGGATGACTCCAAATCCATGTCGGGTTATGTCTTTACCCTCAATGGAGGGAGGGTCTGTTGGAAGGGTTCCAAGCAGGAGACCGTTGCTGACTCAACAATGGAAGCGGAGTACATAGCTGCTTGCGATGCCGCAAAAGAAGCTGTCTGGATGAAGAAGTTCCTTACAGAACTTCAGGTGGTTCCTACCAGTGTTGATCCAATACCTCTGTATTGTGACAACAATGGCGCTATAGCTTTAGCGAAGGAACCCAGGTCCCATCAGAAGTCCAGACACATTTTAAGGCGGTATCACCTGATCAGGGAGATCGTCGATCGCCGGGAGATCGAGGTGAAAAGAGTAGAGACGGAGAATAACATTGCTGATCCATTCACAAAGGCCATTCCTCAGACGCAGTTCGAGAGGCTATTCGAGATGATAGGTCTACGATATGCCAGCTCATGGCCCTAGTGCAAGTGGGAGATTGTTACTGTATGTCACGACCCGCTTCCCAGAGTACGCTAGATTGGGCACGTGACATAGCCAACCATGCTACCTGTGGGTAGGAAGTATCCATCCACAGTCACATTACGGCTGTAGAGATATCAAGAACAAGATAAAACTATCTAAAACATGTCCATAATCCAGAATAACAGGAGTCAATAATAAATAAATGCGGAAGCAATTGATCCAATACAAATAACTGAAAAGTGTATCCCATAATGCGGGCTCACATCAGGAAATAAATGCAGGAAATAAAACTAACTACTACCGAACTCACAGCTCAGCCTGCTGGCTGAAGTACTCCTGCTCGGACTGCAACAGCGGTACGGAATCTGGGCCATGCAAAACCCAGACGTCAGCGCGTCATGTCATCAAGTAATATAATATGAACAGTGTAGCAGGCAATGTAATATAAACATGAATACAGCAAGAATAACAATAATATGAATCATACCAGTACAGGGTAGCGTGCAGTGGGTAAACTAAACTGTTCTATCAGGTTTTCTATTCTAAAGTCTTTGAAATCAATTGAGTAATCCTCCATGTAACTCAAAGGATATGTCCCGTTACCCTCCGGGACCACGGATCAGGAATATGGGAACCAATAGTGGTTCTGTCCCGTTGCCCCCCGGGACCACGGATCAGGAAAATGTAAGAGTCACGAATGGCTCTGTCCCGTTACCCCCCGGGACTACGGATCAAGTAATACCCTTTTAAGTTACACTTTAGTTTACACTTTTGATTTCCCCATACCCCCAAGTTATATGTGTCAGGTCAGGTATTCAGTAGTCAAGAACTAATGCCAACACAAGATCAGGTAACAGTAGGTTTGTCTGGATGGACAACAAGATTGGTCCATGAGGACTCCATGTCAGGTTTGTTGGCATTAGGCATGAGATCAGGTAACAGGTCCAGTCATGGTATATCGGGTCAAGTCAAGGTAAACGGTACCATGTCAGGTGCATCGTGTAGTAATGTCAAGTCAAGGTACGAACACATCGTGGGTGTACTCACAAACAGATATATAATCGAACAGGGAATTGACAGCAGAAAATAAGCAATAAATTAAACAATAATAAGCAGTTCATTCAATCACAATAGTGCATTAATACAGAGCAGCCGTTTTATTATATTAACAGGTTTTGAGCACCCTTAGCGATGCAACAGTTTAAAGGATGATGCAATACCGTTATATCAAGCCTTTGAATACGAATGTCCGAATGTAATAGAACTACATAGGAAAGTGCTATAATCTATTAAACGGTAAAATGTGATTAACAGGTAAACTTGGTTCTTAGGTTAAAAGTAGCAAATTGTAATTTCTATGTTAACTGTAAAATGATATATGTCATATTGCAACCAAATGAGAAAGTAACTATACCGAGTTAAGTTTGCAGGTTTAATGAGTCAAACATATATAGTTGTATAGTATAGCATGTAGCAAGTGATACTTGCCTCGACGGGTCGCGAACCGGGAAAAACGGAACGTAACGTCGGCGGGGAAACTCGCGACGGACGCACGGTTCACGGAAAGAACCCAAACGACGAACAGTGGAACCACACGGGTCGGGGTACCTCGCTGGAACGTCGGGACGCGTCGCCGGCACGGCCGGATTCCGGCGAGATCAAAAACAGTGAACGTCAACAGTTGCGATCAAGAAAAGAAATGGAAAATAAAGAAGAAAGGGAAAGATGATGGAGAGGAAAGGCTTACAATGGTCTGTGGGACGGGTGGCGACGGTCGATCTCGTCGACGGAGCTCCGGCAGCCGACCAATAGTGACTGTGAAGACCTACAGATCACCAATGAACATAGAAAGGAGGAGAGAAGAAAATGAGAAGGAAGGAGAAAGAAGAAACTTACTGAGGGGACGAGCGAGGCCGGGGAGGCGGATTGAGATCGCCGGCGGTGACACAAACGGTGCGACGGGTGAGTAGGGATGGGTGCAGGTGGCCGCGGCTAAGGCGTAGGGTGCACGTGAACGTGGGGAAAGGAGGAAGGATGAGACGAGGTTGAGGAGGCAAGGATCCCGGCGGTGCTAGCGCCGGCGTCGGAGCTGCGGTGGCGGCGGGCACGGTGGCTAGGGCTAGGGTTTGCGATGGGTAAAGCTTTCTCGTGCTGGGGAAAAGAAGGGAAGACTGTATATATATAGAGGAGAGAGAGAGGAGATTAGAGAGAGAGAGAGAAAGAAAGGTAGAGAAAGAAGGAGAGAGACGTTAGAGGGAGAGAGAGAAAGGAATAGTGGAAGGGGCCCACGGGGTTATAAACCCACGTTGATTGGATGTGCAAAAGATTGCAAAGGTTTTAAGAAAAAGTTTAAAAGATTTAGAAGATTAATCAGTTCAGAGATTGGTTAATTATTAGATTATGCGATGGTTTTAATATTTTATTAATTTGGGATTTTGGCGCCAAATGAAACATTTCCAAATCGCGCCAGGGTTCGTCCAAAAATTTGAAATTTAAATAATAGGATTTTAAGCGGGTTCCAAATTTTAAAATGAAATGTTTTATGATGAAAAAGCATACCCCCAAGTCGGACACCTGTACACGCGCGTAGCCGTCCAAACTTGCCCGTTTCACTGAACGGGACGAGAACTCGACGCACGGACGCTACCACGCGGCTAGGGGTGACGAGTAGGCCAAGATAGATATTTTTAATTTTATTTTAAGTGCCGAAATTTGTTATATGCAGAAATGACTTAGCCAGTTAAAATTTTACAGTAAGACCCAAACAAGAAAGATAAATGAAATGAGTAATATCTAACACTCAACCAGTAACAGAAATAGTAGTATTGGGCTCGGGTGTTACATTATACCCAACTACAAAAGAATTTCGTCCTCGAAATTCCAAGAATACAAGATAGAAAACTACTGGAAAAGGTGAGGAAACTTCTGTCGGATCTCGTCTTCTCGCTCCCAAGTAGACTCTCCATGCGATCGATTACCCCAAGAAACGAGCACAAGGGGGATAACCTTGTTCTTAAGAACCTTTTCCCTACAATCCATGATTTCAACCGGTCGCTCCTCAAAAGTCAGGTCTTCCCGTACAGTTAACTCCGAATGATCCAAGACGTGTGTTTCATCTCGAACATACCTTCGTCGTTGAGATACGTGAAACACATCGTGCACACCTGCCAAGGACTGCGGTAACGCCAAACGGTACGCTACCTCTCCAACGCGCTCCAGTATCTCGAAGGGTCCAACGAATCGAGGACTAAGCTTTCCTCGACTTCCAAAACGAATCATCCCTCTAGTCGGTGATAATTTCAAGAATACCAAATCACCCACGGCGAACTCTAGAGGTCTTCTTGACGTGTCAGCCCAACTTTTCTGTCTGTCTTGAGCTGCCTTCATATGCTTTCTGATTGTATTCACCTTCTCAACTGTCTGCACCACCAAATCTGGTCCCAGTAATCTTCGTTCATCAACATCATCCCAACAACCAGGTGAACGGCACTTACGACCATACAAAGCTTCAAACGGAGCCATCTGAATAGTTGCTTGAAAACTGTTGTTGTTAGACAACTCCACCAAAAGTAGATGATCCTCCCAAGACCCCTTGAAGTCCAACATGCATGCTCTCAACATATCCTCAAGATTTTGGATCGTTCTCTCCGACTGACCATCAGTTTGAGGATAATAAGCTGTGCTAAACTTCAATCGAGTCCCCAAACTTTCCTGTAAATTCCTCCAGAAGTGTGATAAGAACCGAGTGTCCCGATCGGACACGATGCTCACCGGTACTCCATGCAATCTTACAATCTCCTGCATGTACCGCTCTGCCAAAGTCTCTGTTGATTGACCAACCCGAAAAGGAATAAAGTGAGCTGCCTTGGTCAATCGGTCAATAATTACCCATACTGCATTGTTGCCTTTTGGACTCCGCGGTAAAGCCGTCACGAAATCCATGGTTATATGTTCCCACTTCCACTGAGGAATCGGAAGCGGTTGCAATAAACCAGCAACCCTTTGATGTTTAGCCTTAACTTGCTGACACACCAAGCACTTAGCCACAAAGCGCGCAATCTCCCGTTTCATGCCTTCCCACCAGAAATGCTGTCGAATATCTCGGTACATCTTTGTGCCTCCTGGATGTACAGAATAAGCTGAACTGTGTGCCTCCTTCATAAGCTCCTCACGAATATCTCCCTTTGGCACACACAGACGACTACCATAATGAACCATCTTCGTGGATCAATAAATCTGTTCGTAGTCCGGCTTCGACCTGTCCTCGAAACTTTTGCAGTCTAGGGTCCTGTGATTGTGCTGCTTTAATATTCTCGATCAACGATGACTGTACTTGCAGCTGCATCAACTGTCCCGTAGAATGCGGTAGCACAACCTCCAAGTCAAATCTTCGAAAATCTGCAATGATCTCCTTCTGCGTAGTTAACACCTGAATTACTGGTAATCCGACTAAGCGCATCCGGCACAACATTAACCTTTCCCGGATGGTACTTAAGATCAAGATCGTAGTCAGCCATCAGCTCCAACCATCTACGCTGCCTCATGTTAAGCTCCTTCTGTATGAACACGTACTTCAAGCTCTTATGATCTGTTAAAACTTCAACCCTTTCGCCTAAAAGGTAGTGTCTCCAAATCTTCAAGCGAAAATCACAGCCGCAAGCTCCAAGTCATGAGTTGGATAATTCTTCTCATGGGTCTTCAGTTGTCTCGATGCGTATGCTACAACCTTCCCATGCTGCATCAAAACACATCCCAATCCTTTCCCAAATGCGTCGCTGTGAATCACCAATCCTCCGGAATTGTCTGGCACGGTCAGAATAGGGGCGGTTATCAACTTCTGCTTCAACGTCTCAAAAGCTAACGCACACTTATCCGTCCATATAAAAGGTACTTCCTTGCGCATAAGCTTGGTCAACGGCTCTGCCAGACGAGCAAAGTTCTCCACAAATCTTCTGTAGTATCCGGCTAATCCAAGAAAACTTCTTATCTCAGCAACATTCTTTGGAATAGGCCAATCTCGAACTGCTGCAATCTTCTCTGGATCGACGGCAATGCCATCGCCAGACACAACATGTCCCAAAAACTTCACTTCCTCCAGCCAAAACTCGCACTTACTCATCTTCGCATAAAGCTTCTCCTGTCTCAACGTCTGCAGTGCGATCTTCAAATGCTCAGCATGCTCCTCAAAACTCTTCGAGTAAACCAGAATATCGTCAATGAATACCACAATGAACTGATCCAAGAATGGTGAAAAGATTCGGTTCGTCAAGTCCATGAATACTGCCGGCGCATTCGTTACTCCGAAGGGCATCACTAAGTACTCGTAATGTCCATACCGAGTTCGGAACGCCGTTTTGCAAATATCTTCTATTTTCACTCGGACCTGATGATATCCGGATCGTAAATCCAACTTCGAGAATATCCTCGCGCCACTAAGCTGCTCAAAAAGTTCTCCAATGCGAGGGATCGGGTACTTGTTCTTGATAGCCACCCGGTTTAATTCTCGATAGTCGATGCACATCCTTCTTGTGCCATCCTTCTTCTTTACTAGAAGAACTGGAGCTCCCCAAGGCGAGTTACTGCTTCGAATCCAACCCTTTTCAAGCAATTCAGCAACCTGTTTCTTTACTTCTTCCAACTCTACTGGCGCCATTGGATAATACGCTTTAGATACTGGCGCTGCACCAGGAATAAGATCAATTGCGAACTCCACGTCTCTCCTCGGCGGTAAACCCGATACATCTTCAAACACGTCTATAGAATCACGAACAACAGCCGGCTCTTTACTTTCATCACTTCCATTGATGCAAGAATATTGTTTGTCGGCCTAGCCCTAAACTAGACCGGCCCGACCGAACTGCTTCCTTAACGCAACTGTTGTCTGCTGCAAACTCCCTTTCATCCCAGATAAACTCTGCTGCTCTTGGCTGCTGCAAGTATTTGTGAGAAAGTGGTCAAACCCAGGGAGCCAATCTGCCTCTGGATGTCCACGTCCAGTCTGCGCATGAACCTCCGTGCCCTGTCTGCATCGTTGGCAACAAAAGGTCCAGCGAAACTACTGAGTCTCGTCCATTCTGCTACATGCACATCTACGGGTGCTCCCTTCTGCTTTAGTCCGATGAGCTTCTCTTCCATTTCCTCCCGTGCAGTCCGCGGGAAGAACTTATCCAGGAAACTCTTAGAAAAAATCTGCCCACTTGATCGGCTTGAGCAAGCGGGTCTCCTCAACAAGCCACCATTCTCGGGCGTAGTCCACTAGCTGAATGCGTACCACAACAACTTTTTTTTGTCATCTGGAATCTGTGCCACAAAAAGCAAGTTCTCTGTGTCAACTAGCCACTGCTCCAGTGGCAACGGCTCCTTTAAACCAGTAAATTTAGACGGACCCAACCGCCTGAAATCTGCTACGGTCCCTACTCGGTCAACTGGTCTAGCTCCAACATTGTTCACAGACTGCTGAACGATCTGCAAACCTTCCCGAAACGAGTCCGCTTGCTGCTGGATCAGCTCGGTCTGTTTCTTTGATTCTCCAGCATTCCTCTCATCACTCCAAGCATGGCGGCTTCGTCCACATGCCTCTGGTATGTCTTCAATTTCTTACCGGCCATAATCCTGAACTCAAAATACCCAACATTAGCATGATAATAGATTTTGAATATAGATCAAGGCTAGAACTCCAAGATACTTAAATAGAGTACCGCATTGTAACTATGCCGCGGTATCATAGCCACAATTACATAACTCCATCTAAGTCGCCTAAGTCCTAGAGATAACAAGGAATCAGGTTTTCGAATCGATATGCAAAGGAAGTTTGCATATCGTAAAAGATATAATCAGGAAGAATGTGATTCAAGAATGGTAAAACGGTCAAGGTGGCAGGACATGTTTCCTAAACACGGGTATTCTGATTCATGTATTGGGTACAATACCCAAATACAGAAGAATCAACCCGACTATCCTATGGCTCTGATACCAAAAGAACCATGTCACGACCCGCTTCCCAGAGTACGCTAGATTGGGCACGTGACATAGCCAACCATGCTACCTGTGGGTAGGAAGTATCCATCCACAGTCACATTACGGCTGTAGAGATATCAAGAACAAGATAAAACTATCTAAAACATGTCCATAATCCAGAATAACAGGAGTCAATAATAAATAAATGCGGAAGCAATTGATTCAATACAAATAACTGAAAAGTGTATCCCATAATGCGGGCTCACATCAGGAAATAAATGCAGGAAATAAAACTAACTACTACCGAACTCACAGCTCAGCCTGCTGGCTGAAGTACTCCTGCTCGGACTGCAACAGCGGTACGGAATCTGGGCCATGCAAAACCCAGACGTCAGCGCGTCATGTCATCAAGTAATATAATATGAACAGTGTAGCAGGCAATGTAATATAAACATGAATACAGCAAGAATAACAATAATATGAATCATACCAGTACAGGGTAGCGTGCAGTGGGTAAACTAAACTGTTCTATCAGGTTTTCTATTCTAAAGTCTTTGAAATCAATTGAGTAATCCTCCATGTAACTCAAAAGATATGGCCCGTTACCCCCCGGGACCACGGATCAGGAATATGGGAACCAATAGTGGTTCTGTCCCGTTGCCCCCCGGGACCACGGATCAGGAAAATGTAAGAGTCACGAATGGCTCTGTCCCGTTACCCCCCGGGACCACGGATCAAGTAATACCCTTTTAAGTTACACTTTAGTTTACACTTTTGATTTCCCAATACCCCCAAGTTATATGTGTCAGGTCAGGTATTCAGTAGTCAAGAACTAATGCCAACACAAGATCAGGTAACAGTAGGTTTGTCTGGATAGACAACAAGATTGGTCCATGAGGACTCCGTGTCAGGTTTGTTGGCATTAGGCATGAGATCAGGTAACAGGTCCGGTCATGGTACATCGGGTCAAGTCAAGGTAAACGGTACCATGTCAGGTGCATCGTGTAGTAATGTCAAGTCAAGGTACGAACACATCGTGGGTGTACTCACAAACAGATATATAATCGAACAGGGAATTGACAGCAGAAAATAAGCAATAAATTAAACAATAATAAGCAGTTCATTCAATCACAATAGTGCATTAATACAGAGCAGCCGTTTTATTATATTAACAGGTTTTGAGCACCCTTAGCGATGCAACAGTTTAAAGGATGATGCAATACCGTTATATCAAGCCTTTGAATACGAATGTCCGAATGTAATAGAACTACATAGGAAAGTGCTATAATCTATTAAACGGTAAAATATGATTAACAGGTAAACTTGGTTCTTAGGTTAAAAGTAGCAAATTGTAATTTCTATGTTAACTGTAAAATGATATATGTCATATTGCAACCAAATGAGAAAGTAACTATACCGAGTTAAGTTTGCAGGTTTAATGAGTCAAACATATATAGTTGTATAGTATAGCATGTAGCAAGTGATACTTGCCTCGACGGGTCGCGAACCGGGAAAAACGGAACGTAACGTCGGCGGGGAAACTCGCGACGGACGCACGGTTCACGGAAAGAACCCAAACGACGAACAGTGGAACCACACGGGTCGGGGTACCTCGCTGGAACGTCGGGACGCGTCGCCGGCACGGCCGGATTCCGGCGAGATCAAAAACAGTGAACGTCAACAGTTGCGATCAAAAAAAGAAATGGAAAATAAAGAAGAAAGGGAAAGATGATGGAGAGGAAAGGCTTACAATGGTCTGTGGGACGGGTGGCGACGGTCGATCTCGTCGACGGAGCTCCGGCGGCCGACCAACAGTGACTGTGAAGACCTACAGATCACCAATGAACATAGAAAGGAGGAGGGAAGAAAATGAGAATGAAGGAGAAAGAAGAAACTTACTGAGGGGACGAGCGAGGCCGGGGAGGCGGATTGAGATCGCCGGCGGTGACACAAACGGTGCGACGGGTGAGCAGGGATGGGTGCAGGTGGCCGCGGCTAAGGCGTAGGGTGCACGTGAATGTGGGGAAAGGAGGAAGGATGAGACGAGGTTGAGGAGGCAAGGATCCCGGCGGTGCTAGCGCGGGCGGCAGAGCTGCGGCGGCGGCGGGCACGGTGGCTAGGGCTAGGGTTTGCGATGGGTAAAGCTTTCTCGTGCTGGGAAAAAGAAGGGAAGACTGTATATATATAGAGGAGAGAGAGAGGAAATTAGAGAGAGAGAGAGAAAAAGAAAGGTAGAGAGACGTTAGAGGGAGAGAGAGAAAAAGAAAGGTAGAGAGACGTTAGAGGGAGAGAGAGAGAGGAATAGTGGAGGGGGCCCACGGGGTTATAAACCCACGTTGATTGGCTGTGCAAAAGATTGCAAAGGTTTTAAGAAAATTTTTAAAAGATTTAGAAGATTAATCAGTTCAGAGATTGGTTAATTATTAGATTATGCGATGGTTTTAATATTTTATTAATTTGGGATTTTGGCGCCAAATGAAACATTTCTAAATCGCGTCCGGGTTGCGTCCAAAAATTTGAAATTTAAATAATAGGATTTTAAGAGGGTTCCAAATTTTAAAATGAAATATTTTATGATGAAAAAGCTTACCCCCAAGTCGGACACCTGTACACGGGTGTAGCCGTCCAAACTCGCCCGTTTCACTGAACGGGACGAGAACTCGACGCACGGACGCTACCACGCGGCTAGGGGTGACGAGTAGGCCAAGATAGATATTTTTAATTTTATTTTAGGTGCTGAAATTTGTTATATACAGAAATGACTTAGCCAGTTAAAATTTTACAGTAAGATCCAAACAAGCAAGATAAATGAAATGAGTAATATCTAACACTCAACCAGTAACAGAAATAGTAGTATTGGGCTCGGGTGTTACAGTGTATATGCCCTATGGGCCATTATTGTATCATACTTGTATGTATATTACTTAAATGAAGCTTGGGATATTCAGAGCTGTATATACAGTCTTGCTAAATATGGTAGTATGCTACTTGGTTTGAGTCTACTTTAATATGTGCATATGTTTCTTGTTACGTATCGCTTATACATATTAGTAGAGCCCATAGGATCTTTGCTTGATTACCAGCGTTGTGATGGCAGTCACACTAGTGGGGGCTGGGTAGTCTGTAAGCAACATCCTATACAGGTCCCTGGTCGCTGGATTATCGAGATAGGGCATCGATATTCCGGAGTAGACTAAGTGTGTACGCTTCTCATCCCAGTTAGGGAGATGGTCTGTCCCACAGCCATCAGTACGTCGTACTAGAGATAGTATACAGGTGCTCGTTAGGTTACGGGTACTCCGGACAAGACTTGCAGGGGAACTGATTGGTTGGTATTATACCCATCGTCAGTTAACAGTTCCCAGGTGACATGAGTACAGCATAGTCCGTAGACTTGACACTGCTACTTCGCCTCGAGTGTGTCCCACTGTTCTTAGATTGCTACCCTACCACGGCTCAAAGGAGTCGTGCAAACAGGTAGCAGTTGGGTGCAGTCCCGAGCACTTGAAGGCAGTGGCGGTTAGACAGGATTCGTCTCTCCCGGTATTGGGAGTTGATATCACGCTGTGTCAGAGAGCCATTACGCAAAGTCCCTGGCCAGGGCAAGCGAGATTTACTGGTAGGTTCCAGTAGTTTCTCAGGGTGTAATGGGCTACGCTCCGGCACGACTTATACCGCTATTAGAGGACTGACGCTTGCTGCCCCCTAGGCTAGATATGCGATAGTCTTAGACGAACAGACCGGACTGTACGGAGATTGTCACATCAGGCTCAGTAAGAGTTCGGATGGGTTTCTTCATCGGCCTTCTTATCGACATCTACCTGGGGACCGTTACGTACAGCTAGTGCCACTTGCGGTCTGTGGTTAAACCCACTGCCAGCGTAGTGTCGAGTGTTTAGAGTCCCACACAGAGGGTTTCCCTGCTCCAGGCGAAACGATATAGAGGTCGTATAGTTTTACGACAAGGGTTCGGACGCATACGTGTTTAAACGCACGTACGGCGTTCGGACAGTTTTTACTAGCCGGCTTTGGTTTAAGCCAGATTCTAGTATCAGGTTATTGGATTTATACAGTCTAAAGTTTTTCCGTGTTTTCACGGATTAGAGGGGCGTTCTCGTAATTTTCCGGGAAGCTTCTAGAAGCATGGTGACTTGGGGGTTAAGGTGGCATATGCATTAATTGGATTAATGAGTCATGTAGTGATTCATACATTGAGTTAATGATTCATTTAATGTTTTGTATGACTCATGTGATGAATCACTTAGTGTATTAATGAAACATGGTGATAATTCATTATTTGTTATTTACTTATCATTATCATATGTTTCATATATACAAAAATGACTTCATTCATCCAAAAGGATTCTTATCATCACCTTCTCTCTCCTCAAGCTCTCTCATTCTTGAAACCCTAACCCTAACCTTTCATGTGTTGAGATCAAGGGTTAGCTAGACTAATACATCCATAACCTCACTCTATATCCCCTGGGTAGCTTAGATTAGCACTTTGAGCAACCTAGTTATCTCAAGTTAGAGATCAAGCTTGTAGTAGGAGGAGCTCTCGGGTGGATCATCTTTGATTCGAGGAGGCCGTTGAGGTGCCGATGTTCCAAGGAGCCTACGAGGAGTGGAAGACCGCGATGAAGACCCGAAGGAAAAGTAACGTGAGGTATAACTTCGAATCCGAGTAGTTAAACCTTTCGTAGTTTGCTAGTAACGGTTTAGATACGATTCATGCGCTCAAGTCCGTGTTACGAAACTTTGATAATCGTTTTTCATATATTCCACCTCCCCGCAAGTTCGTGGGGTGCGTGACATGGACCTACAGTCCTTTCTTAAGAAGAGCGGGTCGAAGCAAGGGGCTAAAGGATTGGCAAATGCTACTACCAATGGCGAAGGTTTGGCCGGATGCACTGTCCATATGGTCTATATGGCAGGCACGCGTCCCAATGGTGACTTTCCCAGCAAGAGCAAAGATGGGGCTGCCACATCCCAGGCCCAATCCGGTTTGAATGTGGCTGCCACTTCCCAGGCCCAGCCTCTTATGCAAGACGATGAAAACCTTTTTGGTGAGGCTTCTAAGGAAAAAGAAGCCGTAATTCCCAAGGGGTCGAGCTTGGAAAGCAATGAGGAGCCGCCTATCCTTTCCTAAGAAGAGTAGAGCATAATTTCAAATTTTCAAATAATTGATTTAGGGACATCAATAACGGAGTGTAAATATATTGGCATACTCATAAGCTCTAAGTTATTTGAGCGCAAGTCTACCTCTCATGCTCGAAAGGTGTTTACTCCATCCTTGAATCATGTCATTACTTTTTATCAACAAAAATGGAAAGATACGCCTTAAACATCTATCAGCTTTTAGGGAAACTCCGAGATATTGACAGGGTAAAGAAATTTGAGCAAAACATATTATGGTGCGAATTGAATCCACTATATTATCACTACTGTGTATAACCACTGTAAAGTCGCCCTTTCGTGTTATTCACCTCATACCCAAACTATATGTTGGATTTTGTTGGTGCTTTTTAAGAAAATATTAGATGAAGTTTCAAACTAATAGGTATTTGTTATTTATTTTGCATCTTAACAAATAACTTTGGTAACTCCTTTGGTTTGTTAAGATTTTGCCACCCAATGGGTCAATAGTTCGAATCTTGCCGTAAGCAAGATTAATTAATTTAATTCCTCATAAGTAATACTAGCACATGGGCTCGGGCCAGTCCATGGACGATCGAGCCAATCCGGCTAAAGTGCATTGAGCGCAGAACACTTTGGCTGTTAGGCTACCCATCAGTCTTTGTAACTAATGACGAGACTTTTGAGCTGAGCCTGAGCTCTATATGTAAAGGACTGGAGTAAGTAAAAAATAGATAAAAGAATAAAGAACGCTCTCTGTATAAAGGGTTCAGACTAAAGAGTTCAGACTAGAGGGCTGGAGTTAGTGAAAAATAGAGAAAAGAATAAAGAGCAGAGATTGACTGAGAACAAAGAGAATATCGCCGATCTCAATATTTCAGTCAGCGAAATCCAGAAGAAAGCTCAGCCTATGGGACCGAAGTAGGCCGAATCTGCTTTAAGATGAACGCACAACAGCTCTCTGATCTAGCAATAGATCAATTTCTCGATCTAGGAATTGATTGTTCTGATCTCACAATAAATCAACCATTCAATCTGGCGATAGATCGTTCTAACTTGATCTAGCCATAGATCTCTGCACCAATTTTTTTTTAAATTTATCGTCCTTTTTGCACCCATGCACCAACACAATCTTTTTATAAATGTAGAAATTCCATCTTAGCACAGCTTTTTATGATCTATGAGAGAAAATAATAGAGTCATTCATAGATTATAAATGACTCACAGCTTCCAAGGATTGAAGGTAAAGGAATCTTCTTTGATTCAAGCCGTAATGGAGATGTTGAGAGCTATATTCTTAGAATTTAGATTATAAGAAAAGAGATATTGACAGCAATTGAGCCTGTTATTAAAGACATCATCGTTGTCACCGACGTGCTCACTCAACAGCAATAAATGCTACTAACATAGTACCACTTCAGTTTTTAATCCTGCCATAAAAATTACTCTTATTTATCCATTCTTCCATTACATTCATATATATATCAAAGTAAAGCTGAACCTCAATGTGAACCCCTGCATGCATGAGTGTGAATCCCTGCACTGCTCTGAGATCATGGATATACTTCAATGACTGAACAATCACCCAGAGCTGGTGTGATCTTGTAGTGCTTAAACCCGGCAGCATCGAACAACTTGCTCCATTCTTTCTCGCTTTGCTCTGCTCCCCCACATATTACCATCATCAGCATATCCAAGTAAAGCTGAGCCTCCCTTGATTTCTCATAACAACTGTTTGATTCAACAACCATATCGAGGATTATGACCTTACCCCTATCTCTAGGAATTGCCTCCTTGCATCGTTTCAGTATCTTCACACATTCTTCGTCATCCCAGTCGTGGAGGATCCGCTGCATCCATACACACATCCAATATTTAGACTTTCAAATATATTAGATTTTTACTATTTGAAGAAAAAAATATATAATTCTTACTCTATTTCCTTCTCTTATAATTCTTTATTTATCATTATCTATATTTACTTACCTTTAGAAGTACAGCCTCAGCAAGGGGAATGTAATCAAACATATTGCCAACAATGAAATCCACCCCTCCTTTCTCTTGTACATCATTAACAACCTGAGGCAGCTCCAACACACTACACTTAATATCTGGAAACTCCTCGGAAATCGCCATAGCAGCTGTGCCAGTTCCTCCACCAACATCTACCAAAGATGTTAATTCTTCAAACACATGACTGTGTTCCTTGAGCAAAAAATTCATCATAAACTTTGTACCGCTCGCCGCTCCTTCATTAAACACCTTGTTGAATTTTGGGTTCCTTTGGGTCATCTTCCAGAATTCAAAACAATTTAAAGTAGAGAAGGAGGTGGACCTATCAATGGTGCAGTTTTTGAACCAGGTGCTCATTGCTTGAAAGGGATTCACTAGGAATGGGTGGAGCATGGCTAGTAGGAAATTAGATAGGGTTAGGTCTTTGTTTTCGACGAGGAGTGTAGAGACAGGAGTGAGTGAGTATGCATCTTCGTCGTTTCCCTCGGAAACCTTGCTTTGGGCGAAAATGCCTGATAAATATCAGATTTGTTTGATATAAATTGCCAGCACAGGGTTTAATTGTTTAGCTTAGCATCAAGCATAAACAGGTTAACTCAGTTATAAAAGAACAGTCTAAAAAGGTTGTGTATTTCAATGTCATCATCTCAAAATTTAATACTTTCCTCTCTTTTAAAAATAATACATATTAAAATTCTTTCATGTTTATTCATAGCCCATGGAATTCTTGATATTTATATGCCTGCTCTCTTGAAATTTTAAAATTGTATCGGAAAATTGATCAGTGTTTGAAACTTTATCGTTAACGGTAACAATGATAAACTTTTCTATTTAAGGGATCGATGAACATTATTTAGTTATATGTTGTAACTTTTCATCATTTTTTTCTACATATTCTGAGTCTTTTTCATCGTCATCCCAAATTTCATCACATCTTTTTCGTTTTATTAGGGTTCGTACCCAGGAAATTTTCAGCAGTGAGTTTGAATTAACTAGGGTTAATTGTAAGGAAACATGTTTTAAAATAAACATATTAAGTCAAGTCTTAAATAAGCAAATATTCTATACTTGTGAAAAGAAGGTTAATTACATAAAAGATATCAAGGGGTATATATAAAGATATATATATGAAGAATTCAAAGAGGCTATACATAGATATAAAAGATGTTGGGAAGTTTGCTTGAAAAGCTGCACTCCAACTAACTAATTAAGTTTGACGATACCTGAATGCGTCAGCATGCGCATAAGTCGACGTAGGTGATGTTCTTTACTCGGCGAGATATCGATAGCGGAAATAAGCTCGGCGAGAGCGATGGGCTTTCCATGGCTATGTATAGCCTCTGGGATTCCAAGTTCTACGGCACATTTAAGAGACATGGAGTCAATGTGATTAAAGATGTGGCTCCATAGGATTGTCTGGGCTTGCTTCAGCTCATGGCTGCTTCCTCCCTCGGAGAGCTCCATTGCAAATTAATGCTAGTTTTGTTTAGATTAGTTTGTATGACTGAGTTGATGCTCTAGTCTCAGGGCCTGCATATTTATATTAGGGATTTAATTCCATTTGGATCTCAAGGTTGGAGATTTTAAATCATGCAGT
Source organism: Agapanthus africanus (assembly GCA_030015575.1). Lineage (NCBI taxonomy): Eukaryota > Viridiplantae > Streptophyta > Magnoliopsida > Asparagales > Amaryllidaceae > Agapanthus > Agapanthus africanus. The sequence continues at coordinate 108,453,775 of CM057348.1, forward strand.
CCCTGTCATAATGCTACAGGTATAGGCAACTGGTAGTTTTCTGCACAATGCATGTTTAACGGGCCCTCAACATTTGCACGGTTCATTAAGTTTCGAGGTGTCTAACGGGGCCGGGCCGTCGCGGGCCGGCCCGGCCCGAGCGCCAGATGACGGGCTTGCGTCAGCCCGGCGAAGGCCAAGGCCCGGCCGTTGGCGGCCCGACGGTCCGGCCCGGCCAAATTCAAAATCAAATTTGGTCTTGGGAGGATGGATTTCTGGGTTGGGCCGGTCAAATTATTAAGATGGGGTTTATTTAAATGTGGATGAGTTTTTTAATAAAGGGAGTAAATTTGAATTAAAATGAGGTTTGTAAAATTATCTAAAACTCTCTAAATTAAAATTATACATTTCTACACCCTTAATCCAAAATTCCAAAAATACATATCCACACTTCTCATTCTTCTCATAATTCACAATAACAAAATTTTCAATCTTTCAATCACTCTTTTTAATTTACGAGAAGTTTACTGTTAAAATTGGAATAACGCAATTTTCATTTCCGCAGTCTCAATCTTCACTTCAGTTTCACTAATTTGATTCTGTTATTTGGAATCAGGGTTTTTTATTGGTTATATATTTTTCTTGTATATTTTTTATCATCTCGCTTTCTCTGGTACTAATATTTTTAACTAAGAATGTCAGGCTCATCTTCACAAAATAACAGGAGTGCTTTATCTTCATGGAGACGTTCATTTCAAATCGATATGGATTCACAAGAAAGACAGAGGTTAAACAATATGTTGTAAACTAATTTTGATTCTTATTCTCTTAAATATGAATTTTCTAATTATGAGATCTCTGCTGCTTCACAAATTAATGTCTTTGAAGAAATTTCTGCTCCTATCGTTCTTAAAGCAAGAGCTTCTGCCCCTAAATATATAAGTGCTAAAACTTCTGATATTTGGAAACATTTTGTAGTACAAACAGTTACTAGTAAAGACGAGCGGGCAGTTTGCACTCATTGCCAAGCAGATTTTACTTATGTCACTTCAGGTGGAACTACCCATCTAAAAAGACATTTAATTAAACACGAAAAATCTGATTCTCGGCAGACGACTTTAAGTATGTGGTCCAACATTTTAACTAGTTTTTCTTATTCGCAAGATACTAAAAGAAGAGAATTTACAAGATATGTCATACATGCTGAACATCCATTTAGCTTTGCAGAAAATGAAAAATTTGACAGATTGAAAAAAATGCATATAATCTTGCATTTCAAAGAATACCCAGAACAACACGTAGAAGTGATGCTTTAAAAAAATTTCATGATGGTAAAGCCGATTTGATTGATATTTTTATAAATTTTAAGAGTAAAATTGCATTAATTTCTGATCTTTGGAGTACTAAATTGGGTATGAGTTATATTTGTATCACTGCACATTTTATTGATAATGATTGGATTTTACATAAAATAATTATTGGTTTTTCAAAAATGGAGCATCCACATAGTGGAAATAATGTAAGTAATTGTATTTTGACTACTGTCGGTGAATATAATATTCAAAATAAAATATTTTCTGCTAGTTTTGATAATGCTACTAATAATAATTCTGCTATAGCAATTTTAAAAAATAATTTAAATCCTGTTTTAAATGGAAAATTATTTAATCAAAAATGTGCATGCCATGTGTTAAATTTAATTGTGCATGATGGTCTTACTCAAATTGATTCTCATTTAGCGAAATTTAAAGATGCAATGATATTTATTGAAAACTCTGAATCCCGAAAACAGATTTTTAAGCAAATTTGCACCCGGTTAAATTTAAAATTTAGATTTTTCAAATTCAATATTCCAACTAGGTGGAATTCCACTTATGAGATGTTGAAATGTGTTTTAAAATATCGGAAGCCCATTACTTTATTTTATGAGAAACAAATGCTCAATAATAATTTAGAGAATTATGATTGGTTTGTTTGTGAATATATTTTGAAATTTTTAGAAATATTTTACAATGCAACTAAATGATTATCTGGTGTTTATTATCCTACTACATGTTTAGTAGTAGAACATCTATTTTATATTAGTAAGATTATTAATGAGTATGTAACTGATCCTGAAAGTGTATTTGCTAAAATGTTACATAGCATGCTTACGAAATTGAATAAATATTGGCGAAAAGTTCCTGCATTGTTTTGTTTAGCATCTGTTTTTGATCCTAGACTTAAAAAAAATAATTTATTTTTTTATTAGATGGATACCATGCAAACTTAGGTACCGATATAGGAAATTATAAAAATGTTTTTGTCACGACCCGAAACTGGCACGTGACCGACACTTAAATCACATGACATCTAAACATGTCGACGCGATCCAAGTAAACCAAAAACCCGAAATCTAAACTTTTTTATGAAAAACATTGGAGGTGAAGTTTAAAAAATAGTCATTAGATGGAATCAGTTTAAACAATAGTCATTAAAGTCTAAATAAGTGTGTTTGAAAAGCATCTATGACGTTTTAAAAATCTGCATCACCTCCTTTATAAATTTTGAATAAAACCTGATACAAGCATAATATATAAAGCATCCCAACGGGAGTTACCTTCCACGTTCAAACGGCGGAGCAACCACGCAGATAATATATGACACCCAATGGCGAAGAAAAGGAAAAACGAAACATAACCAACAAGTAAAAAAAGTCGACTCCAACAAGTGCGACGCCCACAAACATATAAACTCTAAGTCTCGCTTTTAAGTCTACAAATATACAAGTTCTGGGTCGATGGAATTTTAACTAGATACAAAAGAATATATATACATATACAAGTGTGGGTACAATACAACAGTAACCCGTCTACCAAAGCAATCACCGAAAAAAAGAGTGTGACATATGCCGCTAATTATCCGAGCGGTATATCCTGTAAGAAACTGGGGCACAACGGGAGAGAGTTACCAATTCAGTGAATAAAAGTATATCATAATGTAGAAGTCAAAATGCATAACGATAGACCTAGGTCATAAAATATAGTACTATCATATCCTGTACTATTATATGAATAATGCACAAGTACTATAAAAGCATCACTATCGATCGCGCAAACCCGAAAATATATCATTTCATATGTATATAATATGCATCCAGGTATAAGCCTATAAGATAGCCAAATATGTATGTAAAACCACTTTTAAAATAGCCACGGAATACGTATGTCACGGCATAAGAAGTAGATGTAATAGTATGAAGTATTATATGTATTTTATTTAAGATATACGTCTCGCTATTTAGTAAAGAGTTTTAAGAGATTTACAGTTTAAAAGATCCTTGTGTCATCCTAGACGTGTCAAAATAATGACTATAGCTCATTTAGAAACCCTTTTATATGGATCAACGGGTAAAAATAGTATTCAGGTACTGTCCTCCGGATCAGTCCTGATCGGCTACTATATCGCATAAACTATAACGGCGTATTTCGAATGATCGCAGAACATCAATACATGAGTGTCCAGCATCGACACCCTAAAATCATCAAATCTCTCGTGTCCATCACCGACACGCATGTCCAGATATTGTCGACACCATCTCATAAGATCGGTCACCCGTCGATATCCTTAGCCCCGGTCAGTATCCCCTGAATATCCGCCGTGCTCACATCTATCTCCGGTATCGAGTGTCTTCGCTAGGCTTCCCGTTTCAACTGCGACTTTCCTGCCCCTCGGCCTCGACCGGGTCCACCATATATCCGACTGTATACTCCCCTACTCAGTCCCGATATGTAACATATCCGTAACCGTATAGCTCCCTCACTCGGTTCAGAATAAAATTAAATCAGAAAATATCAAGTTCATGGTGGACGTAAACTCATCGTATCCAGAAAATCTCAAGTAAAGAAAAATAATAATTGCATATATCATTATGATGATATAATATATATATATATATATATATATATATATATATATATATATATATATATATATATATATATATATATATATTGCAGCGTCCCATACCACTAATATATATCATTGAAGGTAAAAACATCATAGAAACTCATAAAAATCAAATATGAATACCCATGGTAATGGTATTCGAAATAAATCAATAAGTAATAAAGGCATCGTACATAATTATAGTCAATCGTGCAAACAAACGCAGCAGTTCTATTGTGTATGTCAATACTAACGATGTGTAGTGTAACATATGCGTCTGTACTCGTGCATCATGGCAATAATTAGTATTTGTGCAAGTGTTCTATAAATATTTTATAGCAGAATGTAATTCTATCCCTATCCATAGCATATTAATACAACCCAATTCGTCGGATATAGGGAATTCATAACATATCGTATTAGCATTTATATAGATATCGCGTGGTATAGCGGTCCTACAGTGTCATGAAAGTACCAATGAGATGTAGTGTAACATTTGCGTCTGTGCTCGTGCAACATAATACTCATTAGTAGTTGTGCAGTGTTCTATCGGGGTGCTCGTGTAAAAGAATAACGCAATTAACGTATATAATCAGTAAGCGTATCGCGAGCATATAAAGGTAATCTAAGCGTCTCGCGTAATTATTAAATGTAACTAACCGTTATGAGTTATACCATTATCATTGAAAATGGAACGAAACATTATTTTGAAATAAGGAAGCTGCATTATTTTTAAATAGATATTTGTTTTGAAAATAGTATCGCATCCTTGTCATTTATCATATAAAATATAAAAACGAATCGTTACTTTTTAAAAGAGTATAGCTCAATCAATCATAATATCCCAAGTCGGGATAACGCATGATTCCACAAGTCCAAATGAAATTCAGTCGTATTCGTCACATTATCCTCATCATCTCAAGTACAGTATGATTTCTCGTACAATGTCCATCACAGTCATATCTATATCGTACGGATTTATCGCCGCGTACATATGTCCCCCAATACCATATATCAAGATATAACCATACTCATATGCAATCTAATAGGTACTTACCATACACTAATATAATGCAAGTTAAGTTAGACTAGTTATATCATAACTATTCTATATAAGTGGTTGCAGGGGTGCTATACTCCATCCACACGACTTCCCCTGTAGATATAAATCTACTCACCAACTTGTCGTGTTAGATGAAATCCACGATTGTTTTGTCCGTCCTTGCCGTCTCGGAAATCTCCGCGATCGTACCTACAATCGAAGTTATAACACATCGGCGTAAAAATTATATCAAAAAGCAATTCAACGAGATAAGCACACATAGGTTAAAAACTACAGCTTACTTACTCCAAATATGACCAAATATCCCCGACATCAACGTACAAACGTCATCAATTCAGTCGAGCTATACAAATACGAAAAACTGTATCATAAATATCGGAAACATTGTTAAAACAATATTATTCTCTATATGAAATCTGGGACAAAACAAACAATACAGTAACCTTAATTAAAATCAATTGAAGCTACAGAAGAAAATCAACACCCGACTCAATAGGAAAACCGCCGATAGCGGGAATTTTGGGAAAACGGCCGGTTTTATTGAGGAGTGAGGGGCTCGGGGTTTAGGGATTGCTTCTTATTGGTCTCACCATATCCTAGTGTTGTTAGTTTTTCTTGTGGATTAATCTAGTGGTCCCAGATTCAAATTGATCCTCACAAAAATCCTAGTTTCTGATATTTGCACACTAAAAACTGATTTTTAACAAAATAAGACTTGCAAAGGAGGTGAGATTTATCTATAGAGAATGTGCACAAGGGATATCCAACTCAAGAAGTGCATGGTTGAGACTCCTGGAGCTTGTAGTGGCTCTAACTTGATGATATGCACAATTTTGATGAAGAAACCATAACTTTTCTTTTTTGGTTTGATATTACTTGAGAATTTTGGTGTTGGGGCTTAAAGGAACTCATTGTTTCAGTTTGAGAGTGAGTGAATGATCATAAACATTTGTTGGTAAAGTGTAGGAGAAGGTGTAGAACAAGTAGGAGGTGTAAAGGGTTTGTGTAGAGTAAGTAGGAGGTGTCAACAAAGAAGGATGAGATGGAGTGAGAAGAGTGTGTGCGAGGGTGTGTTGGTTGTGAGGGTTTAATTTAGCTTAATCATATACCATACCCTCTAAACAAACTAAAAGATCTTTTTTAAATAAATACCTTCATGTTTTTAAAAGAAATACAACACTTATCATAACACTTAAATACCACAATCTTATAATAAAATCTCATGTCATATTAAAACAATTTAAATATCATTTTTATGACACATTTTCTTTATTTTTTCCCAAATAATTATATTTTTGCGGATATCAATCCGATACCAAAATTTATATATAATATCATTTTTGTAAACTCATTATATCCTATTTAAATTATAAATTATTATTTATAATTTTCCAAAATGTTACAGTTTTAGATTCTTATTTGCATGAATTATATGGCATATATGATGCACGGTACGGTCAAAACAAAACTTCTTTGTTCCCCTCCGAATGGCGGCCGAGACATGACGTCTTGACTGAGATCCGGGGCAGATGCTATATGGTGCTATCCGTCTATCTCTCCGAAGATGCCAAGTTGATTTATGGTACCATGTATCAATGGTTTAAATGGATGCGTCCGATGTAGCAGACTTCGTCAGATTCCCCCTCGCTTGAGGGGTTTTTGATTGTGGGGACGCTCTTCCCTGCAGCGCAAGCCTCTGCAGTTAATTACGCTACCGCATTGCGGTAACCACTTTCTCCTTCTCCAGAAATTTCACATCGTGTCGTGTGTGTTTATTTTGTGTTTGGTTGCCCGTGGATTGTATACGGAGACTGAGTTATGTCGTCGCCCGTAGGGCGTGGACTATTCCAAATCCGTATTATCTTAGATTTGGGTTTGGGGGTTGGGTTTAAGGATACGTTAGCCTCATTTGAGACTAAGATCAACTTAAACGTTTGTTAAGGATACGTTAGTCTAAATTTAGACTAAGATCAACTTAACGGAATCGTTTAGATCCAACAAGAGAGCGATTAAAGGGGAGGCCCTGTTGTTTAGTTTAGTGACATTGCGGTCAATAGGTAGTTTAAGGACATTACGGTCCATAGATAGTTTAAGGACATTACCGTCCAATGTTAGTTTTAAGACATTGCGGTCAAGGTTTAGGACGTCATAGTCCGTGGATTTAAGGACTCCACAGTCCGATATTAGTTTTAAGACATCACGGTCAAGGTTAAGGATGTTATAGTCCGTTGTTAGTTTTAAGACATTCCGGTCAAGGTTAAGAACGTCATAGTCCGAGGGTTTAAGGACCCCACAGTCCATCGTTAGTTTTAAGACATCCCGGTCGAGGTTAAGGACCTCATAGTCCATCGTTAGTTTTAAGACATCCCGGTCGAGGTTAAGGACCTCATAGTCCATGAGTTTAAGGACCCCACAGTCCGTCGTTAGTTTTAAGACATCCCGGTCAAGGTTAAGGACCTCATAGTCCATGAGTTTAAGGACCCCACAGTCCATATCAATGTGTGGTCATCGGGACCCGTCACCTCTTTGAAGACGTTGAGGAATTACAACGACAAGTATCAAAGGAGTGAAGAGATGTACCCTTAAACCGAGGTAGATTAAATAATCTTTGGTCCAATTTGGAACCAAGACCAATTAATTATATTATGAACCCATTGGCTCAGTTAAGTCTGAATTGGGGACTTATGGCCAGCTTGGGCTAAGTCCAATCATGTTTAGGATATGGGCCTTCTGTTGGTCCATTGAAGGAGAGGCTTTGCTTCTAGAAACTTAGCCAATTGGGCTGAAGCTAGTGTTGAACACTAGAGACCAACAGTGTTGAACACTAGGAATAAGATTAACAAGTTAGTGTTAAACACTAAAAGATAATCAGTGTTGAACACTGGGAACAGAGTTTTCAAATTAGTGTTAAACACTAAGGCAAATCAGTGTTGAACACTGGGAGCAGAATTTTCCAAATTAGTGTTTGAACACTAAGAAAATCAGTGTTAAACACTGGAAATGGAGTTTTCAAACTAGTATTAAACACTATGGAAATCAGTGTTAAATACTGGGGGTAGATCATCAGTTTGATGCCAAATATTGTAAGAGAAGAGATCACGTGGGGGCACGTGATGGCATCCAAAAGGTGGGGCCAGATCCCCTTCATTTTGTTCTACAGATAAGTGTTTAACACTTTTTAATTCTGAAGGCCATCACGTGTGGGCACGTGATGGGGGCTCACGCTTTGATCTGTTAGAATGTTCATTAGGGGTCACGTGGTGACACGTGAGGGCGCCCCAGAGCTTCTTTTCTTTTGCTTTTTCTTTGTGCGCTTTAGGGGTTACGTGGAGCACGTGAGGCGTTGCCTCAAAGTTCTTCTCCATGGATCTTTTCAGGGGTCACGTGGTAACACGTGACCCTGTTCCTTTGCCTGTTTGAAGATGTGTTTATCTTTTTTAAGAATTAAATTCTTCATAGGGTTAAACCCTAGCAATAAACTTTAGAGAAATTAAATTCCTGTTTTCTTCTGAAGAATTATATTCTTAGATAGGGTTAAACCCTAATTTCTTTTCGGTGGGAATTAAATTCCTCATGTATGTAAAGAATTGGATTCTGGCATGGGGTGAAACCCTAATTTCTTCTTTCTCTTTTTTTAAGGGAATTAAATTCCTGTGATTTTGAGAGAATTAAGTTCTTAACTAGGGTTAAACCCTGGTTCTGTTCATTTGAAGGAATTAAATTCCTATAACATAGGGTTAAACCCTAATTTTATTTTAAAGGAATTAAATTCCTATAGTTCTATGAGAATTAAATTCTCAAACTTCCATTCCTTCCCTATACTTTGGATCTGCATGGCATGATCTCAACCCAATGAGAATTAAATTCTCAATTCATGGGGAGATGTGCACTTTGCAGATCCTCCACTAAAGAGAGAACTAAGTTCTTCTTTTTAATATAAGAGTTAAACTCTTTTGAGAATTAAATTCTCTTTTTTTAAAAGCCTTCCCTTTCTTACCTAGGATTTTCTTTTGCAGAAGATCAAATTCTTCCAAAGTCTCAAGGCTCTATTTCTTTTTCTCTCTATGTCTCTGTATATAGATCTCTGTATATGTCTCCCTCACTGTATCCTTTCCTCTCTTTTCTGGCTCCTATTTATAGAAGAAGGAGCAGAATCAATTAGTTTTGGTGAATCATTCATTGAGGGATTTGATTTGTATTCATTAGAGATTTGATTTGCATTCATCATTCATTTGGATCTTTGGATTATTAGGTGAATTTTATTCACCATTGGATTTTGAATCCAAAGATATTCCTTTGTTATTTCGGCTAGATTTTAAGAGGAAATCTTTCCAAGTTCAAGATTTTTCCATAGATAGGTGATATTTAATCACCTTTAAATTTTTAATCCAATCGGTTCCAAATAATCATTCTCCTTTGGAAAGATTTGAATGCTGTTCAGAATTTAATTCTGTTAAATAGATAGGCTTTGAAAGCCGGTCACGTGTGGCCACGTGACCCCTGGTCACGTGTAGGCACGTGACCCCTGGTCACGTGTAGGCACGCGACCCCTTGGAACGAGTTTTCTTCTGCTTTCTGCGCTTTGTCTTCTAGCCGCTGTTCGGCCGTCACGTGCCAACACGTGACCCCTGGTCACGTGTGAGCACGTGACCCTTTCTGGAGCCTTTTCTTTGATTTAATCAAGGAGCCGAATCTGCCTTTGCCGCTGCTTTTAATTGTCACGTGCCAACACGTGACTGCTGGTCACGTGCTAGCACGTGATGCCTCCTCCGTAAACTTTCCTGATTTTAAATCAGGAAACAAATGCCCCCACAGCGTTGTTCTCACGTGTCTGCACGTGAGTGCAACGCTGTCACTTTTGTGACCGTTGGATTCCTCTATGGATTTGGGGAGATGAAGCGTCTCCATCTCATCCTATAAATACCTATGTCCTTTCAGAAGAGCCTCCAGTTTGCTCATCTTCTTCCTTTGAGAACTTTTTCCTGAGAATTTAATTCTCTTTTCCAGAGCTTAGTTCTCTGTCTTGAACTTTTCAGAGTTTAACTCTGTTCAAGTGACCCTTCTTCCTCAGGTAATGGTGATCGAAGCATCTTCATTTTGACAAAACTCTCTGGATTTTAAATCCATATCAAGGGTTTCACAAAGAACCCATTTTTCTTCAAGTTTTTTAACCAAAGTATGAAACCACTTAACCTTCAGCAATTGATCTCTTAGGGTTTAGATGATCTTTAGGGAGATGATGATGGCGGTTAAAATCTATGGAATTTAATTCCATCCCCAAAAAAAAAAGTTTCTGGGAATTTAATTCCTTTTTCTTAATAAGGAATTTAATTCCTATGAAGAACTCCGTTTCTTCACATGGAGGCTTCTTAGGGTCTCTTTGCCCGAGGTTGTCCTTCTGCAATTAATGGAACAGAAGTTTGCAATGATATCTTCTGTGGGAATTTAATTCGCTTGATCCTGTTTGATTTGTTGTAGAATCCAAGGTAGATTTGTCTTCTAGGGTATATGTAAGGCCACCCGCGATCCACTTTTTATTTAATGAGGCTATCCCCTTTGTCTTATTACAACTGCTTGGTCTCATTATTAACGAGCCGTCATCTTGATTCTGTGGGGCCCATGTGTTTTGTAGCCAATGGTCCCAAAAAAAAACTTACTGCTGTTTTCTTCAACTAGTCTTCATGCATGGATATATATTGCTGACTTTGCTTTTGACGGTCTTCTTTCATTCGATTTCAGGTGCAATGGCTTCTGCTCCGTGTTTTCCCTTTACTCGTTCGGAGGTCGCTTTTCCTCAGTCATCGTCCGATGAGAAAGCGATGGCGATGATCCGGACTCATGACCCAAACTGCACCAACTTGCTTCTATGGGGAACTTGGTACAGTCATATTATCCGGGGTCGCCGGAGTTTCCTCTGTGCAATACCAACAGAGCCTACTTTCCCGTTTTTGCCGATGGACCCTCCGAGGACGGCTTTTGCCGTGGAGATGCCAAATTGGACTCCAACGGGGAGGCTCGAGCCTTCGACGACCGGTATCCCGAACCATCCGATCCCGGCTATAGATATCTTGGGGCGGCGTATTTGCCAGGGTGAAGCCCAACCATAGGGACAAATCTACAAGATAGGGCTCACCCCTCGACACCCTACGGGGTACCTTCTTTGGGCTCGTTACAACCTGTCCGCCCATCGTGCGCGGCTACAGAAAGTAGGGCTTTACCAGGCGATATACGCGTCGCTCTTTCACTACTAATCCCCGCATGTCTGGTGGGTTAAGGCGTTCTTGAACCAGTGGAACCTCCCCACCAACACTTTCCTTTTAGGGGACCGCGAGGTCTCGATCTCTCTGGCAGAATTCTATGACATTTCGCGGTTGCCAATCAGGGGTAGTCTGTATGAGGAGTTGTTGCCTTCTAACGAGTACATCTTTGAGCCTGAGCCCGCTCCGGTTGACGGCCTGTCTGCTGAGAATGCCGTCCGCCACAAGCGTCCCAGTTTGATCAAGGCGCTAGGTATCTTCGACCGATTGTTCACCGAATCCGAAGAGCAGGGTGTTACTTTCAAGAGCTTCATTGCTAGTTTCCTTCGCGAGGACGTCTTGTCGAAGACAGCTCTGAAGTTCGCCAACATTAGAAACCCCTTTGGGTTTGGTCCGAAGAAGCTGCCGACCACTGAATCGGATCTACCACAGTACTACATCCCTATTATGTCGCCAACGTCTTTTGAATCCATTGCTGCTCCCGACATGGATGAGGAGACGTTCTTCGTGGGGTTTGTTAGTATCTGGCTCAGTTGGTTTGTCATCCTTATGCATCGTCGCTTTATGAGATCTTCGGTTATCTACCCGGCTTATCGTATCGCTGAGGGGACACGGTTGGCCATCGGCATCCCGGCCTTGGCGCACCTTTATCATGGGTTGGGCATCGCAGCTAATACCTCTACTCCCGGCGTGGATGTAGTAAACTTTTCGCTTCATTATTTTACGTCCTGGGTCGAAATGCATGTGCTGGGGGCTTTCGCTATGCATCAGAGGCCCGCGTTTTACGACGCCTATCCCTTCCCACGACTTATGCGATTGGTGGATGCTTCTGCCGCCGACCCGACTCAATTCGGGGCTATTCGGGTGCTGATTTATCCTCACGCCGCTGCTGGCGGGCTGGTTTTTAATGATCGGGTCTTGTCTACTCCTTCAGGTCCAGTTCAACAACTCTGGGACCAGTCAAAAGACAACGCACCTTCTTTGAAGCCTCGGGAGGCCGCGCACTTGTATACAATTAGACTGGGTTACTTGGTGTTTCGTCAGGACAGTGCAGCTCTTTTCATGCGGTACAACCCGCATCGATTCGCCCGACAGCTTGGATACGACCAGGGCGTTCCCTTTGAGGCTTTCATAGTTGCGCCGGTCCCTTCACTTGATGACGTTCGCGATGCCGCACATCATTTCGTGAGGTTGAACACCGGCTCCCACTTTATGATCCCTGAAGCTGAGCATACGCCCCGGTGCGTGGGATCGTTCACGGGTTGGTATCTCCATCGAGTCAGCCCGATTATTCTTGAGGAAAGAAGGGTGCTTCTTGGTCATGATGCCCCTCCTCAGGTTCCGGGAGCTAAGCTGCGACCGAGGGCTCCGGTCCGCTTCCCTCTGAGGGAGATTGGCACCGCGCTCATTCCAGGGGAGTCAGGGGTGGACCTTACTCCAACAGCTGGTATGCCTCTAGGTACCCGATCGCGGGGTAGACGGGCCCCGGTAGCAGCACCACCGCCTGCGGCAGCATTGCCTCCCGTGGCATCGACAATGGCGGTGTCATCCTCGGTTGTGGCACCAAACGAGGGTAATAGGGGCGATGGTGTTGAAGGCGACGTGGGTCGCCGCCGCACCAAAGCTCCGCGAGGAAAGAAACGGTCGTCTTCGGCGGCCAGTTCTGGATCTAAGAGGCGGAAGAGGGTGGCCACCAACCTACTTGATTCTTTAACGGAGTCAGAGCCCATACTTCCAGATGAGTCGCTGGCCATGCAAGAGTCAGACGCTGGTCTTCTTTTTCCGGGTTCGGCTGCCGAAGAGGCCGCACAATTGGCTGAGGCTATTAGACGTTCCCAAGATGAGTCCCAGAACGTCAGGGTTCCGAAGAAGCCCTATCCTACCGTAATCTTTTATGAAGACCCTTCATGGATTCGGCGGCGGTTCATTGGCCCTTTGGAGGAATGGGGGGAAAGGGCCCTGAAACAGGCCGCTTCGGAGGATGCTGCGGGCGCGCTTTCCCTGTGGACCGGCGGCCATGAGTCTACCCTCGAACCTCGGCGAGCACGCCTCCTTGAGAAGGAGCATCAACTTGAAGAAGCCATACTGAAGGCTTCCCTGCGCATTGGTATGTTCTTATATTTCTTTGCAGTTCTTCAGATTGCTTATGCTTGTATATATGTATCCTTATTTTGTGCGACTTGTGCAGAGTCTTCGGTGATGGGAGAGATCCCCACTGGCTTGCTGCAGCTAGAGCCAGTTGACATTCCCGATGCAGCCTTACTCGATGCGGATGGGGCCGACAATTCCATTCCTCTCGCAATAGAACCTCCGGTGGCGGCTCTTGATTCCAGGGTACTCGGTCCTTTGGGAGAGGTTCCCTCGGTGGTCGCCGTCCCAACGACTCTACCCGAAAGCGGCCCAGAGGTTGAGATGGAGGTAGTCGGAACTACCCTCCCTTTGTTGGAGCTTAAGGTCACGACAGAGGCCGTTGAAGCTGCTATCCCCCCGGCTCAGAATGGGAGGAGTGTCGAAGGTAACCTTCCACGTTTTAAGCTAGTAATCTTTCTGTTACCTGAACTCTTTTGTCTTTTCAGAATTGCGTGGACTGGCGGCCTCCATTGTCGATCTGTCTTCTCGGCAATCCTTCCAGCGTCTTTTGGAACTGGCCGCTCTGCAGGCGATATCTCCTCAACGCATCGTCCTTTCATCTGGACAAGGTGAGTGTTGTTCATCACTTCTCATAGCATCGTTGTTATTTTGCGTATTGACATTGATGTTCTCTACAGTTTTGGAGGCCGATATGAGGTCGAGGTTCTCGAAGGGCCAAGGGAACCCTCAGCTCCTACTTGCATGACCGTAGGTAAGTGACATTCCGGTATAGCCTCACTTGTTCCTTTGCTTAAGAGTCTTACTAATATTTTTCAACTCTGAACAGCCTTGCCAGCTCCAATAGCATTGGAATCGCGTGTTATCATACCGCCTGGCCCTTATGCTTTGCGAGCTTCAGAACGCTTGGCCCAATTGAGCCTTGTCTCCCTGTCGTCTTTGATCGAGGAGCTTCGTGCTGGCAGTGCAACCACAGCTGAAGCATTTGCTGCCGAGGCTAACGGTTCTCTTCCTTTTCCTGCCACCTACCATAGCGAAGAGGTGGTGCGAGTCTGGGTGGAGTTCTGTCGGCAGGTGGAGACTTTCTTGCACGCACTTGAATGTTCCCGTCTTTCCTCGGAGGTCATGGCTGCAAAGGTGGACTTGCGGGGCCTGATAGCGCGGTGCGCGGCAAACATGACATCGTGCGAGAAGAGGCTCGGCCGTAAATTCCCGGAGAGGGAGCTGGCTTCTAAAGCGCTGAGCGGGCTTCAGGCGAGTCTTACTGCTAAGGCCAACAAAGCGTATGAACTCTGGCGGGTGCTTCAAGAGTCTATCAGGGAGGTGGTGACTCTTGATAAAGCTGCTGCGTTCACTCGTGAGAGGGTCGAGGCTCATAAGGCCACCGAGAAAGAGCTTGAAGGCCGGCTCGCTTCGTATCAGGCCCAGCAGGCTCAGGCGGAGGCCCGTCTTTTGGCGATCTTAAATCATGAGGCCATAGCCCAACAAAAGCAGGATGAGCTGACCAAGCTGCTAAATTGCCCACTGGCTTGAAACATTTGTATCTTTTCCTTCCTTTTTTGTATATACTCATGGATGAGAGTATTTTCTTTTTGTTCTTTCAGGAATTGTACTTTGTATCCATTTTGGTTTATGAATAAAAGATACATTTTTCTTCTCAATGGTGTGTCTCTTTTATTGAATGTATTCTGCGAATAGTCTATCTTGATCTCTTTGCAGGGCAGCGATGGCTTAGGATTCAGGGTTAAGATCTGCCTCCTAAGGCTTTTGGGCTTTATGAGCCGTGAGGGTCTCATAAAGAGTTTTTCTCCCTACAGGTCGAGAGGATCCCGTAGGTGTAAATTCTTCTTAAGAGTCGTGAGGATTCTTAAGCAGGTTCTCTGTTGGGAGTCGTAAGGATCTCACGAGAGAATTTTCTTCCTTGCAGGTCGTGAGGACCCGCAAGTGCTGAATGCGATCACCCTTATCCGTATTTCGCGGGGTCAGGGGTTGGTTTGGGATGGTTTCCAGGGTGTCGTAGTTTAAAGACATCACGGTCAAGGTTAAGGACCTCATAGTCCGTGGATTTTAGGACTCCACAGTCCGATGTTAGTTTTAAGATATCACGGTCAAGGTTAAGGACCTCATAGTCCGTGGATTTAAGGACTCCACAGTCCGATGTTAGTTTTAAGACATCACGGTCAAGGTTAAGGACCTCATAGTCCGTGGATTTAAGGACTCCACAGTCCGATGTTAGTTTTAAGACATCACAGTCAAGGTTAAGGACCTCATAGTCCGTGGATTTAACGACTCCATAGTCCGATGTTAGTTTTAAGACATCACGGTCAAGGTTAAGGACCTCATAGTCTGTGGATTTAAGGACTCCACAGTCCAATGTTAGTTTTAAGACATCACGGTCAAGGTTAAGGACCTCATAGTCCGTGGATTTAAGGACTCCACAGTCCGATGTTAGTTTTAAGACATCACGGTCAAGGTTAAGGACCTCATAGTCCTTGGATTTAAGGACTCCACAGTCCGATGTGTGGTTGCAGGGACCCGTCACCTCTTTGAAGACATTGAGGAATTACAACGCCAGGTATCAAAGGAGTGAAGAGATGTACCCCTAAACCAAGGTGGAATCAATATAGACTCAGGGTGGTTGATCGTTAGTTTTAAGACATTACGGTCGAGGTTAAGGACATCATAGTCCGTGGATTTTAAGGACTCCACAGTCCGGTGTTTGCTCTGGATGCTTCACACGGGTTCACTGCCGTGCTTGGCGAGGACCAGGCTCCGCTCTGGGCGTTTTCCGCAGGGTCAAAGAGTGACATTATCCGCGTTCCACGTAACCAGGAATTTTTCACTAGATGCTTCACACGGGTTCACTGCCGTGCTCGGCGAGGACTAGGCTCCACTCTGGATGCTTCACATGGGTTCACTGCCGTGCTCTGCGAGGACCAGGATCCGCTCTGGATGTTTTCCGCGGGTCAAAGAGTGACGTTATCCGCGTTCTGCGTAACCAGGAATTTTGCACTAGATGCTTCGCACGGGTTCACTGCCGTGCTCGGCGAGGACTAGGCTCCGCTCTGGATGCTTCACACGGGTTCACTGCCGTGCTCTGCGAGGAACAGGATCCGCTCTGGATGTTTTCCGCGGGGTCAAAGAGTGACGTTATCCGCGTTCCACGTAACCAGGAATTTTACACTAGATGCTTCACACGGGTTCACTGACGTGCTCGGCGAGGACTAGGCTCCGCTCTGGATGCTTCACACGGGTTCACTGCCGTGCTCTGCGAGGACCAGGATCCGCTCTGGATGTTTTCCACGGGGTCAAAGAGTGACGTTATCCGCGTTCCACGTAACCAGGAATTTTGCACTAAATGCTTCACACAGGTTCACTGCCGTGCTCGACGAGGACTAGGCTCCGCTCTGGATGCTTCACACGGTTCACTGCCGTGCTCTGCGAGGACCAGGATCCGCTCTGGATGTTTTCCGCGGGTTAAAGAGTGACGTTATCCGCGTTCCACGTAACCAGGAATTTTGCACTAGAGGCTTCACACGGGTTCACTGCCGTGCTCGGCGAGGACTAGGCTCCGCTCTGGATGCTTCACACGGGTTCACTGCCGTGCTCTGCGAGGACCAGGGTCCGCTCTGGATGTTTTCCGCGGGTCAAAGAGTGACGTTATCCACGTTCCACGTAACCAGGAATTTTGCACTAGATGCTTCACACGGGTTCACTGCCGTGCTCGGTGAGGACTAGGCTCCGCTCTGGATGCTTCACACGGGTTCACTGCCATGCTCTGCGAGGACCAGGATCCACTCTGGACGTTTTCCACGGGGTCAAAGAGTGACGTTATCTGCGTTCCATGTAACCATGAATTTTGCTGATTGTATCCGCATTAAATGGAATGGAGGTTTGACTGTTGGTGATGTGTATATCGCCGAGCCATGGAACTAGGGGTTGCCGCTGCTCCGCTTTGTTTGAAGTTGTGTCCGTCGTTACGAGACGAGTGTTGGGATGATCTCTAGGTCGCTTGCGGCCCGTCGAGATTTAGCTTCTTTCTTTGATGAAACCTGGGGGAAAGTATGATCACTTCTTTGTTTACGCCCTCGGATTGTATACAGGGTGTGATGGAACATCGCCTGTAGGGCATGAATTTCATTTTTATTTTATTTCTTTTTCCGCGATGCTCTATCATTTCAGCTTTTATATTGCGAAGGTCGCGATTGCCCCATCATTTCGGCTATTTTTCGCGGTGCCCAATCATTTCGGCTATTTATTTATTTTCTACTCGCTGCTTTTTATTGCGAGTTGCCCCATCATTTCGGCTATTTTTCATGCATACATTTTTACTTGCTGCTTTTTATTGCAAGTTGCCCCATCATTTCGGCTATTTCGTATGCATGTGTGGCTCGCTAGCCTTTTCGCTGCAAGCTTGGATTTTAGACACCGATTTCGGCATCAGCATCGCTACAACTGGGATGTCGCCAGGAGCGAATCATCATTTGCCTCTGTCGATGTTGAACAAAGGTGGCTTAGCAAACAGGCTTAAGGATCCTGTCGACTAAGGCTTTTGACTTCATGAGCCGTAAGGGTCTCACAAAGGTATTTCTCCCTACAAGTCGTGAGGATCTTGTAGGTGTGTTTTCTCCTTGGGAATCGTGAGGATTCCTAAGTGCGTGTCCTCTTGCAAGTCGTAAGGATCTTACAAAAAGGTTTTCTCCTTATAGGTCGAGAGGACTTACAGGGGTTGTTTGCCATATGAACAGATCCCTAGCCATGGATGGGACTTGGTTGGGGAAATGTTTATTCGCGCCCGTGGATTGTATACAGGGGTCAGTATTGAGCCGCCTGTAGGGCAATATCGAAGGTTGTGGGGGTTGCTTAAGCACAGGTTCAGGTCTCTGTAACTTAAGGCTTTCAAATCTTATGAGCCGTGAGGCTCCCATATGAGAGTTCTCCTTATGAGTCGTGAGGATCTCGCAAGTGTAATTTCTCTTTAGGAATCGTGAGGAATCCTAAGTGTGTTGCTCCCTTGTGATTCGTAAGGATCTCACGCGGGTGGTTTCTCCTTACAAGGTCGTGAGGGCCCTGTAAGTATCTTTTAACGAGGTTGCGCCCTTTCAGGTTTTCACAAACACTCGCCGGTAGCCCTGCTGTTTTTACTCACGGAGCCCTTTCGGGTTTTCATCTGTGCCCCTTTTGCTTACGGACATACCTTTTTTTTATATTATTTTTATATATCGATTTTGAGGTATTGCAATCCACCGTAGTTTATCGACGTCTCGGTCAACGGCTAGTTTTAGGACATAGTGGTCCATTTTTAGTTTAAGGACGTTTCGGTCCGATGTTAGTTTAAGGACGTTTCGGTCCATTGTTAGTTTAAGGATGTTTCGGTCCGCTGTTAGTTTAAAGACGTTTCGGTCCGATGTTAGTTTAAGGACGTTTCGGTCCACTGTTAGTTTAAGGATGCTGGTTACTACCTAGAGTTCGGCCTTAGGAAGATAGCGAGCGGACATAATCGTCGTCATCTATCATTAACCTGAACCTTGACCCGTTAAGCGTAGTATTTCTTCAGGAAGCGGCCGTTCACTGGCCTGAAAGGCCTTTCACCGTGCATATCCATGAGTAGATAAGCTCCACCCTGGTAGACCTTGTCTATGATGTACGGGCCTTCATAGTTCGGCTCGAATTTTCCCCGCTTGGCGCGATTGGGGATCATAGGTCTTCTGACAATTAGCACAAGTTCGCCTTGGCGGAACGTCCTCGGCCTGGTCAATCTTTCGTATGAGCGCGTCATCTTTGCTTTGTAAGCCTCCAGATTTTGCTGTGCTATGAGCCGGGTCTCATCAAGGGTATCAAGCTCCTCAAGCTCAAGGTGAGCATTTTCTTCGTCCGTCAGCTCGTAGTGGACCGCCACTCGTAGAGAGGGTAACTCTATCTCGAGGGGGAGTACTGCTTCTGTACCAAATACCAATGCGTACGGTGTTGTGTTCGTGGCCGTTTTGAACGTAGTTCGGTATGCCCAGAGAGCCTCCTGCAGTTTCTCGTGCCAGTCCTTCTTATTTCGGGACACCGTTTTCTTTATGATTTTCGTCAAGGTCTTGTTGAAGGCCTCGGTGAGACCGTTAGCTCGCGGATTATAAACCGAGGAATACCTCCAGTCTATATTATGCTGTTGCGCAAAGAGGCTGATCTTGTGACTTCTGTAGGCTGGCCCGTTATCAGAAATAATCCGCCGCGGAGTTCCAAACCGATAAATGACGTGCGTCTTGAAGAAATGAAGAATATTTTCTGCCTTCACTTCCCTTAACGGTACTGCTTTCGCCCATTTTGAGAAGTAATCAGTCGTTGCCAGGATAAAACGATGTCCCCTAGATGACGCTGGTTCGATGGGGCCGATTATGTCCGTTCCCCACATTTCGAATGGCCAGCTAGACACCGTTGGATGTAGTGGATTTAGATGTTGGTGGATAAAGTCCCCATGAATCTGGCACGAGTGGCATTGCTTCGCATATTCGAGGCAGTCCTGGATCATCGTGGGACAATAATAACCCATTCGTTTGATCTTCAATTTTATCTTCGGGCCTGCTTGGTGAGAACCGCAGAGTCCGTCGTGAACTTCCTGAACGACCCTTTTCGCTTCGACAGGTCCCAGGCATCTCAACCACAAAGAATCGAACGACCTTTTATACAGAGTATCGTTGACGAAGGCGAAAGACAGAGCTCGTTTCATGAGCTGATGTCTTGAAGACGCTTCTTCGGGCATTCGGTGGGACTTAAAGTAGTCTATGAAGACCTCCCTCCAGTCCTCAGCCTTCTCACGGTCTTTTATTTGTAGGGTCGTCTGCTCAGTCACTCCCTTCTCTTCGGACGATTCCGGAGATATTTCTGCTGAGGCAAGCACCCGACGGCTTTGCACCACGATTTTAACGTCATCAAGATTCTCGTCAGCCAGTTCTTTAGCGAGCTTGACCAATGCGTCTGCTTTGCTGTTTTCCGCGCGTGGTATACTTTCCAGAGTATAGGAGGGAATTTGGATCAACAGTTGTCGCACCTTTTCACCATATTTCACCAACTCCGGTTTGCACGTTTGGTAGTCACCGTTTGCTTGACTAACGACTAGTTGAGAATCCCCGTATATGAGGAGGTTTTCAATTCCCATGCCGATGGCGATCTCGAGGCCTGCTATCAAAGCTTCGTATTCGGCTTCATTGTTCGTCCTCGGTTCTGTTAAGGAGAAAGCGAAGCGCATCATCCCTCCTTGTGAAGTTATAAAGATGAGTCCTATTCCCGATTTGATTATAGGGGTACTTTGTTTGCGCTTCTTCATGGAAGATGCTCCATCAAAATAAAGCTCCCATCGGGTATTACCACCGTCGATCGCATCAAATGCATGTTCGTCTGGAAAATTGCAATTCAGAGGAGAACCGGCAGGTACTGGATGCTCAGCAAGGAAGTCGGCGATGGCTTGGTTTTTCACTGCCTTAAGAGGCTGATAGGTTATTGAAAACTCCATCAGGAGCAGGGCCCATTTAGCGAGTCTCCCTGTCAATATAGCCTTTGACATTAGATATTTTAGGGGGTCCACCTTTGATATAAGATGGACTTCATGCGCCAATGCATAGTGCCGGAGTTTTGTTATCGCAAAGATTAACTCCAGGCAGTGTTTTTCGATAGGGGAGTAATTGCTTTCTACCCCCAGAAGAACTCGGCTTAAATAGTAGAGCGCTCTCTCCTTCCCTTGGTCATTTTCTTGCGCCCATAATGCGCCTAAGGAACCTTCGAGGGCTGTTGTATATAAGATAAGGGGCTTTCCCTTGACCGGAGCAGCCAGCACCGGCGGGTTCTGCAGGTATTGCTTGATTTCATCTAGCGCGCTCTGGTATTTTTGGTCCCAGACGAACGGAGTTCCCTTCTTCATCAGGTGACTGTAAGGACGGCACTTGCCTGACAGGTTGGCGATAAATCGCCGGATGTACGCGAGCTTCCCTTGGAGAGACCGCAGCTGTTTGAGAGTCCTTGGCGGTGGCATTTCCATGATCGCCTTGATCTTAGATGGATCTATTTCAATACCTCGGTGTCGAATGATGAATCCCAGGAATTTACCCGAGGAGACTCCGAACGCGCATTTGAGGGGATCCATCTTCAAATTATATTGCCGAAGGCGTTGAAATACGGTCTTCAGATGCTCTAAATGCTCTTCATATGACATGCACTTTACTACGAGGTCGTCGATATAGCACTCGACGATTTCATGTGTGAGATCATTAAAGATCTTTGTCATGGCCCTCTGATAGGTGGCACCGGCATTTTTTAATCCGAAGGGCATGACTTTGTAGCAGAATATACCCAAAGGAGTCCGGAAAGCGGTGTGCTTCTGGTCATCGGGATGCATCTTTATCTGATTGTACCCTGATGAACCGTCCATGAAGGAGGAGACCTCGTGAGTGGACGTGTTATCTATCATCAGCTCGGTTACAGGTACTGGGAAATCGTCCTTCGGGCAAGCTTTATTGAGATCCCTGAAGTCCACGCATATGCGCACCGTCCCATTTTTCTTCATTACCGGGACGATGTTGGCGATCCAGTCAGGATATTGGACTTCTTAGATAAATACAGAATCGATCAGCTTCTTGACTTCGGCGTTGATGCTCATCTTAAGCTCGAGCCGCATCCTTCTCGGCTCCTGCTTGACTGGCTTGATATCCGGGGATATCGCTAATTTATGCACAGCAACCTCTGGATCTAATCCCGGCATCTCGGAATAGTTCTACGCGAAGCAATCTCTATGCTGTAGAAGCACGTCCTTTAACGCAGCCACCCTTTCTTCAGATAGCAGCTCGCTGACGAATGTCGGTCGCGGATCGTCTGCCGATCCTAACTCAATCCTCTTGAGGTTATCTGCAGTAGTATGTATGCCATCTTCCAGTTCTTTCGGAGCCGGTGGAAATTCTGAGATTACCTCATTGTCATTGTTTTCGAAGCACCAAGGGAGCTCATCTATGTCCTCGGGCTCTTCTTTTAATATTGTAATCATGTGACAGGTGCGAATCTGCTTCCAAGATCGATATGGATCTGGTTCTGCTCTTGCGGCTTTGGGTTCCTGCTTTTGTGGCGGCGTTACCCTCCAGCTGCTGGATAAAGCAAATCTGCCTTGCTGGTACTGGTCTTCGACCCAGTTCTTGAAGGTGAAGCAGTCTTCGATAGGGTGTCCTATGGCTCGGTGATAAGAGCAATAGCCCGGATGAAAAACTTTGTTAGCTTGCTCAGGGTGCTTAGACTCCGGAAGTGTGATCATTTGATGTTTTATAGCGAGCTCGAGTAACTTCTTCGTCTTGTCTCGGGGGAAGGAATACGCTCGACCCATCTTCTTTATGAGGGACAAATCCGGGCTGCGCAATACCCGATCACATGACTCTCTAATCCTGCGTCGTTGTTGTCGGCTCCTCTTTCCGCTTCTTGACTTACTTCTGCCTCTGCCTTTTGTACAACGGGTTGACAGGGAGGAGCATCTTTGTCTTTTGCAGCCTGTTGAAACAGACGTTGCGTCCTGGCTTTCTCGTAGATGGCCATCTCGCGGTTGTGGTCTTCTCGAGCTTTTTGACCTGCTTTCCTGATAAGCTTGTCCACTTGTTCTTCAAATGACGGACTCGGCACTTCGCTCGCGGGATCCAGTTTTGACGAGGGGTTAGCATTCCCCGACAGGGTGTCCTCCTCCTCATCGAAGTTATATATGGCGTAGCTTCCGTGGACTCGCTCCCATTTCTCGGATCTTACATATCCAAGCCCAAGCGTTTCCATTCTCCCGTTGGGCAATTTGCGCTGAGTCCCAGGGACATTCCAAATCCTGTTGTAGAACCGAGCTTATCGAACAGTCTGTTTTAAGGGTACTCCTTGGCGCTTCAATAGTCTTCTTAACCCGTCTGTGTAGTATCTGGGCAAACGGATGGGTTGAAGTTTGTCAAGTGTAGAATCCGCGCCATGCCAAATCTCTTTCTCCACTCTTGTTTCCGAGGATCGATAGAACATGATCGCCTTTTCACCCTTTCGCCTGGGAGGGATGTAAAATGCCTGCAGGTCCTGCACATGGTAAGCTTCAAGTGCGTCAAGGTCTTTGTAGTGTTCCCGCGGCACCATGGTGATTTGCAAACTCTGATCATCGCCAGGGGATACTTGTATTGACGGCCGACTGGAGAACACGGCATTAACCTCGTCTTCCGAGTCACTTCCGAAGATCAACATGGGGGCGGACGGTCCCGGGTTGTTACGTCGAGACGGACCAGCATAAACTATCTCTTCTTCTTCTTCGGTATCGCTTCCGAAAACAGGGATGGTGGCGGAGGCTTTGTTCTCCGGCTTGCGACACCTTTCTGTATCCTCGAAGTCTGGCAAAAAGTACTTTGCATCTTCGTACTTGCGGACTTCGTTCACGGAGAATGGGTTCAGCTCACCTGTTACAGTATACTCGAAACCATCCTTAAAGTACTTCATACACTGATGCTGTGTAGAAGGGATGATGTTGTACTCGTATAACCAAGGACGACCGAGCAAGGCGTTGTAGCAGGTCTTGGCGTCAATGACGTGAAACTTGATGTCCGTGACGAGTAGTCCGAAGCGTAATGTTAATATCACGGATCCGAGAGTCCGTGATGACTGGGAGTCGAAACCGGAGATGGTAATTTTGTCACGAGCGAGGTGCTGCACGCTCATGCAGATTTCCTTCAACACCCGAACATTAAGGAGATTGACGGAGGATCCATTATCCACCAGGATCTTGCCTATCTTGATATCATGGCAGTATCCAGAGACATATAGGGGATGGTTGTGGTCGCACGTCCCGAGGAGAAGGTCTTCGTCACCGAAAGTGATGTCGGCCGTGTGCACTTCTTCCAGTTCATCCTTCATTCTTTCTGTGGCGAGGAAGGCTTGGAACTGCTCGGGTTCTTGTAACGCCTTGATTAATGAATCTCGCGCTTCTTTTGATAATAGGAGGGCATCGAGAATGCTGAGCTGAGAAGGTAGCTTCCTTAGGTGCGCTAGGATGTTGTAGTCTACCTTACCCTTCCTGGGAGGGTCCTTGGCAGTCAGCTCTTTCATGACTTGGTCATCTAAGGCGATATCCCCAGTGACCTTTTCCTTTCCCTTATCTTTTCTATTTGCGGGCCCGAGATTCTTTTCCGGGAGCGTGCGATTGCGCAGCTGAATGTTCTCGCAGGCCTCCGGTTCTTCCTCTTTCCCTAAGACGGACTCTTTAAAGAGAGGGACCAAAGCCATTTCCTCATCAGAGTCGCTCCCAAAAGTGAGAAATTGTGATCCTCCGGCATCGACCATGTAACAGCCGCCGGTAGTTCTTTTGTGCTTGTCGGTTGTACTTCTTTGCTCCCGACGAGTTCTGCGTTTCATGCACTTAAAATGTTGCTGGTGAGCAACATATCCCTGCCACCATATCCTAAAAGCGTCGCACTCCTCTGTAGGGTGTGAAATTTTCCGATGATATGAGAAATAATTAGGGTGCCTCTCCGCCGCATCGAACGCGTTCTTTTCCGAGGGTGGTAGCTTCATCCCCACTGACATGGCTTTGGCGAACCTCTTCCTCGTCTTGTACTTGTTTTTATTCGCATCGGATGTCTTTTGATCTGGCGGGAGTGCTTTGATTCTTTCGTTTAGTCGCCTGCGCTTGGCTCCTTCCGATGCAGCCATCTCCCGCTCCTGATCGGCTTTACTCTTCAAACGAATCTCGTCTAGAAAGGCGTCGATCATTTCATCTGTTGGCCATACAAGTTCTGGCTCAGGCTGTGCCCCCAGTTTCTCAGTGCCAGGAGTTTTCTCATCTTCCGAGTGGGAAATCAGATGACAACTCGCCACATACCCCTCGGATTCATCCGATGAGCTCTCTCCATCATCTTCTTCCTGAAAGACGTGGTTGAGGAACTCTTGTAGCGTGATGGGAGTCCGCACCTTTTGATTGTACTCTTCCAACGCGTCAATCTGTTTCTGTAAATCCGTGCGCTTGTCTCCAGGCTTTACTGGCTTTTTAGATTTCTTCTTCTTTTTCTTCGAAGATTTTGACGGTTGGGTGTGAGTACTTGGGCCATCACCACCGCTCTTCGTAGTTGGACGCGGCTTCAGCATCCCTTTGATGATTTGAAGTTCAAGCGGGTTCTTCCATTCGACTGTTGGGCACGCATGAAGATCACTCAGCATCCTTCTGGTTTTAGCTGATAGCACGACTTCCCATGGAGCTTCCTCAATGAAAGAACAGGTTGCCCCCGGTGTGTCTGCTTTCTTAGGAGTATGCGGCTGTGGCGGGTTCACCTTCCACTTTTCGGACAACGCAAACTTTCCCTGGAGGTATTGATCCTCAATCCATCCTTTGAAGACGAAGCAATCCTCAATCGGGTGGCTTACCGTTTGATGGTAAGGGCAATAATTGGGGTTATTCACCTCAGTGGGTTGTGGCGGTCGCCTTGGATTTGGCAAGTTTATAAGTCTGTTGTGTACTGCCAGCTCGAATAACCGTTTTGTCTTATCCCGCGGGAACGAGTAGGTGCGCTTCATCTTCTCATTATAATACCGGCGTCTTTCTTCCAGTTGATCCGCCAGCTTTGGGGCACTGGGTTGCTGCTGAGCATTCGCGACGAAGGTTGCCTTCCCTTTACCCTTGTCACTCTGAGGCTCCGGCTTCGGAGGAGACGGTCTGTGACCCATCTGGTCCAACTTGTCGATTAAAGCCTGGAACGTGGTTGGCTTAAAGAACATCATGAACTGGGAGATAGTTGCATGAGGGTCTAGGGTTCCCACGAACATGCCCACCGCGAGCGCTTCCTCAATGCGTTGTTCGCATTTCGACCACAAATTTCGCCAGCGTATAGCGTACTGGACCCACGTTTCGCCTGGTTTAACCCTGGCATTAATTAATGCTGTTATCGGAGTGCGTTCGCTGGCGCTTGCGAATCGCTGAGTGAATAGCAATTCCATTTCAGCGAACGTCTTGATGGAATCGTTCAGGAGTTTTGAATACTATTCGAACGCTGTTTCTGATAAGCTGCTCACGAACTGGCGAAGCAACAGTTTATCGTCACCGCCGGTGTTACCGCAAAGGGCCCTGAACTGGGCAACATGTCGGTGGGGATTGCCGGTCCCCTTATACACGTGGAATTTCGGTATTGTATAACCCGGCGGATATTTGATTTGGTCGTACCAGCTCGGATATGGTCGCCCCGTTTTTACGACTTGACCAGCTGCCTCAGTCGCATGATGAACCCGGATTTGCTGGGCTATATAGTCGTCCAAGTCAGCCTTAGAGATTGTCTCCTCCTTGGCCGTTGAGAGAGCCGGTGGTGGATTTGACGTTTCTTCCCTGTCGTCTTCAAGGACGATCGGAGGATCCTCAGCAGGTGGGTCTTGTTGGATCATCATTCCCACCATGTCCTGGAATAAGTGGGCTATTTGCTTTATATTGGCCGCTTGTTCTGCAGCCTCTTTATGTTTCTTTTCCAGTATCCTCCGGAGGAACTCGGCATCGGTTTCCTGTTCTTGTTGCTGATCCGAGGACGCCTCGGGGCTTTCTTTCAGTCCAGTAAGCGCGGCCATTGCAATCATCATTTTCTGGAGCTTTTGCTGTTGCTCCTGAGCCTTGGTCACCGACCGTGTAAGCTGTCTATGACCTGTGGACGCACAGCTATCTTCCTTCCCCGACGCCATGTATACAGTATGGACCATCCTGCCCCTAACCTTAGGGCGTCTGGGCTCAGCGCTTTTAGCTTTCGTTGCAGGCCCGGGGATCTTCTCTGGCCTCTTCTTTTTATAAGCAGTGGAAGTTGAGGGGGCCGTTGAAGTGGGCACCCAGACAGCTTTTCGTGGCTTAGCCTGGTGACTGACTTCCTGTTGGATTTTCAACTTCTTATGCTGGTGGGAGAAATTTGGATCGATCACTGAGTCTCGGGTCTGCCGCCAGACTTTATAGATTTGAGAGGACAGCCGTTGAGGAGATTGGGGCTGTTCTGGCTTTACTTCTACAACCTTTTTCAGCAGAGGGGGAGACCTCTTTAGCACCACGGTAGGAGAATTCCCACGCACCTTATTTAGCATCTCAAAGCTGTTCCCAGTTGGAACAGCGGCATTAACTTCTGCCATCGGGGCTGGAGGAGTTAGCCCAGGAGGGGAGTTGCCTCCGGCCTTCCTCACTCGGCGCCAATAATGACGTCGAGCGCGTCGTGCTGATGGAACCGGCTTGGTGAGGGCGATAGTCTCGTCTTGACCCCTGTGTAGATGAGGGGTCGCTGCTGATGTCAGCCTGTCAAAGACCGATGTCCTTTGGGTAGCAGGAGCGGGAGCTGGAGCCGTCAATCTTGTAAAGACCGACTTTTTGGCAGGGGAAGCCGCCTTGAAGAATTCAGGAGCAGGACTGGTTACTTTCTTCGGAGCAGCCTTCTCTAGGATTGTAGGCCCCACTGCGGGTCCACAGGAGCTCTGGCTCAATCTGGAGAAGACCGAGGCACTGGTGTTGGGTGACCCGTTGAGAGGGGCCGCGGTAGGTGTAAGCCGATCGAAGACCGACTTCTTGGGAACTTCCGGCGTTAGCACAGGAGCGGTAAAGCTTATTGGCAGGAGCATGGTCCCGAAAAACAATCCTGTGGTGGCTTGAGTGACCTGTTCCACGGGCATTGTGAACAGCGAAGCAGCTTGGGGCCTGTAGGCTATACCTCCTGGCGAGGCGGAGCGCTGGTTGCAGTTGCAGTTGGAGCAGTTGTCAGCCATTGATCCTTTTGCTTTCTGCAGCAAATGAAACACCAAGTCTTAGTACTTCGAAACCCAAGGGCAACCATTAGCAAACCGCGATTGGTTCGCGAATCACGACACACGAAGTGTGGAGTGGAAAGAGGAAAAGGTCCCACCGGGCGTGCCAGAATCTGTTCCCCTCCGAATGGCGGCCGAGACATGATGTCTTGACTGAGATCCGGGACAGATGCTATATGGTGCTATCCGTCTACCTCTCCGAAGATGCCAAGTTGATTTATGGCACCATGTATCGAAGGTTTAAACGGATGCGTCTGATGTAGCAGACTTCGTCAGATTCCCCCTCGCTTGAGGGGTTTTTGATTGTGGGGACGCTCTTCCCTGCAGACGCAAGCCCCTGCAGTTAATTATGCTACCGCATTGCGGTAACCACTTTCTCCTTCTCCAGAAATTTCACATCGTGTCGTCTGTGTTTATTTTGTTTTTGGTTGCCCGTGGATTGTATACGGAGACTGAGTTATGTCGACGCCCGTAGGGCGTGGACTAGTCCAAATCCGTATTATCTTAGATTTGGGTTTGGGGGTTGGGTTTAAGGATACGTTAGCCTCATTTGAGACTAAGATCAACTTAAACGTTTGTTAAGGATACGTTAGTCTAAATTTAGACTAAGATCAACTTAACGGAATCGTTTAGATCCAACAAGAGAGCGATTAAAGGGGAGGCCCTGTTGTTTAGTTTAGTGACATTGCGGTCAATAGGTTGTTTAAGGACATTACGGTCCATAGATAGTTTAAGGACATTACGGTCCAATGTTAGTTTTAAGACGTTGCGGTCAAGGTTAAGGACGTCATAGTCCGTGGATTTAAGGACTCCACAGTCCGATATTAGTTTTAAAACATCACGGTCAAGGTTAAGGACGTCATAGTCCGTTGTTAGTTTTAAGACATTCCGGTCAAGGTTAAGGACGTCATAGTCCGAGGGTTTAAGGACCCCACAGTCCATTGTTAGTTTTAAGACATCCCGGTCGAAGTTAAGGACCTCATAGTCCATCATTAGTTTTAAGATATCCCGGTCGAGGTTAAGGACCTCATAGTCCATGAGTTTAAGGACCCCACAGTCCGTCGTTAGTTTTAAGACATCCCGGTCAAGGTTAAGGACCTCATAGTCCATGAGTTTAAGGACCCCACAGTCCATATCAATGTGTGGTCATCGAGACCCGTCACCTCTTTGAAGACGTTGAGGAATTACAACGACAAGTATCAAAGGAGTGAAGCGATGTACCCTTAAACCGAGGTAGATTAAATAATCTTTGGCCCAATTTGGAACCAAGACCAATTAATTATATTATGAGCCCATTGGCCCAGTTAAGTCTGAATTGGGGACTTATGGCCAACTTGGGCTAAGTACAATCATGTTTAGGATATGGGCCTTCTGTTGGTCCATTGAAGGAGAGGCTTTGCCTCTAGAAACTTAGCCAATTGGGCTGAAGCTAGTGTTGAACACTAGAGACCAACAGTGTTGAACACTGGGAATAAGATTAACAAGTTAGTGTTAAACACTAAAAGATAATCAGTGTTGAACACTGGGAACAGAGTTTTCAAATTAGTGTTAAACACTAAGGCAAATCAGTGTTGAACACTGGGAGCAGAATTTTCCAAATTAGTGTTTGAACACTAAGAAAATCAGTGTTAAACACTGGAAATGGAGTTTTCAAACTAGTATGAAACACTATGGAAATCAGTGTTAAACACCGGGGGCAGATCATCAGTTTGATGCTAAATATTGTAAGAGAAGAGATCACGTGGGGGCACGTGATGGCATCCAAAAGGTGGGACCAGATCCTCTTCATTTTATTCTACAGATAAGTGTTTAACACTTTTTAATTCTGAAGGCCATCACGTGTGGGCACGTGATGGGGGCTCACGCTTTGATCTGTTAGAATGTTCATTAGGGGTCACGTGGTGACACGTGAGGGCGCCCCAGAGCTTCTTTTCTTTTGCTTTTTCTTTGTGCGCTTTAGGGGTCACGTGGAGCACGTGAGGCGTTGCCTCAAAGTTCTTCTCCATGGATCTTTTCAGGGGTCACGTGGTAACACGTGACCCTGTTCCTTTGCCTGTTTGAAGATGTGTTTATCTTTTTTAAGAATTAAATTCTTCATAGGGTTAAAACCTAGCAATAAACTTTAGAGAAATTAAATTCCTGTTTTCTTCTGAAGAATTATATTCTTAGATAGGGTTAAACCCTAATTTCTTTTCGGTGGGAATTAAATTCCTCATGTATGTAAAGAATTGGATTCTGGCATGGGGTGAAACCCTAATTTCTTCTTTCTCTTTTTTTTAAGGGAATTAAATTCCTGTGATTTTGAGAGAATTAAGTTCTTAACTAGGGTTAAACCCTGGTTCTGTTCATTTGAAGGAATTAAATTCCTATAACATAGGGTTAAACCTTAATTTTATTTTAAAGGAATTAAATTCCTATAGTTCTATGAGAATTAAATTCTCAAACTTCCATTCACTTCTTATGCTTTGGATCTGCATGGCAGGATCTCAACCCAATGAGAATTAAATTCTCAATTCATGGGGAGATGTGCACTTTGCAGATCCTCCACTAAAAAGAGAACTAAGTTCTTCTTTTTAATATAAGAGTTAAACTCTTTTGGGAATTAAATTCTCTTTTTTTAAAAGCCTTCCCTTTCTTACCTAGGGTTTTCTTTTGCAGAAGATCAAATTCTTCCAAAGTCTCAAGGCTCTATTTCTTTTTCTCTCTATGTCTCTGTATATAGATCTCTGTATATGTCTCCCTCTCTGTATCCTTTCCTCTCTTTTTTGGCTCCTATTTATAGGAGAAGGAGCAGAATCAATTAGTTTTGGTGAATCATTCATTGAGGGATTTAATTTGTATTCGTTAGAGATTTGATTTGCATTCATCATTCATTTGGACCTTTGGATTATTAGGTGAATTTTATTCACCATTGGATTTTGAATCCAAAAATATTCCTTTGTTATTTTGGCTAGATTTTAAGGGGAAATCTTTCCAAGTTCAAGATTTTTCCATAGATAGGTGATATTTAATCACTTTTAAATTTTTAATTCAATCGGTTCCAAATAATCATTCTCCTTTGGAAAGATTTGAATGATGTTCAGAATTTAATTCTGTTAAATAGATAGGCTTTGAAAGCCGGTCACGTGTGGCCACGTGACCCTTAGTCATGTGTAGGCACGTGACCCCTGGTCATGTGTAGGCACGTGACCCCTGGTCATGTGTAGGCACGTGACCCCTTGGAACGAGCTTTCTTCTGCTTTCTGCGTTTTGTCTTCTAGCCGTTGTTCGGCCGTCACGTGCCAACACGTGACCCCTGGTCACGTGTGAGCACGTGACCCTTTCTGGAGCCTTTTCTTTGATTTAATCAAGGAGTCGAATCTTCCTTTGCCGCTGCTTTTAATTGTCACGTGCCAACACGTGACTGCTGGTCACGTGCTAGCACGTGATGCCTCCTCCGTAAACTTTCCTGATTTTAAATCAGGAAACATTCTTCTTTATTTTTCTTTTCACAGCAAACTTCCAAAAAAGGTATATTTCAGTTTTTGCACCAGAAAAAACAACGAACAATCGTTTTTGCTTCTTCTACTTATAATGAGCTTACAATGTATTTGCAAACTAATTTCAGTAATTTTATTTACCGCAGATCAAATAGATAATCTTAATATTTTGGATTGGTGGAAAACACATGGACACATGTATCCTGTGCTTTCTTCCATAGCTCGTGATTTACTAACAACTTCAGTGTTCACAATAGCTCGGAGTCTGCTTTTAGTGCAGATAACAGAGTTCTGAGTAACAAAAGAATGAGGCTGTCAGATGACGCATTGAAAATCGCAGTGTGCCAAAAAGATTGGTTCGATGCAGAAGCTAGACAACAACACATTAAGAGTATTGAACACTCCGACATCGATGAAGAGTAAAGACCGATAGAAACTAACCAGTTAGTTTTTTTTTATTGAATTCTATTTTTAAATTTTTTGGCAATTGTATAAGAGGTAAGGTTTGCCAACTTATATCTCCCTCAAAATATTTTTTAATTAATAAAATATCTAAGTCTGCCTCGGAACCTACACGAAATTCGAGTTAAAAATATTCCAAATTTTTTTCATAAAAATAAAAGTTTACTTTAATTTTTTTAAAAAAAAAATCAAAATTTTTAAACGTAACGGTCCGAGCCCGGCCTGGCCCGAAGCCCGGTCAACCGGGCCAAATCTGGCCCAAAGAACGTCTAGCCCTGTGGGGTCCGTGGCCGATAGACACCCAGAATTAAGATGGATGTTTTTTCATCATGAGATCTTTATAATTAATGCTTATATGTTTTTTCTAAAACAAACTCTTGCATCAAGATATTATTATAGGAATACGTTGTTAATACATAATTGTTCAGTGATTAAAAACAGAGCAGTTCTAGCTAGCTTCGTCAGATACTTCTTGTTTCTCCTGCATCCAAAAGTCGCATCATTTCTAGTCTTCCAACAAGTCCACATCGATCGTTCATTTTGCTCGCCACAGGCAATGTGGCAGATCATCTAATGTTTGGAAATTGGTGTAGAGCACGCCAACCTCCCTTAGAGTCCTCTCCAATGTTATATCCCTTTCATTGAGATTCTGAGTGTATGTTAACCGATGAATGATCTATGACTGTTGCATGTTTTTTTCTTGTTATAGTTTTTTTAACCAAAAATTTGGCTCCTTTTTAAAGAGCTTCGACATCATGTTTGTCAATTCAAACTGTTATTGAAGGTTTGCTTCTAACCTGATCTCATTTGAATGATGAAAAGATTTAGATGATGATATTGATAAGATTTGTGTAATGATAAGAAAGGAAACTGTACGAAGTTTGATGAAAGTTGAGAGATAATTTATTAGATTCCGAGTCATTTTCACAATGCTATGTGTTACTCAGGGGATTGCAGTGGTATCAGATATCATGTTACGAATGCAATCAACCCAT
Organism: Agapanthus africanus; assembly: GCA_030015575.1. Lineage (NCBI taxonomy): Eukaryota > Viridiplantae > Streptophyta > Magnoliopsida > Asparagales > Amaryllidaceae > Agapanthus > Agapanthus africanus. The sequence goes on from CM057348.1 coordinate 108,486,806, forward strand.
ATGCTATTAAAATGATGAATTAACATGCAGTTATTTTTAGATATTGCAACTCTTGCATGTGTATGCGATCAAAGACTTGAACTGTGCACGCAGCCATGTTTAAATACCAAAAAAAAAAAAAAATTGAAATTTGTTGCGGGGACTTGTTCAAGAACAAAATAATAATTGCTCGGGATGGCAAAGCTCCAACCAGTGGGCAGGAGGTTACTCTCAACTCCGCTGTGCGGCCTAGGTGAGTCCACTGGGCCAGCTGTGTCAGTGCTGTTCTTTTTTCATCTTGGGATGTATAAGAAGAATATATAAACAAAAGGTGAAGGCACACAATTTTTTTATTCCTTTTCTTTTATTCTTCTTTTTTATTCTGACTAAAATAGGTGGATAAATCTTCCCCTTTGTTTTATGTGTTTATTTTAAGATAACATAAAAAAAAGATACAAAATGAGAAAAATAACGAAGTATAAAAAATAGGAAAGAAAAGGAACTTTGATCACCACAAGAAAATTGCATTTATTCCGTCGGTATAAGCCTGACGGATTAAATTGGTGTCCGACGGAATAACGTTATTCTGTCGGACAATACCCGACGAATAAAAGTGCGACGTAATAAAGTTCATTACGTCGGGTCATGAACTTATTTCGTCGGCAGAGTTTTTTCCGTCGTCTTGACGCTGACGGAAAAAGTAAAAAAAAACCTGGGAAGTTAACTCATTTTCTCCCCGATTTTGATAGATTATTCCGTCGGCTCTTTATTTATTTCTTCGGGTATGACCCAACGAAATAACTTAGCAACAGAGAAAAAAAATGTCAGACCTGCAATTGCTTCATCGAAAAAATTTGAAACAAACAAATATATTTCATACTGTACAAAGCAGTTCCAAATCCAAATCCATTTCCATTTCACCAATTCCTTTTCAATCCATGACAAAATATATAATCAAATATACGAAACACTAAAATTCATTCAATTACAATTCAAATATATATAGACCGTTAGTTCAATTATAACTTCTAAACAAAAAGAAACCAATTCTGAGGCTGCAAAAAGTGACGAGAAGACACGGATCGAGAAAGTATGAGTCTTGCTGAGAGAGAGAGAGAGAAAGTGATAAATACGTTTACTGAATATGGAGATTAGAAACATCTCTATCTTTAATAAACGTATTTATCGTTTTCTTTCTCTAGGCAAGACTCATACCTTACTCGATCCTACGTCTTCTTGAGCTCACTCGGAAGCACTGCCGCCATCCCGGGAGGGGAGGGATGGCATCTGGATAGTCGCTGAAATCAAGCAACTCTTACAGTGTTATAAATATACAAGTATTAGAAACGGATATACACAATAACTATATGAAAGTTGCATTGAAAATGAAAATTATTAATTAAACTTACATCCGATATCTCCTTGCTTAATTGTACTAGCCTCCGCACCATCGTTCTCCTCGCTTGCATATCAGTTAGGGCTTCTGCTCGGCTCATACGTCTGGATGAACTCGAATTCGACACGGATACAGATGTAGGAGTCGAGAAGACGGGTGCTCGATCACCGGCGGGGGTATGTGGAGAGCCTTCCGGGTGATATATCCGGGTAGACGGAGAGAGAGATGGGGCTACAGCGGGCGCTGGTGCCGCGTGCTCCTGAATGAATATCCTCGGGCATGCATGAGGAGGATGCAAACTCGGACCGGGATGAGCGTGATATACGGTAGGCGTGATGCCTTGCCCACACATATGAGCTCTCCCGTATTTGTCCGGGTTGTGCAGCTGAAAGGCCTTCTCATTGATCATATGAACCTCCACGTCTGTAGGATGTCGATAGTGCGCCGTAACAAATGCAACTCTCCGCTGCTCAATCTCGCCACTCATCCGTTGCTGCGGGAAATTCCAATATGAACCAAGGTTTAAGAATTCGTTTCGGTTTCGGTCTCTTATATATTAATGAGTTAAATTTATGGTTATATATTCGTTTACGTTTCGGTCTCTTATATATTAATGAGTTAAATTTATGGTTATATATTCGTTTTGGTTTTGGTCTCTTAGATTTGCAGTTTTCTGACAACGAAAGGCTACATTGACCACAATTACAGTTAAAATTGTATAATAAAATCATGTAGGAGCATATTTACATAATACTCAGTCGCCTCCTGTGAGCTGGGAAGCTGGAGTCACGCGTAAACCCCATATGAAAAAGCTCAACGTGACTGGGTATTTCTCCCATCTTCTTCGCTTGCCATTTAGATCAATGAATTTAATTTATATCAAGTTTAGAAATTAAAACCGACAAATTAAGAAAACATAGTATTCTTACATGAGCAACTACATACTGGGAGGAGTTCATCCCTCCGCCCGACCATCGATCACGGTTGTGCCTCTGCGCCGCTGATCCCCGCTAGCTCCTCACCTGTCATTCAGATATGTTGTCCGGTTTCATGCTAATATTGAATTAATATCTAACACTATTAAAGTTTTCAGTAACATACGAACCAAAATCTCGGACGACCGGAAGTGATCAATCATAGCGGCCCAATACTCGTCAGTCCAATACGCGGGCTTCATCGTCCATTTCTCTTCATCGATGGCGGCATTCCTCCGTTTTATTCATACGGAGTGTTTCTGATCACGCCAACTCCCCGACAAGTATATGAATAATCGGCCTTGGACCACATGTAGAGCAACGGGGGAGCAGCCTATCCACCATACTATGGAGAAGCGCGCCTACAAAGAATTGGGGTCAAACATATATATGCGAAAGTAATAAACGTATGAATGCTTAATTATATAAGCTTACCAAGATCTCATCTAAAGCCACATACTTCTTGTCCTCTAAAGCCCTCGACGTCCAATCCACTACAACGTAATTGGCTATATCCTTTACTAAATGCAGAATGCGCTTCTTATTATTGCAGATCGAGGCAAAAAATTTCTTCAGTTCTTTCGCCCCGGGTTCAACGAAATCTCTGTTCACTGAAAAGTGCACATAGATGTTTGGGTCATCTCAAGAACGAGCCCATACATCTTACGCCTATGTGGGGCCCTTTCTACAACAGCTATGATCCGCGGAATCAGAGGAACTGGCTCCGGGGTCTCCCTCAGTATGTCCTCGGCCACGGCCCGTAGAATTAGAGGAACTGGCTCCCAGGACCCCCTCAGTCCGTTCATGAGCCCCACGAGAACTGGAGACCATATCTTGAGAAATGAACTAATGCAACAGAAAAATACAGTAACAATTTCAAGAAACATGTAAGCAAAATTATATAGCTGTAGATGAAATGAGCAGTTAAGCAAATTATATAGCTGTAGATGAAATGAACAGTTAAGCAAATTAAACAGTTAATCAAATTATATAGCTGTAGATGAAAGAAACATGCGATAAACTAAACTTTTAAATTGTATACATGATTATGAATATTACAAAAAGTAAATTAAAATTTAATGTTAATCATTATCTTCGGTAACGCTACTCTCAGTCGTTGAATTGTGCTCAGAGTCATTAATGAATTGGTCTGCTACACGCGTTGTTTATTTTCGTCTACGGGCAGTTGATCTTAATGATCCATCTTCTACAACAATCTCCAGATCGATGTCAGCCCTTGAAAGGCTAATGTCGTCGATATTCAAGGTCAGGTCTTGTAATGGTGTGACTGGCATGCTTGGATAGCTAATTTCAAGATTTTCATCATCAGAATTTCCCATGTTAAAATAGTCTCACGGATTTGTTCTGATAGCGACATTCCAGAAAGCATCCCTAGGGTCCTCCACATAAAAACTCTGACGTGCTTAACTCACTAATATGTAAGGTTCATTCGTGAACGCGAGTCATGAAGAATTTAGTAGGAGTAGCCCGTTTTCTAGTTTATATCCTCGTCCATCTGTCTTGGTATTAAACCAGAGAAACTTGTGTTAGTGTATATACCATAGAGTCCATTACTGTATCATACTAATTTGTATATTACTTAATGGAAGCTTGGGATATTCACAGTTGTATAGACAATCTTGCTCAAAATGGTAGTATGCTACTTGGTTTGTTTCTACTTAAATATGTGCATGTGTTTCTTTTAGCATATCGCTTATACATATTAGTGGAGCCCTTAGGATCTTTGCTTGATTACCAGCGTTGTGATGGCAGTCATACTAGTGGGGGCTGGGTAATCTACAAGCACATCCTTATACAGGTCCCTAGTCGTAGGATTATCGAGACGAGGCATCGATATTCCGGAGTAGACTAGCGTATGCGCTTCTCATCCGAGCAGGGGAGATGGTCTGTCCCACAGCTATTGGTACGTCGTACTGGAGATAGTATGCGGGTGCTCGTTAGATTACGAGTACACTGGACAGGACTCGCTGGGAACTGTTGGTTGGTATTATACCTATCGTCAGTTATCAGTTCCCAGGTGACATGAGTACAGCTTAGTCCGTTGACTTGACACTATCACTTCGCCTCGAGTGTGTTCCCACTGTTCTTAGATTACTAACCTACCACGGCTCAAATGAGTCGTGCAAACAGGTAGTAGTTGGGTGCAGTCCCGAAGCACTTGGAGGCAGTGACGGTTAGACAGGATTCGTCTCTCCCGGTATTGGGAGTTGATATCGCGCTGTGTCTAGGAGAGCCATTACACAAAGTCCATGGCCAGGGCAAGCGAGATTTGCTGGTAGTGTTTCCAGTAGTTTCTCAGGGTGTTCTGGGCTACACTCCGAAACAACTTGTACCGCTATTAAGGGACTGACGTTTACCACCCCCTAGGCCCGACATGCGATACTCTCAGACGAACAGACCGGACTGTACGGAGATTGTCACATTCAGGCTCAGTAGGAGTTCGGATGGGTTCACCTCATCGGTCTTCTTATCAGCATTTACCTAGGGACCGTTACGTACAGCTAGTACCGCTTGCGGCCTGTGGTTAAACCCACTGCCAGCGTAGTGTCGAGTCTTTAGAGTCCCACACAGAGGGTTGTTCGCTTTTGGGCAAAACAGAGTAGAGGTCGCATGGTTTTGCGACGGGGTTCGTTCACATACGCGCACTTGTGCACGTTTGGTATCCGGGCAGTTATTACTAGCGGGCTTTGGTTTAAGCCAGATCCTAGTATTTGTTTTGGGATTGGTTTTGTCTCATTGTATTCATGTTCCTCGGAATACGGATGCGGGTGTATATGCACAGTTGACAGAGGCAGAGGAACCTCATTAAGGTTTTTGACCGTTGACTTTTTCTAAACTCTAATGAGAATGAGAAATATGATTAATAATATTAATTAAGGATAATTGTGCCATGGTTATGGTTGGGTTGACCATTTGACTTGTTGACTTTTGTTGACCTTGATATTTTCTTTAGCAAAAGAAAGATGCTTCTTGAAGCTTGCATTAGCATTAAATGTGAAATGATAATGGTCAAATCAACTAACCATCACAATTTTCCTAAATTATTATTATTATTATTCTCATATTCTCTCATATGAGAGCAAGGTTGGGATTTTACTCTCTCATTCTCTCTTGCTCATTCTCTCTCTTGCAAAGCTCTCCCTCTTCCTCTCTCTCAAAGCTCTCTTGTTTCATGTGTTGAAAAACATGAGATTTGTGAGATAAAACCATCAAGACAACCCTTTACTCATTCTAGGGTTCTTAGTCTAGCAAGCCAAGCACTCTAGTTACCTCTTGGTTGAGGTAGGAGCTCAAGGTAGAGGCCTTCGGGTGGATCTTTCTTCGGCAAAGAGAAGACGAAGAGGAGGAGCCGTCTACACCACTCCAAGGAGCTAGCAACAAGGAGGACCACAACAAGAAGAGAAGGAGTTCAAGAACTTGGTATAACCATCTAACCTAGTAGCTAGAACTTGTTATTATTTTGTTAGTTTTTGTTTAGCAAAGATCCTTCAATATTAGTCTATGTTTCCTTGTGATAAAAATCCGATTTTTACTTTTTCCACCTCCCCGTAAGTACCAGGGTGGGTTACATAGACTTACAGTTGTATCAGAGCCTAGCTAAATAACAACTAACATGTTAGCAAAGTGTTTAGAACTTCGATCCGAAAAAAACCCGCAAAATACATCAAAATTTAGTGTTTTCTACCGATTTTTAAAACAGGTCTAAAAATATTTCCAGAGACCTGAAAAATACAAGCAGGCTTTTTTGAGAAAACTGTAGAAATTTGGGCGCCTGAATCGCTCATAAGACCGCAGATCCGCGACCGATCCAAGCGATCCGCCGCGGATCCGCGGCCGAGTCAACTCGGCTGCGCACCAAATTTCTTCTGGGGTTCTCTGTGTTGGTTTTATGATTTTTAAGATGCTTTGTTTCTGCCCAGATTCTTCTGAGAACAGTGTTGTGTTTGGGGTGGTTTCAAATTGAAATATTGATCGAAATTCTATAAACTTTAGCTAATTGAATTATATCTGTAATGTGATATATGTACTGAACGTCGACTAATCGCTATACGTCGATTAGTGGGGGTTGTACATACCTGTGATCTGTGATGTTGGATTGTGTATATGAACTTGTTGGATTGTTGCGGATGAATAGCCGGGGTTGTGAGATGAGTGTTTATTTATCTTTCATTTGATGTAAATTGTAAATTGATGTAATATTATTTTTATGGCCGCACATCCGAATTGAGGTTGTAGCCGCCATTGTATATTATTTCTTTTACTGTTTTTGCTCCTAGGATAGACCCAAGGAGGGGTGCACAAACTACCGGGTATTTTGAAGTGCTGAGTGGCCTACTCACGTTGTTGAGGGGGTTGCTTCACTTCGGGTACTTGGCGGGTAGTTTGCTGCACCCGTAGGGGTCTAGGGTGGGGTTTGGCTATTCATCGCGACCGTGTAATCCGTCTTTCGTTGCAGGATCGAACGAAACATAGATTCCTAGCATATCCAATGTGTTCATCTGTGATCTGGAATGGCTATCATTGCATCTGACGAATGTATATATCTATATATGATATCTAGTAGGCGTTGTTTATGTTTTGCATCCGCGTTAGTCCAGCCCCCGCTCTGTCGTTAGTTAAGTATCCTAACGGGTGATGATGGGGCCCAGTGGCGAATGCGGATGGCATAAGCGTATGTCATATTTTCGTTATTTTCTGCAATGGTAGGATTAATTGATGGGACGCATTAAATTAATGCAAAGAAAACAAACCAAAGTTAAATCGTTGGAACAATTTCAAAACCACTCGGTTTTTTCAAAAACAGAAAACTTTTAAAACGCGGAGCTTAAACCACTCCTTTTAAAAGTTATCAGGTTCCTTCGATTATATCAAGTTCACTACGTTCACGGTTTCGCCAAAACTATTCGTAGCCCTCCGTCATTTCGGTTAAATATTCAGTAGTATTCAAGCTATGTATTTTGACCTTCGCCAAGGCATAGTGATTGGTAGCTGCCGAATATTTATCTGTTGCATAGATAGATGCGTTGGTTTGGGACAATCGTACTGCTATTTTGGCCTTCGTCAAGGGTATGTACGGGTGGGTTCAAATTAACCTGGATAATGACGGGTAGAACTTGACATGTGACTTATGATATGTTGGCCTTCGTCAAGGTCATAAGAGCATGGGGCAAAAATCCACATCGGGAGTTTCTAAAGAAACTGAAACTTGCTAGTGTTGCATACCATTTGGAGTTTGATAATATTGGTAGGATTCCTTCAGCATTATCTCACAATGATATTTGGGTCCCGATCCTACTGTGAGTATCCGCTACTTCTCGGGAGACTTTTCACTTAACGATCAATGCTATAAACCAAGTAGGTGTCTAGAAAGGTGTTAGCGGTGCTACGCCCACAGGGAAAAGAGGTTATTTAATTAAGGAACTTCGCGAAAGCGTCGTAAAACCTCCCTCGAAGTACCGACACTAGCCTGGCTGAACGGTTAAGCAAGTATTGTACGGTGAGATTAATCCCGACTAATTCTTCTTTTATGGTTTGAGAAAGGATTCGAGAAACAGTGGGAGCCATCCTGTTTAGATAAACTAAAAACCAATCTAAACTTGCAAGAGTATCATGCTAAGTGTTTTCTTCTCTCTCTCTTAATTGCAGTGACCCAGTGACCAGACATAGCTTACATCTAGATAATAAAATGACTGAATCTGATTGTTCTGACTGGCAAAGGTCTGTCCAGATGCCCATTACCCATGACAAGTTGGGACACCTCCTAACTAATAAAACCCATGCCGTCTCAGGACCAGTTTCCCCTGTCACGGATATTGATATCCGTAAGACATCGGAAAAAGACTGTGCGAATGCCAAGTGCCCCGTGTTGGCCTCAGTTGATGGTGCATACCAAAGGCAGCGCGAGAAGATGGACTTAGTTTCTGTCTTCCTCCATAACAAAGATTTATATGGAAAGCAATCTCGTATCGCAAGATATGAGACCTCGAATGAATTGCTTCAAGCGAGGTTGGCTTTCGGGTCATCTGTAGGGGACAACGTCCTTACAGAGACTAGCTATTTTGATGAGCTCACGGACCGGAAGACCACGTTGAAGAACGAGTCAAATACTGACTTGATTCTACAGTCTCTGCCCTCTACTTATACCCTGAAGGAAACCAGGGAAGAAGAAGGAAAGGGAAGGGCAAAAGATTCGGGACTGTAAATAGTAAAGGAGGGACATTCCTATTGTTACGGGAAAGGACATTGGCAGAAGGATTGCAGGGCTAGAAAAGCCAGTAGCCAGGATTCGAAGCATGTTGTGGCTTCGGCTTCGGGTGTGTTTGTAATAGAAAACTGCATGTCAATTAACCCTACTTCCTGGGTACTGGATACCGGATCAGGATCTCACATCTGTAATTCATTACAGGCTTTGAGAAACCGTAGAGTTATCAGGATAGGTGATATAACTCTCAGGGTTGCCAACGGAATGGGCGTGGACGCTGAATCCGTAGGGGAATATCATCTTGGATTGACAAGTGGGCAGATATTGATTCTACGTAACTGTTTGTATGTACCTAGTATGGCTTGTAATATCATATCTGTATTCTTACTTTCTTAGGAAGGATATGATTTTACTTTTGTATGCAATGTGGTCCACATCCACCTAAATCAAGTTTTGATTGGGTCAGGTACATTAGAAAACAGAATATACGTATTAAATCAAGCTCAAGTTTTCAGTGTCCAGAACACACTTAAAAGAAAGTCTCCGGAAACAAATCAGGCTTTCTTATGGCATTGTAGACTGGGTCACATTAATGAGACACGGTTAACAAAGTTACATAAAGAGGGATACTTGAATCCGTTCGAGTATCAGTCTTATGCTACTTGTGAATCTTGTCTCATGGGAAAGATGACAAAAACTCCGTTCACTGGACACGGAGTAAGAGCGAGCGAGCTCTTGGGACTTATACACAGTGACGTGTGTGGTCCAATGTCTACACATGCGCGAAGTGGTTATTCATACTTCATTACTTTTACGGATGATTTCTCTAGGTATGGACATATTTTCCTGATGAAGCATAAATCCGAGGCCTTTAAGAAATTTCGGGAATTCAAGAATGAAGTTGAAAAACAAACAGGCAAAAGTATCAAGACACTGAGATCTAATTGAGGTGGTGAATACTTGAGTGCCGAGTTTCTTGGCTACTTAAAAGAGAATAGAATTCTCTCTCAGCTTACTCCTCCATACACACCACAACACAACGGTGTATCTGAAAGGAGGAATCGAACCCTATTGGATATGGTTCGTTCCATGATGAGTAAGGCTGAGTTACCGCGATCTTTCTGGGGTTATGCACTAGAATCAGCTGCTTATCTTTTGAACAAGGTTCCCTCTAAGACTGTGCCTACCACACCATATCAGATGTGGTGTGGGAAGAAACCCTATCTTCAATATCTGAAGATATGGGGATGTCCAGCTTTTTTTAAAAAGCAGCATGCAGACAAACTCGAGGCACGCTCAGTACTGTGTAAGTTTGTGGGATACCCAAAGAACTCCAGGGGTATCTTTTCTATTACGCATAGGAATAAAAGGTTTTTGTTTCTCGACATGCCCACTTTCTAGAACATCAGTTTTTAGAAAAGGAAATAAGTGGGAACGCAATAGAACTGGAAGAAATTCCAGAAGCACAAGTTATTACTGAAAGCTTGGTAGAAAACAGAGGTTTTAGGAGAACCGGACATTCCAGCGCCACTCCACAGGAGTAGTAGGCAGTCTCATCCACCCGAGAGATACTACGGTTTTCTCATAGACGGGAATCGAGAGGATTGCGTCATTGAAAATGATGAGCCTACTAGCTTCCAGCAAGCCATTCAGAGCGGTGACTCAGTAAAATGGCTGGATGCAATGCGGACCGAGATGGAGTCCATGTACACTAACAAAGTGTGGACTTTGGACATTGCTCCAGAAGGGGTAAAACCCGTAGGCTGCAAATGGATTTTCAGAAAGAAGATTGGTATAGATGGGCAAGTTGAAACCTATAAAGTTAGACTTGTTGCAAAGGGTTTTCGTCAAAGACCTGGTTTGGACTATGACGAAACCTTTTCTCCAGTGGCTATGCTCAAATCCATTCGGATCCTTCTTGCCATTGCTGCCTTCCACGATTATGAGATCTGGCAGATGGACGTAAAGACGGCTTTTCTAAATGGAAATTTGGAAGAGTGCGTCTATATGGATCAGCCGAAGGGTTTCATTCAGAGTGGGAGCAGCGGTAAAGTGTGCAAGTTGCTTAAGTCCATTTATGGACTGAAGAAGGCATCGCGGAGCTGGAACATCTGCTTTGATGATACTGTCAAAGAATTCGACTTTATCAAAAATTCGGATGAACCATGCATTTACAGTAAGATTGTAGGGAGAAATGTGGTATTCCTCGTCTTGTATGTGGATGACATTCTCCTAATAGGAAATGACATTCCTATGCTACAGTCAGTCAAAGGATTCTTGTCACAGAGGTTCTCCATGTAGGACCTGGGCGATGCCAACTATATTCTGGGGATCCAGATCTATCGTGATAGATCTAAGAGGATGTTGGGACTTTCACAGTCCAGGTACATCGACACCATACTGAAACGATTCAGTATGGAAGATTCAAAGCGCGGTAATCTGCCGGCTTGTCACGGAATCACCCTCTCCAAAGATATGTCTCCCAAGAATGATTTGGAAAGGGATCGCATGTCATCTATATCCTACGCATCTGCGGTAGGCTCTATAATGTATACGATGTTGTGTACCAGACCAGATGTAGCATACGCATTAAGTGTTGTAAGCCGGTATCAGTCGGACCCAGGGGAGAAACACTGGATAGCAGTAAAGAACATTCTCAAGTACCTGAGAAGGACTAATGAGATGTTCTTGGTGTATGGCGGAAAAGACCTCCAGATCGAGGCCTTTGCTGACTTCAGCTTCCAGAGTGACAAGGATGACTCCAAGTCCATGTCGGGTTATGTCTTTACCCTCAATGGAGGGGCGGTCTGTTGGAAGAGCTCCAAGCAGGAAACCGTTGCCGACTCAACTATGGAAGCGTAGTACATAGCTGCTTGCGATGCCACAAAGGAAGCTGCCTGGATGAAGAAATTCCTCACGGAGCTTCAGGTGGTTCCTACCATTGTTGATCCAATACCGCTGTATTGTGACAACAACGGCGCTATAGCTTTAGCGAAGAAACCCAGGTCCCATCAGAAGTCCATACACATTTTGAGGCGGTACCACCTGATCAGGGAGATCGTAGATCGCCGGGAGATCGAGGTGAGGAGAGTAGATTCGGAGAATAATACTGTAGATCCACTCACGAAGGCCATACCCCAGACTCAGTTCGAGCGGATGATCGAGATGATAGGTCTTAGAAACGCCAGTACATGGCCCTAGTGCAAGTGGGAGATTGTTAGTGTATATGCCCTAGAGGCCATTACTGTATCATACTAGTTTGTATATTACTTAATGGAAGCTTGGGATATTCACAGTTGTATAGAAAATCTTGCTCAAAATGGTAGTATGCTACTTGGTTTGTTTCTACTTAAATATGTGCATGTGTTTCTTTTAGCATATCGCTTATACATATTAGTGGAGCCCTTATGATCTTTGCTCGATTACCAGCGTTGTGATGGTAGTCACACTAGTGGGGCTGGGTAATCTACAAGCACATCCTTATACAGGTCCCTAGTCGTAGGATTATCGAGACGGGGCATCGATACTCCAGAGTAGACTAGCGTATGCGCTTCTCATCCCAGCAGGAGAGATGGTCTGTCCCACAGCTATTAGTACGCCGTACTGGAGATAGTATGCGGGCGCTCGTTAGATTACGAGTACACTGGACAGGACTCGCTGGGAACTGTTGGTTGGTATTATACCTATCGTCAGTTATCAGTTCCCAGGTGACATGAGTACAGCTTAGTCCGTTGACTTGACACTGTCACTTCGCCTCGAGTGTGTTCCCACTGTTCTTAGATTACTACCTTACCATGGCTCAAATGAGTCGTGCAAACAGGTAGTAGTTGGGTGCAGTCCCAAAGCACTTGGAGGCAGTGACGGTTTGACAGGATTCGTCTCTCCCGGTATTGGGAGTTGATATCGCGCTGTGTCTAGGAGAGCCATTACACAAAGTCCCTGGCAAGGGCAAGCGTGATTTGCTGGTAGTGTTTCCAGTAGTTTCTCAGGGTGTTCTGGGCTACACTCCGACACGACTTGTAACGCTATTAAGGGACTGACGTTTACCTCCCCCTAGGCCCGACATGCGATACTTTCAGACGAACAGACCGGACTGTACGGAGATTGTCACATTCAGGCTCAGTAGGAGTTCGGATGGGTTCACCTCATCGGTCTTCTTATCGGCATCTACCTGGGGACCGTTACGTACATCTAGTACCGCTTGCGGCCTATGATTAAACCCACTGCCAGCGTAGTGTTGAGTCTTCAGAGTCCTACAGAGAGGGTTGTTTTCCTTTGGGCAAAACAGAGTAGAGGTCGCATGGTTTTGCGATGGGGTTCGTTCACATACGCGCACTTGTGCACGTTTGGTGTCCGGGTAGTTATTACTAGCGGGCTTTGGTTTAAGCCAGATCCTAGTATTTGTTTTGGGATTGGTTTTATCTCATTGTATTCATGTTCCTCGGAACACGGATGCGGGTGTGTATGCACAGTTGACAGAGGCAGAGGAACCTCATTAGGGTTTTTGACCGTTGACTTTTTCTAAACCCTAATGAGAATGAGAAATATGATTAATAATATTAATTAAGGATAATTTTGCCATGGTTATGGTTGGGTTGAACATTTGACTTGTTGACTTTTATTGACCTTGATATTTTCTTTAGCAAAAGAAAGATGCTTCTTGAAGCTTGCATTAGCATTAAATGTGAAATGATAATGGTCAAATCAACTAACCATCACAATTTTCCTAAATTATTGTTACTATTATTTTTCTCATATTCTCTCATATGAGAGCAAGGTTGGGATTTTACTTTCTCATTCTCTCTTGCTCATTCTCTCTCTTGCAAAGCTCTCCCTCTCCCTCTCTCTCAAAGCTCTCTTGTTTCATGTGTTGAAAAACATGAGATTTGTGAGATAAAACCATTAAGACAACCCTCTACTCATTCTAGGGTTCTTAGTCTAGGAAGCCAAGCACTCTAGTTACCTCTTGGTTGAGGTAGGAGCTCAAGGTAGAGGCCTTCGGATGGATCTTTCTTCGGTAAAGAGAAGACGAAGAGGAGGAGCCGTCTACACCACTCCAAGGAGCTAGCAACAAGGAGGACCGCAACAAGAAGAGAAGGAGTTCAAGAACTAGGTATAACCATCTAACCTAGTATCTAGAACTTGTTATTAGTTTGTTAGTTTTTGTTTAGTAAAGATCCTTCAATGTTAGTCTATATTTCCCTGTGATAAAAATCTGATTTTTATGTTTCCTTGTGATAAAAATCTGATTTTTACTTTTTCCGCCTCTCCGTAAGTACCGGGGTGGGTTACATAGACTTACAACTTGAATAGGACAACTCTGTATGCACAATAACGTACCTGCACTATATCTTGCAACACACCGTAGTAGTCAAGTTGTCCCGTGGTTGGATTGATATCTCTAGATGATGTGTAATCTCTTGTGGTTGATGTCAAAAAAACACCGCAGTTTTGGAACTTTCTATGTGCATCTCTACCTTGTATATGAAATCTATATCTATTAACGACATAACCAGTAAGACCTTAACTAATGGATCTGGTTTAGATGCAAGTATTTTTAAATACTCTGTTATGTTGGCATCTACAGCTGTATGAACCTAATAAGGCATGATAAGTATTATAAAAATTTGTATTTAGTTTAACAGATGAGTAATGAATTATATTTCAGTGATAAACTTACAAAATGGTTAAACCTGTAAGTGCACGGCGGCGCCCCGGCCGTCAATCCGAGGCCAAAATGCGGAAACGATAATTTACTTTAAACTTTGAACCGGCACCACCACGCACAAAAATCTCGGATCAAGCCATTAATCTAATCTTAGCTAACTAAAGAACGGGTAGAGAGATATACCGAGCGATCCGTGTCCTTCGGTCTTCTCGTCGTCGACCTGATCTCCCCGCGGAATCTTCGGTCTTCACCTCCTCGCCGGATGGGCACCACATCGCCGGCTTCTTTTACAGGCTCCCATCTCTGGACCGAGGCAACTCGGGCACGAAGTTGGCGAGCCGACGTGCCCAAGAGTGCTGTAGGTTAACTGTAGAACTCTATGTCTCTTTAGGGTTGTGGAAGTTGCCATAGTGGTGGAGGAATGATATGTGAACTTTTTCTAGATAAACTTGGGGATTTTTCTAGCATGTAGAGAACAAAATCCCACTCCAAAACTTTTGGACAGCCCCCCTTTAGCTTGGCCGGCCATGCATGAGGAAGAGAGTGAGAGAGAGTAGAGAGTGAGGATCAAAAATGAGAGTGAGCCAATAATCAAAGAGAGAGAAAAAGGTTATCATGTGAAGAAATGATCACCAATCAAAACCAACACTCTACAAACTAATCATATCTCTACAAGTCAAGCCATGATGACAAAAAGAAAGTCAAATGAAGTCAAATGAAGTCAAATGAGGGTGCAACCATCATGAAGCAATAATATGCAAAGACCACCCTCCAAAATGCTTATTTGCACAATTGTAAATAAGCCCTCCTCCACCAAATTTCAGCCAAGGAAAGATACAAAGAAAAATGGCCGAAACGGAAAGCAAACTGGCAACTTCATAAAACTGATCCCGTAATAAATTACAGGAAAACCCCGCTACTGTATATACATACCCGCATTTGTATTCCGACCGAAATACAAATGCAATGAGACAAAATCTACACTGTACTATACTAGTATCCGGCTTAAACCAAAGCCCGCTAGTATAAACCGTCCGATCGTGATCCGTGCAATACCGCACGTATCTGATCGAACCTTGCCATATCTACATATGGCCTCTACAGCGTTTTGCCCGAAACTTGAGTAACTGGTCTGTGGGGGACTCTAAAGACTTGTCAATACTATGGCTATGGATTTAACCACTAGCACGTCAGAGGTATTAGCCATACGTGACGGGCTACCTGCTATTGACCAAAAGGGATGTCGATGAGCGAACTCATCCTGACACCCTACTAAGCTTGTCAGTGACAATATCCGTACAGTCCGGTCCGTTCGTCTATGAGCATCGCATGGCGGGCCTAGGGGGTTTGTAAAAGTCAGACCCCCAAAAGCGGTACAAGTCGTGTCGGAGTGTAGCCCAGAACACTTTGAGATACTTCTGGAATACCTACCGGTAAATCTCCTGCCTTGGCCAAGGACTTCGTGTAAGGGCTCTCCTAGACACAGCGCGACCTCACCCCCAATACCGGGAGAGACGAACCCCTGAAGATCCGCTCACTGCCTCCATGTGGCTCGGGATTGTATCCAACTAAAACCTGTTTGCACGTCTCCTTTGAGCGTGGTAGGGTAGTAATCAAAATACAGTGGGAACTCACACGAGACAAATGACGATCTCAGGTCGATGAACTAACCTGTATACATGTCACCAGGGAACTGCTATCTGGCGTCAGGTATAAGACCAACTACTATGTTCCCGGCGAGTCCTGTCCGGTGTACTCATAACCCAATGAGCACCTGTATACATCTTATGTGAACCATCTGACACCAGTGGCTTGTGAGACCGGCCACCGCCCCTCGTCGGGGTCTCGACTGTATACACTAGTCTACTCTGGAGTATCGATGCCCTGTCTCGAAACTCCCACGACTAGGGACCTTTTAAGGATGTGCTTATAGACTACCAGCTCCCACATATATGATCGCCCTCATACTGCTGGCAGTCAAGCAAGAATCCTAGGGGCTCTAT
This sequence comes from Agapanthus africanus, assembly GCA_030015575.1. NCBI lineage: Eukaryota > Viridiplantae > Streptophyta > Magnoliopsida > Asparagales > Amaryllidaceae > Agapanthus > Agapanthus africanus. Next base: position 108,503,049 of record CM057348.1, read on the forward strand.
CAACGCACAATAATGACCTGTAAGGTCACCTAAAGCAGTACACGATGATAAAGATAAAACAGATAGCATACTATCATCTTGAGTAAGACTGTCCTACTGGGACAGGTCCTCCCTCAATCATTGCAATCACGTGCCTGTGATCCAATAATTGACTCTGAGGGCACTATCTCCAACAATCTCCCAGTTGCACTCAAGGCTAATTATTGCGATGTCGCATACTCATAGCCCGTGTGATACCGAACACCCAACTCCTCTACTAGTCAGTCTCACAAAACCCGTTTGCGAAACTATTGTGTTCAAGGAATAGCCTCAGTGAGTGGATCCGCCTGGATGTTTCTTTCTATGTCTCTCTATATCTCAAGTTCACGGAGAAAGCCATCTCCCGAAATGAGCAATACCTGTCTTAGAATGTGTCTGGATGTCTGATGGGACCTAGCTCATAAATGAACTCCAAATCCAAACTTCTTAGACTGTATCGTCAACTGAACTTAATCAGTATCCTGCGTCATGCCTCCCTTAGTATCCTCTTGGACCACCTGTCCAAAATACTGCCCCTCGTCAGAAGGAAAACTATAACTCTGACAACCTCTCTGTCATCCGGGTCACCTTGGAAGTCTGGAATGATAACCGTCTCCTGAATGAGACTGATGTTATCATATCCCTAGAACATTCATTTATGTTCTAAAACTGCTTCCGAATGTTTCTCCAGGATTGGATCAATATCAACTTATTGCACCTACTGCAAAAACAACATCTGGTGTGGTACTTGACATCTCATGATTGGCTCAATTGCCTAAGCAAGTGATCTGCCAATCATACACATCCCTCTCCCCTTTAGTCAGTAAGACACCTTTAGAGAGGGTGACTCCATCACCTGTAGGTACACTACCGTGCCAGGAGTCGTCCATTCTAAATACTTTTAGAATGTTGTCTAAGTACCCTGATTGGGATACTTCCCAAATCTAGATCTAAAACCATAGACCTAGTAACCAGAATGTCTTGATACTATATCTAAGTCCCATGTGGAGAAACCACCGTGTGACGGCCAAAGTATAGCCGATCGTAGTATAGGAATATCACTTCCTACTCTGTGTATGTCATCCAAATACCAGGACATCACACCCTACTACCTTCTTAACAGATCCATCCCCTATTCTGATGAAGTCAAACCACTGACTGTCAAATCAGAAATAGATGGTCTATCTCCGCTGTATCTGCTTTAGTCTCTAAATAGACATAAGCCACTTGTCCACTATGCTTCCGCTGCTCCCACTGACTACGACAACCCTCTGGCAGAGTCATATAGACATACACTTCTAAAGCTAGTTTAGAACGACGCTATACTCATCCTCCTGCCGGGTCTCACAGTCTGGAACAACAGCAATGGAAAGTCTGGGTAAACAAGAACCTCCCTGCCATCGTCCTTGAAGCTACCGGAGTACCCCTCGGGTGCCTGAGGTTACCCATCGTATCTGCGGAGTGGCCAATGGAATGTCAAACCAGATTGAATCTTTAGGTTCTTATCAAATTTTCAGTAATCGTTTGTGGTTCTGGAATCACTTCCGGTTCTACCATACTCCCACTACTGTTTTCTGAAAAAAATCCATTTTTATTAAAACTGTGGCGAGTCAAGAACAATATCACTATTGATCTTCCATATGGTAGAAAGTCAACCCTCGTCATAGCCTGGGTCAACCTACAAACAGCCATTACAGAAACGTGCCTTGAGTTATCCAGAGTCTGATTTTAAGCATAAGCCGGACAACTCCCCGTACCTTAACAACATTATGATATGAACTGTTCTATATCCAATATAGAACCAGAGGCACTGATTTAATTAAACCAGATTCAAATTATGCAGCTGTCTCCAGTGCATGTCAACTAAATGGAAGGAGGTCGATCAGCGTTACTCAACTTAGGAATGCTTCCAATTATGAGTAACCTGAAAGAGAAGCAAGTTCTCTTAATCATTACTATCAACTGAATACCATACACAAGTATCTACATCTTCGATCACTTTGAAGAATCCCGATACTCGCAATACCTGGTTCTCTACTTTACCTATAACTTCTCAAAATTCGGACCCTGTGTTTCTACGAAACACCTGTCTAAAAACTAGAGAAGTCATAAGTAAACCGAATATAGTATGAGGACCAACCCCTCTGTCCTAATGGACACTGGACAACATACAATACTCTGTATAAGTCCTTTGAGTCTAATAACTCAAACCCTGTGTGTCGTAGGTTGAAAACTGTACTTATGGTTAAGAAGAATTACACCGCTGTTTAATGCTCCTTACCTAACCATCCATTGATATAGGTAAATGTCATCGTCATAATTTAAAAAAGGTATATCTCACTCTATAAAAATAGACGTACAGATATATCAATTTGAAATTGGTGCATGACAGCGGATATTCAAAACCAAATATTTGCCGTCCGGCAAACAACCCAGGCGATTCCTCAAATATCACCAATTACAACGAATTCCGATATAATGAGGATGATCACCTAATTCCCAATAACTTACTCCCACTCATCATCTGTAAAACCATACAGATGTGAGAATCATACCTGGTAAATACATACCCTGGAGCAAGGTTCTAATTGGGAAATCAGTTTTCTTTTAACAGTACACAGTGAAACTGAAACATTGAAATGTTTCGATGGGGTATCCGGGTATTCCTAGTAATGCCTTTTCCATTATCAGATTCATAACTGTAACCGCATATTTCTTTGCCACTTCTCCAAAATCCCTTTATATGTCTTTAGTCGTTACCTTCTGTACACCCATTTAGGCCAAATGGTTTTCTTCCTTCCCTACCGTTCGGCACCAGCCTATGGTTTGGAAGAAGACTATCCAATAAGCATAATGGGTGTACTGTCCTAATCCTAGGAGCACTTGGAATGTGAGAGAAGTTGAAGAAAAAAGACAACCGAATAAAACTTATTCCTATTTCTCCTGAACCAGAATCCATCCCCGAACTGTAACAAGTTCCTTTCGAGTTCGTATTTAACCATACGATGGAGTATCCAATAAACTGTGGATCTTCGTAGTGATACGGAGTGTTCTGGAGAAATACAAAGATGATTTAGGATTGACGAAGAAATACTTGGTTTGGTCGTGAATAGCAGTCGCAATTTACTTTGCCCTCTTACTAATCTCTTGATATGTTTTTACTTAATACCTTCTGTACACCATCGTTATGCTAATTGGTTTTCTTCATTCCCCACCATTCGGCACCAGCCTAAGGTTTGGAAGAAGACTATCTAATTTGCGTAATAGGTGTACTATCTCCTAAACCAAGGAGTACTCACATCCTGAGAGAAGGTAAAAGGAAAAGACAACTGAATAGTCCTATTCGTTTTCTCCAGAACCGGAAACCATCCTCGAATAAATTCCTTCGAGTTTGTATATAACCATACGATGGTTTTGTCCAATGGAAGTGGACGTTCGTAGTAATACGGGATACCCTGGAGAAAAGGGTAAAAGTAGGAGTGGCAATGAGGTTTGCAACTTTGACAATCCAAAAGCCAGTGTTTAAGAAGGTTCAGTTAATCTTGGTCACTGAGTCATAGTCTAGGGTCGGGTCATGGTCTCTGCCAAAGAGAGAGAGAAAAGAAACACTCAGCATGCACTCTAACCTAGATCAGAATGGTCACCAATTTATCTAATCTGGAAACCTCCCACTGTAACGTCAAATTCTTCCCCAAACCTGAAAGAAGAATTAGTCGGGATCACCCGAGGAGTAAACCAACTCATCAGTGGGAATCGGGATCCAACTATCATCGCATGATAACGTGACGGACTTCGCTCACGTTATCACACTCCAGAAGGTATGCGCATATCTGGCAAGTTTCAGTTTCTTTAGAAACTCTCGATGTGATTTTTGCCCCATGCTCTTATGACCTTGACTTTGGCCAACAAAACATAAGTCACATGTCAAGTTCTACCCATCATTCTCCAGGTTAATTTGAACCCACCCGTACATACCCTTGACTTTGGCCAACAAGATAGTACGACTGTCCCAAACCAACGCATCTATCTATGCTGCATATGAATACCCAACAGCTACCAAACACTGTGCCTTGACTTTGGCCAACAAACACAGCTTGAATACTATTGACTACCCATATGAAACGACGGAGGGCTACGAATGGTTTCTGGCGAAAAACCTTTAACGTAATGAACTTGATATCGTTGAAGGAACCGGATAGCTTTATAAAAATATAGTGACGAAAACCTTTGCTAAAGAGTTCACTCCCGGTGAAGGGATCTCGGCTCTTTCCCCGTAGAATGAGGTGCAGGATATTCCAACTGAATACCACGATGCAAAGCAAAAGTAAACGACTATAGTGAAGTTATTGCCCCGACGCAAAATTATGTCCAAGGGATCAATCCCGGTGAAGGGATCTCGGCCCTTTCCTCGTCGACTGAGGTGCTGGATATTCATAACCGAATACCACTGTGCAAAACAAAAGAGAACGCCCTTACAATAACAGCTTTTTGAAAAATTGTTCCAACAACATCAGAATAGGTTTGTTTTAGCTTGCAATGATCCGAATCAATGCAGTCCCATCAATTGATCACACCACAAAGAACAAAAATAATGACGTACGTATATGCCATCCGCATTCGCCACTGGGTCCCGTCATTACCCATTAGGTTAGTTAACTAACGACAGAGCGGGGACTGGACTAGCGCGGATGAAAAACATATACAACATCTACTAGTATATATATCAATATATAATATTTCGCTCAAGGCGTGATAAAATGCAACATCACAGAAATGTAATAAGCATCGCAGAACAATACAGATATCTAGGATCTCCGGGTTTCATAGAGCTGCTACTGAAACCCGACGTTCCCCTGGTCGTGTGGATAGCCTGTGCAATGAAATCCTAGACCCCTACGGGCGCGGCAAGTTACCCGCCAAAACGTGAAGCGAGGCAGCCCCCTTCAGCAACGTGAATGGACTACCCAGCACTTCACGGAATCCGGTAACTTGGGCACCCCTCCTGGGTCAACCTGTACCCCCTACGAGTGCGGCGAATAGCCCGCCAATTCTAGAGTAAAGCCCCTCCGTCTCAATGCCATGAGATGCGGGCTCGTTGCCCTCTAGAACCCGGCTATCCGTGCACCCCACCTTAGGGTAATCCTAGTACAGAAAGTAAAATATACATACAACGGGTACATCGACCTCGACCCGGTCATGCCTCAAAAGAATAATATACAAACAGGCAGTGACGGCAGTCCACATGTCGGACGCTCGCCCCGCAATATCAAATGTACATAATACAACAAAAACTGTACTAAACTTGCATCCAGGCTATCCTCCACGACCAATCCGCAACATTACAGCACAACACAGAACATCAACGTGAATGTCACGTTCGCAAATCCTTCTAACCGGGCTATAGCAGTTAGACAGGATTTATCGATCAAGTGACATTCACGGTCGCAGATATAATGTAAATACTGTGAACTAACATGTTTAAAATATTCGATCGATCAAATTTTACCAAGTGGGACCCAAGCACTACTGTAGCACTCAAAGAAAACCTGGGCCCAAAAATAATATTTCAAAACCCCCATTTTCAAGTATTAAGGTCACTGTAGAAAAATGGTCATGTGTTGACTCTTGACTGCGGCGTAACCGCGGCCTGAACATGGGTTTGGCCGCGGTTCCGCGGTCTTCCAGTAGCAACACAGTACCATATTTTTACAGAACTCTTAAAAACACCTGCACAAATTTCTGCAACAACCTGAAATATTTTTCGAGCCAAAAAATTTCGACAGAGAACTGATGCATTGAAATCGCGAGTTTTGGAATTTTGTTCGATCGGAAATGTAAACACATTAGACCAAGCTAGACTAGGTTAATGGCGTGGCTCTGATACCAGTGAAAGTGCACGGCGGCGCCCCGGCCGTCAATCCGAGGCCAAAATGCGGAAACGATAATTTACTTTAAATTTTGAACCGGCACCACCGCGCACAAAAATCCCGGATCGGGCCATTAATCTAATCTTAGCTAACTAAAGAACGGGTAGAGAGATATACCGAGCGATCCGTGTCCTTCGGTCTTCTCGTCGTCGTCCCGATCTCCCCGCGGAATCTCCGGTCTTCACCTCCTCGCCGGAAAGGCACCACATCGCTGGCTTCTTTTACGGGCTCCCACCTCTGGACCGAGGAAACTCGGGCACGAAGTTGGCGAGCCGACGTGCCCAAGAGTGCTGTAGGTTAACTGTAGAACTCTATGTCTCTTTGGGGTTGTGGAAGTTGCCATAATGGTGGAGGAATGATATGTGAACTTTTTCTAGATGAACTTGGGGATTTTTCTAACATGTAGAGAACAAAATCCCACTCCAAAACTTTTGGACAGCCCTTCCACCTTTAGCTTGGCCGGCCATGCATGAGGAAGAGAGAGAGAGAGTAGAGAGTGAGGATAAAAAATGAGAGTGAGCCAATAATCAAAGAGAGAGAAAAAGGTTATCATGTGAAGAAATGATCACCAATCAAAACCAACACTCTACAAACTAATCATATCTCCACAAGTCAAGCCATGATGACAAAAAGAAAGTCAAATGAAGTCAAATGAGGGCGCAACCATCATGAAGCAATAATATGCAAAGACCACCCTCCAAAATGCTTATTTGCACAATTGCAAATAAGCCCTCCTCCACCAAATTTCAGCCAAGGAAAGATACAAAGAAAAATGGCCGAAACGGAAAGCAAACTGGCAACTTCATAAAACCGATCCCGTAATAAATTACAGGAAAACCCCGCTACTGTATATACATACCTGCATTTGTATTCCGACCGAAATACAAATGCAATGAGACAAAATCTACACTGTACTATACTAGGATCCGGCTTAAACCAAAGCCCGCTAGTATAAACCGTCCGATCGTGATCCGTGCAATACCAGACGTATCTGATCGAACCCTGCCATATCTCCATATGACCTCTATAGCGTTTCGCCCGAAACTTGAGTAACTGGTCTGTAGGGGACTCTAAAGACTCGTCAATACTATGGCTGTGGATTTAACCACTAGCACGTCAGAGGTATTAGCCATACGTGACGGGCTACCAGCTATTGACCAAAAGGGACGTCGATGAGCGAACTCATCCTGACACCCTACTGAGCCTTTCAGTGACAATATCCGTACAGTCCGGTCCGTTCGTCTATGAGAATCGCATGGCGGGCCTAGGGGGTTGGTAAAAGTCAGACCCCCAAAAGCAGTACAAGTCGTGTCGGAGTGTAGCCCAGAACACTCTGAGATACTACTGGAATACCTACCAGTAAATCTCCTGCCTTGGCCAAGGACTTCGTGTAAGGGCTCCCCTAGACACAGCGCGACCTTACCCCCAATACCGGGAGAGACGAACCCCTAAAGATCCGCTCACCGCCTCCATGTGGCTCGGGACTGTGCCCAACTAAAACCTGTTTGCACGTCTCCTTTGAGAGTGGTAGGATAGTAATCAAAATACAGTGGGAACTCACACGAGACAAATGACGATCTCAGGTCGATGAACTAACCTGTACACATGTCACCAGGGAACTGCTATCTGACGTCAGGTATAAGACCAACTAGCATGTTCCCGGCGAGTCCTGTCCGGTGTACTCATAACCTAATGAGCACCTGTATACATCTTAGGTGAACCATCTTACACCAGTGGCTTGTGAGAACGGCCACCGCCCCTCGTCGGGGTCTCGACTGTATACACTAGTCTACTCTGGAGTATCGATGCCCTGTCTCGAAACTCCCATGACTAGGGACCTTTTAAGGATGTGCTTATAGACTACCAGCTCCCACGTATATGATCGCCCTCATACTGCTGGCAGTTAAGCAAGAATCCTAGGGGCTCTATCAACGCGCAATAGTGACCTGTAAGGTCACCTAAAGCAGTACACGATGATAAAGATAAACCAGATAGCATACTATCATCTTGAGTAAGACTGTCCTACTGGGACAGGTCCCCCCTCAATCATTGCAATCACGTGCCTGTGATCCAATAATTGACTCTGAGGGCACTATCTCCAACAAAACCATGTCGCAAATTTTCAATTTAAAGCATTATCGATATGCCTCGCTAGCAGGAGACTCTTCGGTGGTATGTATTGAGCTCTCCATAAACTAAGTATGAAACAAATAATGCAGTTAGATAATTTCATATTTAAAAGATAAAAAAATAATAGTCAATATACATACTCTTGAAATAGGTCGACCTCGCCAGAGTTAAATAATACATATCTATATATTGTGTCAATCTCCACACTATGAAGTGCGACATGTTTCACAGCACCTATTACATTCCCACCTCCATGGAAGACTGATATTGTTCTTTGTCCCTCGTGAACCATGACGTCCTCGTTACGTCCTGGCCTGTTGAATACAGTCTCAGTTCTATCAAGGTATATAGAACAAAATGCCATGCATTCTTCGGTGAGAAACCCTTTAGCAATCGACCCTTCGGGTCTAGCTTTATTTTGTATATATCGTTTTATCTTAAACATAAGCATGTGGATTTTAATTCGGTAAGTTCAATTGGTGAATTTTGATAAACATTATTCGACTGTTAAATTCAAATATTAAACTCTTAATCATTACTTACTTCTCGAATGGATACATCCACCCATAATTAACGGATCCACCTAAATGCCCCTCTCTTGCAAAATGAACTGTGAGATGCAACATGATTGTGAAAAGTGTAGGCGGAAACAACATCTCCAATCTGCTAAGAATGATAGGTATTTTGTTCTCCAGATTTCTAAAATCATCTGCCCTATATTCCTTAGAACTTAAATGTCACGACTCGAATTTGGCACGTGACCGGCATTTAGATTGTGTGACGTCTAAAGATACCGACACAATCCAAGTAAGCCAAAACCAAGATCTAAACCCTGTTAGCGGAAATAAGGAGGTACAGTTTTAAAAGTAATGAAAATGAGACCACATTTTAAATTTCAAAGATTGCTTAGTTTAAAGCATATGCCGAGTGGTTTTTGAAATGAAGTTAAAACAATTGGTTTCGTATTGGAAATTTTGACAGCACCTTCTTTGTAAATTTTGATAAAAACAAGTACATAATAATTATTATAACGGCATCCCCTATTTGGGAGCAAAATCAAAGCCAAACAGCGGAAACAACCCATGCAAAGAATATACGATGCTCAAAAGCGAAAAATCACATGCATACTAAGTAAAAAAAGCACAATCGAACAAAACTAGTCGATTCTATTCAAATCGACCCAAAATATACATAAGTTTTCTCTCGTTCTAAGTCAAATAATATACATGGTCTGATAGAGTGACACTAGATACAAAATACACAAAAGAGGCGGTCACTAAACATGTAACCCACCAAGCAAGATAAGCGACGAAATCTAAGATATGGATCCGCAACGCTGCTATGCGTCCATGCTATCTTTCCTGCAAGGAACTAAGGCACAACGGGGGTGAGTTGCCAACTCAGCGAATAAACTAATATCAAACAGTTGAAATTGTATGCATAAACGAAATAGCGATTAAACCTATGCATCAGGTAGTCATGATATGTGATAGCATGTGAAACATGAATATGTCACTGTAGTTCCTACATAGAAGAAAACGGAAATCTCATCAAATATTCCAAAATCTTGGTCATATTCATAAACTATTCTTAAATCTATTGTCAAATATCGATACAAATCTTCAGTTCTAGCAGGCATCGTTCACCGAACGATCTTGACAACCAACAATATCGGTCGATATCCTCTAGATATCCGCCGTGTTTCTCAAACTATTTCTGGTATCGAGTGTCCTCGCTAGGCTCCCCGCCTCAAATGCGTCTTTCCTGCCCCTCGGTCTCGACTGGGTCTATCATGTATCCGACTGTATACACTCCCACTCAGTCTGGATAACATAAAAATCCGCAACCGTATAGCTCCCCCACTCGATTCGGAATAAAACCAAATCAGAAAATATCAACTCATGGTGGACGTATCATATATATCACAAGAAACCGTAAAGATATAATCATTTATATCTTATCGACTATATCTCACGGTGAATTAAAACTCAAAACAACAGAAATCTCATAAAGCAACATTTCATGAATAAAAGTAATAATAATGATAAGGAGATACAATATATATCAAACAATAGTAAATGATGAGTGACAATCGTCATTAAGGATACTAGTAGTGTACAATAGGATATATATGACATGGCAAGTTCTAAGTGTGTACGTGGCATGTTAATTACCGACGGGGTGTGGTGTAGTATGTAGGTATGTGTAAGTGCAACATAAACTCATCGGTAATAGTACAAATGTCCTAGCAAGTATTAAGAAATAGTGTTTAATATGTATGAATGTATACAATGCAATTCTAGGTCTAATTATGCAAACAACATGAATGGAAAACAATTATAATAAGTTTTTGGTTTCGGACGCTATACACCATCCATACATTGTCCCTGGTAGATATTTAGTCTATTCACTGGAACAAGTTGCGATCTACTCTGCTTCCATCACTCCTTTTCCCTTTCTCGCTGCTTCTGAAGTCCCCACGGTCAATTCTAACATCGAAATAAAACTTTCGTATATAAGCGGCTAATTTGCGATACGACGAATACGTAAATTCTAAGTGAACTAACTTACATAACGTAATACGTTTGATTATCGTGTTCTATACAGACCTAAAACTAACTAGAGCTACCCCGAATCATCGTATTTTGAGAAAACATTAAAACGTGATACGAAATATCCGTATCATATGTTAAAATATCATAAAAGTATAACAATTAGCTTCCAGATTTTTATACAGACTATCTTGGAAAAATTAAAGTATACCAGAGACCTTAGATAACATACAGAAAGATACCAACACAAATTCAACACCCAACTCTAGCTTAAAACCGGCGGTTGCGGGAAAATTGGGATTTCCGGCAGTCGAACTGTAGGGAATTGGGTCCGAGTTTCAAGGGTGCACTCTAGGTTCTAACACCATCCTATTATACTGTTAGATTTATTTTGTGACTAATATAACTATAGCAGACTGAGGCTAAAACTATAAACTAAATCACATTTTTCCGATATCGTATACACTCTTTGGTACGTGATCTTTTACGAAAACATGAAAAGTTGAGGTTTTTTTTTTAACCTAATTTGAAGAATTCCACAGAACTCTAAGCATCAAGATGTGTGACAAGGAGTTAAGGAGGCATAGCTTGAGTGATTTGAACCATCCTCCATGAAAACTCTAACTTTTCTCATTGTGAGGATGGATAGCTATACTATTTTGGTGTTAAAGTGTTGGGAAAACTTAGTTTCAGTTTGATAAACTGAAACAAAAGAAAGAGTGTTGTCTTGAAAGGAAAGGAGGAGGTGTCACAATGAAATGGTGAGGTGCATGTGTGTAAGGATGAGGTGTTGGCTCAAGGTGTGTTGTGTGTGAGGTTTAGTTTACTCTTAACACCTATTTACTCACTAAATGCACTTAAACCCTCATACAATCCATTAACTCTCTTTGCAATTAAAACTTTTCACTATAAAATTTTCTTTACAAATTAAAAGCCATCTAAACTAATTATAATAATACTTAAATACCATACTCATTTATAAAAGTCTTTTATCATAAATTTAAAATTTAAAATAACATTTAAAAATTAAATCATTATTTAAAAAGTTTCCAAAACATTACATTAAATCTCAGAAGCAATGACAAAGATCCGTCACAACCAAGGAAAAATCCCCATCCTTTAACGCCCTAATTGCAACGGGGAGTAATTGCTGCATGATCACGTGACAGTCGTGACTTTTAAGATGAGAAAGTTTTTTATATTTCATGTCCACGCACTTAGAGAGATTTGAAGAATAACTGTCAGGAACCCTTACTTGCTCGGAAACTCTTCTAAAAGCACCCTTCTCGCTAGCAGACATCATATGCTTCGCTGCAGGAATTGACCATCTACCATTCCTCGTTTATTGAGGGTGCAATTCAAGACGTAACCTTTCCTGTAGGTGCCACTGTCGAACCGCAAGTGTATCCTTAGATTTGGATTTTACATTCAATAAGGTGTTAAGGAGTAGGCCGCATACATTTTTCTTGATGTGCATAAAGTCTAAGTTATGATGTAGATTGAGATCGTGCCAATATACTAGATCGTTGAAAATGGGATTCTTCTTCCAGTGATTGCCAGCACCCGGTGGAATTATATATTCTGTCGTTCTCCCGAAAACAAAATTATTGAAATCTTGTGTGGCCTCCCACAACTTCAAACCCGTTGGCTTAAGAGGGGCATGCATATGCTCTTATTTACCATTGAACTTGCTGCAATTACGACGATATGGGTGGTTTATATCCAACCATCGACGGTGACCTGTGTAGCACTTGATCTTGCGTGATCCACTTTAGGATTACAAACGGTTTCCTCTAGACATACCGGGTAAGCTTTGTAACGTTTAGTGATCCATCCAGATAACATAGCGTAAACTGGAAAATCGTTGATTGTCCATAAAAGCGCCGCACGAAGTGTAAATATCTCCTTCTTGTGGGAATCGTATACCTGTATACATGCCTCCCACAACTCCTTCAGTTCCTCAATCAACGGTCTTAAATATACATCGATGTTATTTAAAATAGATGTACTTCCGGGGATCAATAAGGGCATCTGTGTGTAGGAATGCTTCATACTCATCCATGGAGGTAGATTATAAACAACAAGTGTAACGGGCCATATACTGTGATTTGCACTATGGCTAAACGGCTCCATTCTATCTGCAGATAAACCAAGCCTGATATTAAGGAATCCGCAGCAAAATCTTTATAAAGGGAATCAAAGCATTTCCACTCTTCACTATCGGCTGGATACTGCAGGATTCCGTCCTTAGTGCAACCATTTGTATGCCATGACATGCTATCAGCAGTTTTGGTTGATAGAAATAAATGTCGAAGTCTTTGTTTCATTGAGAAGTAACACAAAACCTTTGCTGGAATCCGTCTAGGAGCATCGAGTGTAGACTCATCTTCGCAGTTGTCCCTTCGAGGGACGATCCAGATAGATAAGTTACATGTTCTATAGTTATCCAACTTTTTATCCTTCTCTGTCTAGTATAACATGCAATCGTTCGGACATGAGTCGATTTTCTCATAACTGAAACCTATATCATTCAAGATCTTCTTCGTCTCCGTGAAATTTTCAGGCAGTAGCGCTTTAGTGTAAGTCTCCCTTTGCACCTCAAGAAACTGATCAAAAAATTTGTTAGCACAATTATTCTGACATTTGAGATGAAATATTTTGACAATCCATCCAAAGTTAGAGATGTTTGCGCCTTCGAAAAGGGGTACAATTGTATCATCCATATACTTCATATATTTTTGCTGATTCTGCATCAAGGAGACTATGGATATCTTCCTCCCTAACATTAGATTTGGGAACAATGCCATGATCAGGATGCATGCCGGTTCGGAGCTCGTCCAACATACTATTCAAACCGGTGTCCCTAAAATTCATAAGACGAGGATCATTTGGCATAATCCAACGACTCATAAACATGTCGACTATCGACCTCGCTTCTCCATGGTACGTTCATTGTGTATAATCAGGAGATATCTTATTTTTTAGTAGATGTTTTTTCACTATATCTCGACGGAGGTCGTAGCCATTATGACACTTTTTACACGGACACGAAATCAATTCTTCACGAGATCAGTCCTTCAATACAAATTCTATAAACTCTTCGACGCCAACCTTGTACTCATCACTAAATTTGGACACATGCATCCAACTCCTATCCATTATTCTCCATTACGTAATCAGCCATTTATTTTATGACTTTAATTAAGGTTTAATGTTTTAGTTTGATCTATCAATTCAGCACATCGGCTGTCGGGGTTAAGGCTTCTATCCCATTAAGAATTTATAACGCATACACCCTTGCGTTTGTGCTTTCATTCGTTTTGACAAAATTTCAGCACCACCTCCTCACTGTTTTTCGAGTACACTTGTAAAATTTTGAAAATTTTATATATTATTTATAATTTAAAGAGAGATTTCATGAGTTTTACGGATATGATAACCAGTGTGGATTGAGTTTTCATAAATTAGTATAATTATATATACCTTCATTTTGAGAATTAATTGAAAATAAAATAAATTTATAATTATGGGGACATTTGTTTAATGGGGTTTTCTTTAATTGGTTTTAAAACAATGGTCTATACTAATTATGTTACGAAAACTAAGTTTCTTTTTTAAATACCATTTAAGTGTGTCATGGCAAGTTAAATATCCATCCTATTTATTATTTCAATTCTATTATGTGTAAAAATATCATGAGAGGCATGGGATTAGGGTATGGGTTTTAAATATTAGGAATGGGAGAAGGAGGAAGATAGATAAGAGCCATCACATTTCCCTCATTCTCATTTCCTCTTCTCTTTCTTTTCATTATCTTCTTTTTCTCCTTCTCCCCCTTCAACTCCAAACTATGATAACACCCCAAAATCATATTTTTCTTGGTTCAAACCCCTTCATTTGTTAAGCTCTTCAAGCTTGATCCATTGGTAGCCTCTAAAGCTTGGAGCTCCTCCCCCTTTCAATTTCAAAGAGAGATAAAAATCTCATTTTTCTTTATGTTTTAAATATTTTTTTTGCCATGCAAATTATATGTCATTGATAAAGTGTAAGTCCACGTTACCCACCCCGGTGCTTGCGGGGAGGCGTAAACGTTATGAAAAATTCGATTTTTACAACTCTAAGCAACATGGACTATGTAAAGGAGGGATCTTTGCTAAACAAAACTAACTAACAAAGCTAAAGAGTTTAGCTACTAGAAAAGTGGGTTATACCTAGGGCTTCATGTCCTTCTTTCCTTGCTCCTTGGAGTGAAAGAAAGGGTTCTCCTTGTCGCTTCTCTTGCCGAAGAAAGATCCACCCGAGGGCCTCAACCTTTGGCTCCAACCTCAAACTAGAAGTAACTAAGGTGCTTGGTGTGCTAGACCTAGGACCTTAGAAAGAGTAGAGAGTGTTTTTGGAGGGATTATCTCAAGCTCAAATGGTTCTCAACTCATGAGAGGGGAGAGCTAGAGAGAGAGGAAGAGGAGGAGAGAGAATGGAAATGAACAAGTGAGAAGCATAATCTCAACCTTCTCACATATATGTGATTTATGAATAATAGATAATTAGTCAAGATAATTGTCATGTTTAATCAAGGAATGACCATTATCATTTTACATTAAATGCTTTTGCAAGGATCAAAAAGCATCTTTCATATGGAATGATGTGGTCAACTTGTCAACCTAGGTCAACAAGTCAAGTAAAGTCAAATGGTCAACAACCCTAACCATGCACAATTATAATTAACTAATTATTAATAAATCATAATTCACACAAAACATTAGGGTTAAGAAAATGACAATAGTCATCGACCCTAATCAAAGTCCTCTGCCTCTGTCTCAGTCAACTGTGCATATACACCCGTATCCGTGTACCGAGGAACACGAATACAATGAGATAAAACCAATCTCTAATCATATACTAGGATCCGGCTTAAACCAAAGCCCGCTAGTATAAGCTGTCCGGACACCAAACGTGCACAAGTGCGCGGATGTGAACGAATCCCGTCGCAATACCATGCGACCTCTACTCATTTTTCCTAAAGGCGAATAACCCTCTGTGTGGGACTCTAAAGACTCGACACTACGCTGGCAGTGGGTTTAACCACAGACCGCAAGCGGCACTAGCTGTACGTAATGGTCCCCAAGTAGATGCCGATAAGAAGACTGACGAGGTAAAGCCCATCTGAACTCCTACTGAGCCTGAATGTGACAGTCTCCGTACAGTCCGGTCTGTTCATATAAGATCATCGCATGGCGGGCCTAGGGGGGCGGTAAACGTCAGTCCCCTACTAGCGGTACAAGTCGTGCCGGAGTGTATCCCAGAACACCTGAGATAACACTGGGAACCTACCAGTCTATCTCGCTTGCCCTGGCCAGGGACTTTATGTAATGGCTCTCCTAGATACAGCGCGATATCAACCCCCAATACCGGGAGAGACGAATCCTGTCTAACCGTCACTGCCTCCAAGTGCTTCGGGACTGCACCCAAAAACTACATGTTTGCACGACTCCTTTGAGCCGTGGTAGGGTAGCAATCAAAGTACAGTGGGAACACACTCGAGGCGAAGTGACAGTATCAAGTCAACGGACTAAACTGTACTCATGTCACCTGGGAACTGATAACTGACGATAGGTATAATACCAACCAACAGTTCCCGACGAGTCCTGTCCAATGTACTCGTAATCTAACGAGCACCCGCATACTATCTCAAGTACGAAATACTGACGGCTGTGGGACAGACCATCTCCCAAGCTGGGATAAGAAGAGCATACGCTAGTTTACTCCGGAGTATCGATGCCCTGTCTCGATAGTCCTGCGACTAGAGACCTGCATAAGGATGTGCTTATAGATTACCCAGCCCCCACGAGTGTGACTGCCATCACAACGCTGGTAATCAAGCAAAGATCCTAAGGGCTCCACTAATGTGTAAAAGCAATATGCTAAAAGAAACACATGCACACATTAAAGCAGAAACAAACCAAGTAGCATACTACCATTTTGAGCAAGAATGTCAATACAAGGTGAATATCCCAAGCTTCCATCAAGTAATATACAATCCAGTATGATACAGTAATGGCCTCTAGGGCATATACACTAACAATCTCCCACTTGCACTAAGGCCATGTACTGGCGTATCGAAGACCTATCATCTCGATCAGCCGCTCGAACTGAGTCTGGGGTAAGGCCTTCGTGAATGGATCAGCAGCGTTATCTTCCGTAGCAACTCTCTGAACCTCGATCTCCTGGCGACCCACGATCTCCCTGATCAGGTGATACCGCCTCAAGATATGCCTGGACTTCTGATGGGACCTGGGTTCCTTCGCTAAAGCTATAGCTCCGTTGTTGTCGCAATACAGCGGTATTGGATCAATAATGGTAGGAACCACCTGAAGCTCCGTGAGGAACTTCTTTATCCAGACAGCTTCCTTTGCGGCATCTGCAGCAGCGATATATTCCGCTTCCATCGTCCAGTCAGCAACGGTTTCCTGTTTGGAACTCTTCCAACACACCTGTTAGTGTATATGCCCTAGAGGCCATTACTGTATCATACTAGTTTGTATATTACTTGATGGAAGCTTGGGATATTCATAGTTGTATATACAATCTTGCTCGAAATGGTAGTATGCTACTTGATTTGTCTCTGCTTTAATATGTGCATGTGTTTCTTTTAGTATATCGCTGATATACATATTAGTAGAGCCCTTAGGATCTTTTCTTGATTACCAGCGTTGTGATGGCGCTCACACTCGTGGGGGCTGAGTAATCCATAAGCACATCCTTATACAGGTCCCTGGTCGTTGGACTATCGAGACAGGGCATCGATACTCCGGAGTAGACTAGCGTATGCGCTTCTCATCCCAGTGTGGGAGACGGTCTATCCCACAGCCGTCAGTACGTCGTACTTGAGATAGTATACCGGTGCTCGTTAGGTTACGAGTACACTGGACAAGACTCGTTGGGAACTGTTGGTTGGTATTATACCTATCGTCAGTTATCAGTTCCCAGGTGACATGAGTACAGCTTAGTTCGCTGACTTGACACTGTCACTTCGCCTCGAGTGTGTTCCTACTGCACTTTGATTACTACCCTACCACGGCTCAAAGGAGTCGTGCAAACAGGTAGTTTTTGGGTGTAGTCCCGAAGCACTTGGAGGCAGTGACGGTTAGACATGATTCGTCTCTCCCGGTATTGGGGGTTGACATCGCGCTGTGTCCAGGAGAGCCATTACACAAGTAGTCCCTGGCCAGGGCAAGCGAGATATATTGGCAGGTTTCCAGTGTTATCTCAGGGTGTTCTGGGCTACACTCCGACACGACTTGTACCGCTATTAGGGGACTGATGTTCACCACCCCCTAGGCCCGCCATGCGATGTATCAGACGAACAGACCGGACTGTACGGAGACTGTCACATACAGGCTCAGTAGGAGTTCAGATGGGGTCACCTCATCAGTTTTCTTATCGGCATCTACCTGGGGACCGTTACGTACAGCTAGTGCCGCTTGCGGTCTGTGGTTAAACCCACTGCCAGCGCAGTGTCGAGTCTTTAGAGTCCCACACAGAGAGCTATTCACCTTTAGGCAAAATGAGTAGAGGTCGCATGGTTTTGCGACAGGGTTCATTCACATCCGCGCACTTGTGCACGTTTGTTGTCCGGACAGCTTATACTAGCGGGCTTTGGTTTAAGCCAGATCCTAGTATATGATTTGGGATTGGTTTTATCTCTTTGTATTCGTGTTCCCCGGATCACGAATACAGGTGCGTATGCACAGTTGCTTGAAACAGAGGGAGAGGACTTTGATTAGGGTTAATGACCATTGTCATTTTATTAACCCTAATGCTTATGTGTGTATTATGGTTAATTGATATTAGTTTAATATAATTGTGCATGGTTATGGTTGTTGACCATTTGACATTCTTGACTTGTTGACCTAGGTTGACACTTTGACCATCATCATTTCATTTGGAAGATGCTCTTTGATCCTTGCAATTTGTATTAAAAATGAATTGATAATGGTCATGTCTTGATTAAGCCATGACAATTATCTCACTAATTATCTATTTACAATAATTCACACATATATGAGAGAATGCTTCATATTTTCTCTCATTCTATCATTTACTTTCTCTCTCTTGCTCTTCCTCTTCCTCAAGCTCTCCCCTCTCATGTGTTGAGAAACACTTGAGCTTGAGAAAAACCTCTTCTTGATAATCTCTACTCTCATCTAGGGTTCTAGGATTAGCACTTCTAGCACCCTAGTTACTTCTAGCTTGGAGTTGAAGCCAAAGGTTGAGGCTTTCGGGTGGATCCTTCTTCGACGTGAGAAGACGACAAATGTGATCCCTTTCTACTACTCCAAGGAGCAAGGAGAGAAGGACATAAAGCCCTAGGTATAACCATTCTAACCTTTAGCTAGTTTCTAGTTAGCTTTAGCTTGTTTTTGTTTAGCAAAGATCCTCCTTTGTCTAGTCCATGTTTCCTAGTATGATAAAAATTTGATTTTTATTCCGTTTTCCGCCTCCCCGTAAGCACCGGGGTGGGCAATGTGGACTTACAGTGGTATCAGAGCCTAACTAAACATAAACTAGCTAGGTAGTAAAAGTGTATGGAAGTTTGATCGGAAAAATCGAAAAACCAAAACATCAAAACCCTAACTTTCTGTTAAAATTTTTCCTGTTCAAAATAAAATAAATCATACTCCTAAAATCATCTCAGGGTTTTGTGAAGAAAGCCACCAAAAACGATCCAGTGACTCGCTCAAAGCGCCGTGGTTCGGCGGCAATAGCAAGCTATTGCCGCGCAACCGCGGCCGTTTTGGCTCTGTTCTGGGTCGAGTTTGGTGCAGTGTTCTTCTGGCTTGGTTTTGGGATTTTTAAGATGTTTATATGTGCCCAGGTTTTCTAGAAAAGAAATTTGTTTTTGGGGGCCTGTAAATCCGTATTTTTGATCGGACTTCACTACACTTTGACTAAAAGGTTATATCTGTGATGTTTATATGTATTGAACGTCGGCTAATCGCTATATGTCGATTAGTCGGGGTTATACATATCTGTGATCTGTGTTTGATGATGGTATGTGTATATGAATGCGTTGGATTGTCGCGGGTGAATAGCCGGGGTGGATGTGAGATGAGTGTTTCTTTTTCTTTCATTCATTGTAATATGTAAATTGATGTAATATTATTTGTTTGGCCACACAACCGGGTCGGGGTTGTAGCCGTCATTGTATAATTCTTTTTACTGTTTTTGCTCCTAGGATAGACCCATGGAGGAGGTGCACAAACTACCGGGTATTTCGAAGTGCCGAGTGGCCTACTCACGGTGTTGAGGGAGGTTGCTTCGCTTCGGGTACTTGGCGGGTAGTTTTCCGCACCCGTAGGGGTCTTGGGTGGGGTATTGGCTATTCACCGCGACCGTGTAATCCGCTTTTCGTTGCAGGCTCGAACGGATTGCGGATTCCTAGTATATCCAATGTATTCATCTATGATCTGTAATGTCTATCATTGCTATGTATTTATATACTATAACTATTTAGGTGTTGCTTATGTTTTACAGCCGCGCTAGCCCAGCCCCCGCTCTGTCGTTAGTTAAGTAACCTAACGGGTGATGACGGGGCCCCGTGGTGAATGCGAATGGCATAAGCGTACGTCATATTTTGGTTGTTTTCTGCAATGGTAGGATTAAATGATGGGACGCATTAAAAGAACTAATGCAAGAAAATAAACCAAGTAAAAGTCGATTGGAACACTTTGAAAACCACTCGGTTTTTTTCAAAACCAAATTTTTAAACGCGGAGCTTGAACCACTCCTTTTAAAAGCTATCTCGTTCCATCGATTATATCAAGTTCACTACGTTCACGGTTTCGCCAAAACCATTCGTAGCCCTCCGTCATTCCACATGAATGGTCAAAAAGTATTCAAGCTATGTATTTTGGCCAAAGTCAAGGCATAGTGATTGGTAGCTATTAGGTATTCATGTGCAGCATAGATAGATGCGTTGGTTTGGGACAGTCGTGCTGCCATTTTGGCCAAAGTCAAGGGTAGGTACGGGTGGGTCCAAATTAACCAGGAGAATGACGGGTAGAACTTGACATGTGACTTATGATATTTTGGCCAAAGTCAAGGTCATAAGAGCATGGGGCAAAAATCCACATCGGGAGTTTCATAAGTACTGAAACTTGCTAGCGCTGCATACCATTTGGAGTGTGATGATTCTGGTAGAATTCCTTCGGTTTTATCACGCGATGATATTTGGATCCCGATCCTACTATGAGTATATGCTACTCCTCGGGAAAACTCTCACTTAACGATCAATGCTATAAACTTAGTAGGTGTCTAGAAAGGTGTTAGCGGGGCTACGCCCCTGATCAGTCGAAAATACTGTATATTTTAGCAGGCAATTTCCTTAACATCTGCATACATATAGGAGAGTACGGTATTCATAATTCACATATTAGCTAATCGGTCGCAAAATATCAAATTACATGTATTCGACCTTTAAACCGGAAATTCTAGGGAAATTAACTGCATTGCATTACATAGCATATTTTCTATATCTTGCAACCCCTATTTTAAAGTCTATGCAGGAAAAGAGATACTTGCTCGATCAATACATTGCTCGACCATTACAAATTGCTCGTAAACTCATTGAAAGCAAATCTGGTATCAACATAGAAGGGCTACTGCAATTCTTAACATCAAAGAATAATCTATACAGCAGTACAAAGCAACTGCAGAAAGCACAGTTCCCGAAGCCACCATTGCGCGGCGGAAGCGCGGCCCAAAGCCACCTCACGCGGCGGTTGCGCGGCAGGACCAGTGACTTAGCTCCTCAAACTTCACCAAAACTCCTGTGTTAGTACCTTCAGCTCAAAAATGCATACAGAAGTCCAGAAGAGTCCAGACACTTCCACCAGATCATCAAGCTCCTAAACTAGCCTAGAACTTCTAGAACTTTCCTAAACCCTTGCTTAAACCCTAAGCTAAACCCCAACAAACTTGTTAACAAACTTTGGGAGGGAAAGTCTAATTCAAACCTAAACCTAGGTCTATAAATAAGACCCTAGGCTCTCTCATTTCTCATGCTTGGAAAAATCAAGAAATCTTGGAGAGTGATAGATTCAACCCATTTTTAGTTTAGCCATTCTCTTTCTCCATCTTCTTCTTCCTCAAGATTAGTGAGAAATCTTGTAGGAAACCCTAACCCTAATTCCACTCCAAATCCAACATCTTGAGTACCAAATCAAGCGAGAAATCTTCAACCTTTTGGGAGCCGAGCCGATCTTCAATCGGGCAAGTGATCCAAGCTGATCCGCGATCCACGGAGACGAGCGAAGCCAAGTCGACAATCAAGTTCCTCCTCTTGTAGTTCTTGAGTGATTGTAACGGAATTGTTGATATAAATAAAAGGTGAAATTCGTTAATCTTGCTTTCTTTTAAAATTCCGCATCATGTTATCTTTACTGTTCTTGAATATTGTCTATGTGGTGATGCGCGAGTAAAACTCCGCTCGTTAAGGAGTCGAGAAGATCTTTAGTATGATGATATAGCAAATTTGTAATCAATTCTTGAATCCCACGAGATTGTAAACCCTAGCTATTTCAAGAATCGACAACCCAATTCGATTCGATGCTTTCTTGATCAACATCGCTCGAGATTGGGGTGATCCGATCGATTCTTGAAATTACTAGAGGCTAGAATATAAATGGTATCCTCGAAAGAGTAAGGGTTAAGAGATGAAACTTTAATTTCATCAAGAAAACCCTAATTCTCGTCGATAACCATTGATCTAGCATCAATTCTTCGAAGGACAAGAATATGAAATATTGTAGACTACAACACATATAAAGATCCTATCGATTCCTACGAGCCTCTTTATCAGTTTGGATTGTCGTTTGGAAAATTCCATTGAAACCGATTCTTGTTGTTTATAGTTCTTGATTCTTTAGAAAAGATTAGTGACACACGAATACAAATCAATCAATTGAATCGTGTTTTCTCTTA
Source organism: Agapanthus africanus (assembly GCA_030015575.1). Classification (NCBI taxonomy): domain Eukaryota; kingdom Viridiplantae; phylum Streptophyta; class Magnoliopsida; order Asparagales; family Amaryllidaceae; genus Agapanthus; species Agapanthus africanus. Next base: position 108,525,658 of record CM057348.1, read on the forward strand.
TTGTTGCTTAACATTTCATTTCAAACAAATAAAAGTAAAAACGAATCTCGAGATCCCTGAGGACGATCCGCACTCATTCATTAACTTCAACTGACACCGTTGTTTGATTGCGGTCAAATATTTTTGGTTGTGATTTCTTTACTAGTTGATTCGATAAACACATCCACGAAAATCATAAGATCAAAATGGCGCCGTTGCCGGGGATCGCGCGTTAATTCGTTTACATTTTATAGTTTGAAGTGAAAGAATTATTACGTTTCATTTCTTGAAATCAAAATTCGTACAAACTCTTATACGTGTGTTGTGAATTGATTGCAAGGTGATCTGGAGCAATCTGAGCTGTGGAAAAATTATTTGGGATATACCAGAGAGCTGGAGATAGCAATATCAAGCAGCTGAAGAAATTTCGTACACTGTTCCCAATACTTGACCGCGGAAGGGCGGCACAAAGAGGATTTGTGCGGCGGAAGCGCCGCAGGCTTGAGGGTTCTCTGGATAATTTTCCAGCAGGTGATTTCTCTCTCTCTCCTCTCTCCCTTTTTAGCTCCAACTAATCCTTTCTGCAGGATTCTTTGCAAATAATAGCTGCGCCGCAAAAGCAAATTAAAATTGTGCGTGATTTTGTTTTCTTGGTTGTTTTGCTTTGAAAAGGGACGGATTTTGAAAAATGATGCGACAACCAAATGCAGCACACAAACCCTAGAATCTAATGGTCTCCTAGGTCCGGCTCTAGACCGCTCCTAACTGCCAAAAGACAAGTCGCAGGATCAATCCTCCACTGCCTCTTTGTCCCCCTGTGGCCGGATGAGTGCCAGGTAAGTGGGAAGGAACCACCACTACAGTGGACCTAATTAATAACCACTAGCCTTAGACACACTCGCCTTAGGCACCACAGAAAAACGCGGATAAGCAATGAATTACCCACGGCCCTCTCTTGTCCTAAATGAGCGCGACAGTCCTTAGAGTCATCTCTAGATTTCTTTTAGTTAATGGGGGTAAATGTGGATGCAGGTTTGGTGGTTTTCGGGGCCTAGGAAGGGTAATGAAATCCCCACCTAATTTGGATTTGGCCGTGCCCCTTAAATTCCGTATTTAATATGCAAAACAACCAAGGAACTCAGGTGCCGAAGAAGGTCTTTATGGCTAATAATATCAGCACTGCTTTTATTCCCCAGCTGCCAAAGAAACGAAAGGACCCAGGATGTCCTACAATATCGATTTCGATTGGGGGTAAAAACATAAATCGTGCTCTTTTAGACCTTGGCGCGAGTGTTAACCTGTTACCTTATTCTGTCTATGAGCAACTAGGAATTGGAGAGCTGAAACCTGCTCATTGTACTCTCCAGATGGCGGACCGATCTATCACCAAACCAAGGGGTGAATTAGAGGATGTGTTGATAAAGGTCGGGGAATTTGTTTTCCCTGTAGACTTCATTGTGCTCGACACACATCCTGTAGCAAACCCCCGGGGCCAAATTCCGGTGATTTTAGGTCGTCCTTTCCTTGCCACTTCCAACGCTGTTATAAATTGTAGAAATGGTTCAATGAATTTATCATTTGGAAATATGACCATTGAACTAAATATCTACAGAGTTGGTAGTCAGCCATCAGAACCTAGTGCTCATATTTTAGATGTGTGTTCTGTCCATGAGATCGCTCCCGATAGTTGTGGAGCCGAGGAACTTTGCTTTACTGATCTCGATGACATTAGCACATCTCTGCTTGATCTTACACTTAGTGAGGACACTACACTTACACTTGAGTCCTGCACTTCTGACTTTTCTCCACCCGAGTCTGTATCTTTTACAGGCTCTGAGCTTCTTTGTAAATCCAAAAATCATTCTATGATCCTTCCTTCGATCATTTCTCCGCCTGAATTAGATCTCAAGGTCTTACCTTCTCACCTAAAATATGCATATCTTGGTGAGAACGAGACTTTACCGGTTATAATTTCCACTTCTCTTGCATCAGAGCAAGAGAACGCACTTTTATCGGTATTAAGATCTAATAAAGAGGCGTTTGGTTGGAGTATGGCGGACATCAAAGGGATCAGTCCCTTGATAGTTGAACATCATATACATGTGATGGATGATACCAGACCGACCCGAGAACCACAGAGACGGTTAAATCCCGTCATGAAGGAAGCTGTCATGAAAGAGATCGTCAAATGCTTAGATAGTGGTATTATATACCCGATCTCCGATAGCCAGTGGGTAAGTCCTATACACGTCGTTCCTAAGAAATCCGGCATCACTGTGATCACAAATGAAGCGAATGAGTTGATTCAAACACGCACCCAAACTGGGTGGCGTGTATGCATCGATTATAGAAAACTCAACGCTGCTACGAGGAAAGATCATTTTCCTCTACCATTTATTGATCAAATGCTGGAACGCTTAGCGGGACGACAATACTATTGTTTCATGGACGGTTACTCAGGCTACAATCAGGTCCCCATCGCCAAAAAGGATCAAGATAAAACCACTTTTACTTGTCCTTTTGGTACCTTTGCTTACAGTCGCATGCCCTTCGGGCTATGCAATGCTCCCGCTACCTTTCAGCGGTGTATGATGGGGATATTCTCTGATATGGTAGAGAATTTCCTGGAGATCTTTATGGACGACTTTTCGATTTTTGGAGACTCTTTTTCTGAATGCCTAGCGAATCTGGACGCTGTTCTTACTCGATGCAAAGAGAAGAACTTGACTTTGAACTGGGAAAAATGCCACTTTATGGTCCAAGAAGGAATAGTCCTTGGACATGTCATTTCACAGAAGGGCATTGAGGTTGACAGAGCTAAAGTAGATGTCATTCAAAACCTCCCTCATCCCAAAAGCGTCAAAGATATTCGCTCTTTCCTTGGCCATGCTGGATTTTATAGGAGATTCATAAAGGACTTTAGCAAAATTGCTAGACCTTTAACACTACTCCTGGCCAAGGATACAACCTTCCACTTTGACTCGGATTGCGAGACAGCTTTCGACTCACTTAAACACTCACTCACTTCAGCCCCCGTTTTATCATCACCAAACTGGGACTACCCCTTTGAGCTGATGTGTGACGCATCTGATTTTGCAGTAGGTGCTGTCCTTGGACAACACATTGAAAAGATGCCACATGTGATTTACTATGCTAGTAAGACCCTGAATGATGCGCAAATCAATTATACAACCACAGAGAAAGAACTATTAGCGGTTGTATTCGCATTGGAGAAATTCAGGCCTTACTTAATCGGCTCACCTATTGTTGTATATACTGACCATTCCGCTTTAAAACATTTGTTGGCGAAGAAAGATGCCAAAGGTCGACTAATACGTTGGATCCTTCTTTTACAAGAATTCGATCTTGTTATCAAAGATAAGAAAGGATGTGAAAACGTAGTAGCTGACCACCTTTCACGCATCGTTTCTTCCCCTGTGACCCTGCCGATCAATGACTCATTCCCTGATGAACAACTCTTGAGCGTATCCTCTGAACCATGGTTCAGGGATATGGTGAACTATCATGCCACGGGATTGATACCGAGTGATTGGTCTAAACAGGACAAATACCGCTTTCTTTCCCAAGTAAAACACTATTACTGGGATGAGCCTTATTTGTTTAAATATTGTCCTGATCAGATCATTCGCCGGTGCGTCCCGAATGAAGAGTTCAAGAGTATTCTTTCATTTTGTCATGATCAGGCCTGTGGGGGTCACTTTGGTCCAAGAAAAACAGCGGAAAAGGTTTTGCAATCTGGATTTTATTGGCCGACCTTATTCAAGGACGCATTTGAACATTGCAAAACCTGCACACAATGTCAGTATACGGGTAGAATATCCCAAAGGAATGAAATGCCTCAGCAACCCATCTTGGTTGTTGAAATGTTTGATGTTTGGGGCATAGATTTTATGGGTCCTTTTCCCAACTCCTTTGGGAATCTGTACATATTGCTGGCGGTTGATTATGTCTCCAAGTGGGTAGAAGCCATTCCAAGTCGCACTAATGACAGGAAAGTTGTCATTAAGTTCTTGAAAGAGAATATTTTCTCGCGATTTGGACACCCACGCGCTATTATTAGCGATAATGGGACACACTTCTGCAACAGATCTTTCGAGACTCTGATGCGGAAATATTCAATCAACCACCGTCTTTCTACACCCTATCACCCCCAAACAAGCGGGCAGGCTGAGATCTCAAACAGACAAATCAAACTTATCCTGGAGAAAACTGTTGCCAAAAATAGAAAAGATTGGTCGACCAAATTGACGGATGCTCTTTGGGCATTCAGGACTGCATATAAGACCGACCTAGGAATGTCTCCATATAGGATAGTTTTTGGTAAAGCATGTCATCTACCTGTTGAGATAGAACATAAAGCATTGTGGGCTATAAAGGAAATTAATTTTGATTTAAACCTTGCTTGCAACTTTCGGAAGCTGCAACTAAACGAGCTAAGCGAACTCCGCGATGAAGCTTATGATAATGCTGTAATCACAAAGAATAGGACTAAGGTTTTTCACGATAAAAACATTTTGAGGAAAACATTTTTACCTGGTCAACAAGTCCTTCTTTATGATTCACGATTACACCTTCATGCGGGTAAGCTCCGATCTCGTTGGAAGGGACCTTTTGTTGTGCGGTCTGTATACCCGCACGGGGCAGTAGATATTGAAAATGTTAAAAACGGCACTGTTTTCAAAATAAATGGACATAGATTAAAGCCGTATTTTTCCACTGACCCCACGGAGGAGCTCTTGTTCTTTTAAGAGCCAGTTTATCTTGATTAAAATTCCTCCGTCTCACTTTCATGTCCAGTATATCACTGCATCATATTTTGAATGAAGGTGAGTAAATAAAACAAGTTTGGGGGAAGTTCTTCACTTATATATTTCGCCCCCACTAATAATTCCTCCCAGATTTACAGATTTTTGTAGGTATGACTGTCGGCAACAGTGAGGACACTGTTGAAAACAAGTTTGGGGGAGGTTTGTGCTTATTTTAGCATCATTTGCATATCATCTGCATAAGCACAAAACATTTCTTTTAAAAATCTATAAAAATTGAAAAATTTTCAAAACCCATAAAAATTTAAAAATTTTCAAATATAAAAATAATGTTAATATTTACACTTTCTGTATATAAATAAGATAATGAAAGTTTAGACAGTGAACAATTACATCCATGAGATTAGAAAAATTTAAGAAAACTAAGAAAATTAGAAGTTTTCTTATACGAACTAGTAATAAGTAGTTATGAGCCGTTGTCCCAAGGGTTAGTAAGATGAAAGACGTCACTAATCTGAGGATAAAAATAAGTCTGAAAAATAGTTTCTATTCTGGAAGCCAAACATTTTGAACGTTGCTACCCTGCTATTCGCACTTACACACGTCTTGAAGCCTGGGATAGTAGAGGATACCTTGAAATGCTCTTGTCTTAAAGCCAAAAGTATGAAAAGAAAAAGTGTGTTTTAAAGTGGTGAGAAAAAATGGACACTGGTTTTGTTATCACCAAGGGCAAGAAAAATATATAGCAAAAGGGTGCTTCTTCACCTAGTGCCCCAAGGTCAACTGGTCTGGGAGTCACTGCTATGCCTGAGGTGGTGCAAGATTAGGAAAATACACCAAGTTAGCGAGCACATCAGTAATCGGTCGGTTAGTACCTCAAGAAGTATTAACGGTCGCATGAAAGTGTGTAAGCAATCTCGTTTGCCAAGAAGTACTGAGGTCGATGGGCAAGGGTATGATAGCTTGAATTGAATTCTCCGGGTGTAGGGATGTCTTTACACACACGCAGGGTTATATGATCGATGTTTGGAATAAAGATAGGAATGAAGAATAAGACGATGTTTTATTGAGGGAGGACGTGATTTCTAACATCTTTTCATGACCATTAAGATAGGGCTCATGACAACCGAAAAGCTAGCTTAGTTGGAAACCCTAATTTTCAAGGCTTTTCTTTTACAATTCTTGTCTTTAAATGTAATATTCATGATCTTGCTTTTATTATTGGATTTTGTGGGTGCAATCCGCTGAAAACCCTCAGGAGACAACACTCCTCCTACTAGGGACACCTAGAGGTTTAAAGGCTTGTTGCACATGCTCAGTGCAATCGTGTTGCCTACGAAAGTGTGCTAGTTAGTTTTTCTCTTTCTTTGTTTTCTCCTTCTCTTTTTAATAAAACATTCTCTCGAGACGATCGAAATTAAGTTTGGGGGTATTTGATCAGTCGAAAATACTGTATATTTTAGCAGGCAATTTCCTTAACATCTGCATACATATAGGAGAGTACGGTATTCATAATTCACATATTAGCTAATCGGTCGCAAAATATCAAATTACATGTATTCGACCTTTAAACCGAAAATTCTAGGGAAATTAACTGCATTGCATTACATAGCATATTTTCTATATCTTGCAACCCCTATTTTAAAGTCTATGCAGGAAAAGAGATACTTGCTCGATCAATACATTGCTCGACCATTACAAATTGCTCGTAAACTCATTGAAAGCAAATCTGGTATCAACATAGAAGGGCTACTGCAATTCTTAACATCAAAGAATAATCTATACAGCAGTACAAAGCAACTGCAGAAAGCACAGTTCCCGAAGCCACCATTGCGCGGCGGAAGCGCGGCCCAAAGCCACCTCACGCGGCGGTTGCGCGGCAGGACCAGTGACTTAGCTCCTCAAACTTCACCAAAACTCCTGTGTTAGTACCTTCAGCTCAAAAATGCATACAGAAGTCCAGAAGAGTCCAGACACTTCCACCAGATCATCAAGCTCCTAAACTAGCCTAGAACTTCTAGAACTTTCCTAAACCCTTGCTTAAACCCTAAGCTAAACCCCAACAAACTTGTTAACAAACTTTGGGAGGGAAAGTCTAATTCAAACCTAAACCTAGGTCTATAAATAAGACCCTAGGCTCTCTCATTTCTCATGCTTGGAAAAATCAAGAAATCTTGGAGAGTGATAGATTCAACCCATTTTTAGTTTAGCCATTCTCTTTCTCCATCTTCTTCTTCCTCAAGATTAGTGAGAAATCTTGTAGGAAACCCTAACCCTAATTCCACTCCAAATCCAACATCTTGAGTACCAAATCAAGCGAGAAATCTTCAACCTTTTGGGAGCCGAGCCGATCTTCAATCGGGCAAGTGATCCAAGCCGATCCGCGATCCACGGAGACGAGCGAAGCCAAGTCGACAATCAAGTTCCTCCTCTTGTAGTTCTTGAGTGATTGTAACGGAATTGTTGATATAAATAAAAGGTGAAATTCGTTAATCTTGCTTTCTTTTAAAATTCCGCATCATGTTATCTTTACTGTTCTTGAATATTGTCTATGTGGTGATGCGCGAGTAAAACTCCGCTCGTTAAGGAGTCGAGAAGATCTTTAGTATGATGATGTAGCAAATTTGTAATCAATTCTTGAATCCCACGAGATTGTAAACCCTAGCTATTTCAAGAATCGACAACCCAATTCGATTCGATGCTTTCTTGATCAACATCGCTCGAGATTGGGGTGATCCGATCGATTCTTGAAATTACTAGAGGCTAGAATATAAATGGTATCCTCGAAAGAGTAAGGGTTAAGAGATGAAACTTTAATTTCATCAAGAAAACCCTAATTCTCGTCGATAACCATTGATCTAGCATCAATTCTTCGAAGGACAAGAATATGAAATATTGTAGACTACAACACATATAAAGATCCTATCGATTCCTACGAGCCTCTTTATCAGTTTGGATTGTCGTTTGGAAAATTCCATTGAAACCGATTCTTGTTGTTTATAGTTCTTGATTCTTTAGAAAAGATTAGTGACACACGAATACAAATCAATCAATTGAATCGTGTTTTCTCTTATTGTTGCTTAACATTTCATTTCAAACAAATAAAAGTAAAAACGAATCTCGAGATCCCTGAGGACGATCCGCACTCATTCATTAACTTCAACTGACACCGTTGTTTGATTGCGGTCAAATATTTTTGGTTGTGATTTCTTTACTAGTTGATTCGATAAACACATCCACGAAAATCATAAGATCAGCCCCCAGGGAAAAGAGGTTCTTAAATTAAGGAACTTCGCGAAAGCGTTGGAAAACCTCCCTCGAAGTACCGACACTGGCCTGGTTGAATGGTTAAGCAAGTATTGTACGGTGAGATTGATCCCGACTAATCCTTTTCTTTACGGTTTGAGAAGGGATTCGAGAGACAGTGAGAGCCATCCAGTTTAGACAAACTAAAAACCATGTTCCCCTCCGAATGGCGGCCAAGACGTGCTGTCTTACCTGAGATTCGGGGCAGATGCTAATAGGTTCTATCCGTCCACCTCTCCGAAGATGCCAAGTTAATTTATGGCACCATATATCGAAGGTTTAAACGGATGCGTACGATGTAGCAGACTTCGTCAGATTCCACCTCGTTTGAGGGGTTTTTGATTGCGGGGACGCTCTTCCCTGCAGGCGCAAGCCCCTGCAGTTAATTACGCTACCGCATCGCGGTAACAACTTTCTCCTTCTCCAGACGGTCACTTCGTGTCGTGGGTGTTTGTTTTATGTTTGGTTGCCCGTGGATTGTATACGGAGACTGATTTATGTCGTCGCCCGTAGGACGTGGATTAGTCCAAATCCGTATTTTCTTAGATTTGGGTTTGGGGTTTTGGTTTAAGGATACGTTAGCCGTATTTGAGGCTAAGATCAACTTAAACGTTTGTTAAGGATACGTTAGTCCAGTTTGAGACTAAGATCAACTTAACGGGATCGTTTAGATCCGACAAAAGAGCGTTTGGGCTCTATTGTTCCAGTTTAGGGACATAGTGGTCCATTAAATGTATGGCTGCCGGGACCCGTCACCTCTCTGACGACGTTGAAGGATTACAACGACAGGTGTCAGAGGAGTTCGGAGATGTATCCTTGAACCAAAGTCGATTGGGGGATCTATAGTCCAATTTGGGACTAAAGTCTGTTTGAAGGTTTTAGGATACGTTAGCCATATTTGAGGCTAAGATCAACTTAAACGTTTGTTAAGGATACGTTAGTCCCGTTTGAGACTAAGATCAACTTAACGGGATCGTTTAGATCCGACAAAAGAGCGTTTAGGCTCTATTGTTCCAGTTTAGGGACATGGTGGTCCATTGCCAGTTTAGGGACATGGTGGTCCATGTTCCAGTTTAGAGACATAGTGGTCCATTGCCAGTTTAGGGACATGGTGGTCCATGTTCCAGTTTAGGGACATAGTGGTCCATAGGTAGTTTAAGGACGCATAAGTCCATAGGTTTAAGGACCCCACAGTCCATATGGGTGTGTTTAAGGACGCATTAGTCCGTTAGTTTAAAGACGCATAAGTCCGCGGGTTTAAGGACCCCACAGTCCGTATCTTGGTTTAAGGACGCATAAGTCCATGAGTTTAAGGACCCTACAGTCCGTGTTGATGTGTGGTTGTCGGGACCCGTCACCTCTCTGAAGACGTTGAAGGATTACAACGACAAATATCAGAGGAGTTCAGAGATGTACCCTTGAACCAATGAGTTGGTTGAAAAAGTAGATGTGCTCAGTTCAAGATGATTTGAGGACTTATGGCCAGTTTGGGCTAAGTCCAATTATGTTTGAAATATTGGCCCTTTGTTGGCTTATTGAAGGAGAGGCTTTGCCTCTAGAAACTTAGCCAATTGGGCTAAAGCTAGTGTTAAACACTAAAGACCAACAGTGTTGAACACTGGAATTATGATTAGCAAGTTAGTGTTTAACACTAAAAGATAATCAGTGTTAAACACCAGCAACGGGCTTTCAAATTAATGTTAAACACTAAAGCAAATCAATGTTAAACACTGGTAGCATAGATTTCAAATTAGTGTTAAACACCAAAGCAAATCAGTGTTAAACACCGGGAACAGAGTTTTCACATTAGTGTTAATCACTAAGAAAATCAGTGTTAAACACTGCAAATAGAGTTTTCCAAATTAGTGTTAAACACTAAGAAAATCAGTGTTAAACACTGCAGATAGAGTTTTCCAATTAGTGTTAAACACTAAGGAAAGAGGGGTCACGTGTGGACACGTGAGAGCGCCCTGATTCCCCTTATTTTATTCTGCAGGTAAGTGTTTAACACTTTTAATTATGACGGCCATCATGTGTGAACACGTGATGGAAGCCCCAGCTCTGGTCTGTTAGAATGCTCATTAGGGGTCACGTGGTGACACGTGAGGGCGCCCTAAATGTGAAGCCAGATCTCCTTTGTTTTATCCTCAAATCTGCGAATAAGTGTTAAACACTTTTCATCTTTATTTTAGAGGATCACGTGTTTGCACGTGATGGGGGTTTATGCATCGAATATTACAGCACTTGCTGAGGGGTCACATGGGGACACGTGAGAGCGCCCAAAGCTTCTTTTCTTTTGTTTTGCCATTAAGTGTTAAACACTTTCATTTTTATTTTAGAGCATCACGTGTTGGCACGTGATGGGGATCTGCGCGCCAATTATTAAAGCATTTACAAAGCGGTCACGTGATAACACGTGAGAGCGCCCAAAGCTTTCATTTCCTTTGCTTTTTCTTTCTGCTTTTTGGGAGTCACGTGGGAGCACGTGAGGTGATGCTTCAAAGTTCTTTGCAGGGGATCTTTTCAAGGGTCACGTGGGGGCACGTGACCCTAGTTCTTTTCATGAACAGAGATCTTTTAAGAATTGAATTCTTTGTAGGGTTAAATCCTAATTATGATTTTGGAGGAATTAAATTCCTATCGTGAAAGAATTAAATTCTGATTTAGGATGAAACCCTGATTTCTTTTCAAAGGAATTAAATTCCCAGATATGTGAAAGAATTAAATTCTTGATCAGGGTTAAACCCTAGTTTCATTTTAGGAGGAATTAAATTCCTGTGAGTTTGGGAGAATTAAATTCTCAAAACTCAATTCCTCCTCTGTGTTTTAGATCTGCATGGCAGGATCTCAACCCAATGAGAATTAAATTCTCAATTCATGGGGAGATGTGCACTTTGCAGATCCTTAACCAGAGAAAAAGCTAAGTTCTTTTCTTTAAATAAGAGTTAAACTCTTTTGAGAATTAAATTCTCTTTTGAAACCTCTCTTTTCTTACCTAGGGTTTTTCTTTTGCAGAGAATTAAATTCTCCTCTCTTTTTTTTTTCTCTTTCCAAAAGGTAGCTCCCTTCTCTTCTCTTCTTGGCTCCTATTTATAGGAGAAGGAAAAGAATCAATTTGTTTAGCAAATCTCTCAATGAAAGATTAGATTTGATTGTTGAGAGATTTGATTTATATTTATCATTAATCTGGGCCTTTAGATCATTCAGTGAATTTTATTCACCGTGGATTTTAAATCCAAAAGATATTCTATTTGTTATTCTGGTGAGATTTTCAAGGAAATCTTTCCTTGTCCAAGATTTTTCCATAAATTGGTGATTTTTAATCACCCTTGGATCTTTAATCCAACGGTCTCCATAATCCTTTTCCATTTGAAAAGATTTAGAAGCTTTTAGAATTTTAATTTTATTTCGAAAGATTTAAATGATCTTTTTTCAGAATTTATCTCTGTTGAACAGCAAGGCTTTTACAGCCAGTCACATGTTGCCACGTGAGCCCCAATTGAGTCCTTTTCTCAGTATTTACTTACGCTTCAGTTGTAACCATCACGTGTCAACACGTGACCATTGGTCACGTGTGAGAACGTGACACTTCATTGAGGTATTTCCTTCAGCTGTTTGTTTACGCTTCAGTTTTAACCATCACGTGTCAACACGTGACCATTGGTCACGTGTGAGCATGTGATTCCTGATTTTTAATCCGGGAACAGATTTTAGAATTTAATTCTATTCATTATTTTAGAGGCTTTAAAAGCCCATCACGTGTCTGCACGTGACTCATGGTCACGTGTGAGCACGTGATGCCCCATTGGGGTCTTTTCTGAGTTTTTATTATATTTTTTAACTTCTCCAGCGGGTTCTTAAAAGTCCATCACGTGTGGACACGTAATTCCTCATAACTTTTGATCCCGGATGAATTACGAGGCCCATAATATATCAAATCGAAGGGTTTTTCGAGCCGATTTCGATTCCATCAGAATTTATCTGTTTCTCATTTGGGAGTTTGTCAAAAAACAGCCCGGAAGATACTGGTTCGCATTTCCTTAAGCATATCGCTGCCATTTGATATTTTGGACTCTTTTGCGCAGAAATTTTTGGCGGGAACAAATGCCCCCCACTACTTTGCCTACGTAAGTATATACGTGGGTGAAGTAGTGCAGAGTAATGCATGGCGTATGACCAGTTTCGGATTGGTATATAACTTTCAGGATCTTGATCTGCGAAGATAACGAGCGGACACAAGCGTCGTCATTTATCATTGACTCAAATCTTGACTCTTAAGAGATATAGTTCCAAACCTTCATCCCCATGAGCCGCACCCTTCCATTTCTTTATGTCTTACTCTGGCGTGAAATAGTTTATATGCTCATGAGTAGCTTCTCCCTTTCAGTGGCATGTAGCTTTGGCAAGTATGGCTCATAGATGGTCGGTCCATCTTGACTTCTTTGCAGGGCAGTGATGGCTTAGGAGACAAGGGTAGGATCTGCCTGATTAATCCAAAAATATAAGTTAACCGCAATCAGAAACGGCATCGCTTTGCAGCTAGCCGGTGAGTACGGGTCGATCCACAGAGATGGGTAGATTTCTTATTGTGTCTTTACGAGTTGATTCAAAATGATGTTTTGGTTGGTTTCTAAAATCTATAAAAACTGGATCTATCAATGAACTAAGTTAATCTAAATTAAAGTCTTGCTAGGGTTAGGTTTAGGGGAAGTTTGGAGATTAAAGGTTTCCTCACCGCTTTCATTGCCCTATTTTTGATCTATTAGATGTTGGTGTAATTATCAATAAAGTGGATTAGAATCTTTTGGGAAGATGTTTCTTCCTCTAGATTCTTTATCCTTCCTTTATCGATAATTACCCTAACCCCCATGGAAAACACGCGCAACCGGCCCTTTATACTACGGTTCATCGTTACCTCGAAGGGTAGGATGCCGTAGGGAGCGGTTGTGCGTGCATGCATGGAGTTCTAACTCTTAGGTGTGGATGGCATGAAAGGGGTGAGAGATCTCATCTCTCAAACCTTTCCCTAAGGCTAACCCTAACAAGCGAGGAGACTACTCGCTCATTAGGGAATGATAAGACATACTAATTAAAAGAATTAAAACAAAGAAATAAAATTACTTACTAGGTTGACGGCTCCCTCCAAGCAATATAGAACAGATCTGAATAATACTCCCAGCAATTCTGAATTTTATTGATTGAAAAGAGGCATAGGGTTTTACAATTTTTTGATTACAATTTATAAGCAAACAAGGAAACTAGGGTTACAGACTCTAGCATATGTGCAATTACAGATTTGCCCACTGAAAATCCCAACACCCGCACCGACGCACCGACTCAGAAAGTTTGCGCCGACACGGGCATTAGACGGCCGCGGAACCGCGGCAATAGGGCGCTTGGGCCGCGGTTCCGTGGCCCTTTGGTGAGCTCAGCTCACCAAAATTCTTGAGCTATATTCTGGGCATTTGGGCTTCTTGTTTCTTCACCACTTTTCTCTGTTTGACTTCTGGGTCTTCTATAGATCTTCAGTGAAAACTTGCAAGGATCTTTTGACGGTTTCACTTTCGTCTTTTTGGACCTTGCACCGTTCTTCGTTTCAGCTTGAGTAAGATCCGTCTACTTGTTGGTCAAAAGTCCTTTTTCTGTATTAACTTTCGTCTTTTTCACTGTATTTGCTCCAAGAGCCTGTATCCTGTAATATGCAACAAACGTGCGTCAAGAGTACCTGTTTATCTATAAAACGGATAAGAATAAGCGAATGAAAAATGCATTATTATGGTCTGAACAAATACCCCCAAACTTATCTTTTGCTCGTCCTCGAGCAAACTTATTTTTATTCACTAAAATCCTAACCACACTTTCGCAGGGAAACGCGATTGCACTGAGCACGTGCAATAAGCCGTTAAACCTCTAGGCGTCCCTAGTAGGAGGAGTGTTGTCTCCTGAGGGTTTTCAGCGGATTACACCCACAAAATCCTATCAACTCGGCCCATTGACTATTGTTCTCCAATTAGGTTTTCTAACAAGGAATTCTATTATCGTCGACCCGTAAATTATCCACCCATATTTTTCACACTTCCTCATCATCTAACTTAAGATTATATATGTTATGTAGACCTACTTAGCTTTCGGCATCTCTTAAGTTTTCCTTCTAAAGTTCCATCTCCACTTAGGAATTTCTATCAACCCTACTAAAGATACAAGTTTTATTCTTCATTCCTTTCTCTTATCTAAACTCTAATCACATATCCCTACGTGTGTGTAAATATCACCCTTACACTTGGAAATTCAAATCAAGTAATCATACTCTCGTCCATTGTCCAAAGCACTTATTAGTGAATTTTTAAATGAAATTTGCTTACACATTCTTCATGCGACCGTTAATACTTCTTGAGGTACCAACAACCGATTACAAGATGCGTTAGCACTTTAAAGCGTACTTCCTAGTTTTGCAACACCCAAAGCTTTAGCAGTGACTCCCAAACCAGTTGGTCTAAGGCACTAGGTGATGAAGCACCCTCGCTAAATATTTTTCTATTTTTTTACAGCTTTAAGTAATCACAAAAACCAGTGTCCATTTTTTTTTATTCACTTCTTTTTCTTTTATTTTCTTCGTACTAAGGACTTTAGACAAGAGTATTTCAAGGTCTCTTCTACTATTCCAAGTTTCAAGGTGCGTGTAGGGTATACGTTTTCAGAATCTAGACTTAAGCTAGGAACTATTTTTCAAACTTATACTCTAATAAGAACATCGATACTCTTCCCTCATTTTGACTTAACCTAAGAAGTGAACCCAAAATTTGCCTATTTCTAAATAAACTACAAGGCATATACTTTCTACCGTTAAACTTTAAGGAATGTTATCTTTAGGGTTTTTAATTTACTAAGTCTAAGATCTAGTTTTTCCTATCTAGTTATCCTATTTGTCAAACTCAAGTCAAAAAGCCAGAATTGAATACAATTATTTTTATAATTTTTCAAATTTTTATGGGTTTTCAAATAAATATGCAAATGCAAAAATATGTACAAATGAATGCGAAGGAAAAAGACGTACCGAGCATACCCCCAAACTTGAACTTGACAGTGTCCTCACTGTCATGCTAAACCAAGAGGGTCAAAATACCGGCACTTTCCTGTTTATTTATTTATACTTTTTTTATTGTTAAGGAAATCAAAAATATATACAGAAAGGCCCTCCCCCAAACTTCATTTAAACTATGTTAGACATTACTGCCAAACCTTGCATAGACCAAACGTTAACACCAACCAGTTGAAAAATTTATCAGTAAAGAGTATCAATTGGTGGAAGAATAAGTCGTAGCGATCCATAAAGAATTGGGAAAGATAGAAGTGGTGGTATGGAAGGCCTGGAGGTGAATAGACAGGAGGTGATGATGTATCAAAACGAGAATGCGAATGATCAGCAATCAATGGAATGTTGGCATTCTCGTAGCTTCTCAAAAGAAATGGGGGTGGTTCAACTTCTAAAGGAAGATGTTGACTAACCACAATATCCCCAAGATGTTCCTGTGGGTCCTCTATTGACTTGGCATCATCCATCAATTGCATATGATATTCAATTATAAGAGAACTGATTTTCTCGATGTCCGCCTTAGTCCAACCGAAAGCTTGCCGCTTATCTTGTAAGACCTTTAAAATAGCATTCTCTTGCTCGAAGGCTAGAGAGGCTGATATTATAATGGGAAATGTCTCATTCTCACCTATGTAAGCATATTTAAGGTGAGGTGGCAAGGACATGAGTTCGAGTTTCGGAGGCGAAAGAATCATTGCGGAATCTACCTCGAACTCAAAGGACTCCAACACAGGTTCGAAATCACTGCAAACAACCGATTCGGATGGTTCAACTAACTCATCCACAAATTCAAAAGACTCATATTCGGGTTGTGAGTCGTCATCATCCGAAAAAGTGAAACATTCATAATCCATATCGGTTGTGTCAACGGTGGTAGGCTCAAGGAGGGACGCACTAGTGGCGTCAAAACTGTTTTCATCAAACAAGAATCTTTCAAGCTTGCAGTCCTCCTGCGTGATTTTGTGAACAGAGAAAACTTCTCGTGTACTAGTTTTAGGCATGGGGGGCAGACTTCCCATCTTATAAATATTGAACTCACTAGACATCTTCCCAAAGGATAGAGTCATGGAGCCATTGCGACAGTTTATTACAGCATTGGAAGTGGCCAAAAATGGTCGACCGAGGATCACCGGAATTTGGTTTCTTGGGTTAGCAACAGGTTGTGTATCCATAACAATAAAATCAACGGGGAATATGAACTCCCCAACTTTGATCAACACATCCTCTAGCTGACCCCTTGGATGGGTGATTGATCGATCAGCCATTTGGAGAGTACAACGAGTGGGTTTCAACTCTCCAACCCCTAATTGTTCGTACACGGAGTAGGAAATCAGGTTAACACTAGACCCAAGATCTAAAAGTGCTCGATTAATTTTCTTATCCCCAATTGTGATTGAAATCGTAGGACAGCCGGGGTCCTTTCGTTTTTGGGGTAAGGTTTGATGGTGGTTAATAGCATTGCTCACTGCACTAGCCACTAGCACTTTCTTGGGTACTTGAGATGCCTTTCTCTTCGAGGTGCATAAGCCCTTTAAGATTTTCGCGTATGAAGGGACTTGTTGGATTGCATCCAAGAGAGGTATATATTTATGCTAACCTGCTTAAATATCTCCACAATCTTCTCCACTTGTGCATTTGGTTTATTAGGACTCAACCTGTTTGGGAATGGAGAATTTTGAAAATTCGTTGAGTCAAATGTCTGTGGAGTAGAATGTGGAGTAGGAACGGATCCCGGTGTAGATGTGTTCATGTTGTGAGAAATGGGTCCGTTCGAGCTAGAAGAAGTAGAGCCATATGAAGGGTGGAGAATAGGCTCTAAAGAAAAAGGTGAAGAAGAAAGTGAAGAAGGGGAAGATGACGATGGAGAAAAAGAAGAAGAAGAAGAACCACCTGCGGGGATGTCATCACTAGTTCCCACATTATTTTGCAACACTCTTCCGGATCTCAACGTGGTCACCGCATTTACATTGTGATTGGGATATGCGTTTTGTGTGTGACCGGGATTTGGCAATGGTTGAGATGGAAGCTTTCCCTTTTCTCTCTCGCTCAACGCAGCAGTTAATTGTGCAATTTGTGCCTCAATAGATTTGATACTTTGATCGTGTGAAGCATTGTTAGTCATCAAAGATTGAACATAATTTTCAAATCTTGCTGCGGATTCTGTAGATTGCTTGAGAAATACATCTAGACTTTTTTCGAGCGAGATAATCTTATCATCATTTGGTTGAACCAAATTGTTCGTTTGATTTGTATAAGGTTGTTGTTGGAAAGGTTGCTGGTTTTGAGTTTGTGAAGGTGCTTGTTGTTGTTGTGGAGGAGGTCTTTGAAAATTGTTATTCCCTTAGAGCTGTTGATTTGGGTGACTCCTCCACCCCGGATTGTATGTTGAAGAGTACGGATCGTTTCTTTGTCGTTGCTGAAATGCAGCATTGACTTGATCTTGTCCTTGAATAGGTGCATTATAAGGACACTCTTCGGTTTGATGTGATGGATTCGAACAACAAGCACAAACAGTTCGTGTGGGTAAAGCATGGGCAGGAGAAGACGATTAGATTTTGGTCTCAATGGCTTCTAGCTTTTTCATAAGTACGGCCATCTCGGCCTTCATAGCAATCGACATATCTACTTGATGTATGCCTGCCCTAGATTGACCAACAGAAGAAGATGATGTGGTCTTGGTACTCTCCCACTGAATTGTTTGCTCACTAAGATCCTCAAGAAACTGCCACGCTTCGTCGCTAGACTTGGAAAGAAAATGACCTTGACATATAGTTTCCAGCAACTGCTTCGTTGCCGAGTTCAATCCTTCGTATAATGTTTGGCAAAGTTGCCAACTTTCGATCCCATGATGAGGGCATTGAACGAGTAGGTCTTTAAATCTCTCGAAGCACTTCCAAAATGGTTCGGAAGGAAGCTGTGAAAATTGTACTATCTCGTTACGGATTCTAGCAGTTTTGTGATGAGGATAGAACTTTTTCAGATTAGCTCTCACAAACGCGTCCCAATTTCTAATGGAATGTGATGCGGTGCTGTATAGCCACTTCTCGGCTAGGTCACATAAGGTGAAAGAAATGACCCTTAGCCTTATAGCGTCATCACTTAATTGGGTCGTTTTCATCATAGCGCAAACGTTTTGGAATTTATTGATAAAGATATATGCATCTTCGGATTCCAAACCATGAAATTTTGGCTGCATATTGATGAAATGTGGTTTTATTTCAAAATTGTCCACATTTGCCGGTGGGGGTGAAAGACATGTAGGTAAAGAAGTGCGGATGGGGTAGAAGAGATCCTGGAGCGCAACTCGTGCGGGCGCTACAACAGGCGGAAGATTCGGGTTATTCGCACCTAACGGAGGTGGAATCATTCCCGTCGGTAAGGTATCGTTGGGGTTGAATCCCGACATACCTACGAAAGAAGAATTTGAAGGTGGAGGTAAGAAAATGGAGGGAATTTCGACTTCGGTGTCGAAGGGTTCGTCGGTCGGTACCAACGAAACACGGACTAATCGGACGTTAGTATCCCTAGTCCAAAGTGACATACACTAGAGGGGTAGTGTAGTCAGAAAAATAGAAAAACAGAATGTGGGGGTAAGATAACGTCAATGAAGGGAAGTGAGTGGAAGTAAGTTGCAAGTTATCTTAGCGGCAAGTTGCAAGTTTTGAAAAGATTTTTCTTTTTTTTTTATGTGAGAGTTTTTGCAAAGAAGTTTTGAAAAGAGACTCGTGACACAAATGTATCAACCACACATGCACAATCAGGCCTAGATCTAGGGTCGCCTAGGTCTGCTAGACAGCTCCTAACTAAGGCTAGAAATAGGACCTCAAACCGCCTCTTCACCGACAAGTACGGCCAGGTAAGTGGGAAGGAACCACAATAGTGGGCTTAATTAATAACCACTAGCCTAGACACCGCAAAGTCAATTAGGATAAACGGTCGATGCCTATACTATTCCTTTTCCGATTGAGCTCGATGTCCTTAGGTCTGAGTCTAGTATTTTTTAATTAATTGTGGTCGATGCACATGCTTTAGGTGTTTTCTGGGGTCCTGGGAAGGGTGATGATATCCCCACCCAATCTGAGTTTGGTCAATTAGCCCCTTAAAGTCCGATTAAATTATGCAAAACAATAAAATTTACTTGCAATCAAATTTTTAGCGCGGCGCAAAGAAACCTGCAGAAAATCTGTTATTTAGAAGGGGGAGAAAAGATTTTTAGCGCAAAGAAATCCTGCAAAAAATCTTCATAAAAGATATATGGTGGGTTGCAGAGGAGAGAAGAAGAAAACAAACCAAGCAATTTTTACGCAGAGAGGCCAACAGAACGCCGCGGAACCGCGGTTTAGATGGGGTATATGCGGCGGAACAGCGGTCTATTGGGGGGTTCAGGTCTCCAGAAAATTTCTGTGGCTCTGTTGTGTCAATCCACCTCTGTTACGATGTGCACTTTTCTGATTTGTCTTCTGTAAAATTCCAGATTCGCAAACCTTCGCTGTTCCTGCAAGATTCAAAAGATACACCCTTCAAACAGATCAAAATTGATTATTTTTTTATTTTTTTTATTTTCAGATTTTTATAATTTTTAAAATTTATATCAACCCGAAATTACATAGAAAGAAATTTTACGCCATCCCCGGCAACGGCGCCATTTGATTAATCCAAAAATATAAGTTAACCGCAATCAGAAACGGCATCGCTTTGCAGCTAGCCGGTGAGTACGGGTCGATCCACAGAGATGGGTAGATTTCTTATTGTGTCTTTACGAGTTGATTCAAAATGATGTTTTGGTTGGTTTCTCAAATCTATAAAAACTGGATCTATCAATGAACTAAGTTAATCTAAATTAAAGTCTTGCTAGGGTTAGGTTTAGGGGAAGTTTGGAGATTAAAGGTTTCTTCACCGCTTTCATTGCCCTATTTTTGATCTATTAGATGTTGGTGTAATTATCAATAAAGTGGATTAGAATCTTTTGGGAAGATGTTTCTTCCTCTAGATTCTTTATCCTTCCTTTATCGATAATTACCCTAACCCCCATGGAAAACACGCGCAACCGGCCCTTTATACTACGGTTCATCGTTACCTCGAGGGGTAGGATGCCGTAGGGAGCGGTTGTGCGTGCATGCATGGAGTTCTAACTCTTAGGTGTGGATGGCATGAAAGGGGTGAGAGATCTCATCTCTCAAACCTTTCCCTAAGGCTAACCCTAACAAGCGAGGAGACTACTCGCTCAATAGGGAATGATAAGACATACTAATTAAAAGAATTAAAACAAAGAAATAAAATTACTTACTAGGTTGACGGCTCCCTCCAAGCAATATAGAACAGATCTGAATAATACTCCCAGCAATTCTGAATTTTATTGATTGAAAAGAGGCATAGGGTTTTACAATTTTTTGATTACAATTTATAAGCAAAATAAGGAAACTAGGGTTACAGACTCTCGCATATGTGCAATTACAGATTTGCCCACTGAAAATCCCAACACCCGCACCGACGCACCGACTCAGAAAGTTTGCGCCGACACGGGCATTAGACGGCCGCGGAACCGCGGCAATAGGGCGCTTGGGCCGCGGTTCCGCGGCCCTTTGGTGAGCTCAGCTCACCAAAATTCTTGAGCTGTATTCTGGGCATTTGGGCTTCTTGTTTCTTCACCACTTTTCTCTGTTTGACTTCTGGGTCTTCTACAGATCTTCAGTGAAAACTTGTAAGGATCTTTTGACCGTTTCACTTTCATCTCTTTGGACCTTGCACTGTTCTTCGTTTCAGCTTGAGTAAGATCCGTCTACTTGTTGGTCAAAAGTTCTTTTTCTGTATTAACTTTCGTCTTTTTCACTGTATTTGCTCCAAGAGCCTGTATCCTGTAATATGCAACAAACGTGCATCAAGAGTACCTGTTTATCTATAAAACGGATAAGAATAGGGGAATGAAAAATGCATTATTATGGTCTGAACACTGCCACCTAAGGCTTTTCAACTTTACGAGCCATGAGGGTCTCTTAAAGACTTTTCTCCCTACGAGTCGTGAGGATCTCGTAGGTGTATTTTCTCCTTGGGAATCGTGAGGATTCCTAAGTGCGTTTTCTCTTATAAGTCGTAAGGATCCTATAAGAGAGTTTTCCCTCTTACGAGTCGAGAGGACCCGTAAGCGGTTGTTTCCCTCCTTGTCGAGATTCGATTTTGGAGAGTGTGACCCATGGATAGTATGCAAGAGGCCGTTTTGGGCCGACTTGCAGGGTCCCAATGCTTAGGAAATAGGTTTTTTAATTCCTACTGCCTATGGCTTTATCTCACGAGTCGAGACGAATCGAGAAAATCTCGCAAAGACATCAATTTCCTCACGAGTCGAAACGGATCGAGCAGATCTCGCAAGAATATCCTAACGTCGCAGTTAACCTCTGCTCTTTACGACAGAAGTCCGTTAGGGTCCGTGGTACTTAGGGTTTTAGCCGTCGTACCGTCGCATGAGCTGATATATTCCTCGATAGGCAATCGTGCTGTTCGAGTAGCCCTGCGACTGCTGTGTCTCTGATCCCTTCGGGGGCTGGACAAGATGTCTTCAAGCAATCCTCCTTGGCAGTTTGACCGTCGGAAGAGCAAGCGCTAGGAATTTGCCATGCCGCTTTTTACTTGAGGTTGGGCTCATTTTGGAGAGCCCCGATGAGTCATAACCACTCCGCGCTGGTGTGGGATGATCTCCGATAGTCTTTCAGGCTTTATATGACTTGCCATTAAGACCCTGAAGCTAGGAATTTGGCCTTTTCTTCGTTTGCTGGCATTGCGTCCTCTGTATCGATACGAATGTCGTGGTTGTCTCTAGGTTACTGATGAACCGTCGAGATTTGGAACTAGGGATTTTGCCGTGGCTCCTTTTGGTGATGTTGCGTCTGCTGTATCGAGACGAACGTCGAGGTGGTGACCACTCCATGTGGGATGATCTCCGGTAGTATTTCAGGCTTTATATGACTTGCCGTTAAGACCGTGAAGCTAGGAATTTGGCCTTTGCTTCATTTGCTGGCATTGCGTCCTCTGTATCGAGATGAATGTCGTGGTTGTCTCTAGGTTGCTGATGAACCGTCGAGATTTGGAACTAGGGATTTTGCCGTGGCTCCTTTTGGTGATGTTGCGTCTGCTGTATCGAGACGAACGTCGAGGTGATGACCACTCCATATGGGATGATCTCCGGTGGTCTTTCAGGCTTTATATGACTTGCCGTTAAGACCCTGAAGCTAGGAATTTGGCCATCGCTTCATTTGCTGGCATCGCGTCCTCTATATCGAGACGAATGTCGCGGTTGTCTCTAGGTTGCTGGTGAACCGTCGAGGTTTGGAACCAGGGATTTTGCCGTGACTCCTTTTGGTGATGTTGCGTCTGCTGTGTCGAGACGAATGTCGAGGTGGTGACCACTCCGTGCTGGTGCGAGATGATTTCTAATTGTCTTTGAGGCTTTATATGACTTGCTGTCAAGACCCTGAAGCTAGGAATTTGGCCTTCGCTTCATTTGCTGGCATCGCGTCCTCTGTATCGAGACGAATGTCGCGGTTGTCTCTAGGTTGCTGGTGAACCGTCGAGGTTTGGAACCAGGGATTTTGCCGTGACTCCTTTTGGTGATGTTGCGTCTGCTGTGTCGAGACGAACGTCGAGGTGGTGACCACTCCGTGCTGGTGCGAGATGATCTCCAATTGTCTTTGAGGCTTTATATGACTTGCTGTCAAGACCCTGAAGCTAGGAATTTGGCCTTCGCTTCATTTGCTGGCATCACGTCCTCTGTATCGAGACGAATGTCGCGGTTGTCTCTAGGTTGCTGGTGAACCGTCGAGGTTTAGAACTAGGGATTTTGCCGTGACTCCTTTTGGTGATGTTGCGTCTGCTGTGTCGAGACGAACGTCGAGGTGGTGACCACTCCGTGCTGGTGCGAGATGATCTCCAATTGTCTTTGAGGCTTTATATGACTTGCTGTCAAGACCCTGAAGCTAGGAATTTGGCCTTCGCTTCATTTGCTGGCATCGCGTCCTCTGTATCGAGACGAATGTCGTGGTTGTCTCTAGGTTGCTGGTGAACCGTCGAGGTTTGGAACTAAGGATTTTGCCGTGACTCCTTTTGGTGATGTTGCGTCTGCTGTGTCGAGACGAACGTCGAGGTGGTGACCACTCCGTGCTGGTGCGAGATGATCTCCAATTTTCTTTGAGGCTTTATATGACTTGCCGTCAAGACCCTGAAGCTAGGAATTTGGCCTTCGCTTCATTTGCTTTGGTGTGTCCGAATCCTGTTGGAGGAAGGACGCTGTAGTTGACATCTCGTCTGCTGTATCGAGACGAATGTCGAGGTGGTGCTCACTCTATGCTGGTGTGAGATGATCTCCGATTGTCTTTCAGGCTTTATATGACTTGCCGTCAAGACCCTGAAGCTAGGAATTTAGCCTTTGCTTCATCTGCTTTGGTGTGTCCGGATCCTATTGGAGGAAGGACGCTGTAGTGACATCTTGTCTGTGGTATCGAGACGAATGTCGAGGTGATGACCACTCCGCGCTGGTGCAAGATAATCTCCGATTATCTTTCAGGCTTTATATGACTTGCCATCAAGACGTATGAAGCTAGGAATTTGGCCTTCGCTTCATTTGCTTTGGCGCGTCCGAATCCTGCTGGGGGAAGAACGCTGGAGTGACATTTCATCTGCTGTGTCGAGATGAACGTCAAGGTGGAGCTAGGATTTTGCCGCCGCTCTGCTTTGTTTTGACCGTGAGGTCTTTTGTCGGCGTTGTATCCGAATTCTGAGGTGGAGCTGGGACTTTGCCATCATTCTGCTTTGTTTCGACCATGGGGTCTTATGTTAACGTTGCATCTGCATCCTGATGAACCACGAAGGAACGCCATTGTTGACATTGCGTCTACTGTATCGAGACGATTGCTGAGGTGGAGCTGGGATTTTGCCGTCACTCCGCTTTGTTTCGACCATGGGGTCTTTCGTTGCATCTGCATCCTGCTGGACTGCGGAGGAACGTCGTCGTTGACATCTCGTCTGCTGTAACGAGACGAATGCTGAGGTGGAGCTGGGATTTTGCCATCGCTCCGCTTGATGGTGTAACATCTGTGTCTTGTTGGAATGAGGAGGCACACCGTTGTTGGTCTCCAGGCTGTAGATGTGGCCATTGAGATTTGGAACTAGGGACTTTGCCATGGTTCCGTTTCGTTGCAACTCTGGGGTCGGTTGTTGACGTCACGTTTGCATCTGGTTGGAGTGAGGAGAAATGCCGTTGGTGATCTCTAAGTTGTCGATATTGACGTCGAGACCCTGAAGCTAGGGACCTTCTTTTGCTTCGTTTGTTGATATTGTGTCTGCAATATTGCGACAAATGTCGAGGTTGTCTCTAGGTTGTCTATGAACCGTCGAGATTTGGCATCGCTTTCTGATGGAGCCTGTTGGGAAGGTATGGGTCCCTCTTTATCTGTGCCCCTGGATTGTATACAAGGATCGATGTGATTTCACCTGTAGGGCAAAAAGTTTCATTCTTTCATTTATTTTATTCTTTCCGTGATGCTCTATCATTTCAGCTTTTTATATCGCGAAAATCGCGACTGCCCAATCATTTCGGCTATTTTTCGCGGTGCCCAATCATTTCGGCTATTTTTCTTTTTACTCGCTGCTTTTTATTGCGAGTTGCCCAATCATTTCGGCTATTTTGCATGCATACATTTTTACTTGCTGATTTTGTTTGCAAGTTGCCCCATCATTTCGGTTATTTCGTATGCATTTTTTTTTGGGCTCGCTGATTTTTTTTTCGCGAGTAGGGGATTTGGGATCTGATACCAATCTTGGCATCAGCATCGCTGCGACTGGAATATTGCCAGGAGCGAATCATCATTTGCCGTGAAAGGACTTGAAATTTGATACCGGTTTAGGCATCAACATCGCTGCAACTGGGATATTGCCAGGAGCGAATCATCATTTGCCTTGAAAGGGCTTGGAATTTGATACCGGTTTAGGCATCAGCATCGCTGCAACTGGGATATTGCCAGGAGCGAATCATCATTTGCCTCTGTCGATGTCGAACAAAGGTGGCTTAGTAAACAGGGTTAAGGGTCCTGTCGGCTAAGGCTTTTGACTTCATGGGCCGTAAGGGTCTCACAAAGGTATTTCTCCCTACAAGTCGTGAGGATCTTGTAGGTGTGTTTTCTCCTTGGGAATCGTGAGGATTCCTAAGTGCATGTTCTCTTGTAAGTCGTAAGGATCTTACAAAAGGGTTTTCTCCTTATAAGTCGAGAGGACTTACAAGTGTTGTTTGCTGTACAAGCATATCCCTAATCACGGATGAGACTTGTTAGGGGAAATATTTATTCGTGCCCGTGGATTGTATACAAGGGTCAGTATTGAGCCACTTGTAGGGCAATATCGAAAGCTGTGGGGGTTGCTTAAGCACAGGTTTAGGTCTCTGTAACTTAAGACTTTCAAATCTTATGAGCCGTGAGCGTCCCATAAGAGAGTTCTCCTTACGAGTCGTGAGGATCTCGCAAGTGTAATTTCTCCTTAGGAATCGTGAGGATCCCTAAGTGTGTTGCTCCCTTGTGAGTCGTAAGGATCTCACGCGGGTGGTTTCTCCTTATAAGATCGAGAGGACCCTGTAAGAGTCTTTTAACGAGGTTGCGCCCTTTCGGGTTTTCACAAACACTCGCCGGTAGCCCTGCTGTTTTTACTCACGGAGCCCTTTCGGGTTTTCATCCGTGCCCATTTTGCTTATGGACATACCGTTTTCTTTTCTTTTATTCTTTTTTTTTATTCTAACGAGGTTGCGCCCTTTCGGGTTTTCACAAGACTCGCCGGTAGCCCTGCTGTTTTTACTCACGGAGCCCTTTCGGGTTTTTATCCGTGCCTATTTTGCTTATGGACATACCGTTTTTTTTCTTTTTTCTTTAACCACGCCAGCCTGAGGATGCGTGGGTTGATAGTAGTTTAACGACGTTTCGGTCATTTGCAAGTTTTAGGACATTGCGGTCCATCGTTAGTTTAGGGACGTTTCGGTCCGACGCCAGTTTTAGGACATAGTGGTCCACCGTCGCCGTATTTGAGGCGACTCTCTAGTTTACTGACTTTTCGGTCTATGGGGCTTTCCCTATGAATGAGCATGATGCCCCCGGCATATTCACCTTTTTCGGAGCATGTTGTTGTGGCGGGTTTACTTTCCACTTTTCGGGCAGCGCGAACTTGCCCTGTTGGTATTGGTCTTCAACCCAGTTTTTGAAGACGTAGCAATTTTCGAGTGGGTGACCCATTATTCTGTGGTAGGGATAATAGTTAGGATTGTTAACGTCACCTTGTTGTAATAGACGTTTTGGATCTGGCAGAGTGATGAGCCCGCTGCGCACTGCTAGCTCGAACAATCTCTTTGTTTTATCTTTGGGAAACGAGTAAGGACGTTTCAACCTCTCATTGAGGTATCGCGGCTTGTTGTTTTGACGACAAAACGGTGTTGGGTTACTCGGCTATTGTTGAGTGTTGGCAACAAAGGCCGTTTTTTCCTTTTCCTTTCTCATTTCGTCTGCTCCGTCGTTTGCGGGTCCGAGATTCTTTCCGGGTAGCGTGAGATTGTACGGCTGAACATTCTCGCAACTCTCCAATTCTTTTGTTTTAGATATGAATTCCTTGAAGAGAGGGTTGAGAGCGGCTTCTTCATCAGAATCTCTTCCAAAGGTGAGAACTCGTGATCCCCCGGGCTCCTCCCTATGACAATTGTCGGCAACTCTTTTATGCTCATCTGTCGTATTTTTTCGCTGTCTACGAGCTTCCCACTTTATTCTATTGACGTGTTGTCTATGAGCGACATATCCTTGCCACCAACACTTAAAGGAGTTGCAGTCTTCAGTAGGATGTGCGATCCTCTGATGATATAAGCAGAAATTAGAGTGTACGCCCGTTTCATCAAAATGTATACCACCAGGAGAATTTTCTCTGAAAGAGGGCGGCCTCATCCCCATTGCTATGGCTTTGGCGAATCGTTTCCTTGTCTTGATCCTGCTTTTATTTGCGGTGGATGTACTTTGATCCGGTGGGAGTGTTTCGACCCTTTCATCTAGTCGCCGGCGTTTGGCTTTCTCGAATATGGCCATCTCGCGCTCTCGATCAGCTTTTCTTTTAAGACGGGCTTCGTTCAGGAATGCATCAATCATTTCGTCTGATGGTCCTAGAAGTTCTGGCTCAGGATCTGCCCCCAGCTTCTCTGTGTAAGGAGCTCCTTCGTCGTTTATCAACGAGTGAGAGATCACATGGCAGCTCACCACATAATTTTCAGATTCATTCGACGAGTCTTCTCCATTGTCATCATCTCCGTCCTTAATGACGTGGCTGAGAAATTCTTGGCCTGTGATTGGAGTCCTCGCTTTTTGATTGTATTCTTCCAACACGTCAATCTGCTTTTGCATGTCCGTCCACTTGTCACTAGGCTTCACGGGCTCTTTGGTCTTCTTCTTCGACGACTTTGACGGCTGAGTGTGAGCGCTTTGGCTATCATCACCGATCTTTGGAATTGGGCGCGGCTTCAGCATCCCCTCGATGATTTGAGGTTCGAGCGGGTTCTTCCATCTGACCGCCGAGCGTGTATGAAGATCACTCAGTATCCTTTTGGTTTTGGATGAAAGCACGATCTCCCATGGGGCTTCTTCAACAAAAGAACAAGTTGCCACCGGTGTGTCTGTCTTCTTAGGAGTGTGCGATTGTGGTGGGTTTACTTTCCACTTCTTAGACAGCGCAAAATTGCTTTGTAGGTACTGATCCTCGATCCATCCCTTAAAAATAAAGCAATCCTCGATCGGGTGGCTTACCGTTTGGTGGTAAGGGCAATAATTGGGATCGTTAACATCGCCTGGCTGCAACGGACGCTTTGGACTCGGCAGATTGATGAGTCTGTTGCGCACCGCCAGCTCGAACAGTTTCCTCGTTTTTTCCTGGGGAAACGAGTAAGGACGCCCTAGTCTCTCCTCGAGGGATGGGCGTGGACGCACGTTGTTTTGACGAACAACCGGCTTTAAGTTGCTCGGTCGTTGCTGAGTATCGGCAAGGAAGGTTGCTTTCCCTTTGCCCTTTTCATTCCAAGGCTCTGTCTTTGAAGAGGAAGGCCTATGGCCTATCTGGTCCATTTGGGCCAGCTTGTCAATCAAGGCCCGGAAGGTGGTCGGCTTGAAGAACATCATGAACTGGGAGATGGCCGCTTGAGGGTCAAGAGTGCCCACGAACATGCCTACCGCAGGTGCTTCTTCGATGCGTTGTTCGCATTTCGACCATAGGTTCCGCCATCATGTTGCATATTGGACCCACGTTTCGCCTGGCCTTATCCTGGCATTGATCAGTGCTGTTATCGGGGTGCGTTCACTAGCACTCGCGAATCTTTGTGTAAACAGTAGCTCCATCTCCGCAAATGTTTTGACAGAGTCGTTAGGTAGCTCCGAAAACCATTCAAAGGATGTTTCTGCTAAGCTGCCGACAAATTGGCGAAGCAACAATTTGTCATCGCTTCCAGTATTTCCGCATAAGGCCCTGAATTGAGCGGCATGCTGATGCGGATTCCCTGTCCCCTTATATACGTGGAACTTAGGGATCGTATATCCCGGCGGGTAACTAATTTGATCATACCAGCCCGGGTAGGGTCGTCCGGTTCTAGCAATTTTCCCAGCCGCTTCATTTGCCTGGTGAGCTCGTATTTGCTGAGCTATATGGTCATCCAGTGCGGCCTTGGAAATGGTTTCTTCCTTGGCTGCTGAAAGAGCCGGAAGAGGACTCGATGTCTCTCCTTTGTTATCTTCAAGGACAATCGGAGGATCTTCAGCAAGAGGATCTTTCTGGATCATCATCCCTACCATATCTTGGAAGAGAAGCGCCATTTGTTTTATGTTAGCCGCTTGCTCTGCGGCTTCTTTGTCTTTCTTTTCGAGAACTCTGCGTAGGTAGTCAGCGTCAGTTTCTTGTTCATGACGCTGCTCTGATGATTCCTCTGAGCTTTCTTTTGGCCCGGTAAGTGCGGCCATTGCAGTCATCATCTCCTGAAGCTTCTGTTGCTGCTCCTGGGCTTTCGTTACGGATCGGGTGAGCGGTCGGTGACCCGTCGAAGCACGGATTTCCTCCTTTCCAGAAGCCATATAAACAGTGTGCACCACCATGCCCCCAGACTTGGGGTGCTTGTGCTCAGCGCGTTTTCGGTTCGCCAGGTTCACAGGGGCTTTCTCTGGCCTCCTTCTTTTCTGAGTGGTTGACGTTGAGGGGGCCGCTGCCGTGGGCACCCAAGTAGTCGTCATCTTTTGTGGCTTAACAGGACGGTTTTCTTCCCGTCGGACCTTTAGCTTCTCTTATCGGTGAGAGTAATCTTGATCAATTACTGAGTCTTGAACCTGTGGCCAAACCTTGTAAATTTTGGAGGACAGCCGCTGAAGGGGTTGTTCTGGCTTCGCCTCTGTAACATTCTCCACCGGTGGTGGAGATCTTTTCAGTACGGCGGTAGGAGAGTTTCTGCGCACCCTGTTGAGTAGTTCAAAGCTGTTCTCGATCGGAACAGCAGAATTGATCCCCACCATTGGAGCTGGCGGAGTTATCCCAAAGGGAGAGTTGCCCCTAGCCTTCCTCACTCGGCGCCAGTGGCGACGTCGAGCGTGTCGTGTGGATGGAATTGTCTCAGCCGTAGGGGTGACCTCTACATGCCCCCTACTTTGAGGAGAGACCGTTATTGGTGCTGGCCTGTCGAAGACTGACATCCGTTGAGAAGCAATGTCTAATCTGTCAAAGACAGACCTCTGGGCAGAGGAAGCAGCTTTGAGGACCTCGCTTGGAGCAGAAGCCGGAATGGCCATCCTTGTAAAAACTGACTTTTTGGAAGGAGAAGCCTTTCCAATGACTTCGTCCGCTTGAGCCGGGATGGCTATCCGCTTTGGGATGGCAGCTTCGGGTATCGCGGGTTTGCAGACGTTCTGGCCCAGTCTGTTGAAAACTGAGGTATTGAAGCTGGGCGACCCGTTGAGAGGAGTCGCGGCAGTGGTAAGCCGATCAAAGACCGACTTCTTTGGGGCTTCTTGCAATGTCATTGTGGCATTGAAGCTCAACGGCGGGAGCATGGTCCCGAAGAATAATCCAGTGGTGGCCTGAGTTACCTGCTCCACTGGCATCTTGAAAAAGGAGGCCGCTTGGGGCCCATAAGTCACTCCTCCAGCAAGGACCGAGCGAGAGTTGCAGTTGCAGGCAGAGCAGTTTGAAGCCATTGATCTTCTGTTTTCTGCACGGAGCAAGACACCAAATCTTAGTACCTCGAATCCACAGGCAACCACAGTAAACTGCGATTCGTTCGCGAACACGACGCATGAAGTGTGGAGTGGAAAGAGGAAAAGGTCCCACCGGACGTGCCAGAATCTGTTCCCCTCCGAATGGCGGCCAAGACATGCTGTCTTGCCTGAGATTCGGGGCAGATGCTAATAGGTGCTATCCGTCCACCTCTCCGAAGATGCCAAGTTAATTTATGGCACCATATATCGAAGGTTTAAACGGATGCGTCCGATGTAGCAGACTTCATCAGATTCCCCCTCGTTTGAGGGGTTTTTGATTGTGGGAACGCTCTTCCCTGCAGGCGCAAGCCCCTGCAGTTAATTACGCTACCGCATCGCGGTAATAACTTTCTCCTTCTCCAGATGGTCACTTCGTGTCTTGGGTGTTTGTTTTATGTTTGGTTGCCCGTGGATTGTATACGGAGACTGATTTATGTCGTCGCCCGTAGGACGTGGATTAGTCCAAATCCGTATTTTCTTAGATTTGGGTTTGGGGTTTTGGTTTAAGGATACGTTAGCCGTATTTGAGGCTAAGATCAACTTAAACGTTTGTTAAGGATACGTTAGTCCAGTTTGAGACTAAGATCAACTTAACGGGATCGTTTAGATCCGACAAAAGAGCGTTTGGGCTCTATTGTTCCAGTTTAGGGACATAGTGGTCCATTAAATGTATGGCCGCCGGGACCCATCACCTCTCTGACAACGTTGAAGGATTACAACGACAGGTGTCAGAGGAGTTCGGAGATGTACCCTTGAACCAAAGTCGATTGGGGGATCTATAGTCCAATTTGGGACTAAAGTCTGTTTGAAGGTTTAAGGATACATTAGCCATATTTGAGGCTAAGATCAACTTAAACGTTTGTTAAGGATACGTTAGTCCCGTTTGAGACTAAGATCAACTTAACGGGATCGTTTAGATCTGACAAAAGAGCGTTTAGGCTCTATTGTTCCAGTTTAGGGACATGGTGGTCCATTGCCAGTTTAGGGACATGGTGGTCCATGTTCCAGTTTAGGGACATAGTTGTCTATTGCCAGTTTAGTGACATGGTGGTCCATGTTCCAGTTTAGGGACATAGTGGTCCATAGGTAGTTTAAGGACGCATAAGTCCATGGGTTTAAGGACCCCACAGTCCATATGGGTGTGTTTAAGGACGCATTAGTCTGTTAGTTTAAAGACGCATAAGTCCACGGGTTTAAGGACCCCACAGTCCGTATCTTGGTTTAAGGACGCATAAGTCCATGAGTTTAAGGACCCCACAGTCCGTGTTGATGTGTGCTTGTCGGGACCCATCACCTCTCTGAAGACGTTGAAGGATTACAACGACAAATATCAGAGGAGTTCAGAGATGTACCCTTGAACCAATGAGTTGGTTGAAAAAGCAGATGTGCTCAGTTCAAGATGATTTGAGGACTTATGGCCAGTTTGGGCTAAGTTCAATTATGTTTGAAATATTTGCCCTTTGTTGGCTTATTGAAGGAGAGGCTTTGCCTCTAGAAACTTAGCCAATTGGGCTAAAGCTAGTGTTAAACACTAAAGACCAACAGTGTTGAACACTGGAATTATGATTAGCAAGTTAGTGTTTAACACTAAAAGATAATCAGTGTTAAACACTAGAAACGGGCTTTCAAATTAATGTTAAACACTAAAGCAAATCAATGTTAAACACTGGTAGCACAGATTTCAAATTAGTGTTAAACACCAAAGCAAATCAGTGTTAAACACCGGGAACAGAGTTTTCACATTAGTGTTAATCACTAAGAAAATTAGTGTTAAACACTGCAAATAGAGTTTTCCAAATTAGTGTTAAACACTAAGAAAATCAGTGTTAAACACTGCAGATAGAGTTTTCCAATTAGTGTTAAACACTAAGGAAAGAGGGGTCACGTGTGGACACGTGAGAGCGCCCTGATTCCCCTTATTTTATTCTGCACGTAAGTGTTTAACACTTTTAATTATGACGGCCATCACGTGTGAGCACGTGATGGAAGCCCCCGCTCTGGTCTGTTAGAATGCTCATTAGGGGTCATGTGAGGGCGCCCTAAATGTGAAGCCAGATCTCCTTTGTTTTATCCTCAAATCTGCGAATAAGTGTTAAACACTTTTCATCTTTATTTTAGAGTATCACGTGTTTGCACGTGACGGGGGTTTATGCATCGAATATTACAGCACTTGCTGAGGAGTCACATAGGGACACTTGAGAGCGCCCAAAGCTTCTTTTCTTTTGTTTTGCCATTAAGTGTTAAACACTTTCATTTTTATTTTAGAGCATCACGTGTTGGCACGTGATGGGGATCTGCGCGCCAATTGTTACAGCATTTGCCGAGGGGTCACGTGATAACACGTGAGAGCGCCCAAAGCTTTCATTTCCTTTGCTTTTTCTTTCTCCGTTTTGGGAGTCATGTGGGAGCACGTGAGGTGATGCTTCAAAGTTCTTTGCAGGGGATCTTTTCAAGGATCACGTGGGGGCACGTGACCCTAGTTCTTTTCATGAACAGAGATCTTTTAAGAATTGAATTCTTTGTAGGGTTAAATCCTAATTATGATTTTGGAGGAATTAAATTCCTATCGTGAAAGAATTAAATTCTGATTTAGGATGAAACCCTGATTTCTTTTCAAAGGAATTAAATTCCCAGATATGTGAAAGAATTAAATTCTTGATTAGGGTTAAACCCTAGTTTCATTTTAGGAGGAATTAAATTCCTATGAGTTTGGGAGAATTAAATTCTCAAAACTCAATTCCTCCTCTGTGTTTTAGATCTGCATGGCAGGATCTCAACCCAATGAGAATTAAATTCTCAATTCATGGGGAGATGTGCACTTTGCAGATCCTCAACCAGAGAAAGAACTAAGTTCTTTTCTTTAAATAAGAGTTAAACTCTTTTGAGAATTAAATTCTCTTTTGAAGCCTCTCTTTTCTTACCTAGGGTTTTTCTTTTGCAGAGAATTAAATTCTCCTCTCTTTTCTTTTTTTTTTCTCTTTCCAAAAGGTAGCTCCCTTCTCTTCTCTTCTTGGCTCCTATTTATAGGAGAAGAAAAAGAATCAATTTGTTTAGCAAATCTCTCAATGAAAGATTTGATTTGATTGTTGAGAGATTTGATTTATATTTATCATTAATCTGGGCCTTTAGATCATTCAGTGAATTTTATTCACCGTGGATTTTAAATCCAAAAGATATTCTATTTGTTATTCTGGTGAGATTTTCAGGGAAATCTTTCCTTGTCCAAGATTTTTCCATAAATTGGTGATTTTTAATCACCCTTGGATCTTTAATCCAACGGTCCCCATAATCCTTTTCCATTTGGAAAGATT
Source organism: Agapanthus africanus (assembly GCA_030015575.1). NCBI lineage: Eukaryota > Viridiplantae > Streptophyta > Magnoliopsida > Asparagales > Amaryllidaceae > Agapanthus > Agapanthus africanus. The sequence goes on from CM057348.1 coordinate 108,559,421, forward strand.
TAGAAGCTTGTAGAATTTTAATTCTATTTCGAAAGATTTAAATGATATTTTTTCAGAATTTATTTCTGTTGAACAGCAAAGCTTTTACAGCCAGTCACGTGTTGCCACGTGACCCCCAATTGAGTCCTTTTCTCAGTGTTTACTTACGCTTCAGTTGTAACCATCACGTGTCGACACGTGACCATTGGTCACGTGTGAGCACGTGACACCTCATTGAGGTATTTCCTTCAGCTGTTTGTTTACGCTTCAGTTTTAATCATCACGTGTCAACACGTGACCATTGGTCACGTGTGAGCACGTGATTCCTGATTTTTAATCAGGGAACAGATTTTAGAATTTAATTCTATTCATTATTTTAGAGGCCTTAAAAGCCCATCACGTGTCTGCACGTGACTCATGGTCACGTGTGAGCACGTGATGCCCCATTGGGGTCTTTTCTGAGTTTTTATTATATTTTTTAACTCCTCCAGCGGGTTCTTAAAAGTCCATCACGTGTGGACACGTAATTCCTCATAACTTTTGATCCCGGATGAATTACGAGGCCCATAATATATCAAATCGAAGGGTTTTTCGAGCCGCTTTCGATTCCATCAGAATTTATCTGTTTCTCATTTGGGAGTTTGTCAAAAAACAGCCCGGAAGATACTGGTTCGCATTTCCTTAAGCATATCGCTGCCACTCTTTTGTGCAGAAATTTTTGGCGGGAACAAACCACTCTAAACTTGCAAGAGCATCATGCTAAAGTGTTTCTTTTCTCTCTCCTAATTGCAGCGACCATTCAACATGACCGGACTTAAGTTATTACTAGATAAAAACATACTGACAGGGCCAAACTATAAAGATTGGCTCAGGAATGTTAAGATGGCAATCACTTACGACAAGTTGGGGTATGTACTTACCACCAAAGCTCCCCCTGTCCCAGGTCCCACCTCCAGCGTCGCGGATAAGGAAATCCGTAAGACATGGGAGATCGATTGCGCGAAGGCCAAATGCCTCGTGCTTTCCTCGATGGACAACGAACATCAGAGGAGGCATGAGAATATGGACCTAGAGTCTATATTTCTCCATACAAAAGAACTGTATGGAGAGCAGTCTCGTATCGCAAGATACGAAGTGTCGAAGAAGCTATTTTCGGCAAGATTGGCCGTCGGATCATCGGTAGCGGAACACGTGCTTAAGATGATTGGTTACATTGAGGAGCTCGCGGACCTTGGGGCCACGTTGGAGAATGAACTCTATACTGATTTGATTCTCCAGTCCCTTCCTTCCACTTACGCCCAGTTTGTCTTAAACTTCAACATGCAAGGAAAGGAGGTTGAACTTTCCGAACTTCTGAACATGTTGAGGAGTGCTGAGGGCACCCTGCAGAAAAGTAGGGAGACATCCACTTTGTTTGTAGGAGGATCTTCCTCTTCTAGATCTAGGGCGAAAGCCAAGGGTAAGAAGAAGAAAGCCCCCGCCAAACCAAGAGGCGGTGTCGGTAAAGTGGAAACGAAGGGAAAGGGAAAGGCAACAAAGGTGAAGGGAAAGCTGGTGGGGAAGGAAGAATTCTTCTACTGTCACAAAAGTGGTCACTGGAAACAGGATTGCAAGGCTTGGAAGGCCAGAACACAGGATTTGAAGCGAGTTGCGGCTTCAGCTTCAGGTGTGTATGTTATTGAAAACTGTCTATCAATAAACTCTACATCCTGGGTATTGGATACCGGATCAGGATCTCATATCTGTAATTCTTTGCAGGCGTTGAGAAAGCGTAGATTTTTGAAGGCAGGTGACATGACCCTCAGAGTTGCAAACGGTGCTAGCATGGATGCTGAGGCCGTGGGGGACTATCACCTGGGATTATCAGATGGACACTTTTTGGTTTTGCGTAGTTGTTATTATGTACCAAATGCAACCTGTAATATCATTTCTGTATCTTTATTATCTAAAGAAGGTTATGAATTTGCATTTGTAAGTAATGTAGTGAACATTCACCTTAATCAAGTTTTGATTGGGTCAGGTATATTGAACAACGGTATATACGTATTAAACCAACCACAGATTTTCAATGTCCACAATACACACAAAAGAAAGTCTCCAGAAATCAATAAAACTTTCTTATGGCATTGTAGACTGGGTCACATCAATGAGAGAAGGTTGACTAAGTTAAATACAGAAGGATATTTGGATCCGTTCGAATATCAATCGTATGCAACTTGTCAATCCTGTCTCAAAGAAAAGATGACAAAGACTCCGTTCACTGGACACGGAGTAAGAGCGAGCGAGCTCTTGGGACTCGTACACAGCGACGTGTGCGGTCCAATGTCTACACATGCGCGAAGCGGTTATTCTTACTTCATTACTTTTACGGATGACTTTTCAAGGTACGGTTATGTCTTCTTAATGAAACATAAATCCGAGGCTTTTGAAAAATTCCAGGAATATAAGAATGAAGTAGAAAAACAAACAGGCAAAAGTATCAAGGCACTAAGATCTGATCGAGGTGGTGAATACTTGAGTGCCGAGTTCCTGGGTTACTTAAAAGAGAATGGAATTCTCTCTCAGCTTACTCCTCCATACACTCCGCAACATAATGGTATATCGGAGAGATTGAACCGAACCATATTGGATATGGTACGGTCCATGATGAGTAACGCTGAGTTGCCGCGATCGTTCTGGGGATATGCGCTAGAATCAGCTGCATAAATTTTGAACCGAGTTCCGACTAAGACTGTGCCTACTACACCATATCAGATGTGGTGTGGGAAGAGACCCTATCTTAATCACATTAAGACATGTGGATGTCCAGCTTTTGTAAAAAAGCAGCATGCGGACAAGCTCGAGGCACGCTCAGTACAGTGTAAGTTTGTGGGATATCCAAAGAACTCCATGAGATATTTCTTCTATTGCGAAGAGGAACAAAAGGTTTTTGTTTCTCGCCATGCCCACTTTCTAGAACATCAGTTCATAGAAAAAGAACAAAGTGGGAGCGCAATAGAACTGGAAGAAATTCCAGAACCACGAGCTATTACTGAAAGTTTAGTAGAAGCAGAGGGTTCGAAAGATCAGGACATTCCCACGCCACTCCACAGGAGTAGTAGGCAGTCTCATCCGCCCGAGAGATACTACGGTTTTCTCATTGACGGGGATAGAGAGGTGTCACGCCCCGCTTCCCAGAGTACGCTAAAATAGGCACGTGACATAGCCAACCATGCTACCTGTGGTTAGGAAAAATCCTTCCACAGTCACATTACGGCTGTAGAGATATCAAGAACAGAAAAGTAAACTAACTATCTAGTACATGTCCATAAGCCAGAGTAAAAGAGTCAAGAAATGCTATAGTATGCGGAAGCAAAAGATCAAATAAACACCTGGAAAGTAAGACTGGATACCGACATGATCTCTACCGCTTGATCTAACAGCGGCAAACTCCTGATCAGTCTGCAACAAAGGTAGAGGATCTGGGCCATGCAAAACCCAGACGTCAGCGCGTCATAACATCAAGCAATAATAAATGAACAGGATACACGAGATATGCAGGCATGAATCATAAATAGTAACAAGTCAACAGGGATGTATAACAGTGAAGTGTATCAGTGTATGTGACGTGCAGTGATCAATCTAAACTGTGCTACTAGGTTGTCTACTCTAAAGTTTGTTTGAAATCAATTAATGTAATCCTCAATGTAACTCAAAGGATATGTCCCGTTACCCCCCGGGACCACGGATCAGGAATATATGAACCAAGAGTGGTTCTGTCCCGTTACCCCCCGGGACCACGGATCAAGATGTAAGAGTCACGAATGGCTCTGTCCCGTTACCCCCCGGGACCACGGATCAAGATGTAGGAGTCACGAATGGCTCTGTCCCGTTACCCCCCGGGACCATGGATCAAGTAATACCCTTTTAAGTTACACTTTAGTTTACACTTTTGATTTCCCCATACCCCCAAGGTTATGTGTTCAAGTCAGGTATTCCGTAATCAAGAATTAATGCCAACACAGGATCAGGTATGTGCAGGTTTGTCTGGATAGACAATAGGAACGGTCCGTAAGGACTACATGTCAGGTTTGTTGGCTTTAGACACAAGATCAGGTAACAGGTAAAGCCATGGTACATCAGGTCAAGTCAAGTAGTGTATTTAGGTGCCAAGTCATGTCGAGAGTGTACGGTACCGTATCGGGTCAAGTAATATGTATTAAGTCGTGTCAGGGGTGCACAAGTAACAAGTGGGTGCTCATATCAAACTATAATAAGCATGGGTATACAGAACAAGTATGGGGTACTAATGGAACAATAAAAATGGAACATTGTATTATGATATGCAAATAGGTACAGATTAAACTACATGGATGTACGGTTATCGATTAGAGTTAGGGTTATGGTTCCAACATTAAGTATCATACACTTAAATGAATATGGAATTGTTAAATCTCTTTAGTATGGGTTAAATGATCTAAGGATGCAATGATATATAAAATATGTTCAATGGATGCAACCGGGTATTCGGGGGTAGAAACTATTTAAAGGTGCTATGGGCAATGCAGGTAATTATTAAGTAATTTAAACACGGATGGGGGTCCTATGTGTGGTAAACTAAAATGCAACGGGTATATTTCAAGTTCTGAATCTAAAAGATATAAACGGAACATCGAATTGTTAAATTGGAACTAATAGCCTTAGGTTTAGTTTACAGGTTTAATCATGAAATAAATATGTATAAAATAATATAATATCATGTAGCAAGTTTTACTTGCGTGCACTTGATGTGAAATACATGATATGGATGTAATCGGACATCCGAAAATGATAAAACATGAAAAGTGACAATGTGGGTTGCACAATAATCATTATGGGGTATTATAATTTAAATATACATAGAAGGTAATAATATAGCATGCAGCAAGATTAACTTGCCTTGACCGGATCACGAAGCGGTATACGGAACATCACGCATCGGCGGGAAAAGTCGTGACTCGCGCACGGTACACGAAATGAGTCCAAACAACACACGATGGGACCACACGGGTCAGATGTCCTCGCTGGGTCGGCGGCGGCACGACCGTGCTCCGGCGATCGCCCATTAAGAAGCTTTCACCCTTGAGCAGGAAGAATATTTACATACTTAGAAGCCATAAGAAAACCCATGAAGCATAATGTGAAGACTTTGATAATTGACAGAACAGCAAAGCTAATGGCAGAAAAGATCAATCCACCTCCATTGCCTTCTCCCTCCATCAACATGCCGAGCAGAGATCTTTCCATATTTATTCTCACTCTAAAATCTCTTTATTCACAATAGCAACTGCAATCCTCAGCTCTAATTATCACTCAAGCTTAATTTTCCTGTGAACTTCTGAACTCAATCAGAGCTCGAATTCCTCTCTCGGCCCTTCTCTCTCATCAGATTCAAGACCTAAATAATTCGAGAAACCAAGCTAGAATTTGAAAACTAAAAATTATATTTTCAATCACAAGAGTCCAAATCCCAATAAATACTTAACGAAAGAAAAGCAGTTTCGGCACAACTAATGAGATTTGGTTTGTTAAAATTTAGATTTAGGAAATATAGAATATATATTTTCAAGAGAGAGAGAGTTGCAGTAGGAAAAATAATATATATATTTTTAGTTAAACTTAAACATATATTAACAGTTAAAGAAATTCAAAGAATATATTATTATAATATTAGTCCGTTTCGAGATTTTGGCAAATACAATCTTACTCCAAAATACGCCCGGGTCGGGTCTAAAAATCCGGTTTTAAAATATGAGAAATATATGCGACTTCCAAATTTCAAAATGAAAACCCAGATAAAGAAAATGCATACCCCAAGAACGGATGCACGTACGTGCGCGTAACCATCCAAACACGTCCGTTTCACTAAACGGGACGAGAACAAGATGCGCGGACGCAACCACGGGGTTAGGGGTATCAAGCAGGCTATGAAATGCAATTTTAAATTATTTTACATGACTTAAAATGTTATATGATAAAAGATGCAATACTAGATAAAATACCAGTATGCAGTATACATGAAATGCACAGTCTACGTAACAAGTCATGGTAATCTATAAATATGAATTAAATAAGTTCAAACAAGCGGGTCGGGTCGAATGCAAAGTAAAATGTAAAATACCATTCATACCCACAATACGTTAACTCAAGAATAGCACGAATATAGAATTACGAGAACTGGAATTGGTATAAATGAACTCGGGTGTTACATTATACCCAACTACAAAAGAATTTCGTCCTCGAAATTCCAAGAACAAGAAAGGATAAACGATCAAGAAACTACAAGGATAGATGTAGAAACTCCTGCCGGATTTCATCTCCTCGTTCTCAAGTTAATTCTCCATGTGAGCGATCACCCCAAAAAACAAGTACAAGAGGGGTAACTTGTTTATAAGAACCTTTCTTTTCGATCCACAATTGACATCGGTCGCTCCTCAAAGGTTAAATCTTCTCGTACAGTCTGCTCCGAATGATCCAACACATGTGTTTCATCTCGAACATACCTACGGAGTTGAGGTACGTAACACACGTCATGAACATTCACCAAAGATTATAGTAACACCAAACGATATACCACTTCTCCAACACGCTCAAAATCTCAAAAGGTCCAACGAATCGAGGACTAAGCTTTCCTCGACTTCCGAAACGAATCACCCCTCAAGTCGGTGATACCTTCAAGAATACCAAATCACCAACGGCGAACTCTAGAGGTCTTCTCGATTTATCGACCCAACTCTTCTGCCGGTCTTACGCTGCCTTCATATGATTCCGGATAGTGCTAATCTTCTCGACTGTCTGCACAACCAAAGCTGGTCCCAACAATCTTCGTTCACCAACATCGTCCCAACAAGCAGGTGAACAACACCTGCGACCATATAAAGTTTCGAATGGAGCCATCTGAATAGTCGCCTGGAAACTGTTGCTGTAAGAAACTCCACCAAATATAGATGATCCTCCCATGAACTCTTGAAGTCTAACATGCAAGCTCTCAACATGTCTTCAAGAGTTTGGATCGTTCTCTCTGACTGGCCATCTGTTTGAGGATGATAAGCTGTGCTAAACTTCCATCGAGTCCCCAAACTTTCCTGTAAGCTCCTCCAGAAGTGTGATAAGAATCGGGTGTCATGGTCGGACACGATGCTCACAGGTACTCCATGCAATCTCACAATCCCCTGCATGTACCGTTCTGCTAACGGTTCCGTTGACTGACAAACTCAAAACGGTATGAAGTGAGCTGCCTTGGTCAATCGATCAACAATCACCCAAACTGCATTGTTGCCCTTTGGACTCCGCGGTAAAGCTGTCACGAAATCCATGGTTATATGTTCTCACTTCCATTGAGGAATTGGAAGTGGTTGCAATAAACCGGCAACCCTTTGATGTTCAGCCTTAACTTGCTGACACACCAAGCACTTTGCTACAAAGCGAGCAATCTCCCTTTTCATACCTTCCCACCAGAAATAATGTCGTAGATCACGGTAAATCTTCGTGCCTCCTAGATGTACGGAATACGTGGAACTGTGTGCCTCCTTCATAACTTCTTCGCGAATATCTCCTTTTGGCACATACAAACGGCTACCATACCGTAACGAACCGTCTTCATGAATCAATAAGTCCGTTCGAAGTCTAGCTTCAACCTATTCTCGAAACTTTTGCAATCTTGGGTCCTGCAACTGCGCTGCTGTAATATTCTCGATCAACGACGACTGTACGTGCAGCTGTATCAACTGTCCTGAAGAATGCGGTAGCACAACCTCCAAATCCAAGCTTCGAAAGCCTTCGATAAGTTCCCTTTGTGCAGTCAACATCTGAATTGCTGGCAACCGACTAAGCGCATTCGGCACAACATTACTTTCCCCGGATGGTACTCAAGATCAAGATCGTAGTCAGGCATCAGCGCCAACCATCTACGCTGCCTCATATTAAGCTTCTTCTGTGTGAACACATACTCCAGGCTTTTGTGGTCGGTGAAAACTCCGACCCTTTCGGCCCATAAGTAGTGTCTCTAAATCTTCAAGCGAAAATCACAGCTGCTAGCTCCAAATCATGAGTTGGGTAATTCTTCTCATGGGTTTTCAACGGTCTCGACGCGTAAGCTACAACCTTCCCATGCTACATTACAACACATCCCAACGCTTTTCCAGATGCGTCGCTGTGAATCACCAACCCTCCGGAACTGTCTGGCACGGTTAACACAAGAGCGATTATCAACCTTGCCTCAACGCCTCAAAAGCTGACGCACACTTATTTGTCCACACAAATGGTACTTCCTTGCGCGTAAGCTTGGTCAGAGGCTCTGCCAAACGAGCAAAATTCTCTACGAACCTTCTGTGATACCCGGCAAGTCCAAAAAAGCTTCTGATCTCTGCTACGTTCTTCGGAATCGGCCAATCTTAAACTGCTACAATCTTCTCAGGATCAATGGCGATTCCAACTCCGGATACAACATGCCCCCAAAACTTTACTTCTTCAAGCCAAAACTTGCACTTGCTCATCTTTGCATACCACCTTTCTTGCCTCAAAGTCTGCAGTATGATCTTCAAGTGTTCCACTTGCTCTTCCTTGCTCCCTGAGTAGACAAGAATATCATCAATGAACACCACAATAAACTGGTCCAAAATCGGTGAAAGATTTGGTTCATCGAGTCTATAAATATTGTCGGCGCATTCGTTACTCCGAAGGGCATCACCAAATACTCGTAATGTCCATACCGAGTTCTGGACGCAGTCTTGCAAATATCTTCTGACTTAACTCGGACCTGATGATATCTGGATCGTAAATCCAGCTTCGAGAATACCCTTGCGCCACTAAGCTGCTCAAACAATTCACCAATGCGAGAGATCGGGTACTTATTCTCAATAGTCACCCGGTCTAAATTCTCGGTAATCGATGCACATCCTCCTTGTGCCATCTTTCTTCTTTACTAGAAGAACTGGAGCTCTCCAAAGTGAGTTGCTGCTGCGAATTCACTCCTTCTCTAGCAATTCGGTAACCTGCTTCTTGACTTCTTCCAACTCCACTGGTGCCATCGGGTAATACGCCTTTGAGATTGGCGTTGCACCAGGAACAAGATCAATCGTGGACTCCACGTGTCGCTTTGGCGATAAACCCGAGATGTCCTCGAACACGTCCCTAAACTCTCGAAATATAGCCGGCGCTTCTTCCTTATCAACTTCTATCGACGAAAGAACATTGTTTGTCGGCCTAGCCCTAAACTCGACTGGCCCGACAGAACCGCTTCCTCCAGCAAAAACAAGCTCCGAATGTCCGGGAATCTGGAGAATCACTTCCCTTTCCTTACAATCAATATGAGCGTGGAAAGTGCCGCGAAAATCCATTCCCAAGACAACAACAAACAAAGGGATGCACCAGAATTGAATAATTCTAATGCGGGGAAACAAGAACAAGTAAGATACCGATATGACTTCATCCGAAGTCAAGATACTGAAGAGGATTAAGCACGGTAAACTTGATTCAAGCTGGCGATGAAACAATAACTGGTAAGCAATGAAACCGAGAGAAGTAAGGTAGTATAACGATCATGGAATAAGGAAGTGAATCAAGACCAGGACTCCAAGTTACTCAAATAAAGTACCGCATTGTAACCATGCTGCAGTTCATGGGTACAATTACATAACTCCACTCAAGTCGCCCAGATCCTGGTATCAGAATCAAGGAACAGAGAGGGACAATAGTGAACCTAAAAGGTTTCAAGCCGAGATGCAAAGTCGTTTGCATATCGTCAAGAAAAGGATCAAAAGAAAGATATGATTCAAGAATCACGATAACAAGGTGGCAGGACATGTTCCTAATCATGAGTATTCTGATTCGTGTATTGGGTCCAAAACCCAACTACAAAAGAATCAAATCCGATTAACCTATATCCCATGGCTCTGATACCAAAAAAAACCATGTCACGCCCCGCTTCCCAGAGTACGCTAAAATAGGTACGTGACATAGCCAACCATGCTACCTGTGGTTAGGAAAAATCCTTCCACAGTCACATTACGGCTATAGAGATATCAAGAACAGGAAAGTAAACTAACTATCTAGTACATGTCCATAAGCCAGAGTAAAAGAGTCAAGAAATGCTATAGTATGCGGAAGCAAAATATCAAATAAACACCTGAAAAGTAAGACTGGATACCGACATGATCCCTACCGCTCGATCTAACAGCGGCAAACTCCTGATCAGTCTGCAACAAAGGTAGATGATCTGGGCCATGCAAAACCCAGACGTCAGCGCGTCATAACATCTAGCAATAATAAATGAACAGGATACACGAGATATGCAGGCATGAATCATAAATAGTAACAAGTCAACAGGGATGTATAATAGTGAAGTGTATCAGTGTATGTGACGTGCAGTGATCAATCTAAACTGTGCTACTGGGTTGTCTACTCTAAACTTTGTTTGAAATCAATTAATGTAATCCTCCATGTAACTCAAAGGATATGTCACGTTATCCCCCGGGACCACGGATCAGGAATATATGAACCAAGAGTGGTTCTGTCCCGTTACCCCCCGGGACCACGGATCAAGATGTAAGAGTCACGAATGGCTCTGTCCCGTTACCCCCCGGGACCACGGATTAAGATGTAAGAGTCACGAATGGCTCTGTCCCGTTACCCCCCGGGACCACGGATCAAGTAATACCCTTTTAAGTTACACTTTAGTTTACACTTTTGATTTCCCCATACCCCCAAGGTTATGTGTTCAAGTCAGGTATTCCGTAATCAAGAACTAATGCCAACACAGGATCAGGTAGGTGCAGGTTTGTCTGGATAGACAATAGGAACGGTCCGTAAGGACTACATGTCAGGTTTGTTGGCTTTAGACACAAGATCAGGTAACAGGTAAAGCCATGGTACATCAGGTCAAGTCAAGTAGTGTATTTGGTGCCAAGTCATGTCGAGAGTGTACGGTACCATATCGGGTCAAGTAATATGTATTAAGTCGTGTCAGGGGTGCACAAGTAACAAGTGGGTGCTCATATCAAACTATAATAAGCATGGGTATACAGAACAAGTATGGGGTACTAATGGAACAATAAAAATGGAACATTGTAATATGATATGCAAATAGGTACAGATTAAACTACATGGATGTACGGTTATCGATTAGAGTTAGGGTTATGGTTCCAACATTAAGTATCATACACTTAAATGAATATGGAATTGTTAAATCTCTTTATTATGGGTTAAATGATCTAGGGATGCAATGATATATAAAATATGTTCAATGGATGCAACCGGGTATTCGGGGGTAGAAACTATTTAAAGGTGCTATGGGCAATGCAGGTAATTATTAAGTAATTTAAGCACGGATGGGGGTCCTATGTGTGGTAAACTAAAATGCAACGGGTATATTTCAAGTTCTGAATCTAAAAGATATAAACGGAAAATCGAATTGTTAAATTGGAACTAATAGCCTTAGGTTTAGTTTACAGGTTTAATCATGAAATAAATATGTATAAAATAATATAATAGCATGAAGCAAGTTTTACTTGCGTGCACTAGATGTGAAATACATGATACGGATGTAATCGGACATCCGAAAATGATAAAACATGAAAAGTGACAATGTGGGTTGCACAATAATCATTATGGGGTATTATAATTTAAATATACATAGAAGGTAATAATATAGCATGCAGCAAGATTAACTTGCCTTGACCGGATCACGAAGCGGTATACGGAACATCACGCGTCGGCGGGAAAAGTCGTGACGCGCGCACGGTACACGAAATGAGTCCAAACAACACACGATGGGATCACACGGGTCAGATGTCCTCGCTGGGTCGGCGGCGGCACGACCGTGCTCCGGCGATCGCCCATTAAGAAGCTTTCACCCTTGAGCTGGAAGAATAATTACATACTTAGAAGCCATAAGAAAACCCATGAAGCATAATGTGAAGACTTTGATAATTGGCAGAACAACAAAGCTAATGGCAGAAAAGATCAATCCACCTCCATTGCCTTCTCCCTCCATCAACATGCCGAGCAGAGATCTTTCCATATTTATTCTCACTCTAAAATCTCTTTATTCACAATAGCAACTGCAATCCTCAGCTCTAATTATCACTCAAGCTTAATTTTCCTGTGAACTTCTGAACTCAATCAGAGCTCGAATTCCTCTCTCGGCCCTTCTCTCTCATCAGATTCAAGACCTAGATAATTCGAGAAACCTAGCTAGAATTTGAAAACTAAAAATTATATTTTCAATCACAAGAGTCCAAATCCCAATAAATACTTAACGAAAGAAAAGCAGTTTCGGCACAACTAATGAGATTTGGTTTGTTAAAATTTAGATTTAGGAAATATAGAATATATATTTTCAAGAGAGAGAGAGTTGCAGTAGGAAAAATAATATATATATTTTTAGTTAAACTTAAACATATATTAACAGTTAAAGAAATTCAAAGAATATTTTATTATAATATTAGTCCGTTTCGAGATTTTGGCAAATACAATCTTACTCCAAAATACGTCCGGGTCGGGTCTAAAAATCCGGTTTTAAAATATGAGAAATATATGCGACTTCCAAATTTCAAAATGAAAACCCAGATAAAGAAAATGCATACCCCAAGAATGGATGCACGTACGTGCGCGTAGCCATCCAAACACGTCCGTTTCACTGAACGGGACGAGAACAAGATGCGCGGACGCAACCACGGGGTTAGGGGTATCAAGCAGGCTATGAAATGCAATTTTAAATTATTTTACATGACTTAAAATGTTATATGATAAAAGATGCAATACTAGATAAAATACCAGTATGCAGTATACATGAAATGCACAGTCTACGTAACAAGTCATGGTAATCTATAAATATGAATTAAACAAGTTCAAATAAGCGGGTCGGGTCGAATGCAAAGTAAAATGTAAAATACCATTCATACCCACAATACGTTAATTCAAGAATAGCACGAATAAAGAATTATTAGAACTGGAATTGGTATAAATGAACTCGGGTGTTACAAGAGGATTGCATCATAGATTGTGATGAGCCTACTAGCTTCCAGCAAGCCATTCAGAGCGTCGACTCGGTGAAATGGCTGGATGCAATGCGGACCGAAATGGAGTCTATGTACACCAACAAAGTATGGACGTTGGACATTGCTCCAGATGGGGTAAAACCCGTAGGATGCAAGTGGATCTTCAAAAGGAAGATTGGTGTAGATGGACAGGTTGAGACCTATAAAGCTAGACTGGTTGCAAAGGGTTTTCGTCAGCGACCTGGTTTGGACTATGACGAAACCTTTTCTCCAGTAGCTATGCAGAAATCCATTCGGATCCTTCTTGCCATTGCTGCCTTCCACGATTATGAGATTTGGCAGATGGACGTAAAGACCACTTTTCTAAATGGACATTTAGAGGAGTGTGTCTATATGGACCAGCCAGAGGGTTTCATTCAGAGTGGGAGCAGCGGAAAGGTGTGCAAGTTGCTCAAGTCCATTTATGGACTGAAGCAGGCATCGCGGAGTTGGAACATCTGTTTTGATGAAACGGTCAAGGAATTTGGCTTTATCAAAAATCCAGATGAACCATGCATCTATTGTAGATTTGTAGCGAGAACTGTAGTATTCCTCGTTTTATACGTGGATGACATTCTCTTAATAGGAAATGACATTCCTATGCTATAATCTGTCAAGGGGTTCTTGTCACACAGGTTCTCCATGAAAGACCTGGGTGATGCCTCATACATTCACAGTCCAGGTACATCGACACCATACTGAAGAGATTCAGTATGGAAGATTCCAAGCGCGGTAATCTACCGGCTTGTCACGGGATCACCCTCTCCAAAGAGATGTCTCCCAAGACTGATTTGGAGAGTGATCGCATGTCTATTATACCCTACGCTTCTGCGGTAGGCTCTATAATGTATGCGATGTTGTGTACCAGACCGGATGTGGCTTATGCACTGAGTGTGGTAAGCAGGTATCAGTCAAACCCTGGGGAGAAATATTGGATAGCGGTAAAGAACATTCTCAAGTACCTGAGAAGGACTAAGGAGATGTTCTTGGTGTATGGCGGAAAAGACCTCCAGATTGAGGCCTTTGCTGACTCCAGCTTCCAGAGTGACAAGGATGATTCCAAGTCCATGTCGGGTTTTGTCTTTACCCTCAATGGAGGGGCGGTGTGTTGGAAGAGCTCCAAATAGGAAACCGTTGCTGACTCGACTATGGAAGCGGAATACATCGCTGCATCTGATGCCGCAAAAGAAGCTGTCTGGATGAGGAAGTTCTTGAAAGAACTTCAGGTGGTTCCGTCCATTGTTGACCCAATACCTCTGTATTGCGACAACAACGGGGCTATAGCTTTAGCGAAGGAGCCCAGGTCCCATCAGAAATCCAGACACATCTTGAGGCGGTATCACCTGATCAGGGAGATCGTGGATCGCCAGGAGATCGAGGTTCGGAGGGTTGCTTCAGAAGATAACACTGCAGATCCATTCACCAAGGCCTTGCCCCAGACTCAGTTCGAGCGGCTGATCGAGATGATAGGTCTTCGATACGCCAGTACATGGCCTTAGTGCAAGTGGGAGATTGTTAGTGTATATGCCCTAGAGGCCATTACTGTATCATACTAGTTTGTATATTACTTGATGGAAGCTTGGGATATTCACGGTTGTATATACAATCTTGCTCGAAATGGTAGTATGCTACTTGGTTTGTCTCTGCTTTAATATGTGCATGTGTTTCTTTTAGCATATCGCTGATATACATATTAGTAGAGCCCTTAGGATCTTTGCTTGATTACCAGCGTTGTGATGGCGCTCACACTCGTGGGGGCTGGGTAATCCATAAGCACATCCTTATACAAGTCCCTGGTCGTTGGACTATCGAGACAGGGCATCGATACTCCGGAGTAGACTAGCGTATGCGCTTCTCATCCCAGTGTGGGAGACGGTCTGTCCCACAGCCGTCAGTACGTCGTACTTGAGATAGTATACGGGTGCTCGTTAGGTTACGAGTACACTGGACAGGACTCGTTGGGAACTGTTGGTTGGTATTATACCTATCGTCAGTTATCAGTTCCCAGGTGACATGAGTACAGCTTAGTCCGCTGACTTGACACTGTCACTTCGCTTCGAGTGTGTTCCCAATGCACTTTGATTACTACCCTACCACGGCTCAAAGGAGTCGTGCAAACAGGTAGTTTTTAGGTGCAGTCCCGAAGCACTTGGAGGTAGTGACGGTTAGACAGGATTCGTCTCTCCCGGTATTGGGGGTTGACATCGCGCTGTGTCCAGGAGAGCCATTACACAAGTAGTCCATGGCCAGGGCAAACGAGATATACTGGTAGGTTTCCATTGTTATCTCAGGGTGTTCTGGGCTACACTCCGACACGACTTGTACCGCTATTAGGGGACTGACGTTCACCGCCCTCTAGGCCCGCCATGCGATGTATCAGACGAACAGACCGGACTGTACGGAGACTGTCACATACAGGCTCAGTAGGAGTTCAGATGGGGTCATCTCGTCAGTCTTCTTATCGGCATCTACCTGGGGACCGTTACGTACAGCTAGTGCCGCTTGCGGTCTGTGGTTAAACCCAATGCCAGCGTAGTGTCGAGTCTTTAGAGTCCCACACAGAGAGCTATTCGCCTTTAGGAAAAACGAGTAGAGGTCGCATGGTTTTACGACAGGGTTCATTCACATCCGCGCACTTGTGCACGTTTGTTGTCCGGACAGCTTATACTAGCGGGCTTTGGTTTAAGCTAGATCCTAGTATATGATTTGGGATTGGTTTTATCTCTTTGTATTCGTGTTCCCCGGATCACGAATACGGGTGCGTATGCACAGTTGCTTGAGACAGAGAGAGAGGACTTTGATTAGGGTTAATGACCATTGTCATTTTATTAACCCTAATGCTTATGTGTGTATTATGGTTAATTGATATTAGTTTAATATAATTGTGCATGGTTATGGTCGTTGACCATTTGACATTCTTGACTTGTTGACCTAGGTTGACACTTTGACCATCATCATTTCATTTGGAAGATACTCTTTGATCCTTGCAATTTGCATTAAAAATGAAATGATAATGGTCATGTCTTGATTAAGCCATGACAATTATCTCACTAATTATCTATTTACAATAATTCACACATATATGAGAGAATGCTTCATATTTTCTCTCATTCTATCATTTACTTTCTCTCTCTTGCTCTTCCTCTTCCTCAAGCTCTCCCCTCTCATGTGTTGAGAAACACTTGAGCTTGAGAAAAATCTCTTCTTGATAATCTCTACTCTCATCTAGGGTTCTAGGATTAGCACTTCTAGCACCCTAGTTACTTCTAGCTTGGAGTTGAAGCCAAAGGTTGAGGCTTTTGGGTGGATCCTTCTTCGACGTGAGAAGACGACAAAGGTGATCCCTTTCTACTACTCCAAGGAGCAAGGAGAGAAGGACATAAAGCCCTAGGTATAACCATTCTAACCTTTAGCTAGTTTCTAGTTAGCTTTAGCTTGTTTTTGTTTAGCAAAGATCCTCCTTTGTCTAGTCCATATTGCCTAGTATGATAAAAATTTGATTTTTATTCCGTTTTCCGCCTTCCCATAAGCACCGGGGTGGGCAACGTGGACTTACAACACCGCCCCTCCATAGAGGGTAAAGACATAACCCGACATGGACTTGGAATTATCCTTGTCACTCTGGAAGCTAGAGTCAGCAAAAGTCTCGATCTGGAGGTCTTTTCCTCCATACACCAAGAACATCTCCTTAGTCCTTCTCAGGTACTTGAGAATGTTCTTTACCGCTGTCCAGTGTTTCTCTCCAGGGTTAGACTGATACCGGCTTACCACATTCAGTGCATAAGCTACATCTGGTCTGGTACACAACATCGCATACATTATAGAGCCTACCGCAGAAGCGTAGAAATAGACATGCGATCCCTTTCCAAATCAGTCTTGGGAGACATCTCTTTGGAGAGGGTGATCCCATGACAAGCCGGTAGATTACCGCACTTGGAATCTTCCATACTGAACCTTTTCAGTATGGTGTCGATGTACCTGGACTGTGAGAGTCCTAATATCCTCTTGGATCTGTCACGGTAGATCCGGATCCCCAGAATGTATGAGGCATCACCCAGGTCTTTCATGGAGAACCTGTGTGACAAGAACCCTTTGATAGATTGTAGCATAGGAATGTCATTTCCTATTAAGAGAATGTCATCCACGTATAAAACGAGGAATACTATAGTTCTCGCTACAAATCTACTATAGATGCATGGTTCATCTGGATTTTTGATAAAGCCAAATTCCTTGACCGTCTCATCAAAACAGATATTCCAACTCCGCGATGCCTGCTTTAGTCCATAGATGGACATAAGCAACTTGCACACCTTTCCGCTGCTCCCACTCTGAATGAATCCCTCTGGCTGGTTCATATAGACACACTCCTCTAAATTTCCATTTAGAAAAGCGGTTTTTACGTCCATCTGCCAGATCTCATAATCGTGGAAGGCAGCAATGGCAAGAAGGATCCGAATGGATTTCAGCATAGCCATTGGAGAAAAGGTTTCGTCATAGTCTAAGCCAGGTCTTTGACGGAAACCCTTTGCAACAAGTCTAGCTTTATAGGTCTCAACCTGTCCATCTACACCAATCTTCCTTTTGAAGATCCACTTGCATCCTACGGGTTTTACCCCATCTGGAGCAAAGTCCAACGTCCATACTTTGTTGGTGTACATGGACTCCATTTCGGTCCGCATTGCATCCAGCCATTTTATTGAGTCAACGCTCTGAATGGCCTGCTGGAAGCTAGTAGGCTCATCACTATCAATGATCTAATCCTCTCTATCCCCGTCTATGAGAAAACCGTAGTATCTCTCGGGCGGATAAGACTGCCTACTACTTCTGCAGAGCGGCGTAGGAATGTCCTGATCTTTCGAACCCTCTGGTTCTACTAAGCTTTCAGTAATAGCTCATGGTTCTAGAATTTCTTCCAGTTCTATTGCGCTCCCACTTATCTGTTTTTCCAAAAACTGAGTTTCCAAGAAGTGGGCATGATGAGAAACAAATACCTTTTGTTCCTCTTCGCAATAGAAGAAATATCCCTTGGAGTTCTTTGGATATCCCACGAACTTGCACTGTACTGAGCGTGCCTCGAGCTTGTCCGCATGTTGCTTTTTGACAAAAGCTGGACATCCCCATGTCTTAATGTGATTAAGATAGGGTCTCTTCCCACACCACATCTGATATGGTGTAGTAGGCACAGTCTTAGTTGGAACTCGGTTCAAAAGGTATGCAGCTGATTCTAGCGTATATCCCCAGAATGATCGTGGTAACTCAGCGTTACTCATCATGGACCGTACCATATCCAATAGGGTTCGGTTCCGTCTCTCCGATACACCGTTATGTTGCGGAGTGTATGGAGGAGTAAGCTGAGAGAGAATTCCATTCTCTTTTAAGTAATCCAGGAACTCGGCACTCAAGTATTCACTACCTCGATCAGATCTCAGTGTCTTGATACTTTTGCCTGTTTGTTTTTCTACTTCATTCTTATATTCCTGGAATTTTCCAAAGGCTTCGGATTTATGTTTCATTAAGAAGACATAACAGTACCTTGAAAAGTCATCCGTAAAAGTAATGAAGTAGGAATAACCGCTTCGTGCATGCGTAGAAATTGGACCGCACACGTCGCTGTGTACGAGTTCCAAGAGCTCGCTCACTCCCACTCCGTGTCCAGTGAACAGAGTCTTTGTCATCTTTCCTTTGAGACAGGATTGACAAGTTGCATATGATTGATATTCGAACGGATCCAAATATCCTTCTGTATATAACTTCGTCAACCTTCTCTCATTGATGTGACCCAGTCTACAATGCCATAAGAAAGTCTGATTTGTTTCCGGAGACTTTCTTTTGTGTGTATTCTGGACATTGAAAATCTGTGGTTGGTTTAATACGTATATACCATTGCTCAATGTACCTGACCCAATCAGAACTTGATTAAGGTGAATGTTTACTACATTACTTACAAACGCAAATTCATAACCTTCTTTAGAAATCAAAGATACAGAAATGATATTACAAGTTGCGTTAGGTACAAAAAAACAATTACGTAGAACCAAAACATGTCCATCTGACATTCCCAGGTGATAGTCCCCCACGGCCTCAGCATCCATGCTAGCTCCGTTTGCAACTTTGAGGGTCATGTCACCTGCTTTCAAAAACCTACGCTTTCTCAACGCCTGCAAAGAATTACAGATATGAGATCCTGATCCGGTATCCAATACCCAGGACGTAGAGTTCATTGATAGACAATTTTCAATAACATACACACCTGAAGCTGAAGCCGCAACCTGCTTCAAATCCTGTGTTCTGGCTTTCTAAGCCCTGCAATTTTTCTTCCAGTGTCCACTCTTGTGACAGTAAAAGCATTCTTCCTTATCCACAAGCTTCTCCGCTACCTTTGTTGCTTTTGCCTTTCCTTTCGTATCCACCTTACTAACACCGCCCCTTTGGTTTGGCGGGGGTTTTCTTCTTCTTTCCCTTGGCTTTCGCCCTGGACCTAGAAGAGGAAGATCCTCCTACAAACAAAGTGGATGTTTCCCTACCTTTCTGTAGGGTGCCCTCTGCACTCCTTAGCAAGTTGAGGAGCTCTGAAAGTTCAACTTTCTTTTCTTGCAAGTTGAAATTCAGGATGAACTGGGCGTAAGTGGAAGGAAGGGACTGAAGAATCAAGTCCGTATAGAGCTCATTCTCTAACGTGGTCCCAAGATCCGCGAGCTCCTCTATGTAGCCAATCATCTTAAGCACGTATTCCGCTACCGATGATCCGACGGCCAATCTTGCCGAAAATAACTTCTTCGACACTTCGTATCTTGCGATACGAGATTGCTCTCCATATAGTTCTTTTGTATGGAGAAATATGGATTCGAGGTCCATATTCTCGTGCCTCCTCTGATGTTCGTTGTCCATAGAGGCAAGCATGAGGCACTTGGCCTTCGCGCAGTCGATCTCCCAAGTCTTACGAATTTCCTTATCCGCGACGTTGGAGGTGGGACCTGGGACAGGGGGAGCTTTGGTGGTAAGAAGATACCCCAACTTGTCATAAGTGATTGCCATTTTGACATTCCTGAGCCAATCTTTGTAGTTTGGTCCTGTCAGTATGTTTTTATCTAGAAGTAACTTAAGTCCAGTCATGATAAATGGTCACTGCAATTAGGAGAGAGAGAAGAAACACTTTAGCATGATGCTCTTGCAAGTTTAGAGTGGTTTTTAATTTGTCTAAACAGGATGGCTCCCACTGTCTCTCGAATCCCTCCTCAAACCATAAAGGAAGAATTAGTCGGGATCAATCTCACCGTACAATACTTGCTTAACCGTTCAGCCAGGCCAGTGTCGGTACTTCGAGGGAGGTTTTCCAACGCTTTCGCGAAGTTCCTTAATTAAGTAAGCTCTTTTCCCTATGGGCATAGCCCCGCTAACACCTTTCTAGACACCTACTTGGTTTATAGCATTGATCGTTAAGTGAGAAAGTTCCGGAGGAGTAGCATATACTCACAGTAGGATCGGGATCCAAATATCATCGCGTGACAAAACTGAAGGAATCCTACCAGAATCATCACACTCCAAATGGTATGCAACGCTAGCAAGTTTCAGTTCTTTTGAAACTCCCGATGTGGATTTTTGCCCCATGCTCTTATGACCTTGACTTTGGCCAAAATATCATAAGTCACATGTCAAGTTCTACCCGTCATTCTCTAGGTTAATTTGAGCCCACCCGCACATACCCTTGACTTTGGCCAAAATGGTAGAACAACTGCCCCAAATCAACACATCTATCTATGCTGCACATGAATACCCAATAGCTACCAATCACTATGCCTTGACTTTGGCCAACATACATAGCTTGAATACTTATTGACCATTCATGTGAAACGACGAAGGGCTACGAATGGTTTTGGCGAAACCGTGAACGTAGTGAACTTGATATAATCGAAGGAACGAGATAGCTTTCAAAAGGAGTGGTTCAAGCTCCGCATTTAAAAGTTTGGTTTTGAAAAGAACTGAGTGGTTTTCAAAGTGTTCCAACGACTTTTACTTGGTTTATTTTATCTTGCATTAATTCCAATGCGTCCCATCATTTAATCCTACCATTGCAGAAAACAACGAAAATATGACGTACGCTTATGCCATCCGCATTCGCCACGGGGTCACGTCATCACCCGTTAGGTTACTTAACTAACGACAGAGCGGGGGCTGGACTAGCGCGGATGCAAAACATAAGCAACGCCTAAATAGATATCATATAGATATATATAAATATTCATCACAAGCAATGATAGCAATTCCAGATCATAGATGAATACATTGGATATACTAGGAATCCGCAATTCATACGAGCCTGTAACGAAGAACGGATTACACGGTCGCGATGAATAGCCAAATCCCACCCTAGACCCCTACGGGTGCGGCAAACTACCCACCAAGTACCCGAAGCGAAGCAACCTCTCTCAACACCGTGAGTAAGCCACTCGGCACTTCGAGATACCTGGTAGTTTGTGCACCCCACCTTGGGTCTATCCTAGGAGCAAAACAGTAAAAAGAAATTATACAATGACGGCTACAACCTTGACCCGGTTGTGCGGCCATACAAATAATATTACATCAATTTACATATTACAAGAATTGAAAGAATAAGAAAACTCTCATCTCACAACCCCCCGGCTATTCATCCGCGACAATCCAACGAATTCATATACACAAACCATCAACATTACAGATCACAGATATGTATAACCCTCACTAATCGACGTATAGCGATTAGTGGACGTTCAATATATATAATACATTACAGATATAACCCATTAGCCAAAGTGTAAAGAAGTTCGATCTAAAAAAATACGGATTTGTGTCCACCCAAAAAACCAACTTGTTCTCTGGAAAATCTGGGTGGAAACAAACTATCTCAAAAATCCCAAAACCTCAACAGAAGAATACTGCACCAAACTCGGTCCACGGCCGAGTCAACTCGGCCGCGGATCCGCGGCAAGAAGCATGTTCTTTCCGCGGAACCGCGGCGCTTTGACCGGTTCAGTGGACCGTTTTTGGTGTGTTTCTTAATAAAACCCTAAGCCAATTTTTGAAGTATGATTTATAATTTTTAAAGCAGAAATAAAAATCGACAGAAACTTAGGGTTTTGAAAAATAGTTTTGCGATTTTTTCCGATCAAAGTTCTATATACTTTGCTAACTAGTTAGTTTGTGTTTAGCTAGGCTCTGATACCACTGTAAGTCCACGTTGCCCACCCCGGTGCTTGCAGGGAGGCGGAAACGTTATGAAAAATTTGATTTTTACAACTCTAGGCAACATGGACTATGTAAAGGAGGGATCTTTGCTAAACAAAACTAACTAAGAAAGCTAAAGAGTTTAGCTACTAGGAAAGTGGGTTATACCTAGGGCTTCAAGTCCTTCTTTCCTTGCTCCTTGGAGTGAAAGAAAGGGTTCTCCTTGTCGCTTCTCTTGCCGAAGAAAGATCCAACCGAGGGCCTCAACCTTTGGCTCCAACCTCAAACTAGAAGTAACTAAGGTGCTTGGTGTGCTAGACCTAGGACCTTAGAAAGAGTAGAGAGTGTTTTTGGAGGGATTATAATGGTTCTCAACTCATGAGAGGGGAGAGCTAGAGAGAGAGAGGAAGAGGAGGAGAGAGAATGGAAATGAACAAGTGAGAAGCATAATCTCAACCTTCTCACATATATGTGATTTATGAATAATAGATAATTAGTCAAGATAATTATCATGGTTAATCAAGGAATGACCATTATCATTTCACATTAAATTCTTTTGTAAGGATCAAAGGGCATCTTTCATATGGAATGATGATGGTCAACTTGTCAACCTAGGTCAACAAGTCAAGTAAAGTCAAATAGTCAACAACCCTAACCATGCACAATTATAATTAACTAATTATTAATAAATCATAATTCACCAAAACATTAGGGTTAAGAAAATGACAATAGCCATCAACCCTAATCAAAGTCCTCTGCTTCTGTCTCAGTCAACTGTGCATACACACCCGTATCGGTGTACCGAGAAACACGAATACAATGAGATAAAACCAATCCCTAATCATATACTAGGATCCGGCTTAAACCAAAGCCCGCTAGTATAAGCTGTCCGGACACCAAACGTGCATAAGTGCGCGGATGTGAACGAACCCCGTCGCAATACCATGCGACCTCTACTCATTTTGCCTAAAGGCGAATAACCCTCTGTGTGGGACTCTAAAGACTCGACACTACGCTGGCAGTGGGTTTAACCACAGACCGCAAGCGGCACTAACTGTACGTAACGGTCCCCAGGTAGATGCCGATAAGAAGACTGACGAGGTAAACCCCATCTGAACTCCTACTGAGCCTGAATGTGACAGTCTCCGTACAGTCCGGTCTGTTCGTCTAAGAACATCGCATGGTGGGCCTAGGGGGCGGTAAACGTCAATCCCCTACTAGCGGTACAAGTCGTGCCGGAGTGTAGCCCAGAACACCTGAGATAACAATGGAAACCTACCAGTCTATCTCGCTTGCCCTGGCCAGGGACTTTGTGTAATGGCTCTCCTAGACACAGCGCGATATCAACCCCCAATACCGGGAGAGACGAATCATGTCTAACCGTCACTGCCTCCAAGTGCTTTGGGACTGCACCCAAAAACTACCTATTTGCACGACTCCTTTGAGCCGTGGTAGGGTAGCAATCAAAGTACAGTGGGAACACACTCGAGGCGAAGTGACAATATCAAGTCAACGGACTAAGCTGTACTCATGTCATCTGGGAACTGATAACTGATGATAGGTATAATACTAACCAACAGTTCCCGACGAGTCCTGTCCAGTGTACTCGTAATCTAACGAGCACCCGCATACTATCTCAAGTACGACGTACTGAAGGCTGTGGGACAGACCGTCTTCCAAGCTGGGATAAGAAGCGCATACGCTAGTCTACTCCGGAGTATCGATGCCCTGTCTCGATAGTCCTGCGACTAGGGACCTGCATAAGGATGTGCTTATAGATTACCCAGCCCCCACGAGTGTGACTGCCATCACAACGCTGGTAATCAAGCAAAGATCCTAAGGGCTCCACTAATGTGTAAAGGCGATATGCTAAAAGAAACACATGCACACATTAAAGCAGAAACAAACCAAGTAGCATACTACCATTTTGAGCAAGAATGTCAATACAAGGTGAATATCCCAAGCTTCCATCAAGTAATATACAATCCAGTATGATACAGTAATAGCCTCTAGGGCATATACACTAACATAAAGTTCATGTTTTTAGGGTCTTGAGTTTTTAAAAGTGAAGTTTTAATATTAAAATTTGGATTTTTGTAAGGTTATGAGTTGTGATGGTTATAGTAGTGGTTGGCTTAGTGTTTACACTTTGTTTTGGATAGTAAGTGGTATTTTGATGCAAGTATATTTATATTGAAAAGTGTTTAAGTTTTAAAATCTATAGTTTAATGAAGTTTTTGAAGTTTAAATGAATTCTGGAGCAACTTGGTGTATTTATAAGATAAATAAATAAAAAATTTTAGCCATTTGAACAACTAAGAGGCTATTGTAAGAGCACGAACCCCTGATCCTTTACCTGGCCGCCCATGTCGGGAATTTTGATGATTCCGGCTGTCGACTTGATGAGGGAAGTGTCGGGGTTTGGGTGGTAGAGCACGCACTTGGTAATTAAGCCACCGATATACTTTATTTTAACCCAGATTTCATATATCAAAATCCGTGAGCATTTTAAGTTGTGTTTTGACAAAGTTTTAAGGTTTTAAACTTTAGTTTTTAGATTTCCATATCATGATTTGGTCGTTCGATGTTCGTACATCGACGTCGGGGGTATTTTTTCGTATTTGGCACGCCTTGGCCATAGGTTCTAATCTATGCGCGTTTCGCTCGTCGTTTCGATTTCGATGTAAATTTTCATGCGGTTGTGTTATGGTTCGATTGTAGGTACGATCGCGGGGAGTTCCGAGACAACGAAGAAGTGCAAGGCGTTCGTCGACTTCCACTAAAGCGAGGCGCATATCCGTAAGTAGATGTATATCTATGGGAAAAGTTGGGTGGATGGCGTAAAGCATTCCCGCAACCATAGTAATTAGAATACTATATGTTAGAACCGTATTCTTAACCTATAGGGTCATGTTAGAATAACCATATGCTCATATTCGTATACTTAATAGATAGCTATATACTTAGTCTCTATTTCATAGCTATTAGGCTATATATATATGATTATTGTTATCTGATATACGCGACTAGATGTCCGTATTTTATATGATATGATGAGTTGGTGTACGTGACTATAGATCCGTACTGTATTGATTGGATGGCATAGTATGCGGGAGGTTCCGTACATGATGAGATGGGGATAGATTGTCGAATCCAGCCTATATTCATTTGACTCGAGAAGTCTTGCTAAATCCCAAATTGGGAATTTATGAGATATTTAGAGCTATACTTATTTTAAAAACTAACAATTCGTTATGTACTTATAAATGATAATGTCAAGTGTGCACTACGAATTTTCAAATGATATCTATTTCAATAAAACATCGTAGTCCCTTATTTCCAAAACAATATTTCGTTATATTTTATACTATAACTGTATGGCTCATACGTAGTTGGATATTTTAACGCTTATTCACGTTACGATTACCTTATTCTATATACGCTTGAACTTCGATTACTTATGCTACGCTATACCTTTAGTTCTACTTAGCTTCGTTGCTAGGGTACTCACACTGTTACCAATAATTTCATGTTTCACTTGCACATACCCGCATACTACACCTACAACTCATTAGTAATTGACATGTCACACACACAGATAGAACTTGCCGTGTTACTTGTATTACACTATACCCCATCAGTATTGTAGATTACTACTTATCACGCAGCATCTGTACTATTCTGTATATTATACCTTATTTCCATTGCTTATATGAGCACACTTGTAGAACATTGTACAATTACCAATGGTTTACATGTTGCACGTACACAGACTCGTATGTTTCACGCACACATCATTGGTAATTATCATGCTACGTACACATATAGAACTTGCCCTATTATTTCGCGTCATATTATATTCCTGCCAGTATCTTAGATCACTGCTCGTCACATATCTGCATCCATTATACCACTATCTTGTACTTTTTAATTTGTTTCATTATTGCTATGTTCATATGCGATAGTGTTTTCATGGGATTTATGTTTTTATGAGATTTGAGAAACCGTGGATATGATTTTATAAAACCTGGATTCGTTTTCAAAATACGGTTTTCTCTTGATATGATGTTTTGCATCGACCATGAGTTTTGGTTTTCATAGTGAGATATCCGAATCGAGAGGGGTTAACCGATTACAGATATATGGTGGACCCGATACAATACCAAGGGGTAGGAAGTCTGTAGGGAGGTACAGAGAGCCTAGCGAGGTGGATCAATACCGAAGATAGGTTAGAGAATGGCGGATATCCGAGAGATACCGACCGTGGCAATTGATATCGAGAGAGCACTGGGTAGCTTCCTGCCTAACAACGCTGTGGATCAAAAGCCCTCCTCACAAGACCACCGAGTAACTTCCTGCTCGGTCCATCCGCAGTGGGTAGCTTCCTGCCCAACAATGTTGTGAATCAAAAGCCCTCATCACGAGGTCACCGAGTAGCTTACTGCTCGGTCCATCCGCAGTGGGTAGCTTCCTGCACAAAAACGCTGTGGATCCAAAGCCTTCATCACGAGGCCACCGAGTAGCTTCCTGCTCGGTCCATCCACAGTGGGTAGTTTCCTACCCAACAACGTTGTGGATGTAAAAGCCCTCCTCACGAGGCCATCGAGTAGCTTCCTGCTCGGACCATCCGCAGTGGGTAGCTTCTTGCCCAGCAACGCTGTGGATCCAAAGCCCTCATCACGAAGATACTGAGTAGCTTCCTCCTCGGTCCATCCGCAGTGGGTAGTTTCCTACGCAACAACGCTATGGATACAAAGCCATCACCACGAGGCAGCCGGGTAGAATCGAGTGACGCCGACCTTCCTACACTTGGCTATCAATCAGTTCATACTCGACGCGCGATCGCAATCTCGACTCCAGGAAAAGGGAGGATACAGACCTTCCTACACTTGGCTATCGTTCGCCTCGTACTTGATGCGTGATCGCCACCTCGACTACGGAGAAAAGGAGGATACCGACCTTCCTACACTTGGCTATCGTTCGATTCAGACTTGATGAATGATCGTCACCCAGGTTAGGTGGACGCCGGCCTTACACTAGTAAGATAAAGAGAATTACGAGCTAAAATACTTGCAGAATAAAGATTCGAATAATGAAAAGTATACGAGTTAACGTACTGCAGATTGATCAGATATTTGAGCGAAGAAAAAGTACACTTTATTCATGATCAAAATTATGTACAAAGGTATTATGGGTTTTTCAGCCTTACAAAAATACACGGAGGCTTACAAAATTCTAAAAACAAAAAATATATACAAGAAAAATCGCCAAGGGAAGATAGCTCAAACCGCCTCCTCGGCCGGGATCTCTCCCTGCTCGATGCCACCATCAGGGGCTAAAATGGCGACCTCAGGCTCGGCATTTCCACAAATAGCGTCGCCCCCTGCAGCCGGCTCGGCGCCTCCCCTCTGTGGCACTTCCTTGGCGAGAGGGAACTTAGCGCGGAGCTCGCCGTCTGCAAACTCTGGCATTGATTCCTTGACGTCATCGAAGGCTCACAGCCGGCTTCGCCACCCGGCTCTCAGCTAGCTGTGCCGCCTCCAAAGCCGCCCGAGCATCCTTATTGAAGGCGTCCCTCGACCTTTTCATGGAGTTGTAAAGACCGTCCATCTCCTCCATCTTGGCTTGAATGGCCCGGTTGGATTTGGTGAGAAGACGATGGGATTCCTTCAGTTTGGAGTTCATCATCCCCTCGGCGAACAATCTCGAGTCAAGAATGGCCGCCTTCTCCTCCACCTGTTGCAATTGAAGGCGAAGCTCTCCCTCCCACGAGGAGGATTCGACCGCCTTCTTCATCCCAGAGGCTATCTCCTCGGACTCTATGTGGACGAGGAGAGCGTTAGCTATAGTGCCCTCAAGTCAATTATTGTAAATGCAGGCACGCGATTAGAAGATTGAGGGAGGGCCTATACAGGTAGAAAAGTCTTACTCGAAAAGATAGTATGCTATCTGGTTTATCTTTATTATCATGTACATATTTTAGGTGGCATTACATTTCACTATTACATGTTGATAGAGCCCATATGATTCTTGCTTGACTACCAGCATTATGATGGCAATCATATACGTGGGAGTTGGGTGGTCTATAAGCACATCCTTAAATGTCCCTAGTCGTGGGAGTATCGAGACTGGACATCAATACTCCAGAGTAGACTAGTGTGTACTGATCGAGACCCTGACGAGGGGCGATGGCCGGTCTCACAAGCCATTGGTGTTAGTTTGTTCACCTAAGATAGTATGCAGGTGCTCATTGGGTTATAATTACACTGGACGGACTCGCCAGGAACATGCTAGTTGGTATTATACATATTTTCAGATAGCGGTTCCCTGGTGACATGTGTACAGATTAGTCTGTTGACCTGAGATTGTCATTTTTCTCGTGTGGTTCCCACTGTGCTTTAATTACTACTCTACCACGGCTCAAACGAGTCATGCAAACAGGTTTTAGTTGGGTACAGTCCCGAGCCACATGGAGGCAGTGAGCAGATCGTCGGGGATTCGTCTATCCCGGTATTAGGAGTTGATGTCGCGAGGTGCACGGGTGGCCATCACCAGAAATCCTTGATCAAGGTAGTCAAGAATTACTGATTTGGATCAGCAGTTTCTCAGTTCGTGATGGGCTTCATACCGACACTAAATGTCGCGTTATTAGGGGTCTGACTTTATCCACCCCCTAGACTCGATATGCGATACTCTTAGACGAAGATACCGTACTGTACGGATATTGTCACCGGACAGGCTCAGTAGGGGTCAGGGTGAGTTTGCTCGTCGTCTTTCCTTTCGCTCAATACCTGGGTAGCCGTTATGTATATCTAGTGCCGCTGACGTACTTGTGGTTAAACTCACTGCCAGCGTATTAACGAGTCTTCAGAGTCCCATACAGAGGGTTTCCCTGCTTCAGGCGAAACGATGTAGAGGCCGTAAGGTTTTACGGCAGGATTCGATCATATACGTGCACTTGTGCACGTATCATGATTCGGACAAATAATACTAGTGGGCTTTGGTTTAATCCAGATCCTAGTATTATATTGTTGGATTATTTTCGTCTCATTGTATTTGTATTTTTCGGAATGCGGATGCGGGTATGTATATACGGACGAGGGGCTTTCTTGTAATTTATTACAAGATTATTTTCTAGAAGATTACAGCTCATTATGTTTATTAACCATTTAGGTTAAATGGTTAATTGAGGTGGAGGGATGAGTGTGTGCGTGGCATTTGTCATGCATGCCACAATTGGTGACTCATGTGGTGAGTCATGGGATGACTCATGGTGTGACTCATGAAACACTATTGTGGCATGCTTGAGTTTTTTTGTTTATGGTGTGAGATATTTGTTGTGAGCTCTTGAGATATTTTCTAGAGTTGCATGCTTTTCTCACACTCTCACAACACTTAGCCATTTTCTTGAGTTACTTTGCTCAAGCTTCACTCTCATCTCCTATAGCATCTTCTTCTTCCTCCATCCTAACCCTCTCATGTGTTGAGAAACCTAGGGTGTTTAAAGGCAAATTAATCCTCCATTAGACTTTACATCTTCTAGGCTATCAAGTTTAGCAAACTAGATACCCTAGTTACTTCGGTTATGAAGTAGGAGCTCGATTCATAGACTCTCGGGTGGATCATCTTCGATGGAGGGAAACCGGCGACCAAACTTGATCGTGGTGACCACTAGGAGCTTGGGAAGAGGTTAAAGATGTAGGGTTCCTAGGCACACTTATGAGGTTCTACAACTGATCAACCGTGTCCAATTCAAAAAATTCCATGTGCCAAAGAACCCTATACTAGATCGTTAACTAGAGGTAAGGCGAAAGTAAGTAAGCAAACTACTTTTGCTACTAAGTGAAAGTGACTACAACCTTTGTAGATCCGGTCCTCCACCTCTCTAGCTCCGTGTTGACGTCCCTCCGCTGCGATCATCGGAATCCCGGACTCTAGCGTCGGTTTCATCGGAGAAAAGGGCGGGCTAGGTCGTTGACTTCGATGCCGAAGATGATCTACGTCGAGGCAACTCAAACTCAAGCTCCATCTTCACTAGGTCATGAAACTTGTGAAGATAACACACTCTACTACATGGTAAGTGGTAGAGGATGAAGAAATAGGAAGTGGGTCGACTTTAGATTTGGATTTCTCACACAAAATCTCATGGCACCATTAGAGGTAGCAAGCTTTCTTGAAGCTTGATGAAGATGAAGAAGAAGAAAAGAATAAAAAGATAATCAAATAAGAATGAAACTTATCCTTTTAATTATGGTACCATGGTTAAGTTAAGCCCTCATGCTTAACTTGTGTAGAGAATTAACCAAAGACTTGGGTTAAGGGTTGGGTTAAAGAATTATCAAAAGAAATGACAAAAGAGTGGACTTTGTCAAGGTTTCTCCAAGCTTGACAACTTTGACCAAGTTCATTTCTTTTGTTAATTCTCTTGATAAAACAATACCCTAATCTTAAACTTAATCTTGATATAATTCTCATACACACAACTTGTATGTATCATCAAACATGATACAAACATATGTACACAAATATATATCATATATACACTTATGCACAAACTAGTGAGAAAACAAATCTTAAGTGAACCAATACTAGTTAATGTAAAGTAATATATCAAATATATAATTATAAATTAAATCATTAAATCAACACTTGATTTAATGATCCGGTCATACTGCATATAACCGACTAATATCAAGTGTATCAATGTATCGAATCAACATTTGATTCGGTAACCCGGCTATATCTTATATAACCGTCCGATGATACAAATCGCGAGAATAGAATTCAGTATCACATACTGGTAATATTCTCGGTCCCGCACATATCTCATATGCGCTCCTATTTCTTTTCGCTTAAGCCAGGAAACCTCTGTGTAGGACTCTAAAGACTCGTCAATACGCCGGCAGTAGGTGATGATCATATCTAACACCCACAAGCCGCAAGAGGTCTGCTAAACGTAACGGCCACCCGGGTATTGAGCGATCAGAAATCAACGAGCAAGCCCGCTCACACTCCTGTGAATCCAACCAGCAACACTTACCGTACAGTCAGGTCTGTTCGTCTGAAATGTCGCATATCTCGCCTAGGGGTGGTAAACGTCAGACCCCAGTAGCTTGATAAGTCATGCCAATGTAAGGTCCATAACATAGCATGAAACTACTGATAACACTTACCAGTAGATCACTGCAACCCTGGCCAGGGATTTCCAGTTATTTCCAGTCGAGCAAAGTGCAACATCAACCCCCAATACCGGCAGAGACGAATCCCCTCCTATCGCTCATTACCTCTATGTGAATCGGGACTGTACCCAAAAACCACCAGTTTTCATGACTCAGTAGAGCCGTGGTAGGGTGGAAATCAAAGCACAGTGGGAGACACACAAGACTCTATGACGATCTCGGGTCAACAGACTAAGCTGTACCAGTGTCACCATAGAACTGCCATCTGACGTGAGGTATAATACCATCTGGGAGTTCTCGGCGAGTCCGTTCAGTGTACCCAGTCATCACTGAGCACCCGCATACCATCTCTGATGTCAAACACCAATGGATATAGGATCATCCATCGCCCATCACATGGGTCGAGAAGATATACGCTAGTCTACTCTGGAATATCGATGCCCCATCTCGATATTCCTACGACTAGGAACATTGAAGGATGTACTCATTGACTACCCAGGCCCCACTAGTATGATCTTCATCATAGTCCTGGAAGTCGAGTACACATCCTAAGGGCTTTATCAACATGTAACAGAGAGACAGAAAGTATACATGTTAAGATAAAGAGCAACCAGATAGCGTACTATCATGTCGAGCAAGAAAGTCCTACCTATATATGTCCCATCATCCACTACAATATACATCCTATTTACAGTAATGGCCTCTAGGGCATACATATAACTAACAAAAGACCGAAGGACACAGATCATTCGGTATAACATTCCAAACTCTTTAATTAGCTTGCTAGTTTTAGGGTTTATGGTCGAACCATATTCGGGGTTGTGGTAACGCCAGTTTGATAAATTTTTGTTCAGCATTCGGCCACGGTTTGATGGGCAGGGCGCTGCTATAACCCAACATGGTATCAGAGACACCCCATAAATCCTACTAGTTAGTTTGCACAAGGTTAAAATCTCGATCGACCAATTTTTCCGGATCACAGTTCCATGTTCATGTGCTTGCTATCGAATTTCAAAGTTGTTTAAAAAAAAATTTTGGGTATCTTAAAAATATGTGCAGGCAAAATTAGAGCTATGAAAAAAATTTGGGCACCTAACTCCAAAATTCCACCGCGGAACCTGAGCAAAATATTACATTTTGCGGCGGAACCGCTGCGCTTTTTGGGCTACGGTGCCCAAATTTTTTCTGGGGCTTTACTTCATGAAAATATGATTTTTTTGATATATAGTTTTGGCCTAGATTTTTTTGAGTGTTGGATTTGTATTTGGGGCCAATTTGGAAAAGTTTAGTCGATCAAAATTTTAAATGTGTGGTTTTCAGTGCATACATTACTATCTGCGACCGTGAATGCCATTAGAACGGTACAACTCGTCTAATTGCTATGTCTTTTAGACGGGTTTGCGAACATGACATTCATGTTGATGTTCTGTGTTGTGCTGTGGTTGTGGTTGGATCGTCGTAGTGGATAGCCAGTGGTTCAATGGTACTAAAGTTTAGATTCATTTGTATATTTGATATTGCGGGACGAGCGTCCGACATGTGGAATGCCTTCTCTGCCCGTTTGTATATTATTTGTTTGGGGCATGACCGAGTTAAGGTCGATGTCACCGTTGTACATATATTTTCTTTTCTGTACTAGAATTACCCCACAGTGGAGGGAACGAATAGCCGGGTTCTAGAGGGCAATGGGTCCGCATCTCATGGCTTTGAGATGGAGGGGGCTTTACTCTAGAATTGGCAGGCTATTTTCCGCACTCGTAAGGGGTATAGGTTGACTCACGGAGGGGTGCTCAAGTTACCGAATTCTGTGAAGTGCTGGGTGGCCCATTCACGTTGTTGATTGGGGTTGCCTCACTTCTGCGATTGGCTGGTAACTTTCCGCACTCGTAGGGGTTGAGGTTTTCATTGCACAGGCTATCCACACGACAGGGAACGTCGGGTCTCATTTGCGGCTCAAGTGAAACCCGAGGCTCTGGGATTATCCACCACTCTATGTTGCTTGGCTGAGATTCTGTGATGTTAATTTATATCATGCCTGGGATGATTGCTATATATATTTATATATATACTAGTATATATTGTATATGTTTTGTACCCGTGCTAGTCCATCCCCCGCTCTGCCGTTAGTAAAGTAACCTAACGGGTGATGACGGGGCCCAGTGGAGAATGCGGGTGGCATATATATACATCATATTTTCATTCCATTATCTGGTGTGATATGTTTAATTGATGGGACTGCGTTGATTCTGATCAATGCAAAGATAAAACAAACCTATTTGATATTGTTGGAACCAAGTTTTTTAAAAACAGACATTATAGACGTTTGCTTTTGTTTTGCACAGTGGTATTCGGTTATGAATCCAACACCTCATTCGACGAGGCAAGGGCTAAGATTCCTTCATCGGGAGTGACCCCTTGGGCAGAAGTTTGCGTCAATGTAATTACTTTACTATAGTCGATTCTTTTGCTTTGCATCGTGGTATTCAGTTTGGAATATCCTGCACCTCATTCGACGAATAGAATAGGACTATTTAGTTTTCTTTTCTTTTTACCTTCTCTCAGGTTGCGAAGGCTCCTACTATTAGAAGAGTACACCAATTACGCTTGTTGGGTAGTCTTCTTCCAAACCATAGGCAGGTGCCAAAAGGTAGGGAAAGAAGAAAACCAATTAGCCTAAGTTTGGTGTGCAGAAGGTAAAAGTAAAGACATATAAAAGAATTAGAAAGAGAGCAAAAGGAAATTGCGACTGCTATCATTCACGACAAAGCCGCGTATATCATCGCCACTCCTACTTCACCTTTTCTTTTCTCCCGAACACTCCGTATTACTATGAAGATCCAAATTTATTGGATACGCCATCTGCTTCCCCCAATTAGAGCAAAGCTCTGTTTAAAATTCAAATTTTGAAATAAAGCAAATGTTTCTTAGCAGCGCCAAGTGTGCTACGTCCTAACCACGTGCAAAGCACGTGTCGCTAGCGCTAAGTGCGCTGCCCTCTAAGCAGCGCACAACGTGCAAAGCACGGGTGCGCTAGCGCTAAGTGCGCTGCGCTCTAAGCAGCGCACCACGTGCAAAGCACGGGTGCGCTAGTGCTGGAACTAAAAGCTCCTCACCGTCGGATCAGAGATCCAATAAAGATGATAAATCATCAATTAATTAGAATTAAATTCTGTTAAGGAAAGATTCCTCAAAATCTTTCCAAACAAAAAGATTGTGCTCTGTAAATCAGAGCACCGTTGGATCAATGATCCAATGGTGATTAAAAATCACCAAAAAGTACAGAATAAATTCTGTATGAAAAGATTTCCCAATCTTGTTAAAAACAAGAAGATTGCCTTCTGTAAATCAGAAGCCCTTGGATCAAAGATCCAACAGTGGGGAAATCCCCAAATCAATTGGAGAAAAGATCTCCTTAACTGATTGAACAAATCAGCTTGCCCTATATAAAGGCCTTAAGACTTCAAGTCTCAAAAAAAAATACAGAAACAAATAGAGGAACCCCCCATAAGATTTAAGAAAATCTCAGAAAGAAGAGTCAGGCCCTCGATAGAAGAACAACTTTTCTTCAAGGTAAAAGAACAGAGAGATGAAATCATCTCATATTAAAAAGAAGAATTCACTTCTTTCTTTAAGATCATATATCTACAAGACCAAAGTATTTCACAAAGAGATCAAAAGATTTCATCATAAAATAAGAAGAAGAACATAATTCTTCTCACAGATCATAGATCTATAAGACCAAGGTCTTTTATACAAAGAGATCATAGTATCTCATTATAAAAGAGGGGGAGAATACTTCAATTCTCTGAGAATCACAGATCCATAAAGGCAAAGCCTTTCACCAAAATAAGAGATTGAAACATCTACTACAAAATAAGAACTTTTTCTTAGAATCTTGAGACAAAGTCTCTTCTGAACGAGAATTTATTTCTCAAATCATAAAGTTGATCAGATAGCGCTTTGCGCTCATAAATTAGCCCTCTGCGCTTTTGGACTAGCACTTTTCGCTCATGGAATGGCGCTCAGCGCCAAGCGCACCACGTGCCCCTCACGTTGCGCCACTTAACAGTTAGCGCTCTGCGCTCCTGGACTAGCGCTTTGCGCGCATGGAATGATGCTCGGCGCCAAGCGCACCACGTGCTCCTCACGTGTGCGCCACTGAACTAATAGCGCTTTGCACTCATAAATCAGCGCAATGCACTCATAGACTGGCGCTCAGCGCCAAGCGCACCACGTGTCCCTCATGTGTACACTACTCGGCAGAAGCGCACTGCGCTCTTTGACTGGCGCCAAGCGCACCACGTGCCCTTCACGTGTGCGCTGATAGAACATAAATTGTTCTTTAATAAGCCCCAGAGCTATGATGAATGCTCAGCATTCAACAAAAGACAGAAATACTGTCAGAATCCAAATCAATGCTCAGCATTGTTAAAAGGGCTAAGCCCAAATAAATGCTCAACAGCCCAAAATAAATGTTAAACATTT
Organism: Agapanthus africanus; assembly: GCA_030015575.1. Classification (NCBI taxonomy): domain Eukaryota; kingdom Viridiplantae; phylum Streptophyta; class Magnoliopsida; order Asparagales; family Amaryllidaceae; genus Agapanthus; species Agapanthus africanus. The sequence continues at coordinate 108,595,320 of CM057348.1, forward strand.
TAACTTGATTGGACTTAGCCCAAGATTTTCCATAAGTCTTTAATTCAGATTAATTGAGCCCATATGCTCACAAATCTTTTGATCTTAGTCTCAAATTGGACTACAGATCTCTCAACCAAAATTGGTTCAAGGGTACATCTCTTTACTCTTCTGATATTTGTCGTTGTAATCCTTCAACGTCTTCAGAGAGCTGACGGGTCCCGACAACCAAACATTCCATGGACTGTGGGGTCTTTAAACTCATGGACTATGATGTCCTTAAACTTTATAGACTATGACGTCTTTAAACTATGGACTGTGGGGTCCTTAAACTCATGGACTATGATGTCCTTAACCTTGGACTGTGGGGTCCTTAAACCCATGGACTATGATGTCCTTAACCTTGGACTGTAATGTCCTTAAACTAATTATGAACCGCAAAGTCCCTAAACTAAAACAATAGAGCCCAAATGCTCTTTTGTTGGATCTAAACGATCCCGTTAAGTTGATCTCAGTCTAAAATTAGACTAACATATCATTAACAAACGTTTAAGTTGATCTTAGTCTCAAATGAGACTAACGTATCCTTAAACCCAACCCCAAACCCAAATCTAAGAAGATACGGATTTGGACTAATCCACGCCCTACGGGCGACAACATAAATTAGTCTCCGTATACAATCCAGGGGAAACCAAAAACAAAACAAACACACACGACACGAAGTGACCATCTGGATAAGGAGAAAGTGGTTACCGCGATGCGGTAGCGTAATTAACTGCAGGGGCTTGCGTCTGCAGGGAAGAGCGTCCCCACAATAAAAAAAACCCTCAAATGAGGGGGAATCTGACGAAATCTGCTACATCGGCCGCATCCGTTTAAACCTTCGATACATGGTATCATAAATTAGCTTGGCATCTTCGGAAAGGTGGACGGATAGCAGCAATTAGCATCTGCCCTCGAAATTCAGGCCCGGACGTCCCAACGTCTCGGTCGCGTTTTTCGGCGGAGAACAGATTCTGGCACGCCCGGCAAGACCTTTTCCTCTTTCCAATCCACACTCCGTGTGTCGTGTTTCGCAAACAAATCGCGGTTTGACATGGTTGCCCCTGGATTCGAGGTACTAAGATTTGGTGTCTTGCTCCGTGCAGAAAACAGAAGATCAATGGCTTCAAACTGCACTAACTGCAACAGCAACTCTTGCTCTGTCCCATCTGAAGGAGTAATCTACGGGCCCCAAGCGGTTTCACAATGCTGGTGGAACAAGTGACCCAAGCCACCACTGGGCTATTCTTCGGGACCATGATCCCGCCAACGAGTTTCAGCACTCCTATACCGTCACAGGAAGCCGCGAAGAAGTCGGTCTTTGATCGGCTTGCAACTACTGCGGCCCCTCTTAACGGGTCGTCCAAACCAAGAGCCTCATTTTTCAGCAGACTGGGCCAAAGCTCCAATGGGCCCATGAAGAAGCCCACAATTCCTGAAGAGGTTATCCCAAAGCGGATAGCCATTCCTGCTCCTGAAGTTCCCAAGGCGGCTTCTCCTGCTAAGGGGTCGGTTTTCACAAGACTGGCCGTTTCAGCTCCTACTCCACGTGAAGTCATGAAGGTTGTTTCCCCTGTTCGGAAGTCGGCCTTCGCAAGACTGACTACCCTCTCTCAACGGGTGTCAGTCTTCGACAGGCTAGCACCAGTAACAGTCTCTCCTCAAAGCAGGGGGAATGAAGAAGCTCATCCAACAGTAGAGGTGATCCCGGCCGCACGACATGCTCGACGTCGCCACTGGCGCCGAGTGAGGAAAGCTGGGGGCAATTCCCCTTCCGGATTGACTCCGCCAGCCCCAATGGTAGAAGTCGATGTTGCTGTTCCAACTGGAAACATCTTTGAACTACTTAACAAGGTGCGCAGGAATTTGCCAACTGCCGTGCTAAAAAGTCTCCTCCGCCTGTTGAAAAGATCACAAAGGCGAAGCCGGATCAGCCCCTTCAGCGGCTGTCCTCCAAAGTTTATAAGGTCTGGCGTCAAGTACAAGACTCTTTAATTGATCAAGACTACCCCCGCCGACAGAAAAAGATGAAGGTTCAGCAAGAAGAGAACCACCCTGTCAAGCAACAGAAGGCGACAACTACTTGTGTGCCCACTGCAACGGCCCCCTCAACCTCGACTGCTCACAAGAGGAGAAAGCTGGAGAAAACCCCGGTGTCTGTGACGAATCGCAACAACACTGAGTCTAAACGCCCCAAGTCTGGGGGCATGGTGGTGCACACCATCTATATGGCATCTGGAAAAGAGGATAGCCTCATCTCCACAGGTCATCGACCGCTTACGCGATCAGTGACTAAGGCTCAGGAGCAACAACAACAAAAGCTCCAAGAAATGCTAACAGTCATGGCCGCGCTTACGGGACCGAAAGCAAGCCCGGAGACATCATCGAAGCAGCGCCGTGAGCAGAAAAATGATGCCGAATTCTTTTGGAGAATGCTTGAGAAGAAGGACAAGGAGGCCGCGGAACAAGTGGCCAATATAAAATAAATGACCCTTCTATTCCAAGATATGGTGGGCATGATGATCCAGCCGGACCCTCCAGCCGAACAACCTCTAGTAATAATTGAAGATGATAGAGCAGAGACATCACATCCTCTGCCGGCCCTGTCAGCAGCCAAGGAGGAGACCATCTCTAAAGCCACGCTCGATGATTACATCGCTCAGCAGATACGAGTTCACCAGGCGAATGAAGCGGCTGGGCAAATTGTTAAGACTGGACGACCCTATCCGGGTTGGCACGACCAAATAAAGTACCCGCCGGGATACACGATCTCCAAATTCCACGTATATAAAGGGACGAGGAATCCACACCAGCATGTTGCTCAATTCAGGGCTCTGTGCGGCAACACTGGAGGTGATGATAAACTACTCCTCTTCTAGTTTGTTGGTAGCTTGTCGGAGACAGCATTCGAGTGGTATTCCGAACTCCCAAATGACTCTGTCAAGACATTTGCAGAGATGGAGTTTCTATTCACCCAGCGTTTCGCAAGTGCTAGCGAATGCACCCCTATCACGGCATTGATCAATGCTAGGGTGAAGCCTAGAGAAACATGGGTTCAGTATGCAATACGGTGGCGGAATTTATGGTCGAAGTGCGAGCAGCGCATCGAAGAAGCGCCTGCGGTAGGCAAGTTCGTGGGTACTCTCGACCCTCAAGCGACCATTTCATAATTCATGATGTTTTTCTAGCCAACTACTTTCCAGGACTTGATTGACAAGTTGGCCTAAATGGACCATGTTTCCCCCAATCAGAGCAAGGCTCTACTTAAATTTTGAAAATTCAAAATTCGAAGCAACGCTTCGGTTCCCGTGCGCAGCGCGCAATTTGCCACTTGGCGGAAGTTGATTCGGCAGCGTAACGCCCAAGACAATGCGTCCAATCAGAGCAAGGCTCTTCAGAAAACATAATTAAGACTTAAACTGCGCAAACGCACGGCAGCGCGACACGTGTCTGCGCAGTTGCGCAATCGCAACTGCGCAAGCGCACGGATGCGCGACACGTGTCTGCGCAGTTGCGCAATCGCAACTGCGCAAGCGCACGACAGCGCGACACGTGTCTGCGCAGTTGCGCAATCGCAACTGCGCAAGCGCACGACAGCGCGACACGTGTCACGGATGCGCGACACGTGTCTGTGCAGTTGCGCAATCGCAACTGCGCAAGCGCACGGATGCGCGACACGTGTCACGCGCTGGAGAGTTGCGCAGCAACAGAATGAAAATTTAAGTAAATCTTTTCTGTTCTTCTGTAAAACAGGGACCCTTGGATCAGAGATCCAATGGTGGGAAAATTCCCAAAATTATTCAGGAAAGATTTTGTTAACAAATCCAACAAATTTGTGAGCACTATAAATAAGACCTCAGGCCTCATTCAAAGGATCATCATCAAGAGAAGAATTAACTTCTGAAAAAAAAAGAGAAGAGAAAGAGCTCTTGAAGATTATTCAAGAACAAAAAAAAAAGAGGTAAAAACTTCTTTTGGAAGAAAAGAAAAATCTATGAAGAACAGAGGATAAAAAATGAATAATTAAATAAAAAAAAAAGAAAGATAAATAGTGCCTTGCACTTGATATGAACCCTTGGTTCTGTAAAATCAGGGAAAACAAGAAGAACTTGTTTTCCTTTGATCCAAATTTAGATCAAAAGTGCTATGCACTTTTGTTCTTAAATCTGGAAAATTCTTGAGTTTCTGCAACTCATTATTTAAAAGGGCCTGGCCCAAATTAAATTGCAATAATAAAAGGGCAAAGCCCTGTTTGAAAATTTCTTGAGTCTCTGCAACTCATTATTTAAAAGGGCCTGGCCCAAATCAAATTGCAAAATAATAAAGGGGCAGAGCCCTGTTTGGACTGATTCTTTTAGTCAGGAAAAGCCTAAAATAAATAAAAAAAATTTTGGACTTAACCCAATCCTGGCTGTAAGTCCTTAAATTAAATTGATTGAGCAAAATGGCTCTCCCAAACCAATTCACGACTGGTTCGAGGGTACATCTCCGAACTCCTTTGACATTTGTCGCTGTAATTCCTCAACGACGTCAAAGAGGTGACGGGTCCCAACGACCACTAAACTGGCGTCGGACCGAAACGTCCCTAAACTAATATCGGACCGAAACGTCCCTAAACTAATATCGGACCGAAACGTCCCTAAACTAACGACGGATCGAAACGTCCCTAAACTAATACCGGACCGAAACGTCCCTAAACTAATGTTGGACCACCACGTCCCTAAACCGGCGACGGACCGAAACGTCCCTAAACTAATATCGGACCGAAACGTCCCTAAACTAATGTTGGACCACCACGTCCCTAAAATGGCGATGGACCACTACGTCCTTAAACTGGCAATGGACCGCCACGTCCCTAAACTGGCACAATAGGGCCCAAACGCTCTTTTGTTGGATCTAAACGGTCCCGTCTAAGTTGACCTTAACCCCAAATACGGTTAACGTGTCCTTAGATATTCAAATAAACGATAAAACTCCAAATCAACTTTGGTTCGAGGGTACATCTCCGAACCCCTTTGACGCCTGTCGTTGTAATCCCTCAACGACGTCAGAAAGGTGACGAGTCTCGACAACCAGATAATTAAATCAATCACTACGTCAGGTCGATCTTAGTCTAAAACAGGACTAACGTATCCTTGACGAACGTTTAAGTTGATCTTGGCCGCAACGCGACTAATGCATCCTTAAACTAAAAACACCAAACCCAAATCTAAGTAAATACGGATTTGGACTAATCCACGTCCTACGGGCGACGACATTACTCAGTCTCCGTATACAATCCACGGGCAACCACAAACAAAACAAACACACACGACACGAAGTGAAATTCTGGAGAAGGAGAAAGTTGTTACCGCGATGCGGTAGCGTAATTAACTGCAGGGGCTTGCGCCTGCAGGGAAGAGCGTCCCCACAATCAAAAACCCCTCACCCTGAGGGGGAATCTGACGAAGTCTGCTACATCGGCCGCATCCGTCTAAATCTCCGATACACGGTGCCATAAATCAACTTGGCATCTTCGGAGAGGTAGACGGATAGCACCTATTAGCATCTGCCCCGAACCCCAGGCAACGGACGCGAAGTCCGGGCCGCCGTTCGGAGGGGAACAGATTCTGGCACGCCCGGTGGGACCTTTTCCTCTTTCCACTCCACACTTCGTGTGTCGTCTTCGCGAACCAATCGCGGTTTGTTAAATGATTGCCTTCGGATTTCAAGTTGCTAAGATTTGGTCTTTTGTCTGGTACAGAACTCAAGCATTCAATGGCCACCAACTGCTCCAACTGCTCGAATGCCACTGCAACGGACGTTCCACCTCACCGAGAGGTGTAGCATACGGGCCCCAGGCGGCTTCCTTCCTGACTCTGCCGGTAGGCCAGGTGACTCAGGCCACCACCGGCTTGTTCTTCGGGACCATGGTCCCACCTACAAGCTTCTCTGCGCCGATATCCGCACCAGAAGCGAACAAGAAGTCGGTATTCGACCGGCTCACTGCTACCACGACCCCTGTCAACGGGTCACCCGCTACTAAGCTGACGGCCTCTGTTTTCACCAGGCTGGGTCAGAACTATAAAGTGGCTGTCCCAAAGAGGGCAACGGCCGCTGATTCGGAAGCCGTTGAAGCGGCTTCTCCTATTAGAGAGTCGGTCTTCACAAGATTGACGGTTCCTACTCCTCCCCCAGCTGGTCAGAAGGCATCAGTCTTCGATAGGCTAACATCAGCAGTTACCCCACGCTCAAACAGGGGGCAGCAGGAAACCATCTCGATTTCCGAGCCAATCCCAACGGCTCATCGTGCGCGACGTCGCCATTGGCAGCGAGTAAGGAAAGCAGGGGGCAACTCCCCCTCAGGGCGAACCCCACCTGCTCCAGTAGTGGAGGTCAATGCTGCTGTTCCAACTGGGAACAGCTTTGAATTGCTGAGGAAGGTGAGAAAAAACTCCCCGGTTGCTACGTTGAAAAGGTCTCCTCCACCCATGGAAAAAGCTCCGGAGACGAAACAGGAACAGCCCCCTCAACGGCTGTCGTCGAAAATTTATAAAGTTTGGCGGAGGGTTCAAGACTCCGTGATTGACTCAGACCACTTCCGTCGCCAGAAAAGGGCAAAAGTGGAAAAAGACAAGAACCGCCCCATTAAACAGCAGGGGGCAACAAATGCTAGAATGCCCGCTTCAACGGCTCCTTCAACCTCAAAGGTCCATAAAAGAAAGAGGCCAGAAAAAGCTCCCGTGACACTGACAAAGTTTAAAAGCGGTGAACCTAAACGCCCCAAGTCAGGGGGCATAACAGTTCATACGGTCTATATGGCTTCGGGGAAGGAAGAAAGTCGTACTTCTACGGGTCACCGACCACTTACCCGGTCAGTGACTAAGTCTCAGGAGCAGCAACAAAAGCTCCAGGAGATGATGACTACAATGGCTGCACTCACGGGGCCAAAAGAGAATCCTGAGACGTCCTTAGATGAACGCCAAGAGGAAGAGACCGACGCCGAGTTCCTCCGCCGAGTACTGGAAAAGAGAGACAAAGAGGCCGCTGAACAAGCAGCCAATATACAGCGTATGGGCCTCCTCTTCCAGGACATGATAGGGATGATGATACAACCAGATCCCCCAACTGAAGAACCCCCGATTGTCCTTGGGGATGATAGGGGAGAGACATCAAACCCTCAGCCCGTTCCATCAGCGGCTAAAGAGGACACAATCTCTAAAACTGATCTGGACGAATATATAGCCTAGCAAATAAAGGTTCATCACGCGGCCGAAGCAGCCGCCCACGTCGTAAAAACGGGGCGACCGTATCCAGGCTGGTATGACCAAATCAAATACCCGCCGGGTTATACAATTCCCAAGTTTCATGTCTACAAAGGGACCGGCAATCCCCATCAACATGTCGCCCAGTTCAGGGCGCTTTGCGGTAACACCGGCGGCAACGACAAGCTTCTGCTTCGCCAGTTCGTTGGAAGCCTATCAGATACGGCGTTCGAATGGTATTCCGAACTCCCCAACGACTCTATTAAAACCTTTGCAGAGATGGAGCTGCTCTTCACCCAACGCTTTGCAAGTGCCAGTGAGCGTACTCCGATGACGGCGCTGATTAACGCCAGGGTAAAGCCCGGCGAGACGTGGGTCCAGTACGCTATACGGTGGCGTAATCTATGGTCCAAGTGTGAACAGCGTATAGAAGAAGCCCCTGCGGTGGGAATGTTTGTTGGAACCCTTGATCCACAAGAAACCATTTCGCAGTTTATGATGTTCTTCAAGCCAACTTCCTTCCAGGCTTTGATTGACAAATTGGCGCAGATGGACCAGATGGGCCATAAACCCCCTCTCCCGAAGCCGGACTCTCGAAACGATAAAGGAAAGGGAAAAGCGATTATCGTCGCTAATGCCCAACAACCACCGAACGACTCGAAGCCGGTTGCTCGTCCAAACAATACGCGCCCATACGTACCCCTCGAGGACAGGATGGGACGCGCTTACTCCTTCCCCCGTGATAAAACGAGGAGGCTATTCGAGCTGGCATTGCGCAACAGGCTCATAAATCTGCCAGATCCAAAACGTCCGTCACAACCAAGTGATGTTAACGAGCCTAATTACTGCCCTTACCATCGAGTGCTGGGCCATCCTATCGAGGACTGCTACGTTTTCAAAAATTGGCTTGAAAACCAGTACCGCCAGGGCAAATTCGCGCTATCCGACAAATGGAAGGTAAATCCCCCGCAGCCCCACACCTCGAAGGGGACAAATACGCCGGGGAAACATGCTCCGTCGTTGAAGAAACTCCCTGGGAAGTCGTATTACCGGCCAAAACGAGGAGAATGCTAAATGATCTTCAGACCTGTCCAGCGGTAAAGTGGAAGAACCCCTTGGAGCCGCAGGTTATACAGGGGATGTTGGAGCCGCAGGTTATACAGGGGATGTTGAAGCCGATAGTGGTAGTTCAAGCGTTCATAACGTCCGACTCCGAAGACCGATAGTGGTAGTTCAAGCGTTCATAACCAGCCGTCAAAATCTTCGAAAAAGAAGAAGAAGAAATCTAAGAAGCCCGTGAAGCCTGGCGACAAGCGCACCGACTTACAAAAGCAAATCGACGCGCTGGATGAATATAACCAGAAGGCGCGGACTCCCGTTACGCTCCAAGATTTCCTTGATCACGTCTTTCAAAAAGAAGATGAGGAGGAAAGTTCGTCAGATGAATCCAAGGAATACGTGGCGAGTTGTCATGTGATCTCTCACTCGACCTCGAACGATGAAGGGACTTCTGGCACCCAAACGCCGGAGGCAAATGCTGAGTCAAGGGTTCCGGAATTATCAATAGAAATGATTGACGCATTTCTTAGTGAAGCTCGATTGAAAAGTAAAGCTGATCAAGAACGCGAGACGGCTATATTCGAAACGGCCAAGCGCCAGCGACTTGAGGGAGGAGCTGAGATGATCCCACTGGAGCAAAATGCCTCCACCGCTGACAAAAGCCAATTCAAGATAAAAAAGAAGTTCGCTAAGGCCATATCGATGGGCATGAAGCTACCACCCTCAGAAGAAAAAGTTACTAGCGTGGTAGAAATGCACCCCTCTTATTGCTTATATCATCAGAAGGTCTCACATTCTACCCAAGAGTGCAAAGCGTTCGATAGATGGTGGCAAGGATACGTCGTTAATCAACAACGCTTTAAACGGGAAAAGAGTAAGATTCGTCGGGAGCAAAGAAACACGACCAAAGTGCTTGAAAGAACTGCCGGCAACTGTCACATGGTTAACACTACCAGGTCACAAGTGCCTACATTTGGGAGCGACTCTGATGAGGAGCTAGAGCTTGCCCCTCTCTTTAAAGAGTCAACTTCGGGAAAAGAAGAGGAGCCGGTGGTTTGCGAAAATATCCGGCTGCGGAATCGGACACTGCCCGAAAAGAACCTCGGACCCTCGAATAGAAAAGATAAAGGGAAAGAAAAGGTCTCTGAAGACATCGTTTTAGATGACCAAGTTCTGGAAGAGCTAAACGCCAAGAACCCGCCGAAGAGAAGTAAGGTAGATTACAACGTTCTGGCACATCTGAGGAAACTGCCCTCTCAGCTCAGTATCCTTGATGCCTTATTACTATCAAAAGAAGCCAGAGACTCTTTGATTAAGGCGCTACAAGATCCGGACCAGTTTCAAGCCTTCTTAGCTGAAGAAAAGATGAAAGACGAATTAGAAGAAGTGCACACAGCCGACGTTGCTTTTGGTGATGAAGACCTTCTCCTCGGGACGTGTGAACACAATCTCCCCCTTTATGTCTCAGGATATTGCCATGACATAAAGATAGGTAAAATCTTGGTCGATAACGGATCGTCCGTCAATTTACTCAATGTAAGGGTGTTAAAAGAAATTTGCATGAGCATACAACACCTCGCCCGAGACAAGATCACTATCTCCGGTTTCGACTCTCAATCCTCAAAGACTCTTGGATCTGTGATATTGACGCTACGCTTCGGGTTGCTCGTCACAGACATAAAATTCCATGTTATAGACGCCAAGACGTGCTACAATGCTCTGCTCGGCCGACCATGGCTACACGAGTACAATATCATCCCTTCTACACAGCATCAGTGCATGAAGTATTCCAGGGATGGCCTCGAGTACACTGTGGCCGGAGAGTTGAATCCGTTTTCCGTGAACGAAGTTCGTAAGTATGAAGATGCCAAATACTTCTTGCCGAGCTTCGAAGACACGGAAAGGTGTCACAAACCGGAGAACAAAACTAATGCCACCATCCCTGTCTTCGGCAGTGACACCGAGGAGGAGGATATAATTTATTCAGGTCCATCCCAATCTACCAGGCCAGGACCATCCGTTCCTTCGTTGATCTTCGGTAGTGATTCAGAGGATGAAGTTCATGCTGTATTCCCTGCTCGGCCTTCGATACGGATTTCCGCTGATGAAGAGCGAAGTCTGCAGATAACCATGGTGCCGCTTGAACATTACAAAGAACTGGATGCACTCGACACCAACAGCGTAGAAGAATTGCAGACATTCTATATCCCTCCCGGACGAAAAGGCGAGAAGGCAATCCTATTCTACCGTTCTGAAGAAAACAAAGTAGAAAAAGAAATTTGGCATGGCACGGATCCCACGCTCGACAGGCTTCAGCCTATCCGTCTTCCCCGATATTATACCGAAGGTTTGAAGAAACTGCTAAAACGCCAGGGGATGTCCTTCACACAGACCGTTAGAAAAGCCAAATTCTATAACAAGGTCTGGAACATTCCCGGGACCCAATGCAAACTGCCTAACGGGAGAGTAGAAACCAAAGGGCTTGGGTACATCCGGCCAAAGAAGCGGGAGCTAGTGAACAGCTGTTATGCCATGTATGACTTCGATGAAGAGGCGGACGCTCAATGGGAGGATGCTAATCCTGAACCAGCAAAAGTTCCTGATACAAAACCGCCCAGTCCATTGTCCGAAGACCAGATGAGCAAACTTATAAGGGATGCGAGTCAAAAAGCCCGAGATGATCACGATCGTGAAATGGAAATCTATGAGAAAGCTAAGACACAGCGTCTCCTTCAACAGGCAGTAAAGAACGAAGATGCCGCTCCTTGTCAACCCGCTACAAAAAAGGTTCGACGCGAAAACAAAAACAAGTCGAAAGGCAAGAGAGGCGCTCGACAACTACAAAGCAGAGCTAAGAAGCCACGCATCCGAGAATCGAGCGTTATTGACTTAGCCCTCAGGAAGAAAATGGGTCGAGCATACTCATTTCCTCGGAACAAAACAAGGAAAATATTCGATCTCGCTCTAAAACATCAAATGCTTACGTTGCCAGAGTCTAAACACCCTGAACAAGCAGGCGAAGTCTCCAACCCAAAGTATTGCTTTTACCATCGAGTAGTAGGGCATCCGCTTGAAGATTGCTTCACCTTTAAGAATTGGGTTGAGGACCAATATCAGCTTGGCAAATTCGCGTTGTCTGACAGTTGGAGGGTAGCGCCGCCGCAAAAGCACGAACCCGAAAACACAAGAATAAAACCAACTCCGCATTGGGATTGGCAGAAAATTTGCACCTGCCATGTGATAACAATATTAAAAGAAGGGTCCGAGGACATAAACAACCTCCCTTGGTGCTTTGAAAGCGGCAGCGATGAGGTAATCTCAGAATTTCCCCCAGCTCCGAAAGAACTGGAAGATGGAATCCATACCACTGCAGATAATCTCAAGAAAATTGAGTTGGGGACGGAAAATGACCCGCGACCGACATTCATCAGCGAGCTGCTATCTGAAGAAAGGGTGGCTGCGTTAAAGGATGTGCTTCTACAGCACAAAGATTGCTTCGCGTGGAACTATTCCGAAATGCCGGGACTAGATCCAGAAATTGCTGTACATAAGTTGGCGATATCCCCGGACATCAAGCCAGTCAAACAAGCGCCGAGAAGAATGCGACTCGAGCTTGAGATGAGCATCAACGCCGAAGTCAAAAAGCTGATAGACTCTGGCTTCATCCAGGAAGTTCAATACCCTGAATGGATCGCCAACATCGTCCTAGTGATGAAGAAAAATGGGACAGTGCGCATATGCGTAGACTTCCGGGATCTTAATAAAGCTTGCCCGAAGGATGATTTCCCAGTGCCAGTCACTGAACTGATGATAGACAATACATCCACTCATGAAGTTTTCTCCTTCATGGACGGCTCGTCAGGGTATAATCAAATAAAAATGCATCCAGAAGACCAGAAGCATACAGCCTTCAGGACTCCTCTTGGTATATTTTGTTATAAAGTGATGCCCTTCGGTTTGAAGAACGCCGGTGCCACCTATCAAAGGGCCATGACAAAGATCTTCGACGACCTTATACACGAAATCGTTGAATGCTATATCGATGATCTCGTGGTTAAAAGCAAATCATACGAGGAACATCTCGAGCATCTGAAGACTGTGTTTCAACGCCTTCGGCAATACAATTTGAAGATGAATCCTCTTAAATGTGCGTTCGGGGTTTCCTCGGGCAAATTCCTGGGATTCGTTGTTCGACACCGAGGTATTGAAATAGATCCGTCAAAGATTAAAGCGATCATGGAAATGCCTCCGCCGAGGACTCTCAAACAGCTTCGGTCTCTCCAAGGGAAACTCGCATACATACGACGATTTATAGCCAACCTTTCAGGAAAGTGCCGTCCTTATAGCCACCTGATGAAGAAGGGAACCCCATTCGTTTGGGATCAAAAATGCCAAGGCGCACTGGATGAGATCAAGCAATACCTGCAGAACCCGCCAGTGTTGGCTGCTCCGGTTAAGGGGAAGCCTCTTATTCTTTATACAACCGCCCTCGAAGGTTCCTTAGGCGCATTATGGGCACAAGAGAACGATCAAGGGAAAGAAAGAGCACTCTACTACTTAAGTCGAGTCCTGCTGGGGGCAGAAAGCAACTACTCTCCCATTGAAAAACACTGCCTGGCGTTGATCTTCGCAATAACAAAGCTTAGGCACTATGCGTTGGCGCACGAGGTCCGTCTGATTTCAAAAGTGGACCCTCTTAAATATCTAATGTCAAAAGCCATATTGACAGGACGACTCGCTAAATGGGCCCTGCTCTTGATGGAATTTTCGATAACGTATCAACCTCTCAAGGCAGTAAAAGGCCAGGCCATCGCCGACTTCCTTGCTGAGCATCACATACCTGCCGACTCTCTTTTAAATTGCGATTTGCCGGACAGACATGCATTTGACACAATCGACAGTGGTGATACCCGTTGGGAGCTTTACTTCGATGGGGCGTCTTCTATGAAAAAGTACAAACAAAGTACGCCAATGATCAAATCAGGGGTGGGACTTATCTTTGTGACTCCACAAGGAGGGATAATGCGCTTCGCCTTCTCCTTAACTGAGCCGAGGACGAATAATGAAGCTGAATATGAAGCTTTAATAGCAGGCCTCGAGATCGCCATTGATATGGGAATTGAAAGCCTCCTCATATATGGGGACTCCCAACTGGTCGTTAGTCAAGTGAACGGCGATTACCAAACATGCAAACCGGAATTGGTAAAATACGGTGAAAAAGTGCAACAACTGCTAACCCAAATTCCCTCCTATACTTTGGAGAGCATACCGCGCGCGGAAAACAGCAAAGCGGACGCACTGGCCAAACTTGCTAAAGAATTGGCTGACGAGAACCTCGATGACGTTAGAATCGTGGTACAAAGCCGTCGAGTGCTCTCCCCAGCAGAAATACCTCCAGAATCATATAAAGAAAAGGGAGCAACTGAGCAGGCAACCCTACAAATAAAAGACCATGAGAAGACCGAAGACTGGAGAGAAGTTTTCACAGATTACTTCAAATTCCACCGAATACCTGAAGAAGCATCCATAAGGCATCAACTTGTGAAACGAGCTCTGTCTTTCGCCTTCGTTAACGATACTCTATACAAGAGGTCATTCGATTCTCTGTGGCTAAGATGCTTAGGACCTGACGAAGCGAGAAGGGTCGTCCAAGAAGTTCACGACGGACTCTGCGGTTCCCACCAAGCAGGCCCTAAGATGAAGTTGAAAATAAAACGGATGGGCTACTACTGGCCCACGATGATGCAGGATTGCCTGGAATACGCGAAGCAATGTCATTCATGCCAAATTCATGGAGACTTCATCCATCAGCATCCCAATCCATTGCATCCAACAGTGGCTAGTTGGCCATTCGAAATGTGGGGGACTGACATAGTCGGCCCCATCGAACCAGCATCGTCAAAGGGACACCGTTTCATCTTGGCGACGACTGATTACTTCTCCAAATGGGCAGAGGCGGTACCGTTGAGGGAAGTGAAAACGGAGAACATCCTCCATTTCTTCAGAACGCACGTCATATACCGGTTTGGAACCCCGAGAAGAATCATCTCTGATAGTCGGCCAGCCTACCGAAGTCATAAAATTAGCCGTTTCGCACAGCAGCACAATATAGACTGGAGATATTCCTCAGTTTATAACCCGCGAGCTAACGGTCTAGCTGAGGCCTTCAACAAGACCTTGACGAAGATCATGAAGAAAACAGTGTCACGAAATAAGAGAGATTGGCACGAAAGATTGCAAGAGGCTCTTTGGGCGTATCGAACTACATTTAAAACGGCCACAAACACAACGCCATACGCGTTGGTATTTGGGACGGAAGCAGTACTCCCTCTCGAGATAGAATTACCCTCTCTACGAGTGGCAGTCCACTACGAGCTGACAGACGAAGAAAATGCTAACCTTCGGTTTGAAGAGCTTGACGCCCTTGATGAAATCCGGCTTCTAGCACAACAAAATCTGGAAGCCTATAAAGCAAAGATGACGCGCTCATATGAAAGATTGAGCCGCCCGATGACATTCCACCAAGGCGAACTCGTGCTAGTGGTCAAAAGGCCCATGATCCCCAATCGCGCCAAGCGGGGAAAGTTTGAGCCAAACTATGAAGGACCGTACATCGTTGATAAGGTCTACCAAGGTGGGGCCTATCTACTCATGGACATGCACGGTGAGAGGCCTTTCAGGCCAATAAACGGTCGCTTCCTAAAGAAATACTACGCTTAATGAGACACAGCCTAGGTCAATGGTAGATGACGACGACTATGTCCGCTCGCTATCTTCCTAAGCTCAAGCTTTATAAGTAGTAGCCAGCCCTCTCAACGACGGACCGAAATGTCCTTAAACTAATAGCAGACCGAAACGTCTTTAAACTAATACTGCAGCATCCTTGGGCGGATGAGATAAAAAAAAAATATATATATATATATATAAATAAATAAAATAAAATAAAAAAGAAAAACGGTATGTCCATAAGCAAGATGGGCGCGGATGAAAATCCGAAAGGGCTCCGTGAGTAAAAACAGCAGGGCTACCGGCGAGTGTTCGTGAAAACCCGAAAGGGCGCGACCTCGTAAAAAAAGAAAGAGAAAAAGAAAATAAAAAGAATAAAAAAAAGCGGTATGTCCATAAGCAAAAAGGGCACGGATGAAAACCCGAAAGGGCTCCGTGAGTAAAAACAGCAGGGCTACCGGCGAGTGTTCGTGAAAAACCGAAAGGGCGCAACCTCGTTAAAGGACACTTACATGGTCCTCTCGACCTTGTAAGGAGAAATCACCCGCGTGAGATCCTTACGACTCATAAAGGAGCAACACACTTAGGGATCCCCACGATTCCTAAGGAGAAAATACACTTGCGAGATCCTCACGACTCGTAAGGAGAACTCTCTTATGGGACCCTCACGGCTCATAGGATTTGAAAGTCTTAAGTTACAGAGACCTCAACCTGTGCTTAAGAAATCCCCACAATTTCCGATATTGCCCTACAAGTAGCTCAATACTGACTCTTGTATACAATCCACGGGCGCGAATAAACATTTCCCTAACCAAGATCCATCCGTGACTGGGGATATGTTCGCACGACCCGTGTAAGTCCTCTCGATTTACAAGGAGAAAACCCTCCTGTAGGATCCTTACGACTTACAGAGGAAACAAACACTTAGGAATCCTCACGATTCCTAAGAAGAAAATACACCTATAAGATCCTCACGACTTGTAGAGAGAAATACCTTTGTGAGACCCTTACGGCTCATGAAGTTAAAAGCCTTAGCCGACAGGATCCTAACCCTGGTCGCTAAGCCACCTTTGTTCAACATCGACAGAAGCAGATGATGATCCGCTCCTTGTAATATCCCAGTTGTAGCGGTGCTGATGCTGAAATCGGCTTACGGCGAAAAGCCAGTAGGCCGCACATGCATACGAAATAGCCGAAATGATGGGGCAACTTGCAATAAAAAGCAGCAAGTAAAAACGTATGCATACAAAATAGCCGAAATGATTGGGCAGCTTGCAATAAAAAGCAGCGAGTAAGAATAAAATAAAAAGCCGAAATGATTGGGCAACTCGCAATAAAAAGCAACGAGTAAAAATAAAATAAATAGCCGAAATGATTGGGCACCGCGAAAAATAGCCGAAATGATTGGGCAATCGCGACCTTCGCGATATAAAAGCTGAAATGATAGAGCATCGCGGAAATAAAATAAGATAAAAAGAAGAAATGATAAAACTTCGGCCCTACAGTTAAGATCACATCGATCCCTGTATACAATCCAAGGGCGTAAACAAAAAAGGGACCATACTTCCCCAGCGGATTCCGTCAAACGACGAAGCCAAACCTCAACGGTTCATTTCAACCGAAGAAGCCAGTGACTTCAACAAAAATCCTCGACTCACGGATACAAACACTCCTTGACGAGAGCTTCCTGATCCGCGTCGACCCGCAGAGCCACCAGTGCCTCCGTAGGAACCCTCGACTCGTTTCAAACCTCAAGGAAACAAATAATCCTTGGCGCTTGGGAAACAAATAATCCCTCGCAAAACTTCTCAACTCACGGATACAAACACTCCTTGACGAGAGCCTTCTGATCCGCGTCGACTCGCAGAGCCACCAGCGCCTCCGTGGGAACTATCGACTCGTTTCAAACCCCAAGGACACAAATAATCCTTGGCGCTTGGGAAACAAATAATCCCTCGCAAAACTTCTCAACTCACGGATACAAACACTCCTTGATGAGAGCCTTCTGATTCGCGTCGACTCGCAGAGCCACCAGCGCCTCCGTGGGAATCATCGACTCGTTTCAAATCCCAAGGACACAAATAATCCTTGGCGCTTGGGAAACAACCAATCCCTCACAAAACTTCTCAACTCACGGATACAAACACTCCTTGACGAGAGCCTTCTGATCCGCGTCGACTCGCAGAGCCACCAGCGCCTCCGTGGGAACTATCGACTCGTTTCAAACCCCAAGGACACAAATAATCCTTGGCGCTTGGGAAACAAATAATCCCAGCAAACTCCTCGACTCACGGATACAAACACTCCTTGACGAGAGCTTCCTGAGCCGCGTCGACTCGCAGAGCCACCAGCGCCTCCGTGGGAACCATCGACTCGTTTCAAACCCCAAGGACACAAATAATTCTTGGCGCTTGGGAAATAAATAATCCCTCGCAAAACTTCTCAACTCACGGATACAAACACTCCGTGACGAGAGCTTCTTTGACTCACATCTCGGGCAGTAAGAATTCAAAAACTCGCATCCTGAACAATGGGACCCTGCAAATCAATCCTAAACGGTCTCTTGCATACTATCCACGGGTCTCACTCTCTAAAGTCGATTTTCGACAAAGAGGGAAACAACCGCTTACAAGCCCTCTCGACTCGTAAGAGGGTAATGGGACCCTACAAGTCAATCATAAATGGTCTCTTGCATACTATTCACGGGTCTCACTCTCTGAAGTCGATTCTCGACAAAGAGGGAAACAACCGCTTACGAGCCCTCTCGACTCGTAAGAGGGAGAAATTCTCTCATAAGGTCCTTTCGACTTATGTGAGAAAACCACACTTGGGAATCCTCACGATTCCTAAGGAGAAAATCCACTTACGAGATCCTCTCGATCCGTAGGGAGAAAAGTCTCTATGAGACCCTCACGGCTCATAGAGTTGAAAAGTCTTAGGCAGCAGATCCGAACCTGCGGCATAAGCCATCGCTATCTCTCGAAGAAACCAAGATGCTTACTCTGTTACCTGTCAATCATGTTTATCAAGACAGCATGCTGATAATAAGGGAAGGGAGAAAGCAAAGAAATGATACAAGACATTGCAAAAAATGTATATCTTTATTTATTAATTCAATCAAGTACATGGCGAATCGTACAAAAGAATAAAGAATGTATACATCTTATTCAAAAAAGAAAATTACAAGTATATTGATACAAGGGCAGCTACTGGGGAGGGAGCGTCTTGCACAGATGTAGCAATCGCTCGCATATCTCCTTCCACGCCTTCTCCTGCTCGGCTACCACCGTCAACTCTGCCTCCACTTGGGCTTGTTGCCGCAAGACCGATGCAAGCTGCTCCCTCACGACTTGATAAGCAGCCTCCCGACTTGGGATGTTGCGCTCAGCCACGTCAAGCTTCCGCTTTAAGTTTAGCCCATGGGAGATGCGCTCCAAGAGACCCTCAAAGATAGTCTTCACTTGGGCAGCATTTGCCTCAACCTCAGCGCGCAGATGGGCCGTTTCGTTCGAGGTCTTTTGGCATTCCCTTAGTCTTTGAGCTGCTTCTTGCTCCAAGTGGCGGGAGTGCGAAGTGCTTTGCTCAAGCCAAGTTGTGCGTTGGGTGCTCAGAGCTAAAACTTCGGGAGAAGGGCGCGTCAACTCCAGCCGGTACAGACAGGCCTCGATCTCCCTGCAGTGATTAACCCAAGATTCAACGACGCCTTCGTCGTGAAAAGTTACGAGCGCCGCTAACATTGGGTTAACATCCACAGCGAAATCTACAGCAGAAGGGAGAGCGTCCATGCTGAGCTCTTCGATATACCCGCTCAGCATACCTAGACTCATCACAGCACCCTTTGAAGACGGACGTCTCAAAAAGGGGCCTGCCGGTGAAAGGACGCGAGCCTCGAAGGGGACCAGAGCCGGAACATTAGCTGCAAAACAAAACAGGGTTAGACAATGGTTCAAAAGATGTTGAAGGGTTACCAAAAGGAAATTTACTATACCAGGTACAGCGGACGGCAAAGCCGGAAGGGCCGGTAGCGCGGCAGGTCTTGCATCCCCTCCTTCGATTTGTGGCACTGCAATAAAGAAAAGGAAAAGTCAGAAATTATCCCATTGCTAGAAAAAAAGGGGGTAAATAAAGATATTATGGTGAAAGTATACTCACCGGCGCCACTAGAGAGAGAAGCGAGTTCGGATGGGAAAGAGAAGTGTGGGAGCAACACTTGATATAAATGATCAAAAAGCACTCCTGCAAAGGCACAATGGTGTAACATTAGTACAAAAGCCGCATTTTTGAAAGATTAATGCATGAGTCGTGAATCCATACCTTCCAACATCCGTGACGGCACGAGGGAAAACGGGGAAGTGACCACCGCCAAAGCAGTAGTTGACGGTGCTCCCTCAAGCAATGGAGTGTCGGCACTGGCCGCACCTGCAAAGACAAGCTTGTTAGAAGAGATTGCAAGATATATATAAAAAAAAAGGGGGAAACGATGGTAACCCGAAACTTACCCGACGAACTGCCAGCCGAGACGGAAGCAATTCCTTCCTCCACTGACATCAGGCCACCACCCGTAGCCTCATCACCTGACTCGATGGGAGCCGTTGTTGTGCTCGCAAGCCCGGGAGACGGCAAGGAACCATATGCAGGGAGGGCTATGATTGGAGTGTTGCCAGATTCCAGAGAAGGAGCGGCTGGCTCCTCCTCAGGAATCGTGGCCACCTCACCCATTACTCCTTCGGCTCCTACGGTCACAGTTGCCTCATCCATCGGCACCGCGACATCTCCAGCCTCAAACGCCTCGACTTCTACTGCCTCCGGCTCGACAATCATCTCACCTGCCGCCATTTCAGATGCGGCATCGATGACCTTCTCGGCGGCGAAGTCTTTAACTTCTATTTCAGGCGCCGCAGCCCCGATGACGTTGCTCACTGTCGGCTCAGGTTCAGCAGGCGCCGCTTCCTCCGCTCCCCGGGGTTCGACGGTCTCCGCTTCCCCCTCAGTCGGACTTGGCCCTGCAAAGAGGAGTGCGTATGAGTCAACGATTTGATAATTCTTACAACAAAGTTCTGAAAGAAAAGTTACCTGAAGAGGATTTATCGTTTGCATCCCGGACCGTGCGCGCCACCTGCCTATGAGCAGTAGACAGGGCGGCAGGGGCCTCTTCAGAAGGAGTGTCGGCACGAGGAATAGTGCTAGGACCCGCTCCTGCGGCCAGAGCAGCTCTGCGCGCCTTAGCTTCGCGTCTTGACCGCTTCCGCTCCTCTCGAGCCGATGAGACAGATGCCATCAGAGCCTCCTTAAGGGAGGCTTCTTCGCCCGTATACAGGGATGCCTCTAGATTCTTCAAGGCGTCCCTCGTCGCTCTATCAAGCTGAGGCTCTTGTGGCAACTGTAGCGAAGCCGGGACTTCGATGACGGGCTTGGGAAGGACCCTCGCGTCGATTAATACAACCCCTACAAAGAAACAAAAGAAGGTCAGGTTGACTATCATAAAAAGACAACAAACTTTTCTTATAAAAGAGAAAGGGATAAAACGTACCAACGCTTGCTAGGGTACGCTTCTCCTCCTCCTCTTGGAAGGTTTTCAGGGAGGCAGCGATAGCCTCTTCAGTAGAAGCACCTGTTAAAAATGGAGCAAATGTCAGTTAAATACAATGATACAAAGTGCAATGAAATAATAAATAACGCGTCTGATGATTACCGGACTCAGCGAGTCTGCTCAACATCGCTTCAAGCCTTGCCGATCGCTCCGAAGCTGCAATGGCGGCAGCTAAATTGGTGTCCTCAGGGTCCACCACAAAACCCTCATTGCTGCCGTACTCGCATATGGCCTCGGCAGGGTGAGCCGTGGGCTCTAAGTTAAGGATCGCGTCGAGGGATAAGGTGGACTTCTTCTTCTTCTGTTCGCCAGCCTTGGATCCACTCGGAGCAGCTTTGCGCTTGCCAGTTTTGGCAGTCACTTTCGGGCGGCGAGTCCCGATGTCCGCTCCTGCACCCGACTCCGGCGATGCCGCTTTAACCGTCTTGGTCGGAGCACGGGGCGCCGTTGGTGCATCCACCGTAGTAGACAGTGGCAATCCACGCGGAGGGGCCAACACGCGTGGTCAATCAGCTCCGGCCTCTTTCGTCGGAGGGATAACCTGAACCCTGGGCTGCAAGGGAGCCTTGCGATCGCCGCCGGGAGGCGCAGCCCTACGATCGACCAGTAGGCGTTTCTCCATCAAGATGATTGGGCCCATCGCGTGCGCGTACCAGGCCACATACGAATTGAGTATCTTAAGGGTGCAGCTGGGCTCACTAATAAAAAAGTAGGAGCCTGTATTGAGCCGGATGAAGTGATGCATCGCATTCCGTACCCCCTCTGGGCCGACTGCAGGTGTTCCCAAGAAGGCTTCCAATGGGACCCCTTGGTTGTAACTCGATTGCCGGGCAAATCGATGCGGGTTATACCTCATGAAGAGGGCCGTTTCATTTTGCCTAAATACCAAGTAGCCCGGCCGAATGGAGTAGAGGTGGAGGATTTCCCGAGCCTTCAACACAGAAACACCGCCCTTAAAGTCATCACGCAGCGGCACCACCGACTTAGTGGTCTCAGAACCCATGGTGATGACCTTATCCACAAAAGAGGTCTTCGCCCCGACTAGATGCGAACGCAGAAGCAATCCCCTAGACTCCCGCGGAGGTGCAAACACAATGGAAGCCCCGACCAATCGCATGATTCTTGGAAGTTTGAATCTCTCAAAGAATGGAGGAGTTTTATGGGCACCAAACACTCCTCGAACATGCAGCTCCATCCAAGAAGTGAAGTAGTGCATCGGAAAGTTAGCAGGCTGTACCCCAGGCTCATTAGCGTCCGCCGCTACGCTAAGTCCATTGTAGAGGTAAGCCAACCCGGCGATCCCCACCGATAACTGCAGACCGGCCACCATTCGATGCGCCGGGTAAAAGACAGAAGACCGCATAAGGCGTGGGTGCATGGGAAGCGCGAAGCTGCACAGCCACAGACCTAAGAACCCTATGAAGAAGGTCTCCTCATCCATGCCAGGAACGGCGATCTCTGAGAAAGGGACGCTAGCAGTGCCGGGAAGGTAAAAATTTCGCTGATCAATTTCCGATGAAGGTCGGCGGTCCAGGCCGAAACCAAAAGGGTCAGTAAGTTGGGCGAACTTCTCACCCTGCTCTGATAAAAATTCCGGGCGAATAAAACGAGCAATGAAGTCCGCGAAACTAACGCCTCGGTCGCCCAATTCCAAATGAAGCTCCTCGTAAATCTCCAATACCTTCACCAGGCCCGGATGCTGATGCTGAATGGCATTTTCCGGAGTTAAGTCAAATACCACCTGCTTGGTGGCAAAGACGTACTCGTCAGGAGGGAGCAACTCTTCGTAGTGCTCCCCCCTCGCCGGTAAACCTGAAAGCTCAACGAATTCCTCTAGAGAGATGGAAACTTCCCTATCCGCTGTTAGGAAAGTATGTGTGGGGATGTTCCATTGTTCAATGAAGGCCTTTGTCCACTACGTTGGAGGAGTAGGATACTCGAAAAGCGAGACGTAGACGGCGGAGTATAAACCAATCTTCGTCAGGTGAGCTCTTTTCGCCGCTAAAATGTACCGGGCCCATGGCAAGTATCCAGCAAGCGGTCGCGGATTCAATCCAATGTTGTAAGCCTGTCCCCAAGGGCGTGCTTCACCCTGACAGATTCGCCTTCCCAAGATATCTATGTCCGGCGGCGGCTGCACCGGAATAGCGCCGATTGCAGGCTGGAGGAGGTCGTCTGAATTCCAATTTTTAACCTCCACGGCATACTCCACCGGGGGTTTGTCCGCATAGGGGTTCGTAACTATAGGTTCGGAAGGCGAGGCGGAACTAAAACTGCGACGGCCTTGGGTAATCTGGCTGTACCACCTTCCCCATAGGTGAAGTCTCTTACACTCAGGATCGTGATCTTTAATCAAGGTGAACACTACCCGGTCCACTGGTGCATGTGGGAACCCTCCTTCTGAGCGAACGAAGGGAAAAGACAAGTCGTCAGACATCCTTTCTGCATAAAATATATATATATTATTAGTGGCCTGACGCTTAACATTTAAAAAAAATAATATATATAATAAAAAAAAATAATAATAAATAAAAATCTTGCTCCACACTGTGATGCAGTGGGTAGGGGACCAAAGGGGGACCCACAAAATCAAGATGACGGCGCATCATTTGATGAGACAATCCCACCATTGGATGAGACTATCAGTCAATAAAAAAAAAGGACCCCCAAGAGAATATCCTCATTGGGGGGATCCCTAGAGACAAGGAGAAAATCTCCTCTTTTCAGAGCAAAGCTCTGCCACATAGTGACATTTGTCAAACTCCTGTTTCAAAGGAATAAAACTTCTTAAAAAACAGCCTAGCTCTGTAGTAGTAATAAAAATTTATAACTCCTAAGAATTAAAATTTTGGGATCTTAAAGATCCATGGAAACTTTTAAAAAAAAAGGTTTTCTAGTTGATCTGTGAGCAGGGCTCTGTTCATGGGTTAAAACCTAGGAACAGAGTCTCTGTAAATTTTAAGAGCAAGGCTCTGTTGAAGAAACCCCAAAGGGGTTTCCTTTAGATCAAAGATCTATGAGAGCAAGGCTCTGTTAATTAAATTTAATTTAAATTAAATTAATTTAATTTTACCTAGAATGGTTCTAAGGTTAGAACTTGGGAGTTCTTAGGGAAATCACAAGAGCAAGGCTCTGGAAGTTCTCAAGTAAGAGCAAGGCTCTGAAATTCGAATTCTTGAAAATGGTAAAGAATTACCAAGGACCAAGGGTCCTATTTATAGGCGCCTGCGCCTGTTCACTTGACCCCTCGATCCGACGGTCAGGATCTTGCCACCGCTGCACTCACGCGCGCGCCACGTGAGCGCAACGGTGGGGGGGCATCTGTTTCCCCCAATCAGAGCAAGGCTCTACTTAAATTTTGAAAATTCAAAATTCGAAGCAACGCTTCGGTTCCCGTGCGCAGCGCGCAATTTGCCACTTGGCGGAAGTTGATTCGGCAGCGTAACGCCCAAGACAATGCGTCCAATCAGAGCAAGGCTCTTCAGAAAACATAATTAAGACTTAATGCGCAGTTGCGCAATCGCAACTGCGCAAGCGCACGGATGCGCGACACGTGTCTGCGCAGTTGCGCAATCGCAACTGCGCAAGCGCACGGATGCGCGACACGTGTCATGCGCTGGTGAGTTGCGCAGCAACAGAATGAAAATTTAAGTAAATCTTTTCTGTTCTTCTGTAAAACAGGGACCCTTGGATCAGAGATCCAATGGTGGGAAAATTCCCAAAATTATTCAGGAAAGATTTTGTTAACAAATCCAACAAATTTATGAGCACTATAAATAAGACCTCAGGCCTCATTCAAAGGATCATCATCAAGAGAAGAATTAACTTCTGAAAAAAAAGAGAAGAGAAAGAGCTCTTGAAGATTATTCAAGAACAAAAAAAAAGAGGTAAAAACTTCTTTTGGAAGAAAAGAAAAATCTATGAAGAACAGAGGATAAAAAATGAATAATTAAATAAAAAAAAAAGAAAGATAAATAGTGCCTTGCACTTGATATGAACCCTTGGTTCTGTAAAATCAGGGAAAACAAGAAGAACTTGTTTTCCTTTGATCCAAATTTAGATCAAAAGTGCTATGCACTTTTGTTCTTAAATCTGGAAAATTCTTGAGTTTCTGCAACTCATTATTTAAAAGGGCCTGGCCCAAATTAAATTGCAATAATAAAAGGGCAAAGCCCTGTTTGAAAATTTCTTGAGTCTCTGCAACTCATTATTTAAAAGGGCCTGGCCCAAATCAAATTGCAAAATAATAAAGGGGCAGAGCCCTGTTTGGACTGATTCTTTTAGTCAGGCAAAGCCTAAAATAAATAAAAAAAAATTGCACTTAACCCAATCTTGGCTGTAAGTCCTTAAATTAAATTGATTGAGCAAAATGGCTCTCCCAAACCAATTCACGACTGGTTCGAGGGTACATCTCCGAACTCCTTTGACATTTGTCGCTGTAATTCCTCAACGACGTCAAAGAGGTGACGGGTCCCAACGACCACTAAACTGGCGTCGGAACGAAACGTCCCTAAACTAATATCTGACCGAAACGTCCCTAAACTAATATCGGACCGAAACGTCCCTAAACTAATATCGGACCGAAACGTCCCTAAACTAACGACGGACCGAAACGTCCCTAAACTAATACCGGATCGAAACGTCCCTAAACCAATGTTGGACCACCACGTCCCTAAACCGGCGACGGACCGAAACGTCCCTAAACTAATATCGGACCGAAACGTCCCTAAACTAATGTTGGACCACCACGTCCCAAAAATGGCGATGGACCACTACGTCCTTAAACTGGCAATGGACCGCCACGTCCCTAAACTGGCACAATAGGGCCCAAACGCTCTTTTGTTGGATCTAAACGGTCCCGTCTAAGTTGACCTTAACCCTAAATACGGTTAACGTGTCCTTAGATATTCAAATAAACGATAAAACTTCAAATCAACTTTGGTTCGAGGGTACATCTCCGAACCCCTTTGACGCCTGTCGTTGTAATCCCTCAACGACGTCAGAGAGGTGACGAGTCTCGACAACCAGATAATTAAATCAATCACTACGTCAGGTCGATCTTAGTCTAAAACAGGACTAACGTATCCTTGACGAACGTTTAAGTTGATCTTGGCCGCAACGCGACTAATGCATCCTTAAACTAAAAACACCAAACCCAAATCTAAGTAAATACGAATTTGGACTAATCCACGTCCTACGGGCGACGGCATTACTCAGTCTCCGTATACAATCCACGGGCAACCACAAACAAAACAAACACACACGACACGAAGTGAAATTCTGGAGAAGGAGAAAGTTGTTACCGCGATGCGGTAGCGTAATTAACTGCAGGGGCTTGCGCCTGCAGGGAAGAGCGTCCCCACAATCAAAAACCCCTCACCCTGAGGGGGAATCTGACGAAGTCTGCTACATCGGCCGCATCCGTCTAAATCTCCGATACACGGTGCCATAAATCAACTTGGCATCTTCGGAGAGGTAGACGGATAGCACCTATTAGCATCTGCCCCGAACCCCAGGCAACGGACGCGAAGTCCGGGCCGCCGTTCGGAGGGGAACAGACCAGATGGGCCACAGGCCTTCCTCTTCGAAGCCAGAGCCACGGAATGAAAAAGGGAAAGGGAAAGCGACCTTCGTCGCCAATACTCAATAACAGCCGAGCAACTTAAAGCCGGTTGTTCGCCAAAACAACGTGCATTCACGCCCATCCCTCAAGGAGAGACTGGGACGTCCTTACTCGTTTCCCCAGGATAAAACGAGGAGACTGTTCGAGCTGGCAGTGCGCAACAGACTCATCAATCTGCCGGATCCAAAACGTCCGTTGCAGCCAGGAGATGTCAACAATCCTAATTACTGCCCTTACCACCAAGAAGTAAGCCATCCAATCGAAGATTGTTTCGTCTTTAAAGGCTGGATTGAGGACCAATACCAACAAGGCAAGTTCGCATTATCCGAAAACTGGAAGGTGAACCCGCCACAACCTCACGCCCCTAAAAAGGTGGACATGCTGAGGGCATCGTGCTCATTCATAGAGAAAGCCCCATGGACCGAAATGTCCGTAAACTAGAAATTTGCCTCAAATACGGCAACGACGGACCGAAACGTCCCTAAACTAACGATGGACCACTATATCCTAAAACTGGCTATTGACCGAGACGTCGATAAACTACTACGGATCGCAGCATCTCAAGGCTGACAAAAAAAAGGTACGTCCATAAGCAAAATGGGCACGGATAAAAACCTGAAAGGGCCTTATGAGTAAAAATAACAGGGCTACCGGTGAGTTTTGTGAAAACCCGAAAGGGCGCAATCTCGTTAAAGGACACTTGCAAGGTCCTATCGACCTTGTGAGGAGAAAATACCTGCGTGAGATCCTTACGACTCACAAGAGAGCAACACACTTAGGGATCACCATGATTCTTAGGGAGAAATTACACTTACGAGATCCTCACAATTCGTAAGGAGAATTCCCCTTTGAGACCCTCACGGCTCATAGGGTTCAAAAGCCTTAAGCTACAAGGATTTGAACCTGTTCTTAAGCCATCACAATCTTCAATGCTGCCCTACAAGCATCTCAATATTGACCCTTGTATACAATCCACGGGCACGAACAAACATTTCCCTAACAAAGTCCCACCAGCGACTAGGGATATGCTCACACGGTGAACGACCCTTGTAAGTCCTCTCGACTTATAATGAGAAAATTCTCTTGTAAGATCCTTACGACTTATAAGAGAACACACACTTAGGAATCCTCACGATTCCTAAGGAGAAAACACACCTATGAGATCCTCACGACTTGTAGGGAGAAATACTTTTATGAGACTCTTACGGCTCATGAAGTCAAAAGCCTTAGTCGACAGGATCCTAACCCTGTTTGCTAAGCCATCTTTGTTTAAATCGATAACGGAAAATGATGATTCGCTCCTGGCAATGTCCCAGTGGTAGCGATGCTGATGCCTGAATCAGCATCAAATCCCAAGTCCTTTCACGGCAAATGATGATTCGCTCCTAGAAATATTCCAGTCGCAGCGATGCTGATGATAAGATTGGCACCGGATTCCAAGTTCCACACTTGCGATAAAAAATCAGCGAGCCAAAAATGCATATGAAATAGCCGAAATGCTGGGGTAACTTGCAACAAAATCAGCAAGTAAGGAAATACATGCATACAAAATAGCCGAAATGGTTGGGCAACTCGCAATAAAAAGCAGCGAGTAAATAAAAAAAATAGCCGAAATGATTGGGTAATCGCGACTTTCGCGATATAAAAGCTGAAATGATAGAGCATCGCGGAAAGAAAACAAAAAAACATATGAAAGAATAAAACTTTTGCCCTACATGTGAGATCACATCGATCCCTGTATACAATCCAAGGGCGCAAACAAAGAGGGAACCATATCATCCCACCAGGCTCCATCAGAAAGAGAGCCAAGTCTCGACGGTCACATCTGCATCCCAGAAGACCAACAACGGCGTTCCTTCGTAGTCCAGCAGGATGCAGATGCAACGTCAACGAAAGACCCCATGGTCGAAACAAAGCGAAGTGATGGAAAAATCCCAGCTCCACCTCAGCATTCGTCTCGTTACACCAGACGCAATGTCAAAAACGACATTCCTTCGCAGTCCAGCAGGATGCAGATGCAACGTCAACGAAAGACCCATGGTTGAAACAAAGCGGAGTGATGGAAAAATCCCATCTCCACCTCAGCATTCGTCTCGTTACACCAGACGCAATGTCAACAACGGCGTTCCTTCGCAGTCCAGCAGGATGCAGATGCAACGTCAATGAAATACCTCACGGTCGAAACAAAGCGGAGTGATGGCAAAATCCCAGCACCACCTCAGCATTCGTCTCGTTACAGCAGACGCAATGTCACCCCAGGGTCAAAACAACGGAGCCATGGCAAAGTCCCTAGTTCCAAATCTCGACAGTTCACCAACAACCTAGAGACTATCGGAGATCATCCCACACCAGCGCGGAGTGGTCACCACCGTGACTTTCGTCTCGATACAGCAGATGCGATGCCAGCAAAATGAAGCAAAGGCAATATTCCTAGCTTCAGGGTCTTGACGGCAACTCATATAAAACCTGAAAGACTATCGGAGATCATCCCATACCAGCACGGAGTGGTCACCACCTCGACGTTCGTCTCGATACAGCAGACGGGATGTCACTACAGCGTCCTTCCTCCAACAGGATTCGGACACGCCAAAGCAAACGAAGCGAAGGCCAAATTCCTAGCTTCAGGGTCTTGACGGCAACTCATATAAAACCTGAAAGACTATCGGAGATCATCCCATACCAGCGCGGAGTGGTCACCACCTCGACGTTCGTCTCGATACAGCAGAGAAATGTCACCACGGCATTCTTCCTCCAGCAGGATTCAGACGCGACAATCAAACAACGAAGCCACGGCAAAATCCCTAGTTCCAAACCTCGACGGTCACCAACAACCTAGATACAACCGTGACATTTGTCTCGATACAGCAGACGCAATGCTAGAAAACGAAGAAAATGCCAAATTCCTAGCTTCAGGGTCTTGACGGTAACTCATATAAAACCTGAAAAACTATCGGAGATCATCCCACACCAGCGCGGAGTGGTTATGACTCATTGGGGCTCCCTAAACTGAGCCTAATCTCAAGTAAAAAGCGGCATGGTAAAATTCCTAACGCTTGCTCTTCTGACGGTCAAACTGCCTAGGAAGATTGCTTGAAGACGTCTTGTCCAGCCCCCGAAGGGATCAGAGACACGACAGTCGCAAGGCTACTCGAACAGCAAGATTGCCTATCGAGGGATACATCAGCCAACGCGACGGTGCGACAGGCAAAATCCTAGTACCACAGACCCTAACGGACCTCTGTCGTAAAGAGCAGAGGTTAACTGTGTTGTTAGGACATTCTTGTGAGAACTTCTCGACTCGTCTCGACTCGTGAGGAAATTAGTGTCTTTGCGAGAACTTCTCGATTCGTCTCGACTCGTAAGGAAAAGCCTTAGGCAATGAGGATAAGGACCTATTTCCTAAGAACTGGGGCCCTGCAAGTCGGTCTAAAATGGACTCTTGCATACTATTCACGGACCACACTCCCCAAAGTCGAATCTCGACAAGGAGGGAAATAACCACTTACAAGTCCTCTCGACTTTTAAGAGGGAAAATTCTCTTGTGAGATCCTTACGACTCTCAAGAGGAAGCACACTTAGGAATCCTCATGATTCCTAATGAGAAAATACATCTATGAGATCTTCTCGACTCATAGAGAGAAAACCTTTTATGAGACCCTCACAACTTATAAAGTTGAAAAGTCTTAGACAAGCAGACCTGAACCTGTTTCCTAAGCCATCGTTACCTGTTCAGACCATAATATTGCATTTTCCATTCCCCTATTCTTATCCTTTTTATAAATAAACAGGTACTCTTGACGCATGTTTGTTGCATATTACAGGATACAGGTTTCTGGAGCAAATACAGTGAAAAAGACACAAAACAACAGAAAAAGGGATTTTTGACCAACTATTAGACGGATCCTAGTCAAGCCCAGTTCACATAGGTGCAAGGCAACGAATGTCAAGGTGAAACGGTTAAAAAGCCCAATACAAGTCTTCACTGAAATATCTGGAGAAGAATAAGAAGCCCAACAGAGAAACTACATATGGAAACAGAAGCCCAAACAGCCAAGGAAAAAGCCCAGAAAATAACAGAGCCCAACTCCCTTATTTGGCCACGGAACCGTGGCCAAACCCAGCCTGGCACCGCGGTTCCGCGGCCATACAGAGCCCGTGTCGGTGGATTTTTGGCGTATTGTTGCGTCGGTGCAGATGTTAGGATTTTACGTGGGCAAATCTGTAATTTTACATGTGCGAGAGTCTGTAACCCTAGGTTTCCTATTTTCCTATAAATTGTAATCTTAGATCTGAAAAATGGATGCCTCTTTTCAATCAATAAAATTCAGAATTTCTGGAAGCAAAATTCAGATCTGTTCTTCTTGTTTGGAGGGAGCCGTCAACCTAGTAAGTCTTTTATTTCTTTTAATTATAATATCTTCTCATCCCCTAATGAGCGAGTAGTCTCCTCGCTTGTTAGGGTTAGCCTTAGGGAAAGGGTTGAGAGATGAGATCTCTCGCCCCTTTCAATGCCACTTTAACCTAATGAATTAGAACTTCACGCATACGAGCACAACCGCTCCCTGCGGCATCCTACCCTTCGAGGTAACGATGAACCGTAGTATAAAGGGCCGGTTGTGCGCGTTTTCCGTGAGGGTTAGGATAATTATCAACAAAGAAAGGATACAAATCTAGAGGAAGAAATATCTTCCCAAAAGATTTGTATCCACTTTATTGATAATTAACTTAACACCTAATAGATCTAAAAAAAGAAGGTATTGAAAGCGGTGAGGAAAAACAATAATCTCCAAAACTTCCCCTAAGCCTAACCCTAGCAAGATTCTTAATTAGATTAATTAGATCCAGTATTTTAGATTTTTTATAAACCAACCAAAACTACAAATAGAATCAACTCGTTAAAACACATAAAAGGAATTTACCTGTCTCTGTGGATCGACCCGTACTCACCGGCTAGCTGCGAAGCGACGCCGTTTCTGATTGCGGTAAATACAAATTTTCATACTAATCAAATGGCGCCGTTGCCGGGGACGGCGTAATCTTTCTTTTTGTGAATTTTCGGGTTGATATAAATTTTAAAAATTATAAAAATCTGAAAATATAAAAAAATATAAAAAATAATCAAATTTAATCTGTTTGAAGGGTGTATCTTTTGGATCTTGCAGGAACAGCGAAGGATTTTCGGATCTGAAAATTTACAGAGAACAAAACAGAAGTTGGTGCAGAAGAACAGAGGAGAAATTGGACAGAGAAGCAATACAATTTTTTTCAGAGCCTGAAACCCTAATACGGCCGCGCTTCAGCCGCATAGGGGGGTCCCACGCCGCGGATCCGCGCTCCTCTATGCACGTCAGCGCACCAAATTTTTTCTGGTTTGATTTCTCTCTCTCCCCTCTGTAACCTCCCATATATTTCTCTGTACAAACTTTCTGCAGGATTTCTTTGCGTAAAGAGTCTTTCTCCCCCTTCTCGATAACAGATTTTCTGCAGGTTTCTTTGCGCCGCGCTAAAAAAATTCTGATTGCAAGTGAAATTTTATTTGTTTTGCATAATTTAACCGGATTCTAAGGGGCTAATTGACCAAACTCAGATTGGGTGGGGATTTCATCACCCTTCCCGGGACCCCAGAAAACACCTAAAGCATTTTGCATCGACCACCTTTAATTAAAAAAGATTAGACTCAGACCTAAGGACAGCGAGCTCAATAGGAAAAGTACTAGGGTAGGCATCGGCCGTTTATCCTAACCGACTTTGCGGTGTCTAGGCTAGTGGTTATTAATTAGGCCCACTGTAGTGGTGGTTCCTTCCCACTTACCTGGCCGTATTTGTCCGTGAAGAGGCGGTTTGAGGTCTATTTCTAGCCCTAGTTAGGAGCTGTCTAGTAGACCTAGGCAACCCTAGATCTAGGCCTGATTGTGCATGTGTGGTTGATACATTTGTGTCACGAGTCCCATTTTCTAAAACCGTCTTGTAAAACTCTCCAATATAAAAATAAAGAAAAATCTTTTCAAAACTTGCAACTTGCTGCTAAGAAAACTTGCACCTCACTTCCACCATCTCTCCTTCATTGACGTTATCTTACCCCCACATTCTTTTTTTCTATTTTTTTCTGACTGCACTACCCTTTAGTGTATGTCATCTTGGACTAGGGATACTAACGCCCGATTAGTCCGTGTTTCGTTGGTCCCGACCGACGAACCCTTCGACGAACCCTTCGTCGACGTTCCGTCCATTTCCTTACCTCCAACCTCAAATTCTTTCACCGAAGGTATGTCGGGATTCAACCCCAACGATACCTTACCGACGGGAATGATTCCACCTCCGCCAGGTGCGAATAACTCGAATCTTCCGCCTGTTGTAGCGCCCGCACGAGTCGCGCTCCAGGATCTCTTCTACCCCGTCCGCACTTCCTTACCTACATGTCTTTCACCCCCACCGGCGAATGGGGATAATTTTGAAATAAAACCACACTTCATCAATATGCTGCCTAAGTTTCATGGTTTGGAATCCGAAGATGCATATATTTTCATTAATAAATTCCAAAACGTTTGCGCCATGATGAAGACAACCCAATTAAGTGATGACGCAATAAAGCTAAGGGTCATTCCTTTTACCTTATGTGACCTATCCGAGAAGTGGCTATACAGCACCGCATCACATTCCATTAGAAATTGGGACGAGTTTGTGAGAGCTTTTCTGAAAAAGTTCTACCCTCATCATAAAACTGCTAGAATCCGAAACGAGATTATACAATTTTCACAGCTTCCGTCCGAACCATTCTGGAAGTGCTTCGAGAGATTTAAAGACCTACTTGTTCAATGCCCTCATCATGGGATAGAAAATTGGCAACTTTGCCAAACATTATACGAGGGATTGAACGCAGCAACGAAGCAGTTGCTAGAAACAATATGTCAAGGTCATTTTCTCTCCAAGTCTAGCGACGAAGCTTGGCAGTTTCTTGAGGACCTAAGTGAGCAAACAATTCAGTGGGAGAGTACAAAGACCACATCATCTTCTTCAGTTGGTCAATCTAGGGCAGGCATACATCAAATAGATATGTCGATTGCTATGAAGGCCGAGATGGCCTCACTTATGAAAAAGCTAAAAGCCATTGAGACAAAAATCTCATCGTCTTCTCCTGCCCCTACTCTACCCACACGAACTGTTTGTGCTTGTTGTTCGAACCCATCGCATTTAACCGAAGAGTGTCCTTATAATGTACCTATTCAAGGGCAGGATCAAGTCAATGCTGCATTTCAGCAACGACAAAGAAACGATCCGTACTCTTCGACATACAATCAGGGGTGGAGGAGTCACCCAAATTTCGCTTGGAACCAAAATCAACAAGTCCAAGGGAATAACAATTTTCAAAGAGCTCCTCCACAACAACAACAAGCACCCTTACAAACTCAAAACCAGCAACCTTGCCAACAACAACCTTATACAAATCAAACGAACAATTTGGTTCAACCAAATGATGATAAGGTTACCTCGCTCGAAAAAATTCTAGATGCATTTCTTAAGCAATCTACAGAATCCGCAGCAAGATTTGAAATTTATGTTCAATCTTTAATGAATAACAATGCCTCACACGATCAAAGTATCAAATCTATTGAGGCACAAATTGCACAATTAACTGCTGCGTTGAGCGAGAGAGAAAAGGGAAAGCTTCCATCTCAACCATTGCCCAATCCCGGTCACGCACAAAACGCATGTCATAATCACAATGTAAATGCGGTGACCACGTTGAGATCCGGAAGAGAGTTGCAAAATAATGTGGGAACTAGTGATGACATCCCCGCCGGTGGTTCTTCTTCCCCTTCTTCATTTTCTTCACTTCCTTCTTCACCTTTTTCTTTAGAGCCTATTCTCCACCCTTCACATGGCTCTACTTCTTCTGACTCGAACGGACCCATTTCTCACAACACGAACACATCTACACCGGGATCCGTTCCTACTCCACATTCTACTCCACAGACTTTTGACTCAACAAATTTTCAGAATGCTCCATTCCCAAACAGATTGAGTCCTAATAAACCAAATACACAAGCGGAGAAGATTGTGGAGATATTTAAGCAGGTTAGCATAAATATACCTCTCTTGGATGCTATCCAACAAGTCCCTTCATATGCGAAAATCTTAAAGGGCTTGTGCACCTCGAAGAGAAAGGCATCTCAAGTACCCAAGAAAGTGCTAGTGGCTAGTGTAGTGAGCAATGCTATTAACCACCATCAAACCTTACCCCAAAAACGAAAGGACCCCGGCTGTCCTACTATTTCAATCACAATTGGGGATAAGAAAATTAATCGAGCACTTTTAGATCTTGGGTCTAGTGTTAACCTGATTCCTTACTCCGTGTACGAACAATTAGGGGTTGGAGAGTTGAAACCCACTCGTTGCACTCTCCAAATGGCTGATCGATCAATCACCTATCCAAGGGGTCAACTAGAGGATGTGTTGATCAAAGTCCGGGAATTCATATTCCCCGTTGATTTTATCGTTATGGATACACAACCTGTTGCTAACCCAAGAAACCAAATTCCGGTGATTCTCGGTCGACCATTTTTGGCCACTTCCAATGCTGTAATAAATTGTCGCAATGGCTCCATGACTCTATCTTCGGTAAGAGGTCTAGTGAGTTCAATATTTATAAGATGGGAAGTCTGCCCCCATGCCTAAAACTAGTACACGAGAAGTTTGCTCTATTCACGAAATCAAGCAGGAGGACTGCGAGCTTGAAAGATTTCTATTTGATGAAAACAGTTTTGACGCCACTAATGCGTCCCTCCTTGAGCCTACTACCGTTGACACAACCGATGTTGATTATGAATGTTTCACCTTTTTGGATGATGACGACTCACAGCCTGAATATGAGTCGTTTGAATTTTTGGATGAGTCAGTCGAACCATCCAAATCGGTTGTTTGCAGTGATTTCGAACCTGTGTTAGAGTCCTTTGAGTTCGAGGTAGATTCCGCAATGATTCTTTCGCCTCAGAAATTTGAACTCATGTCCTTGCCACCTCACCTTAAATATGCGTACACAGGTGAGAATGAGACTTTTCCCATTATCATATCAGCCTCTCTAGCCTTCGAGCAAGAGAACGCTATTTTAAAAGTCTTACAAGATAGGCGGCAAGTTTTTAGTTGTACAATGGCGGACATCGAGGAGATCAGTTCCCTCATAAGTAAATATCATACACAATTGATGGATGATGCCATGTCAATAGAGGACCCACAGGGACATCTTGGGGGTATTGTGGTGAGTCAACCTCCTCCCTTAGAAGTTGGCATACCCCTATTTCTTTTAATAAGGTACGAGAATGCCAACACTCCACTGATTGCTGATCATTTCCATTCTCGTGTCGATGCATCACCATCACCTGTATATTTACCTCCACACCTTCCATACCACTACTTCTATCTTCCCCAATTCTTTGCGGACCACCACAACTTATTTTTCCACCAACCAATATTCTTTACTGATAAATTCTTCAAATGGTTGGTGTTGACTTTTGGCCGATGCAAAGTTTGGCAGTAATGTCTAACATAGTTTAATTGAAGTTTGGGGGAGGGTCTTTTTGTATATATTTTTGTTTTTCTTAACTATAAAAAAAAACTATAAATAAACAGGGGAGTATCGGTATTTTGACCCTCTTGGTTTAGCATGACAGTGAGGACACTGTCAAGTTCAAGTTTGGGGGTATGCTCGGTACGTCTTCTTCCTTCGCATTCATTTGTATATACTTTTGCATTTTCATACTTATTTGTAAACCCATAAAAATTTGAAAAATTTGAAAAATTATAAAAATTAATGTATTCAATTTTGGCTAATTGACTAGAGTTTGACAAATAGGTCAACTAGCTAGGAACAACTAGATCTTAGACTTAGTAAGTTAAAAACCCTAAAAATAACCTTCCTTAAAGTTTAACAGTAGAAAGTATATGCCTTGTAGTTTATTTAGAAATAGGCAAATTTTGGGTTCACTTTTTGGGCTAAGTCGAAACAAGGGAAGAGTATTGATGTTCTTATTAGAGTATAAGTTTGAAAAATAGTTCCTAGTTTAAATCTAGATTCTGAAAATGTATACCCTACAACCTGCACAATCACGCATCTTGAAACTTGGAATAGTAGAAGAGACCTTGAAATGCTCTTGTCTAAAGTCCTTAGTACGATGAAAATAAAAGAAAAAAAATATGAAAAAAATGGACACTGGTTTGTGTGATTACTTAAGGCTGCAAAAAAATAGAAAAAAATATTAGCGAGGGTGCTTCATCACCTAGTGCCTTAGACCAACTGGTTTGGGAGTCACTGCTAAAGCCTTGGGTGTTGCAAAGACTAGGAAGTACGCTTTAAAGTGCAAACGCATTTTGTAATCGGTCGTTGGTACCTCAAGAAGTATTAACGGCCGCATGAAGGATGTGTAAGCAAATTTCATTTTAATAAGTGCTTTGGACGAGAGTATGATTGCTTGATTTGAATTTCCAAGTGTAGGGGTGATATATACACACACGTAGGGATATGTGATTGGAATTTAGATGAGAAAAAGGAATGAAGAATAGAACTTGTATCTTTAGTAGAGTTGATAAAAATTCCTAAGTGGAGATGGAATCCTAGAAGGAAAACTTAGGAAATGCCGAAAGCTAAGTAGGTCTACATAACATATATAATCTTAAGTTAAATGATAAGAAAGCGTGAAAAATATGGGTGGATAATTTGCGAGTCAAAAGATAATAGAATTCCTTGTTAGAAAACCTAATTGGAGAACAAAAGTCAATGAGCCAAATTGATAGGATTTTGTGGGTGTAATCTGCTGAAAACCCTCAGGAGACAACACTCCTCCTACTAGGGACACCTAGAGGTTTAACGGCTTGTTACACATGCTCAATGCAATCGAGTTTCCCTGCGAAAGTGTGGTTAGGATTTTAGTGAATAAAAATAAGTTTGCTCGAGGACGAGCAAAAGGTAAGTTTGGGGGTATTTGTTCAGACCATAATATTGCATTTTCCATTCCCCTATTCTTATCCTTTTTATAAATAAACAGGTACTCTTGACGCATGTTTGTTGCATATTACAGGATACAGGTTTCTGGAGCAAATACAGTGAAAAAGACACAAAACAACAGAAAAAGGGATTTTTGACCAACTATTAGACGGATCCTAGTCAAGCCCAGTTCACATAGGTGCAAGGCAACGAATGTCAAGGTGAAACGGTTTAAAAGCCCAATACAAGTCTTCACTGAAATATCTGGAGAAGAATAAGAAGCTCAACAGAGAAACTACATATGGAAACAGAAGCCCAAACAGCCAAGGAAAAAGCCCAGAAAATAACAGAGCCCAACTCCCTTATTTGGCCGCGGAACCGCGGCCAAACCCAGCCTGGCGCCGCGGTTCCGCGGCCATACAGAGCCCGTGTCGGTGGATTTTTGGCGTATTGTTGCGTCGGTGCAGATGTTAGGATTTTACATGGGCAAATCTGTAATTTTACATGTGCGAGAGTCTGTAACCCTAGGTTTCCTATTTTCCTATAAATTGTAATCTTAGATCTGAAAAATGGATGCCTCTTTTCAATCAATAAAATTCAGAATTTCTGGAAGCAAAATTCAGATCTGTTCTTCTTGTTTGGAGGGAGCCGTCAACCTAGTAAGTCTTTTATTTCTTTTAATTATAATGTCTTCTCATCCCCTAATGAGCGAGTAGTCTCCTCGCTTGTTAGGGTTAGCCTTAGGGAAAGGGTTGAGAGATGAGATCTCTCGCCCCTTTCTATGCCACTTTAACCTAATGAATTAGAACTTCACGCATACGAGCACAACCGCTCCTTGCGGCATCCTACCCTTCGAGGTAACGATGAACCGTAGTATAAAGGGCCGGTTGTGCGCGTTTTCCGTGAGGGTTAGGATAATTATCAACAAAGGAAGGATACAAATCTAGAGGAAGAAATATCTTCCCAAAAGATTTGTATCCACTTTATTGATAATTAACATAACACCTAATAGATCTAAAAAAAAGAAGGTATTGAAAGCGGTGAGGAAAAACAATAATCTCCAAAACTTCCCCTAAGCCTAACCCTAGCAAGATTTTAATTAGATTAATTAGATCCAGTATTTTAGATTTTTTATAAACCAACCAAAACTACAAATAGAATCAACTCGTTAAAACACATAAAAGAAATTTACCCGTCTCTGTGGATCGACCCGTACTCACCGGCTAGCTGCGAAGCGACGCCGTTTCTGATTGCGGTAAATACAAATTTTCATACTAATCATTACCCTGCAAAGAGTCCAAGATGGACCGTCTCTTACTATCTACAAGCCACACTTGCTAAAACCACATGGCAATGACACGGCAAAGAGAAGAAAGCAACAGTAGAACAAAAAATGTGTATCTTTTATTCATGAATTCAATGGAGTACAACTTGAATTATATGAAAGAATAAAAAATGGATACATATTATTCAAAGATTACAAGTGTTCAATCTATAAAAAACAACTACTGAGAAGGAGGCATTTTCAATAAGTCAGCAAGTTGCTCGCGCACTCCTTTCAGTGCCTTCTCGTGATCAGCCGCCGCGGCCAGCTCCGCTTCAATTCGAGCCCTTTGCTGCAAGCATGATGAAATCTTTTCATTGATTTCCCGTTGGGCAGCTTCGCGGCTCTGCGTAACCCGCTCAATAGAGTCGAGCTTCCGCCTCAATACAAGCCCGTCCGAGATACATTGCTGCAAGGTGTCAAAAGCAGCTCTCAGTTGCGCGGCATTCGTTTTAACTTGGGCACGCAGCCGGGCAGATTCATCCGAAGCCTCCTCACGTTCGTTCCGCCTTAAGGTCGCTTCTTGTTTGAAATGGCGGAAGAAGGACACGCACTGCCCAACCCATGCAGCCCGCTGGGTGTTCAAAGCCCGAATCTCAGGAACAGGACGCCTAAGCTCAAGCTCATGCAGGCAGGCCTCAATCTTCCTGCAGTGGTTAACCCAAGACTCAACGACGCCTTCATTATGGAAGTTCACAAGCGTCGCCAATATTGGATTAACCTCGGCAGCAAAATCTGCAGCGAATATAGGGGCTTCCGCGTCAAGCTCCTTGATGTAATCACCCAACATACGCAGACTGGTCACGGCACCTTTTGAAGATGGACGTCTGGAAAAGTGCCCTGCTGGCATTATGATTCGAGACTCGAACGGAGCTGGAGTCGGTGCGACCACTATAAAACAAATCATAATCAGATGTCGCCTTAAGAAATAAAGAAAAATACACGAACAAAAGAGTCTACTATACCGGCTGCAACAAGGGGCAGATCTGGGAGTTCCGGTGGCGCGATGATACCCTCGACCCCTCCTAAAATTTGTAAGGCTATGAGTAATGCAAAGAGGAATTAGCAATGACATGGCTGCCCGTAAAAGAAAAGAGAAGACATTAGCTAGAGGCTGTACTCACCAACGCCACTAGATGAAGCAATCTCCGACTGGAAGGAGAAATGTGGGTGCAGCACCTGATACAGATGATCAAAAAGGACTCCTGCAAAGGTGTAATAATGCAATGTCAGTACATAAAGTATATTGACTACAATGAAACCGATAAGTCACAAACCCGTACCTTCCAGCATTTGGGAGGACACGAGAGAAGGTAAAGGGGCGGCCACCGTCAAAACAGCAACTGGTGATGCTTCCTCGGGTGGCACAACCTTAACGCTCACCACACCTGAATTAAAAATGATAGAAATATTGTCTGAAGAGATTGAAAGGG
This sequence comes from Agapanthus africanus, assembly GCA_030015575.1. Classification (NCBI taxonomy): domain Eukaryota; kingdom Viridiplantae; phylum Streptophyta; class Magnoliopsida; order Asparagales; family Amaryllidaceae; genus Agapanthus; species Agapanthus africanus. The sequence goes on from CM057348.1 coordinate 108,635,318, forward strand.
ATTGCAGAATGAAAAGGGAAGCAATGACCCAAGATCTACCTGGTGAGTCACCGGTCGAAACCGCGACAAGGGCGTCACTAGGTGCAGCGACTGCTTCACTCTCCTCCATCGGAAGGGTTTCGCCACCCGTAGCTTCATCCCCGGACTCCATGAGAGCCGTCGTGATACTCGCAACGACCGGCAATGGCAAGGAACCGCAAGGAGAAAGAGTGGCAATTGGGGCAGTTCTAGGCTCTTGAGAAAGAGTGGCCACTTCAGGCTCAGTGGTTGCCGCCGTCTCGCCTACCACTTCCTCATCAGGACTCGGCCCTACAGGGAATGACGTATGAGAATCTGAGGACCAAACTTTAATAAAAAGACCTAAAGTTATGTTACCTTGAGATGGCCTTTCAGCTGCCTCCCAAGCCGCGCGCATCGCCTGTCTATGAGCGATAGACAGGGAGACCTGAGCACCCTCTGAAGAAGCAGGGGCAGGAGAAGCAGCGCTCGAGCCTGCACCTACGGCTAAGGTGGTGTTATGTTCTCTTGCCGCATGCTTTCTGCGCTTCCTTTCTGCCTGGACCGTGAGAGCCGATCTTCTTAGGACCTCCATCAAGGAGACGTCATCGTCCACGCCGGGAGTTACCTCTGGAGCCGTTGTGGCGTCCGTCATCGGTTGCTTAAGTAAAGCCTCTTTTGGCAATGCCGAGGAGGCCAGGACTTTGATAGCTAGCCCTGGAAGTATCTCCGCATCACCCTGGGGGATTGGCACTGTACTGGGGATGACCTGAATCGAGGTAGTCCCTCCGATAAAATGAAAAGGGGTCAGATTACCCATAAGAAAGGGGAATGAAGGCACAATAAGCCAAAATATACCAATGCCCAGCGAAGCACGAAGCCTCTCCTCCTCCTCAAAAGTCTTGAGGGAAGCCGTGAGAGCCTCTTCAGTGGAAATGCCTGTTAAAGAAGGAGTGTCAGTCAAAACATGATAACAGAAACATAACAGTAAAAAGATGCGACTGAAGAGTACCTGACTCAGCAAGGATGATCAGTCCTGCTTTGTGGCAAGCTAGACACTCGGAAGCTGCGATGGCAGCCTCCAGATCAGTATCATCTGGCACCATGAATAGACCCTCGTTGGTCCCATATTCGCTCAGGCCCTCGCTATAAGGAGTATGAGGTTGTTCCCCTCCGAATCGCGGAGACGCGACCTCGCGGGTCCGTCTTTCCTGAAATTCGGGGCAGATGCTAATTGGCGCTATTCGTCCACCTCTCCGAAGATGCCATGTTGATTTATGGCACCATGTATTGAAGGTTTAAACAGATGTGGCCAATGTAGCAGACTTCGTCGGATTCCCCCTCGCTTGAGGGGTTTTTGATTGTGGGGACGCTCTTCCCTGCAGGCGCAAGCCCCTGCAGGCGCAAGCCCCTGCAGTTAATTACGCTACCGCATCGCGGTAACAACTTTCTCCTTCTCCATATGGTCACTTCGTGTCGTGGGTGTTTGTTTTGTGTTTGGTTGCCCGTGGATTATATACGGAGAATAAGTTATACTGTCGCCCGTAGGACGTGGATTAGTCCCAATCCGTATCTTTCTTAGATTTGGGTTTGGGGGGGTTGTGTTTAAGGATACGTTAGCCTTATTTGAGGCTAAGATCAACTTAAACGTTTGTTAAGGACACATCAGTCTAATTCTAAACTAAGATCAACTTAATGGGATCGTTTAGATCTGACAAGAGAGCAATTGGGCTCTATTGTTTAGTTTAGTGACATTGCGGTCGATAATTAGTTTAAGGATATTACGGTCCATTGTTAGTTTTAAGACATTGCGGTCAAGGTTAAGGACATCATAGTCTATGAGTTTAAGGACCTCACAGTCCGGTGTTAGTTTTAAGACATCACGGTCGAGGTTAAGTACATCATAGTCCATGGATTTAAGGACTCCACAGTCCGACGTTAGTTTTAAGACATCACGGTCGAGGTTAAGGACATCATAGTCCGTGGATTTAAGGATTCCACAGTCCGATATTAGTTTTAAGACATCACGGTAGAGATTAAGGACATCATGGTCCATGAGTTTAAAGACCCCACAGTCCGTAGTAATGTGTGGTCGTCGGGACCCGTCACCTCTCTGCTGACGTTGAAGGATTACAACGCCAGATGTCAGAGGAGTAAAGAGATGTACCCTCGAACCAGGTGCAAATTGGTTAGAAGAGCAGGTGTACTCAGTTCAATTTAAATTGAGGACTTATAGCCAGAATTGGGCTAAGTCCAGTTAAAAAAAATGTTGAACATTTCATTGTTGTTCTGCCTGTTAGGCCTTTATTTGGGCTCTGCCCTTTTAATAATGCCAAGCATTGGGCTCTGACATTTTTTCTGGTATTGAATGCATAGCATTTATCAAGAACAAAGTGATGTTCTGACAGTGCGCCATGTGGCGCGTCAGGCGCTTTGCGCCAATTAAAAAGCGTATTGCGCTAGCGCATTGCGCTAGCGCACATGAGGGTGACACGTGTCGCTTAGCGTTAAGCGCTAGTTTGTTAGCGCACTGCGCTTTTAATTTATGAGCCCGTTGCGCTAGTTCGTGGGTGCGTCAGTGAATGACACGTGGTGCGTTTGGAGCTGAGCGCCAACCCAAGAGCGCAGTGCGCTGTTTTCAGGAGCGCAAAGCGCAAATCGTGCCTGTGGTTGACACGTGGCATGTTTTGGCACTGAGCGCCGGTCCGAGGAGCGCAAAGGCGTAGTTCAAGAGTGCAAAGCACTGTCCAATAGCGCAAAGCGCATCTGATCAATTTTAAGATCAAAGAACAACTTTTATGTTCTTCTAAGGAGGCTTTGCCTCAAGATCCAAGAACAAAAGTTCTTGTTTTGATAAAAGGCTCTGCATTTATAGATCAAAGATCTGTGGACGAAGTAAAATACTTCTTATATATTTTTTTAATAATTAGATCTTTTGATCTTATTATCAAAGATCTTGGTCTTTTTTCAGATCTGTGATCTTTTTTAGAAGAGGGTTCTTCTTTTATGAGATGTTTTCGTCTCTGTTTTTCAAGAATATAGTTCTTTTTTACCTTGAGTATGAAGAAAAGTCTTCTTTTTTTTCTAAGAGCTCGATCTTTTTTGGCAGAGGGTTTTTCTCTTCCTGTTCTGTCTCTCCTTAGACTTGAAGTCTAGGGTCCTTTATATAAGGCCAAATGATTTGTTAAATCAGTTGAAAAGATCTTTCTCTGATTGATTTGGAAATATTTCCCACCATTGGATCTTTGATCCTAAGGCTTCTGTTTGACAGAAGATAATCTTTTTTTTTCAATAAGATTGAGAAATCTTTCTATGCAGAATTTGTTCTGTTTTGGTAATTCATTATTTACCATTGGATCATTGATCCAGCGGTGCTTAAAGCACAATCTTGTTGTTTGGAAAGATTTTGAGAAATCTTTCCTTAACAGAATTTAATTCTGGTTAATTAATGATTTATCATCATTATTAGATCCTTTGATCCAACGGTGGGAATTTTTAATTCCAGCGCTGGCGCATCTACGTTAGACACGTGGTGCGCAGTGCAGAGCGCAGCGCAACTGCGGTAGCGCACCCGTGCTGGACACATGGTGCGCAGCGCAACTGCGCTAGCGCAGAGCGCAGCGCAACTGCGCTAGCGCACCTGTGTTAGACAAGTGGCACGCCGCGCGGAGCGCAGAGCAACTGCGCTAGCGCACCTGTGTTTGACACGTGGCGCGCAGCGCAGAGCGCTGGAACTGAAGCGTTGCTTCAACTTTTTGATTTTTGAATTTTGAAAACAGAGCTTTGCTCTGATTGGGGTGCGCTGCCTAGGGCTCAGCGCTCCTGGCGTTGGCGTGTCTGCTTTTGACACGTGGCTCGCAGCTCGCAGGATCTGAAGCGTTGCTTCAATTTTTGAATTTTTGAATTTTGAAATTAAAAACAGAGCTTTGCTCTGATTAGGGAAACAAATGCCCCCCCCCCCACCGTTGCGCTTACGTGGCCCCAAACGTGAGTGCGGCGGTGTAAGCATCTCGGTCGTTGGATCAACTTTTAAGGAGTTGAAACGGCTTTCAATGCCTATAAATAGGACCTTTGGGCCCTTTGATGATTTTCATCCCCTTTCTTGAGAATTTTCTCTTATTCAGAGCACTGCTCTTTAGTTTTAAGAATTTTTCAAGAGTAAAACTCTTCCAAAACTTAGGTATAGTTTAAAACTTTTAATAAACCAGGATTTTACCAATTAACAGAGCTTTTCTCTTTATAGATCTTTGATCTAAAGAAAACCCATTTAGGGTTTTATTTAGCAGAGCTTTGCTCCATAGGTCTAAAGAGATCTAAAAGGAACTAAAGAGAACCCTATTAGGGTTTTATTTTTATAGAGCTCTGCTCTCTAAAAGGATTTTTCTTGTGATCATTAATGGAGCTTTGCTCCTTTCAAATCATATAGAAGAACTCTTGAGAGTTTTTCATGGATCTTGAAGATTTAAGATGGAATTCTATTTTTGATGAATTATATCATCTTCTTAGAGCAAAGCTCTCAATGTTCTCGAGGGCCTTCTTTAACTTCCCTTCATAACTGATTTTGACAGGTGTCACTCCTGTCTGTAGAGCATTGCTCTCGAGGAGTTTAACTCCATGTGCCTATTTTGAATAAGAAATTGCTTATTCAGTCTGTCTGCTGACCTTTGCTGATTTTCTTTTACAGGAGTAATGGACGTTCACATGTATGATCTCGAAGAGATTATCTCTTACGGAGACATCCGCCAACTCGGCCGTTCTTAGAATCGAGAATTCACAAACGCCGAGTGTGCCAAAATTATGAGTCGCTTTGACGTGTATAATGGTCAACTGCTTCCTCGGCATTCCCCTCTTCTGAAGCTTATCGTGGGAGCGATCTGGGAAGCGCTCCCTCTATTCTGTACCGGCGTGCCGCTTAGAGCATTGGATGCCGCTGAGGATAAGGTGCACTCGGTGTATCTGATGAACCTAATCTCGAAGAGACGGCGAGCCAATCTTGTCGATCTCCTACACCAGACTTTTCAACAGTCTGCCATACTTGCTGCCTCTCGGAGGGTGGAGGACATCCGTGGGGATCCCGACGCTCGTGATCGCGAAAGAAAGAACACTAGGATGGTTCGCCAGGCTTGGAAAATTCTGGACAAGGTCACTTTTGAGTTCCTCAACCCATGTCTTGGACTTGAGGTTTTGCCATTGTAATTACTTTAGTAATGTCTTTGTTTATTGCTTTCATAATTGTAAGAACCTTTTTCCAGTATGAATGGAAAATTTCTCATTTTAGCGTGTTTTATTTCATGTTCTGAATCTTTTGCAAATGCATGGATGGAGTGTGCCTCGAACGCTTAATTAAATGCAGCTCAGATGTTCTCCTTGTTGCCTTCTCCTCTTTGCTGTGTTGTTGCCATGTGATTTTAGATAGTATATAACTGTCAGCCTTGGATTCTTTGTAGAGTGGTGATAGCTTAGAAAACAGGGTTAGGATCTGTTACCTAAGACTTTTCAACTTTATGAGCCATGAGGGTCTCATACAGAATTTTCTCCCTACCGGTCGAGAGGATCCCGTAGGTGTAATTTTTTTAAAAAAATCGTGAGGATTCCCATGGGCGTTTTCTCTTGAAAGTCGTAAGGATCTCACAAGAGAATTTACTTCCTTACGAGTCGTGAGGACCCGCAAGTGATGGGTAAAACTGTCATCATCCGTATTTCACGGAGTTAAGGGTTGCTCTGGATGCTTCCCACGGGTTCACTGCCGTGTTTGGCGAGGACCAAGCTCCGCTCTGGACATTTTCTAGGATACCGTAGTTTAAAGACATCGCGGTCGAGGTTAAGGACATCATAGTCCATGAGTTTAAGGACCTCACAGTCCAATGTTAGTTTAAAGAAATCACGGTCGAGGTTAAGGACATCATAGTCCGTGAGTTTAAGGACCTCACAGTCCGATGTTAGTTTTAAGACATCACGATCGAGGTTAAGGACATCATAGTCCGTGGATTTAAAGACTCCACAGTCCAATGTTAGTTTTAAAACATCACGGTCGAGATTAAGGACATCATAGTCCGAGGATTTAAGGACTCCACAGTCCGATGTTAGTTTTAAGACATCACGGTCGAGGTTAAGGACATCATAGTTCGTGTGGTTGTCGGGACCCGTCACCTCTTTGAAAACGTTGAGGAATTACAATGACAAATATCAAAGGAATGATGAGATGTATCCTTGAACCAATGTGAAATTAGTTTAAAATCATTACGGTTGGTTGTTAGTTTTAAGACATCACGGTCGAGGTTAAGGACATCATAGTCCGTGGATTTAAGGACTCTACAGTCCGATGTTAGTTTTAAGACATCACGGTCGAGGTTAAGGACATCATAGTCCGTGGATTTAAGGACTCCACAGTCAAATGTTTGCTCTGGATGCTTCACACGGGTTCACTGCCGTGCTCGGCTAGGACCAGGCTTCGCTCTCGATGCTTCACATGGGTTCAGTGTCGTGCTCTGCGATGACCAGGATCCACTCTGGACGTTTTCCACGGGGTCAAAAGTGACATAATCCGCGTTCCACGTTGCCAGGAATTTTGCTCTGGATGCTTCCCACTGGTTCACTGCCATGTTCTGCTAGGACCAGGCTCCGCTCTGGATGCTTCACACGGGTTCACTGCCGTGCTCTGCGAGGACCAGGATCCGCTCTGGACGTTTTCCATGGGGTCAGAAGTGACATAATCCGCGTTCCACGTAGCCAGGAATTTTGCTCTGGATGCTTCCCACGGGTTCACTGCCGTGTTCTGCTAGGACCAGGCTCCACTCTGGATGCTTCACACGGGTTCACTGCCGTGCTCTGCGAGGACCATGATCCGCTCTGGACATTTCCCACGGGGTCAGAAGTGACGTTATCCGCATTCCACTTGACCAGGAATTTTGCTCTGGTTGCTTCCCATGGGTTCACTGCCGTGTTCTGCTAGGACCAGGCTCCGCTCTGGATGCTTCACACGGGTTCACTGCCGTGCTCTGCGAGGACCAGGATCCGCTCTGGAATTTTTCCACGGGGTCAGAACTGACGTTATCCGCGTTCCACGTAACCAGGAATTTTGCTCTAGATGCTTCCCACGGGTTCACTGCCGTGTTCGGCGAGGACTAGGCTCTGCTCTGGATGCTTCACACGGGTTCACTTCCGTGCTCTGCGAGGACCAGGATCCGCTCTGGACGTTTTCCACGGGGTCGGAAGTGACATAATCCGCGTTCCACGTAACCAAGAATTTTTTGACTTTATCTGCATTTCGCGGGGTCGGGGTTTGACTCTCGGTCATCTGTGCACTGACGAGTCAAGGAATTGGGAGTTGCCGCCGTTCCACTTTGCTTGATGTTGTGTCCGTTGTAATAAGACGAATGTTGAGATGATCTCCAGGCTATCTGTGAACCGTTGAGATTTGGCTTCTTCTTCTGATGAAACCTGGGGAGGAAAGGCGTGATTCGTTCTTTGTTTGCGCCCCTGGATTGTATACAGGGATTGATGTGATATCACCTGTAGGGCATAAATTTCATTTTTATTTTTCAATTCTTTCCGCGATGCTCTATCATTTCAGCGTTTATATCGTGAAGGTCGCGATTGCCCAATCATTTCGGATATTTTTCGCGGTGCCCAATCATTTCGGCTATTTATTTTATTTTTACTCGCTGCTTTTTATTGCGAGTTGCCCAATCATTTCGTCTATTTTGCATGCGTACATTTTTTTTACTTGCTGCTTCTGCTGCAAGTTGCTCTATCATTTCGGCTATTTCGTATGCATGTGTGGCCCGCAAGCTTTTTGCCGCCAGCTTGGGATTAGACACCGATTTCGGCATCAGCACCGCTACAACTGGAATATTTCCAGGAGCGAATCACATTTGCCTCTGTCGATATCGAACAAAGGTGTCTTAGTAAACAGGGTTAGGATCCTATCGACTAAGGCTTTTGACTTCATGAGCCGTAAGGGTCTCATGAAGGTATTCCTCCCTACAAGTCGTGAGGATCTCGTAGGTGTGTTTTCTCCTTAAGAATCGTGAGGACTCCTAAGTATATGATCTCTTATAAGTCGTAAGGATCTTACAAGAGTGTTTTCTCTTTATAAGTCGAGAGGACTTACAAGGGTTGTTCACTGTGTAGACATATCCCTAGTCACGGATGTGACTTTGTTAGGGAAATGTTTAGTCGCGCCCGTGGATTGTATACAAGGGTCAGTATTGAGCCGCTTGTAGGGCAATATCGGAGGTTGTGGGGGTTGCTTAAGAACAGGTTCAGGTCTCTGTAGCTTAAGACTTTCAAATCTTATGAGCCGTGAGGGTCTCATAAGAGGATTCTCCTTACGAGTCGTGAGGGTCTCGCAAGTGTAATTTCTACTTAGGAATCGTGGGGATCCCTAAGTGTGTTGCTCCCTTATGAGTCGTAAGGATCTCACGCGGGTGATTTCTCCTCACAAGGTCGAGAGGACCCTATAAGTGTCTTTTTAACGAGGTTGCGCCCTTTCGGGTTTTCACAAAACTCGCCGGTAGCCCTGTTGTTTTTACTCACGGAGCCCTTTCGGGTTTTCATCCGTGCCCATCTTGCTTATGAACATAACGTCTTTTTTTTGTATCAGCTTTGGAATGCTGCAATCCACCGTAGCTTATCGACATCTCGGTCAACAGTTAGTTTTAGGACATAGTGATCCGTCGTTAGTTTAAGGACGTTTCGGTCCGTTGTTAGTTTAAGGACGTTTTGGTCCGCTGTTAGTTTAAGGAAGTTTCGGTCCGTTATTACTTTAAGGACGTTTCGGTCCGTCGTTAAGTAAGCCAGTTACTACTTATAGAGTTTGGGCTTAGGAAGATAGCGAGCGGACATAGTCGTCGTTATCTATCATTGACCTAGACCGTGACTCGTCACGCGTAGTACTTCTTTAGGAAGCGACCGTTTATTGGCCTAAAGGGCCTTTCGCCATGCATGTCTATGAGTAGATAGGCTCCACCCTGGTAGACCTTGTCTATGTTATATGGGCCTTCATAGTTCGGCTTGAATTTTCCCCGCTTAGCGCGATTGGGGATCATAGGTCTTTTGACCACAAGCACGAGTTCGCCTTGGTGGAATGTCCTCGGCCTGGTCGATCTTTCATATGAGCGCGTCATCTTTGCTTTATAAGCTTCCAGATTTTGCTGCGCCAGGAGCTAGGTTTCATCAAGGGCATCGAGCTCCTCGAGGCGAAGGTGAGCATTCTCTTCGTCCGTTGGCTCATAATGGACTGCCACTCGTAGAGAGGGTAGCTCTATCTTGAGGGGGAGTACCGCTTCTGTACCGAATACCAACGCGTACGGCGTTGTGTTCGTGGCCGTCTTGAACGTAGTTCGATATGCCCAGAGAGCTTCTTGCAGTCTCTCATGCCAGTCCTTCTTATTTCGGAACACCGTCTTCTTCACGATCTTTGTCAGGGTCTTGTTGAAAGCTTCAGGTAGACCGTTGGCTCGGGGATTATAAACTGAGGAGTATCTCCAGTCTATGTTGTGCTGTTGTGCGAAGCGGCTGATCTTGTGGCTTCTGTTGGCTGGCCCGTTATCGGAGATGATCCGTCGCGGAGTTCCAAACCGATAAATAACGTGCGTCTTGAAAAAGTGGAGGATATTCTCCGCCTTTACTTCCCTCAGCGGTACTACTTCTGCCCATTTGGAGAAGTAATCAGTTGTTGCCAAAATGAACCGATGTCCTCTGGACGATGCTGGTTCGATGGGGCCGATTATGTCAGTTCCTCACATTTTGAACGGCCAGCTAGCCACCGTTGGATGTAGTGGATTTGGATGCTGATGGATAAAGTCCCCATGAATCTGGCATGAGTGGCATTGCTTCACATACTCGAGGCAGTCCTGGATCATCGTGGGCCAATAATAACCCATCCGTTTGATCTTCAACTTCATCTTCGGGCCTGCTTGGTGAGAACCGCAGAATCCGTCGTGAACTTCTTGGACGACTCTTTTCGCCTCTTCAGGTCCAGGCATCTCAACCACAGAGAATCAAACGACCTCTTGTACAGAGTATCATTGACGAAGGAGAAAGATAGGGCTCGCTTCATGAGCTAATGTTTTGAGGATGCATCTTCAGGCGTTCGACGGGATTTGAAGTAGTCTATAAAGATTTCTCTCCAATCCTCAGCCTTTTCCTGGTCTTTTATTTGCAAGGCCGTCTGCTCGGTCGCTTCTTTTTCTTCGGACAACTCCGGAGATATTTCTGCCGGTGCAAGAACCCGACGGCTTTGCACAACGATTCTCACGTCATCGAGGTTCTCATCGGCTAGTTCTTTAGCAAGCTTGGCTAATGCATCCGCTTTGCTATTTTCCGCACGCGGTATGCTTTCCAAGGTGTAGGAAGATATTTGGGTCAACAGTTGTTGTACCCTCTTGCCGTACTTTACCAGCTCTGGTTTGCACGTTTGATAGTCGCCGTTTACTTGACTAACGACCAGTTAGGAGTCTCCGTATATGAGGAGGTTTTCAATTCCCATGTCGATGGCGATCTCGAGGCCTACTATCAAAGCTTCATACTCGGCTTCATTGTTTGTCCTTGGCTCTGTTAAGGAGAAAGCAAAGCGCATTATCCCTCCTTGTGGAGTTACGAAGATGAGGCTTACCCCCGATTTGGTTATAGGGGTGTTCTGTTTGCGCTTCTTCATGGAAGACGCTCCATCAAAATAAAGTTCCCATCGGGTATCACCACCGTCGATCGCATCAAACGCATGTTCGTCTGGCAGTTCGCAATTCAAGGGAGAATCGGCCGATATCGGATGTTCAGCGAGGAAGTCGGCGATGGCCTGGCCTTTCACTGCCTTAAGAGGCTGATAAGTTATTGCGAACTCCATTAAGAGCAAAGCCCATTTAGCGAGTCGCCCTGTCAGTATGGCCTTTGACATCAAATATTTGAGGGGATCCACATTCGATATGAGACAGACTTCATGTGCCAATGCAAAGTGCCTGAGCTTTGTTATCGTGAAGATCAATGCCAGGCAGTGTTTTTCGATGGGAGAATAATTGCTTTCTGCCACCAGGAGAACTCAACTCAGGTAGTAGAGAGCTCTTTCTTTCCCTTGGTCATTCTCTTGTGCCCATAATGCGCCTAAGGAACCTTCGAGGGCTGTTGTATAAAGAATAAGGGGCTTTCCCTTGACCGGAGCGGACAGCACTGGCGGGTTCTGCAGATACTGCTTGATTTCGTCCAGCGCACTTTTGCATTTGTGATCCCAGACGAACGGGGTTCCCTTCTTCATCAGGTGACTATAGGGATGACACTTGCCAGAGAGATTGGCTATAAATCGCCGGATATACGCGTGCTTCCCTTGGAGAGACCGCAATTGTTTGAGAGTCCTTGGCGGAGGCATTTCCATGATCGCCTTGATCTTTGACGGATCTATCTCGATACCTCGATGTCAGACGTTGAATCCTAGGAATTTACCGGAGGACACCCCGAACGCGCATTTGAGAGGGTTCATCTTCAAGTTGTATTGCCGAAGGCGTTGAAATACGATCTTCAGATGCTCGAGATGTTCCTCGTATGATTTGCTTTTAACCACGAGGTCGTCGATATAACATTCGACGATTTCATATATGAGGTCATCGAAGATCTTCGTCATGGCCCTCTGATAGGTGGCACCGGCGTTCTTTAGATTGAAGGGCATCACCTTGTAGCAGAATATACCCAAAGCGGTCCAGAAAGCGGTGCTTCTGGTCTTCAGGATGCATCTTTATCTGATTATATCCTGATGAGCCGTCCATGAAGGAGAAGACTTTGTGGGTGGACATGTTATCTATCATCAGCTCAGTGACTGGTACTGCGAAGTCGTCTTTCGGGCAGGCTTTATTAAGATCCCGAAAATCCACACATATGCGTACCGTCTTGTTTTTCTTCATCACTGGGACAATGTTGGCAATCCATTCAGGATACTGAACCTCTTGGATAAAGCCAGAGTCGATTAGCTTCTTAACCTCGGCATTGATGCTCATTTCAAGCTCGAGCCGCATTCTTCTCGGTGCTTGTTTGATTGGCTTGGCGTCCGGGGATATAGCCAGTTTGTGGACCGCAATCTCTGGATCTAATCCTGGCATTTCGGAATAGTTCCATGCGAAACAATCTCTATGCTGCATAAGCACGTCTTTTAGCGCAGCCACCCTTTCTTCAGATAGCAGCTCACTGACGAATGTCGGTCGCGGGTCACTTGCTGTCCACAAATCAATTTTCTTGAGGTCATCTGCAGTGGTGTGTATTCCATCTTCTAGCTTTTTTGGCGCTGGTGGAAACTCTGAGATCACCTCGTCATCATCGTTTTCGAAGCACCAGGGGAGGTCATCCATACTGTCGGGGTCTTCTTCTGATAGCGTTATCACGTGACAGGTACGAGCTCGCTTCCAAGACAGATGTGGATCTGGGTCTACTCTCGTGGATTTGGGTTCATGCTTCTGCGGCGGAGTTATCCTCCAACTGTCGGATAGAGCGAACTTGCCGAGCTGATATTGATCTTCGACCCAGTTCTTGAAGGTGAAGCAGTCTTCGAGAGGGTGTCCTATTGCATGGTGATAAGAGCAATAGTCTGGATGAGAGACCTCGTTAGCTTGCTTAGGGTGCTCGGGCTCCGGAAGCATGATCATTTGATGTCTTATGGCAAGATCAAGTATCTTCTTTGTCTTGTCTTGAGGAAAAGAGTATGCTTGACTCATCCTCTTCATAAGGGACAAATCCGGACCACTCGATTCCCGATCGCGTGATTTCTTGGTCCCGCTTTGTCGCTGTCGAACGCCTTTTCCACTCTTTGACTTGTTTCTGCCTCTGCGTCGGGCCTTTTGCACAACAGGTTGACAGGGAGGAGCATTTTCATCTTTCGCGGCCTGTTGAAGAAGGCGTTGCGTCCTGGCTTTCTCGTAGATGGCCATTTCGCGATTATGGTCGTCTCGAACCTTTTGACCAGCTTCCCTTATAAGCTTGTTCATTTGCTCTTCGAACGACGGACTAGGCATTTTCACGTCGGGGGCTCTTTCTGGTTCAGGGTTAGCATTCTCCTATTGAGCATCCCCTTCTTCATCAAATCCATGTACGATGTAGCAGTCGTGGAGTAACTCCCGTTTCTTTGACCGAACATATCCAAGACCGATCGTTTCCATTCTCCCATTGGGCAACTTGCGCTGAGTTCCGGGAACGTTCCAGATCCTGTCATAGAACTTAGCTTTTCGAGCAGTCTGTTTGAAGGGTATCCCTTGGCGCTTCAATAGCCTTTTCAAGCCTTCCGTGTAACATCTAGGCAGACGGATGGGCTGGAGCCTGTCAAGCGCAGAATCGGCGCCATGCCAAACTCCTTTCTCCACTTTTGTTTCCGTGGATTGGTAGAATAGGATCGCCTTTTCACCTTCTCGCCTGGGAGGGACATAGAATGTTTGCAGTTCTTCCACATTGTAAGTATTAAGTGCGTCTAGCTCTTTATGATGCTTGGGTGGCACCATGGAAACTTGCATACTTTGCTATTCATCAGCGAATGTTTGTATTGAAGGCCGAGCAGAGAATATAGCATGGACCTCATCTTCCGAGTCGCTGCTAAAGATCAACATAGGAGCGGACAGTCCTGGCTTGTTGTACTGGGGTGGACCTGAGTAAACTATCTCTTCCTCTTCTTCAGCATCACTCCCGAAGACCGGAATGGTGGTGATAGCTTTGTTCTCCGGTTTGTGACATCTCTCCGTGTCCTCGAAATCTAGCAAGAAGTATTTTGCATCTTCGTACTTGCGGACTTCATTCACGGAGAATGGGTTTAACTCTCCTGTCACAGTATACTCGAGACCATCCTTGAAGTATTTCATACACTGATGTTGTGTAGAGGGGATGATGTTGTACTCGTGTAACCAGGGCCGGCCGAGCAAAGCGTTTTAGCATGTCTTGGCGTCAATGACATGAAATTTAATATCCGTGACAAGTAGCCCGAATCGTAATGTCAATATCACAGACCCGAGAGTCCGCGATGACTGGGAGTTAAAACCAGAGATGGTGATCTTATCACGAGCGAGAAGCTGGACGCTCATGCAGATTTCCTTCAACACTCGCACGTTGAGGAGATTGATGGAAGACCCATTGTCGACCAGGATTTTGCCTATCTTTATAACGTGGCAGTACCCTGAGACATAGAGGGGACGGTTATGCTCGCACGTCCCAAGGAGGAGGTCTTTGTCGCCGAAGGTGATATCGGCTGTATGTACTTCCTCCAGCTCGTCCTTCATCTTTTCTTCGGCAAGGAAGGCTTGGAATTGCTCTGGCTCTTGTAGTGCCTTGATTAATGAATCTCTCGCTTCTTTGGATAGTAAAAGGGCGTCGAGAACACTGAGTTGCGAAGGTAACTTCCTCAAGTGTGCCAGAACGTTGTAGTCCACATTGTTCTTCTTTGGCGGGTCCTTGGCAGTCAGCTCTTTCATGACTTGGTCATCCAGGGCGATATCCTCATAGACCTTTTCCTTTTCCTTATCTTTTCTACTCGTGGGTCCGAGATTCTTTTCTGGAAGCGTACGGTTGCGCAGCTGGATATTTTCGCAGGTCTTCGGTTCTTCCTCTTTCCCCGAGGTAGATTCTTTGAAAAGAGGGCAAAGATTCATCTCTTCGTCAGAGTCACTTCCGAAGGTGAGGACCTGCGATTCCTCGGCGTTGACCATGCGACAGTTGCCGGTAATTCTTTTATGCTCCTCGGTCGTACTTCTCTGCTCCTGACGAGTTTTGCGTTTCATCCGCTTAAAATGTTGCCGGTGAGTGACATATCCCTGCCACCATCTTTTAAAAGCGTTGCACTCTTCGGTGGGGTGCGCAATCTTCCGATGATATAAGCAGTAGCTAAGATGCATTTCTGCTTCATCAAGAATGTTTCCTTCATAGGGTGGTAGCTTCATCCCCATTGATATGGCTTTAGCAAACCTTTTCCTCATCTTGAACTTGTTTTTATTCACGACGGATGTCCCTTGATTCGGCGGGAGTGTCTCGACTCTTTCGTCCAGTCGCCGGCATTTGGCCTTTTCAAATATGGCCATCTCACTCTCCCGATCAGTTTTACTTTTCAGAAGAGCTTTGTTTAGGAGTGCGTCGATCATCTCGTCTGATGGCCCTGGAAGTTCCGGTTCAGGCCCTACCCCCAGTCTCTTGGTGCAAAGGGCTTCTTCATCGTTTATTGATGAGTGAAAGATCACATGGCAACTTGCCACGTAATCTTCAAATTCATCTGACGAGTTTTCTCCATCATCTCCGTCCTCAAGGACGTGGCTGAGGAGCTCTTGGAGCGTGATTGGAGTCCGCGCTTTCTGGTTATACTCTTCCAGCACGTCAATCTGCTTTTGTAGGTCCGTGTGCTTGTCGCCAGGCTTCACGGGCTTCTTGGATTTCTTCTTCTTTTTCGAAGATTTTGACGGCTGGATGTGGACACTTTGGCCATCACTACCAATCTTTGGAGTTGGGCGCGGCTTCAGCATTCCTTCGATGATCCGGGGTTCTAGCGGATTTTTCCACCTAATCGCCGGGCATGTCTAGAGTTCATTCAGCATTCTTTTGGTTTTGGCTGAAAGAGCCACCTCCCATGGAGCTTCTTCAACAAAAGAGCATGTTGCTCCCGGTGTATCCATCTTCTAAGGAGTGTGAAGTTGCGGTGGGCTTACCTTCCACTTCTCAGACTGCGCAAACTTGCCTTGTAGGTACCGATCCTCGATCCATTCCTTAAAGAAGAAGCAATCTTCGATCGGATGGCTTACCGTTTGGTGGTAAGGGCAATAATTAGGATTATTCACTTCGTTGGGTTCGGTGGTCGTCTTGGATTCGGCAAATTGATGAGCCTGTTGCGCATCGCCAGCTCGAACAGCCTCTTCATTTTATCCCGCGGGAATGAGTAAGGACGCTTCATCTTCTTATTATAATAGCGTCGTCTCTCTTCCAGTTGATCCGCTAGCTTTGGGGCACTGGACTGCTATTGGGTGTTCGCAACGAAGATTGCCTTCCATTTACCCTTTTCGTTCCGCGGTTCTGGCTTCGGGGGAGATGGTCTATGACCCATCTGGTCCATCTGGGCCAGCTTGTCGATTAGATCCTGGAACGAGGTCGGTTTGAAGAACATCATGAACTTTGAAATAGTTGCATGAAGGTCTAGGGTTCCCACGAACATGCCCACCGCTGGTGCTTCTTCGATGCGCTGTTCACACTTCGACCACAGATTTCGCCATCGGATTGCATATTGAACCCAAGTTTTGCCCGGCTTTACTCTCGCATTGATCAATGCTGTTATCGGGGTGCGTTCACTTGCGCTCGCGAATCGCTGGGTGAACAATAACTCCATTTCTGCGAAAGTTTTGACGGAGTCGTTTGGTAATTCGGAGTACCATTCAAACGCCGTTTCCGATAAGTTGCCGACGAATTGGCGGAGCAAAAGCTTATCATCGCCCCCGGTGTTGCCGCACAGAGCTCTGAACTGGGCGACGTGCTGATGGGGAATTCTTGTCCCCTTGTACACATCGAATTTCGGGATCGTATAGCTCGGCGGGTATTTTATCTGATCATACCAGCCTGGATACGGTCGTCCAGTCTTCACGGCCTGGCCAGCCGCATCACTTGCCTGGTGAACTCGTATTTGTTGAGCAATATAATCATCCAGGGCGGCCTTGGAGATAGTTTCCTCTTTGGCTGTTGAAAGAGCCGGAGGTGGGTTCGACGTCTCCCCTGTGTCATCTTCAATAATGATTGGAGGGTCTTCGGCCAGGGGATCCGGCTGCATCATCATACCCACCATGTCTTGGAACAGAAGAGCAGTTTGCTATATATTGGCCGCTTGTTCCGCAGCCTCCTTGTCCTTCTTTTCGAGCATTCTCCGAAAGAATTCAGCATCAGTCTCGTGTTCGTGACGTTGTTCCGATGACGCCTCCGGGCTTCATTTTGGTCCGGTGAGTGCGGCCATGGCAGTCAACATCTCCTAGAGCTTCTGTTGTTGCTGTTCCTGAACCCTTGTGATGGATCGGGTGAGTGGTCGGTGGCCCGTAAAGGCGCGGCTATCCTCTTTCCCGGATGCCATGTAAATAGTATGGACCGTTATGCCCCCAGACTTAGGGCGTTTGGGCTCAGTACCTTTGACATTTATCGCAGGCACAGGGATCTTCTCCGGCCTTCTCTTCTTGTCAGCGGTCGAAGTTGAGGGGGCCGCTGCAGTGGGCGCCCAAGTAGTCGCCATCTTTTGTGGCTTAACAGGACGGCTTTCTTCCTGCCGGACCTTCAGCTTCTTCTGCTGGCGGGAGAAATTTCGATCGATCACCGAGTCTTGGACTTGGCGCCAGACCTTGTAGATTTTAGAGGACAGCCGATGAGGGGACTGTTCTGGCTTGGCTTCCGCAACATTCTCCACCGGAGGAGGGGATCTTTTCAGTACGGCGGTAGGAGAGTTCCTGCGCACCTTATTCAGCAGCCCAAAGTTGTTCCTGGTCGGAACAGCAGCATTAATTTCCACCGTTGGAGCTGGTGGAGTTAGCCCAGAAGGGGAGTTTCCCCCGGCCTTCCTTACTCGGCGCCAGTGGCGACGTCGAGCGTGTCGAGCTGATGGAGTTAGCTCGGTGACGGGGATGGCCTTGTCTTACCCCCTGTTCAGGTAAGGGGCTGTTGCCGGTGTCAGCCTGTTGAAGACTGATGTCCTTTGAGTAGCAGGAGCGGGAGTGGGAGTTGGGACAGTCAGTCTTGTAAAGACCGACCCCTTGGCAGGAGAAGCCGCCTTAACGATTTCAGGAGCAGGGTTGGTTACTCTCTTCGGGATAACTTTCTCTGGGATTGCAGGCTTCATTGTGGGCCCACAGGAATTTTGGTCCAATCTGGAGAAGACCGAGGCACCAGTGCTGGATGACCCGTTGAGAGGGGTCGCGGTAGCTGTAAGCCGATCAAAGACCGACTTCTTGGGAGCTTCTGGTACGGGCACGGGGGTGCTGAAGCTCGTCGGCGGAAGCATGGTCCCGAAAAACAATCCTGTGGTGGCTTGGGTGACCTGTTCCACCGGCATTGTGAACAGGGAAGCCGCCTGAGACCCGTAGGCTATGCCTCCAGATGAGGCGAAGTGTGGGTTGTAATTGCAGTTGGAACACTTTTCGCAAGTGAACGCCATTGATTCTTTGCTTTCTGCAACAAGCAAAACGCCAAATCTTAGTACCTCGAAACCCAAGGGCAACCATTAGCAAACCGCGATTGGTTCACGAACACGACACACGAAGTATGGAGTGGAAAGAGAAAGCGGTTCCACCGGGCATGCCAGAATCTGTTCCCCTCCGAATCGCGGAGACGCGATTTCGCGGGTCCGTCTTGCCTGAAATTTAGGGCAGATGCTAATTGGTGCTATCCGTCCACCTCTCCGAAGATGCCATGTTGATTTATGGCACCATGTATCAAAGGTTTAAACGGATGCGGCCGATATAGCAGACTTCGTCAGATTCCCCCTCGCTTGAGGGGTTTTTGATTGTGGGGACGCTCCTCCCTGCAGGCACAAACCCCTGCAGTTAATTACGCTACCGCATCGCGGTAACAACTTTCTCCTTCTCCATATGATCACTTTGTGTCGTAGGTGTTTGTTTTGTGTTTGGTTGCCCGTGGATTGTATACGGAGACTAAGTTATGCTGTCTCCCATAGGACGTGGACTAGTCCCAATCCGTATTTTTCTTAGATTTGGGTTTGGGGGGGTTGTGTTTAAGGATACGTTAGCCTTATTTGAGGCTAAGATCAACTTAAACGTTTGTTAAGGACACGTCAGTCTAATTCTAGACTAAGATCAACTTAACGGGATCGTTTAGATCCGACAAGAGAGCAATTGGGCTCTATTGTTTAGTTTAGTGACATTGCGGTCGATAATTAGTTTAAGGACATTACGGTCCATTGTTAGTTTTAAGACATTGCGGTCAAGGTTAAGGACATCATAGTCCATGAGTTTAAGGACCTCACAGTCCGGTGTTAGTTTTAAGACATCACGGTCGAGGTTAAGGACATCATAGTCCGTTGATTTAAGGACTCCACAGTCCGACGTTAGTTTTAAGACATCACGGTCGAGGTTAAGGACATCATAGTCCGTGGATTTAAGGACTCCACAGTCCGATATTAGTTTTAAAACATCACGGTCGAGGTTAAGGACATCATAGTCCATGAATTTAAGGACTCCACAGTCCGATATTAGTTTTAAGACATCACGGTCGAGGTTAAGAACATCATAGTCCATGAGTTTAAAGACCCCACAGTCCGTAGTAATGTGTGGTCGTCGGGACCCGTCACCTCTCTGACGACATTGAAGGATTACAACGACAGATGTCAGAGGAGTAAAGAGATGTACCCTCGAACCAGGTGTAAATTGGTTAGAAGGGAAGGTGTGCTCAGTTCAATTTAAATTGAGGACTTATGGCCAGAATTGGGCTAAGTCCAGTTAAAAAAAATGTTTAACATTTCATTGTTGTTCTGCCTGTTAGGCCTTTATTTGGGCTCTGCCCTTTTAATAATGCCAAGCATTGGGCTCTGACATTTTGTCTGGTATTGAATGCATAGCATTTATCAGGAACAAAGTGATGTTCTGACAGTGCGCCACGTGGCGCGTCAGGCACTTTGCGCCAATTAAAAAGCGCATTGCGCTAGCGCACATGAGGGTGACACGTGTCGCTTAGCGCTAAGCGCTAGTTTGTTAGCGCACTGCGTTTTTAATTTATGAGCGCGTTGCGCTGGTTCGTGGGTGCGTCAGTGAATGACACGTGGTGCGCTTGGCGCTGAGCGCCAACCCAAGAGCGCAGTGCGCTGTTTTCAGGAGCGCAAAGCACAGATCGTGTCTGTGGTTGACACGTGGCATGTTTTGGCACTGAGCGCTGGTCCGAGGAGCGCAAAGGCGCAGTTCAAGAGTGCAAAGCACTGTCCAATAGCACAAAGCGCATCTGATCAATTTTAAGATCAAAGAACAAATTTTATATTCTTCTAAGGAGGCTTTGCCTCAAGACCCAAGAACAAAAGTTCTTGTTTTGATAAAAAGCTCTGCCTTTATAGATCAAAGATCTGTGGATGAAGTAAAATACTTCTTATATATTTTTTTATAATTAGATCTTTTGATCTTATTATCAAAGACCTTGGTCTTTTTTCAGATCTGTGATCTTTTTTAGAAGAGGGTTCTTCTTTTATGAGATGTTTTCATCTCTGTTTTCAAGAATATAGTTCTTTTTACCTTGAGTATAAAGAAAACTCTTCTCTTTTTTCTAAGAGCTCGCTCTTTTTTGGCAGAGGGTTTTTCTCTTCCTGTTCTGTCTCTCCTTAGACTTGAAGTCTAGGGTCCTTTATATAGGGCCAAATGATTTGTTAAATCGGTTGAAGAGATCTTTCTCTAATTGATTTGGGAATATTTCCCACCATTGGATCTTTGATCCTAAGTCTTCTGTTTGACAGAAGATAATCTTCTTGTTTTTCAATAAGATTGAGAAATCTTTCTATGCAGAATTTGTTCTGTTTTGGTAATTCATTATTTACCATTGGATCATTAATCCAGCGGTGCTTAAAGCACAATCTTGTTGTTTGGAAAGATTTTGAGAAATCTTTCCTTAACAGAATTTAATTCTGGTTAATTAATGATTTATCATCATTATTAGATCTTTTGATCCAACGGAGGGAATTTTTAATTCCAGCGCTGGCGCATCTACGTTAGACACGTGGTGCGCAGCGCAGAGCGCAGCGCAACTGCGCTAGCTCACCCGTGCTGGACACGTGGTGCGCAGCGCAACTGCGCTAGTGCACCTGTGTTAGACAAGTGGCACGCCGCGCGGAGCGCAGAGCAACTGTGCTAGCGCACCTGTGTTTGACACGTGGCGCGCAGCGCAGAGCACTGGAACTGAAGCGTTGCTTCAACTTTTTAATTTTTGAATTTTGAAAATAGAGCTTTGCTCTGATTGGGGTGCGCTGCCTAGGGCTCAGCGCTCCTGGCGCTGGCATGTCTGCTTTTGACATGTGGCGAGCAGCGCGCAGGATCTGAAGCGTTGCTTCAATTTTGAATTTTTGAATTTTGAAATTCAAAACAGAGCTTTGCTCTGATTGGGGAAACAGAGGCTCCTGGCCAAATACAACGTCTGTAGAAAGAATCGACTTCTTCTTCTTACGCTTGGTGGGCACCTTGGGACGATGAGTCCCGATATCTGAACCCACGCCAGACTCGGGAGACGCCACAGTCACCGCTTTCACGGGAGCACGGGGTATCGGTAGCTCAGGCCTATCATGCGGGACCTCGACCGCAGCAACCTCTCTCAAAGGAGGACAAACGATGGTCCGTTGCTTCAAAGGGATGGATGGCTTACCGGCAGGGGTGCACCCTTACGGTCGAGCAACAACTTCTTTTCCTCCTTGATGACGGCACCCATCGCGTGTTGATACTACGCCACGTATATGTTTAGGGCCCTCGGAACACAACTTGGCTCACTAATGAAGAAATTGGACCCTGTGTTTAGGCGCATGAAGTGGTGCAAAGCGCTCCGGATACCCTCCTCAGTATAAACCGGTTCTGCCAGGAATGCCTCGAGCGGGACGCCGTGATTATAACTTGATTGCTGAGCAAAACGGTGGGGGTTATATCTCATGAACAAAGCCGAGTCGTTCTGCCTGAACACCAAATATCCCGGCCTGATCGAGTCCAAATGGAGAATCTCCCGAGCATTCAGGGTAGAAGCTCTGTCCTTAAAGGTGTCCCGCAACGGCTACACCATCTTAGCGGACTCCTTACCGATCGTCATAACCTTATCAACAAAGGTCATGCCGTCCCCGACGGTTCGTGGGCGAAGGATTACACCACGAGCCTCTCGCTGACTTGACTCCACAATGGAAGCATTGACCAGCCGCATGATCCGTGGAAAATTGCAAGTTTCATAGAAATGAGGCCGCTTGTGCATTCCAAAGGCACCGAGCACATGCAACTCAAGCCATAAGGTAAAATAATGCATCGGGAAGTTCACGAGCTGCACCCCCGGATGAGTAGTGTCGGGCGCCGAACTAAGGCCATGATACAAATGAGCCAGCCCGACAATTCCAACAGCAACTTGTCTCTCTTCAACCATCCGATGAGCTGGGTAGAAGACAGACTGCCTCATGTAACGAGGGTGCATGGGAAGCATGAACCAGCTTAACCACAAATCGAGGAACCCTAGAAAGAACGCTTCCTCATCGATGCCCGGAGCGGCAATTTCTGAAAAGGGGATGATCACGACGTTTGGAAGAAAGAAACTCTTTTGATCGGCTTCAAATATTGGCCGGCGATCCAAGCCAAAGCCGAAAGGATCATCAAGTTTGGAAAAATTTTCACCTTGTCGTGATAAAACTTCTGGGCGAAGAAAACAGGCGATGAAGTTCGTAAAGCTGACCCCCTGGCTTCCGGATTCAAGAAATAGGCCCTCATAAATGTTTAGCACCTTGATCAAGCTGGGGAATCGGTGCTGAATGGCATTCTCTGGGTTTAGACCCGTCATCACCAGTCGGGTAGCGAAAATATACTCATCAGGGGGAAAGATCTCCTCATAATACTCCCCTATGACAGGCAAGCCGGAGATATCTGCAAACTCTTCCAAAGAGATGGAAACTTCCCGATCTAGCATAAGGAAGGTATGATATGGAATGTTCCACTGTTCCAAAAAGGCTTTGACCCACCAGGCTGAAGGTGGGGAATATTGAAACAGGGAAGTGTAGATCGCGGGGTATAACCCGAGCCTCAGCAACTCTGACTTCTTTGCTGATAGGATGTATCGGGCCCACTGCAGATATCCAGCTGAGTGACGGGGAGTCAGGCCTATGTTATATGGCTGTCCCCAAGGGTGCGACTCACCCTGGCACATACGCCGCCCTAGAATGTCTAAAGCCATCGGCGGTTGTACAGGTATTGCAGCCATAGAGGGCTGAAGACAACCCTCTGAAGTCCAATTAACCACCTCCACGGCATAGTTCACCGGGGGTACGTCAGCATAATGAATCGCCGAGATGGCCTCTGAAGGTGTTGCGCAAGAGAAGCTGCACCGACCCACGATGATCTGATTATACCATGTTCCCCACAGATGAAGATTCTTGTGCTCCGGGTCATGGTCTTTGATCAGCGCAAGAACCTCTCGGTCTACAGGTGCTTCAGGGATCCGCCTTCTGAGCGGATGAATGGGATGTAAGTGTCGAAAGACATAGTACCTGCGCGGAAAAGAACAAATTTTCAGCCGCCAATGCTACAGTTTAAGTTCGGTACTCGGTACTTTAAATCTGTACCACACTGCAATGCAGTGAAAAGGGACCAAAGGGGACCTACATAATCCAGATGACATTGCATCATTAATAAAACAGCCTCATCATTTGATGAGACTGTCATTAAATGAGAAAATCCTCAATTGATTCTCATTCAATGAGAACCCCTCGGGCTAAGGAGTAAATCTCCCCTTGAGAGCAGTGCTCTGTGACAGAGTGACATCTGTCAAACTCTAATGATGAAGGAATAAAAATTCCTCAAGAGCCTTTGCTCTTTAAAAATAATGGAATAACCCATCAGAAAAATCGAAATAAATTTTTTTAATGAATTAAAATTCTGAGATCTTCAAGATCCATGAACAAACTCTTAAGAGTTCTTCATAAGAGATTAACAAATCTCCATTATTCAAGAGAGGAAAGCACTGTTAATGAGTTAAGAAACCCCAAGAAAGATCTCTTTAGATCTATGAGAGCAAAGCTCTGTAAATGAAACCCAAAAAGGGTTTTCTTTAGATCTAAGGTCTATGAAGAGCAAAGCTCTGTTAATGGGTGAAATCCTAGATTATTAAAAGACCGTTTAAAAGATTTAATCTTTACCTTAATTTTGACAGAGTTCTGTCCTTAAGAAAATTCTTAAGATGAAAAGTTTTGCTCTAAAAAGAGAATTAATTCTCAGGAAAAGATAAGGAGGAAGATGAACAGAAATCATCTCAAGGGCCAAGGGTCTTATTTATAGGCACTAAGATGTCGTTTCAACTTCTGAGTTGATCCAAGGGCGCAGATGTTGCCACCGCTGCACTCACATGTGGGCCACGTAAGCGCAACGGGGGGGCATTTGTATCCCCTAATCAGAGCAAAGCTCTGTTTAAAATTCAAATTTTGAAATAAAGCAAATGCTTCTTAGTAGCGCCAAGTGTGCTGCGTCCTAAGCAGTGCACCACGTGCAAAGTACGTGTGCGCTAGCGCTAAGTACGATGCGCTCTAAGCAGCGCACCACGTGCAAAACATGTGTGCGCTAGCGCTGGAACTAAAAGCTCCTCACCGTCAGATCAGAGATCCAATAAAGATGATAAATCATCAATTAATTAGAATTAAATTCTGTTAAGGAAAGATTCCTCAAAATCTTTCCAAACAACAAGATTGTGCTCTGTAAATCAGAGCACCGTTGGATCAATGATCCAATGGTGATTAAAAATCACCAAAAGTACAGAATAAATTCTATATGGAAAGATTTCCCAATCTTGTTAAAAATAAGAAGATTGCCTTCTGTAAATCAGAAGCCCTTGGATCAAAAATCCAACGGTGAGCAAATCCCCAAATAAATTGGAGAAAAGATCTCCTTAACTGATTGAAAAAATCAGCTTGCCCTGTATAAAGACCCTAAGACTTCAAGTCTCAAAAAAAAAATACAGAAACAAATAGAGGAACCCCCCCATAAGCTTTGAGAAAATCTCAGAAAGATGAGCCAAGCTCTCGATAGAAGAACAACTTTTCTTCAAGATAAAAGAACAGAGAGATGAAATCATCTCATATTAAAAAGAAGAATTCACTTCTTTCTTTAAGATCATAGATCTACAAGGCCAAAGTCTTTCACAAAGAGATCAAAAGATTTCATCATAAAACAAGAAGAACATAATTCTTCTCACAGATCATAGATCTATAAGACTAAGGTCTTTCATACAAAGAGATCATAGTATCTCATTATAAAAAGGGGGGAGAATACTTCAATTCTCTGAGGATCACAGATCCATAAAGTCAAAGCCTTTCACCAAAATAAGAGATTGAAACATCTCCTACAAAATAAGAACTTTGTTCTTAGAATCTTGAGACAAAGTCTCTTCTGAACGAGAATTTATTTCTCAAATCATAAAGTTGATCAGATAGCGCTTTGCGCTCATAAATTAGCGCTCTGCGCTCTTGGACTAGCGCTTTGCGCTCAAGGAATGGCGCTCAGCGCCAAGCGCACTACGTGCCCCTTACGTGTGCGCCACTTAACAGTTAGCGCTCTACGCTCCTGGACTAACGCTTTGCTTTCATGGAATAGCGCTCGGCGCCAAGCACACCACGTGCTCCTCACGTGTGCGCCACTGAACTAATAGCGCTTTGCGCTCATAAATCAGCGCAATGGGCTCATAGACAGGCGCTCAGCGCCAAGCGCACCACGTGTCCCTCACGTTTGCGCTATTCGGCAGAAGCGCACTGCGCTCTTTGACTGGCGCTAAGCGCACTGCGTGCCCCTCACGTGTGCGCTGATAGAACATAAATTGTTCTTTAATAAGCCCCAGAGCTATGATGAATGTAATACCCAGTCCCTATAAATAATTAGCGTATTTTAATAAATAATGTCTCCATATATTTTCCCAAATTTCCTACAAATTTCCCGTATTTTTCCAGAATTTAATCCAGATTTATTCCGATTTAAATATATATATATATGTATAATTTTTATATAAACTAATTTATTAAACTCCTAACCTATAACTAAAATCTTATTAATTGTTTCTTTTTCCCCATTCCCTAAACCCAGCCCCGGCCCAAGCTCCCCTATTTCTTTTCTTTTATGGCCCAGCCCATGACCCATCCCCGTCCTCACCCGAACCCGACCCGACCCGCTACCCACTTCCCTTCTTCGTCTCCCCCACGCTCCTTTTTCCTTCCCGCTCGTTTTCTTTTCCCCCACATCGCACTCGCTACCACGCCCCGGTTCCCTCGCGCCCATGACACCGCGTGCGCGCCACTTCCCTCCCCTCGACTACGTCTCTCTCTTTCCACTCGTACGCATCCTCTCTCTCTCTCATCTCGCACTCTCTCTCCTTCCCCCATATTTCCCGGCTCCCCTCTCGAACCCACGCCCACGGCCGCACTCACGCCGCCGCCGCCACCGGCACCACTCCGGTCTCTCCACCTCACCTACAACTCACTTCGTTGCAAACCCCGACCACATTTGTACCCCCTGCACGCCCCTCGCCAGCGATGCCATGAGCTCACCCTTCTCTCTCCACGCCGCACAACTCCGACCAACTTTCCCCCTCTTGAACCCGACTCCTCCACTCACAACCCCTACTGTCCCTGCAACCATTGTCTCCGACCATCTCTAAAGACCCTCACCACCGATCATCTCCTCACCAGCAAACTCCTCCCTGCAACCTGCAACCGAACTGCACCCACCACCTCCGACCTCGTCTCCGTCCCCTCTCACCGCCGACCATCTCGTCGTTCCTTCAGCATCGCCATCACCGCCTTCCTCCTCCCATCCCCGACGACAAGCCCTGCACCGAGAAAACCCATTGCCTTCCCCGAGCGCCTCCTTCAACCTCCCGTTCTCTCTCCTTCTCACCGGCGCTACCGTCCATGACCACCACCACCAACCGCCGGCCTCCCCTTTGCAAGCATTATGGCGACCCCTACGCCGCGGCCGAGCCCCTGCACGACACCCGAGCCTTCACAACCTGCTCTCGAACCTTAGTTCGCAGTCGAGCCCCCGGCATTTCGTCGAACACTTACATCAATCGCTACTGCTGCTATCCTGGTCACCGTCGTCGCCATCAAATCTATGGCCCCGATCCCTTAAGCCGTCATCGTCATCAACACGCTATCCATCGCAATGCCAGCGCACGCCCGTTGCACCCACCGAGCCATCGAGTCCAAGAATCAAGATCCG
Source organism: Agapanthus africanus (assembly GCA_030015575.1). Taxonomy (NCBI): domain Eukaryota; kingdom Viridiplantae; phylum Streptophyta; class Magnoliopsida; order Asparagales; family Amaryllidaceae; genus Agapanthus; species Agapanthus africanus. Next base: position 108,662,212 of record CM057348.1, read on the forward strand.
ACAAGGCTAAACCTGTGCCGTTTCCGCTGCCGTACCGTCGTGGACACGTCTTCAGGCAAGTTTAATACTTGCTTCATGCTAATTTTATCTATTACAATTCAATTTACCAATAAATTCCGCATATACTTTTCATGTGAATCGTTATAATTCAAGTGTTCGATGCAAAACCCGAATGGAAAACCCCGTTAAATTGGCGGCAACAAATAACATGTGATGGCCCGAGTTATAATGAATATTCGTTAAGACTTTGATTACAAAACAATGTTGTTTGCTCACTTAAAATGGTGTCCCGGTTTCTGTCGTAAAACCTGAAAACTTTCGTACATGCTAAACCGTAAAATTTATATTAAATTATGTATAGATCGGATTTTGGCGTTCCATGGCTCGTATTCAATCCAAAGAAATAATCTACATAACCCTATAATTGATAATTAAGGTTGAACTATTTACGATAGAGAAAACTGCGGTGGATCCTGATTCTGGACTGCAGTCCAGAGCAGTGATTCCAGGTAACCCCTGTTTTTAATCCACTGATTTTCCTTGCTCAAATGCGTAATTGTGCGGAACCCTATATCGTTACGAAGAAAATTGAGTTAGCTTCCTTATCCCACTGGTCTCACTGTATTCCTCAACTGTATGATATTTTTAACACATTTCATAATGTCAATATGTTCTGCTGAATTCTGCAGCGACAGATCTTACACATTGAACATAACATGATCATAACATCCTGTTGATATAGGATATTACTGATCTGCCAATTGAGGTGGAAACCTAACTAATAAACTTAAATATTGTTCAGCTATAGCGTCGCCTAATTACGATCCCAACTGGGAATAAAATGTGTCCCGAAGTGGACTTCCAATTCTGAAATCGGATTTCCAGCAGTGAACACTTAAATTGAAATGGCCGTATCTAGCAAACCTGAAACCCGATTGGCGCGAAACCAATTTTGACGGATAGATAATTAAACATACTGCTTACCCCTTTTCATTGTTTAGCTCAATTCTGCATGTATGATTTATAGTAAATTATGCAAGTGGTAGGACACTGACTGATGCTATTCTATTCATATCGTAATTATTGTACTCTCATCATATCATGTAGATGTCATTGCATTAGTAACCTAGTGATCGTGTGCATTACCCAGTGTTAGGTATTAGTGATCTGATTGTGGCAAGTACGTTAGTGTTTAAGCGTGAATGAATAAGTGAAAGTGATACGTACTTGTGCACAATCAGCGGACCCGATTGATTTATTGCATTGTCGACGTCTATGGGACATGTATATGCATAACTATAATTGGTATGGGACGATTATGGAAGCACTTATATGGGTGTCATAGGTAAGGCACCAAACTCTGCCCATTTATCTTGGATATCAGTCGAGACATGCTTGATAGAGATCCTGTCTCCAGTTCTCGTGTAGACTTGTTATGGACCGACTGGTATTTGAGTTTATGGTTGGCGTTTAATGTAGACCACGGGGTGTGGGGTAGTTTGAGTGTGAGTTCAACAGAATCTCGAGAGTCCCATTGCTGGCACATACAGCGATTCTGGAGATATATGGGAATATTACTGATTATTAGCGAGCGACTCGGGCCCGTGTTCCCTTGTCCTTGGGTCCTACCCTTGGGTGGGGGATACTCACGAGTGGTTGACTCTCACACTTGGACTGACGATAGGTTTAGCGACCTGTACAGTGAGACATAGAGACGGATAGGGTTAGTGACATTGACATGCTTTGCTTACTGATTCAATATACCTGCCATACTGTTCATTGCTTTACAGTTTACCTGCTATATTATTTACCTGTATTGGCTACTTCATGTTCACGTCATTATTCCATGCTTACTATTTCATGTCCATCATTATTGCACGTGTTCACATTTGTATTTATATATATTGCTATTGTGTCGCTCTGACGACCTGAGTATGCATGCTTAGAGTGAGAAGTGGATTTAGCTTGGACCAGGATCTGACGTACCTCGAGGACATTGCGGATATCTGGATCAGTGACTCAGCACTATCTTCCATTGATCTCTATCTGGTTAGTATATTGTATCTGTTCTGATTTAATGACTGCATTTCTCATTACCTGTGCATTGATTACTGATTACCACGTAAAACTAGAAGCCGAAGTGTGACTACGGAGGGATATTTCCTCGACCGTAGGAGCATGGCTGGCCTTGTCAACCCCTCGTATTCCGTATTTTGGGAAGCGGGGTGTGACATGGTTTTTTTGTATCAAAGCCATGTTTTCCTTCGATTGGGATTGCAGTTTCCGTGTAGGGCTTGGCAATCTAAGACATCCTTCGGTCTAGATGGTAAACTTGTTATTCTTGATCTTAATTCACATAGTGTGTTCCGCTATACCTTTTGATCCATCCGCTAATGTTTTGGGTGACTTAGTGGAGTTACGTGATTGTAATTGTGAACCGCAGCCTAGTTACAATACTGTACTCTATTTGAGTGACTAGGAGTTCTACATTTGATTTCCGCTCGCTTGAGTTTCACCTCACCCGATATTCTTGTTTCGTTGTTTATTCTATATCTTGTTCTAATTTTTACTCCTTGTACCTTATGCCGTCCTAAAATTGTTGTTTCAGGACTATGTCTTCCAACGACTCTTCTTCGATCTCCACTCCCCAAAATCAGACCGTCGAGATTTTGAATGTACTGCAAGGTTTGAAAGGAGCCCAGGAGCGAACGAACGACCTGTTAGCTGAAGGATTAAGAAGGCAGATGACTCGGGCACCAGCGGAAGCCTCCAATCATAAGGGAATCCCCGTTAAACAAGGAAAAGAGGTGAAGATGAAGCGCCCACTTGTTCCCCAGCAACGGAAGCAGCGGAAGACTCAATGTTGTGGATACTGCAAGAAGCCGGGACACCTTCAGAGAGACTGTCGCAGCGCCAAAGGGCAATGCCTGATTTGTGGATCCAACGAGCATCTTATCGATGGTTGCCCTCGAAAGAAAGAGCTACAAGGAGGAGATTCGTCAACACTCTCCACTCCTGCCTAGTGACTTGGTTATTTCGTAGTTCAAGCTCCGAGAATAGTACGGACCCAGCGCAAGATTCCACTCGCTTGACGAAAATGCAGCGGTCTAGATGTCAACGAAGAATTATCACCTTTTCTGCTTTCAAAAAAAAATATTGTCACTCCTTTGTAAATGTTTTCTTCGTTTAAAATCTTGTATCTGTTGAACTTTTAGTTGAATGCAATAAAATTCTGAGTTGTGATGTATGTATCGTCCCCTTGCCACTCGCTTTCCTTATACTACTTATTGCCTCAGTATTCTAATTTTTGATTTTTCAGTCCTTACCTACCGCATATTTTCCTTGTGTTACGTATCCTTAGTTATTTTCTTGGTGTGTTCCACTGTCTAATCATGACTCTTTCTTTTCAGGCCATGGCCCACCCTGGAGCAGCGCCGCCTCTAGATGAGGACACACGGTCATGCATTTCCTTGGACCGCATGCTGGTGAGTTCAGATGACGAGATCAACGGCCCACGGGTTATTTTCGGAAACAGCGATTCCGAGGACGAGGGAGTCGCAGCCCCAGAAGTTAGCATGATCAGTGATTTTGACGAGGAGGAAGAAGACCCCGAAGAGGACCCGATAGAGGAAGACCCCGAGGAGGACCCGATAGAAGAAAATCCAGGGGGGGAAGACCTTGGGGAGAATCCAGTGGAAGAAAATCTCATGGAAGAAGATCCAGAAAAAGAGAATCACATGAAAGCAGACCTCGATGAAGAAGCTCCAGCCGAGGAAGAAGGATCAGAAGAAGAAGACCCCGTGGCAGAAGAACCTCCAGTGGCAAACCCTGCGAGGCGCTAAGGAAATGGACGCCCCTATCTGAGCGCGCGAGCCTACCGTAACCTGCTGAACTTCCACAACCGCAACTGACGTGATTTAGCTTTTGTCTCCTCTGGCCAAATAAATCTATGTATAGTTTAGAGTCACCTTTGATCCTCCGAGTATGCCTTGTTTGAAATTTTCTGGAATGATAATAAAATTTAAGAGTTCGCTAATCTTTTGATTTTTGGTTCGCATGATACATTGACTGTTCTCCCTCCCCAATAAATTCTTTCCCTTCTGGGATTCACTACTGTTCACCCTGTGCTGACCCGACCCCAGCCTCTTCGACATCTTTATGGAAGTACCGCACCCCGACTTTTGGACCGTACTCCATTATAACCCCTACCCTGACTAGCCCTATACATTTTTAGTGCTATCTCCTATTATCATAATTACATTCAGTGACATTGCTATTTGAAATCTAGCTTTCGTTATTGTATGTTTATCAATATATATATATATATATATATATATATATATATATATATATATATATATATATATATTGCGTGTTATTAACTACTCCCGTTTTACTTGTTCTGAATACTCTACTAATTATCATATTTTCAATAGCATAAATATATGCCGCACATACTATTTTCTTATTTCACCATATGGGTTTTCTCAAGTTATTTTAAATTGTCTGATCGATATATTTATCCTAAAATATGTTGACCTATCGGCAAATCCTTCACTATTGTTTGTTATTGCTATTTTATTCTGGTATTGTGCATGTAGTTTATCCTTATAGATGGTTCTGCCTTATACTTACTTAGACCTATCCTTTTAGTTGCGTTATCCTTATACATATAAAGACCTTCGATTTTTATCTAGCCGTTTTTAAGTAAATCACTATATGTTAGCATTCGATGTTGTAGCTTTTCGCATATTATTTTATATAGCTTATCGCTTATTTTAAATTTCGAGGACGAAATTTTTGTAAGGGTGGTATGATGTAATACCCAGTCCCTATAAATAATTAGCATATTTTAATAAATAATGTCTCCAGATATTTTCCCAAATTTCCTACAAATTTCCCGTATTTTTCCAGAATTTAATCCATATTTATTCCGATTTAAATATATCTATATATATATATATGTGTGTGTGTGTGTGTATAATTTTTATTTAAACTAATTTATTAAACTCCTAACCTAAAACTAAAATCCTATTAATTGTTTCTTTTTCCCCATTCCCTTAACCCAACCCCGGCCCAAGCTCCCCTATTTCTTTTCTTTTCTGGCCCGGCCCATGACCCATCCCCCTCCTCACCCGACCCCGACCCGACCCGCTACCCACTTCCCTTCTTCTTCTCCCCTACGCTCCTTTGTCCTTCCCGCTTGTTTTCTTTTCCCCCACGTCGCACTCGCTCCCACGTACCGCCTCCCTCGCGCCCACGACACCGCGCGTGCACGCCACTTCCCTCCCCTCGACTACGTCTCTCTCTTTCCTCTCATGCGCATCCTCTTTCTCTCATCTCGCACTCTCTCTCCTTCCCCCATATTTTCCCGCTCCCCTCTCTAACCCACGCCCACGGCCGCACTCGCGCTGCCACCACCGCCGGCACCACTCCGGTCTCCTCCACCTCACCTACAACTCACCTCGTTGCAAACCCTGACCACTTTTGTACCCCATGCACGCCCCTCGCCAGCGACGCCATGAGCTCACCCCTCTTTCTCCACCCCGCACAACTCTGACCAACTTTCCCCCTTTTGAACCCGACTCCTCCACTCACAACACCCACTGTCCCTGCAACCATTGTCGCCGACCATCTCCAAAGACCCTCACCGCCGATCATCTCCTCACCAGCAACTTCCTCCCTGCAACCTGCAACCGAACTGCACCCACCACCTCCGACCTCGTTTCCATCCCCTCTCGCCGCCGACCATCTCGCCGTTCCTTCAACATCGCCATCACCGCCTTCCTCCTCCCATCCCCGACGACGAGCCCTGCACCGAGAAAACCCATCGCCTTCCCTGAGCGCCTCCTTCAACCTCCCGTTCTCTCTCCTTCTCACCGGCGCTACCGTCCACGACCACCACCACCAACCGCCGGCCTCCCCTTTGCAAGCATCACGGTGACCCCTACGCCGTGGGCGAGCCCCTGCACAACACCCGAGCCTTCACAACCCGCTCTCGAGCCCTAGTTTGCAGTCGAGCCCCCGGCATTTCGTCGAACACTTACATCAATCGCTACTGCTGCTATCCTGGTCACCGTCGTCGCCATAAAATCTGTAGCCTCGATCCCTTAAGCCGTCATCGTCATCAACACGCTATCCATCGCAATGCAAGCGCACGCCCGTCGCACCCACCGAGCCATCGAGTCCAAGAATCAAGATCCGACAAGGCTAAACCTGTGCCGTGTTCGTGACGCGATCGTGCCGTTGCTGCTGCCGTACCGTCGTCGACACGTCTTCAGGCAAGTTTAATACTTGCTTCATGCTAATTTTATCTATTACAATTCAATTTACCAATAAATTCCGCATATACTTTTCATGTGAATCGTTATAATTCAAGTGTTCAATGCAAACCCGAATGGAAAACCCCGTTAAATTGGCGGAAACAAATAACATGTGATGGCCCGAGTTATAATGAATATCCCTTAAGACTTTGATTACAAAACAATGTCGTTTGCTCACGTAAAATGGTGCCCCGGTTTCTGTCGTAAAACCTGAAAACTTTCGTACATGCTAAACCGTAAAATTTATATTAAATTATGTATACATCGGATTTTGGGGTTCCATGGCTCGTATCGAATACAAAGGAATAATATACAGAACCCTATAATTGATAATTAAGGTTGAACTATTTACGATAGAGAAAACTGCGGTGGATCCTGATTCTGGACTGCAGTCCAGAGCAGTGATTCCAGATAACCCCTGTTTTTAATCCACTGATTTTCCTTGATCAAATGCGGAGATGTGCGGAACACTATATCGTTACGAAGAAAATTGAGTTAGCTTCCTTATCCCACTGGTCTTACTATATTCCTCAACTGTATGATATTTTTAACACATTTCATAATGTCAATATGTTCTTCTGAATTCTGCAGCGACAGATCTTATACATTGAACATAACATGATCATAACTTCCCGTTGATATAGGATATTACTGATCCGCCAATTGCGGGGGAAACCTAACTAATAAAACTAAATATTGTTCAGCTATAGAGTCGCCTAATTACGATCCCAACTGGGAATAAAATGTGTCCCGAAGTGGACTTCCAATTCTGAAATCGGATTTCCAGCAGTGAACACTTAAATTGAAATGGCCGTATCTAGCAAATCTGAAACCCGATTGGCGTGAAACCAATTTTGACGGATAGATAATTAAACATGCTGCTTACCCCTTTTCCTTGTTTAGCTCAATTCTGCACGTATGATTTATAGTAAATTATGCAAGTGGTAGGACACTGACTGATGCTATTCTATTCATATTGTAATTATTGTACTCTCATCATATCATGTAGATGTCATTGCATTAGTAACCTAGTGATCGTGTGCATTACCCAGTGTTATGTATTAGTGGTCTGATTGTGGCAAGTACGTTAGTGTTTAAGCGTGAATGAATAAGTGAAAGTGATATATACTTGTGCACAATCAGCGGACCCGGTTGATTTATTGTATTGTCGACGTCTATGGGACATGTATAAGCGTAACTATAATTGGTATAGGACGATTATGGAAGCACTTATATGGGTGTCACAGGTAAGGCACCAAACTCTGTCTATTTATCTTGGGTATCAGTCGAGACATATTTGATGGAGATCCTGTCTCCAGTTCTCGCGTAGACTTGTTATGGACCGACTGATATTTGAGTTTATGGTTTACGTTTGATGTAGACCACGGGGTGTGGGGTAGTTTGAGTGTGAGTTCAACAGAATCTCGGGAGTCCCATCGCCGGCACATACAGCGATTCTGGAGATATATGGGGATATTACTGATTATTAGCGAGCAACTCGGGCCCGTGTTCCCTTGTCCTTGGGTCTTACCCTTGGGTGAGGGATACTCACGAGTGGTTGACTCTCACACTTGGACTGACGATAGGTTTAGTGACTTGTATAGTGAGACTTAGATACGGATAGGGTTAGTGATATTGACATGCATTGCTTACTGATTCAATATACCTGCCATACTATTCACTGTTTTACTGTTTACCTGCTATATTATCTACCTGTATTGGCTACTTCATGTTCACGACATTATTCATGCTTACTATTTCATATCCATCATTATTGCACGTGTTCATATTTGTATTTATATATATTGCTATTGTGTCGTTCTGACGACCTGAGTATGCATGCTCAGAGTGAGAAGTGGATTTAGCTTGGACCAGGATCTGACGTACCTCGAGGACATTGCGGATATCTGGATCAGTGACTCGGCGCTATCTTCCCTTGATCTCTATCTGGTTAGTATATTGTATTTGTTCTTATTTAGTGACTGCATTTCTCATTACCTGTGCATTGATTACTGATTACCACGTAAAACTAGAAGCCGAAGTGTGACTACGGATGGATATTTCCTCAAATGTAGGAGCATGGCTGGCCTTGTCAACCCCTCGTATTTCGTATTTTAGGAAGCGAGGCGTGACAATGAATGCTCAGCATTCAACAAAAGACAGAAATACTGCCAGAATCCAAATCAATTCTCAGCATTATTAAAAGGGCTAAGCCCAAATAAATGCTCAATAGCTCAAAATAAATGTTAAACATTTTAACTTGATTGGACTTAGCCCAAGATTGGCCATACGTCTTTAATTCAGATTAATTGAGCCCATATGCTCACAAATCTTTTGATCTTAGTCTCCAATTGGACTACAGATCTCTCAACTAAAATTAGTTCAAGGGTGCATCTCTTTACTCCTCTGATATTTGTCGTTGTAATCCTTCAACGTCTTTAGAGAGGTGACGGGTCCCGACAACCAAACATTCCATGGTCTGTGGGGTCCTTAAACTCATGGACTATGATGTCCTTAAATTTTATAGACTATGACGTCTTTAAACTATGGACTGTGGGGTCCTTAAACTCATGGACTATGATGTCTTTAACCTTGGACTGTGGGGTCCTTAAACCCATGGACTATGATGTCCTTAACCTTGGACCGTAATGTCCCTAAACTAATTATGGACCGCAAAGTCCCTAAACTAAAACATTAGAGCCCAAATGCTCTTTTGTTGGATCTAAACGATCCCGTTAATTTGATCTTAGTCTAAAATTAGACTAACATATCCTTAATAAACATTTAAATTGATCTTAGTCTCAAATGAGACTAACGTATCCTTAAACCCAACCCCAAACCCAAATCTAAGAAGATACGGATTTGGACTAATCCACGCCCTACGGGCGACAACATAAATTAGTCTCCGTATACAATCCACGGGCAACCAAAAACAAAACAAACACACACGAGACGAAGTGACCATCTGGAGAAGGAGAAAGTGGTTACCGCGATGCGGTAGCGTAATTAACTGCAGAGGCTTGCGCCTGCAGGGAAGATCGTCCCCACAATCAAAAACCCCTCAAATGAGGGGGAATTTGACGAGGTCTGCTATATCGGCCGCATCCGTTTAAAACTTTGATACATGGTGTCATAAATCAACTTGGAATCTTCGGAGAGGTGGACGGATAGCACCAATTAACATCTGCCCTCGGAATTCAGGCCCGGATGTCCCAACATCCCGGTCGCGTCTTTCGGCGAAGAACACCATGGTATAGTTACATACGAACTCGAAGGAACTTGTTCCAGTTCGAGGATGGTTTTTGGGTTTAGGAGAAATTGAATAGGATTATTCAGGTTGTCTTTTCCCCTTTACCTTCTCTCAGGTTGAGTGGGCTCCTAGTATTAGGAAAGTACACCTATTACGCTTATTAGATAGTCTTCTTTCAAACCATAGGATGGTGCCAAAAGGTATGCAAGGAAGAAAACCATTTAGCTTAAGTGCGGTGTACAGAATGTAATATGTAAAGACATATAAAGGGATTGGAGAGATGGCAAGAAAATATACGGTTACAATCATGAATCAGGATAATGGAAGAGCTATTACTAGGAATACCCGGATACCCCTTCGAAACATTTTCATATTTCAGTTTCACTGTGTAGTGTTAATTGAAATCTGTTTTTCCCATTTTGATTCTAACTCCAGGGTATGTATTTACCAGATTTGATTCTCACATCTGTATGGCGCTACAGATGGTGCATGGGAGTAAAATATTGGGAATTAGGTGATCATATCCTCATTATATCGGAATTCGTTGTAATTGTTGATATTTAAGGAAATCACCTGGGTTTTGCCTGACGGCAAATATTTGATTTTGAATATAACTTTTGGAAATTATGTTTATGATATTTACTTATATCAGTTGATGATTGGGTAAGGAGCATTCAACATCGGTGTAATTCTTCTTAACCATAGTATAGTTTTCAACTTACGATGCACAAGGTCTGAGTTATTAAACTCAGGAGACTTATACAAAGTATTGTATGTTGTCCAGTGTCCATTAGGGCAAAGGGGTTGGTACTCGTACTATATTCTGTTTACTTTTGACTTCTATAGTTTTAGAAAAGTATTTTGTAGAAATACAAGGTCCAGATTTTGAGAAGTTATAGGCATACGAATAAAGTGGAGAACTATGTGTTGCAAGTATCAAGATTCTTCAAAGTGATCGAAGATGTAAATACTTGTGCTAGGTTTTCCGTTGATAGTAATGGTTTTGAGAACTTGCTTCTCTTTCAGATTACTCATATGTGGATGTACTCCTAGATGAGTAATGTTGATTGGCCTCCTTCCATTTGGTTGATATGCACTGAAGACAGTTGCATGATTTTTGAATCTGGTTCCAATTAAATCAGTGCCTATGTTTCTATATTGGATATAGAATGGATCATATCTTGACGATGTTGAGGTATATGGAGTTTTCCGGATGATGCTTAAAACCAGAATCTGGACAAACTTAAGGCATGTTACAGTAATGGCAGTTTGTGGGTTATCCCGAGTATTGACGAGGGTTAACTTTCTACCATCTGGAAGATCAATAGTTATATTATTCTTGACTCGCCACCAGTTTTAGTAAAATGGATTCTTTCCAGAAAATATTAGTGGGAGTATGGTAGAACTGGAAGTGATTCCGGAACCACAAACGATTACTGAAAATTTAGTAGGACTTAAAGATTCAATTGGATTCGACATTCCATTAGCCACTCCGCAGATATGATGGGTAACCTCAGACACTCGAGAGGTATTTCGGTCTCCTCAACAACGGTGACAGGGAGGTTCTTGTTTACCAAGACTTGCTACTACTACTGTTCTAGACTATAAGACTTGGCAGGATGATGACTATAACATCGTTCTAAACTAGCTTTAGAAGTGCACGTATATATGACTCTGCCAGAAGATTGTTGTAGTCAGTAGGAGCAGCGGAAGCATAGTGAGCAAGTAGCTTGTGTCTATTTATAGACTAAAGCAAGTAAAGTGGATATAGATCATCTATTTTTGATGTGACAGTCATAGAGTTTGACTTCATCAGAATAAGAGATGGATCTGGTAAGAAGGTATTAGGGTGTGATGTCCTGGTATTTGGAAGACATGCACTAAATAGAAAGAGATCTTCCTATACTACGATCGGTTATACTGTGGTTGTCACAAAGGGTTTCTCCACATTGGATCTGGATAAAATATAAGGATTCTGGTCACTAGATCTATGGTTTTAAATCTAGATTTAGGAAGTGTCCCAATTTGGGTACTTTGACATTATTCTAAAGGTGTTTTAGAATGGTTGACTCTGGGCATGGTGGTGTATCTGCAGGTGATGGAGTCACACTCTCTAAAGGATGTCTTACAGACTAAAGAGGAGAGGGGTTTGCATGATTAGCATATCACTTGCTTAGGCAATTGAGTTAATCATGTAATGTCAAGTACCACACCAGATATTGTTTTTGCACTAGCTGCAAAAAGTATATATTAATCCAATCCTGGAGAAATGGAGGGAAGCAGTTTTGAACATAACCGGATGTTCTTAGAATATGGTAAATGCTGCCTCCTTTGGGAGGCGGTTATCAGTTCAGGCTTCCAAGGTGACCTGGATGATAGAGAGACTGTCTGAGTTATAGTTTTCCCTCTTTTGAGGGACAGTATGTTGGACAGGTAGTCCAAGCGAATACTGAGGAAGGCATGGCGCTGGATACTGATTAAATTCAGTGGATGATACAGTCCAAGAAGTTTGTTGGATTTGGAGTTCATTTGTGAACTAGGTCCCATCAGATATCCACACAAATTTTAAGACAGGTATTGCTTATTTCGGGAGATAGTTGTTCTCGATGAAATTGAGATATAGAGAGATATAGAAAGAAACATTGGAGCGGATCCACTCACTGAGGCTATTTCTCGAACGCAATAGTTTCACAAATAGGCTTTGCGAAACTGATTAGTAGAGGAGTTGGGTGTTCGGTATCACACGGGCTGTGAGTATGCGACACCGCAATAATTAGCCTTAAGTGCAAGTGGGAGATTGTTGGCTATAGTGCCCTCAAGTCAATTATTGTAATCGCAGGCACACGATTAGATGATTGAGGGAGGACCTATACAGGTAGAACAGTCTTACTCGAAAAGATAGTATGCTATCTGGTTTATTTTTATTATCATATACATGCTTTAAGTGGCATTACAGTTCACTATTACATGTTGATAGAGCCCATAGGATTCTTGCTTGACTACCAGCATTATGATGGCGATCATATACGTGGGAGCTGAGCGGTCTATAAGCACATCCTTAAATGTCCCTAGTCGTGGGAGTATCGAGACTGGGCATCGATACTCCAGAGTAGACTAGTGTGTACTGATCGAGACCCCGATGAGGGGCGATGGCCGGTCTCACAAGCCATTGGTGTTAGTTTATTCACCTAAGATAGTATGCGGGTGCTCATTGGGTTATGAGTACACTGGACGGACTCGCCGGGAACATACTAGTTGGTATTATACTTATTGTCAGATAGAGGTTCCCTGGTGACATGTATACAGATTAGTCTGTTGACCTGAGATCATCATTTGTCTCGTATGTGTTCCCACTGTGCTTTGATTACCACCCTACCACGGCTCAAAGGAGTCATGAAAACAGGTTTTAGTTGGGTATAGTCCCGAGCCACATGGAGGCAGTAAGCGGATCGTCGGGGATTCTTCTCTCCCGGTATTGGGAGTTGATGTCGCGAGGTGCATGGGTGTCCATCAGCAGAAATCCTTGATCAAGATAGTCGAGAATTACTGATTTGATCAGTAGTTTCTCAGTTTGTGATGGGCTTCATACCGACACTAAATGTTGCGTTATTAGGGGTCTGACTTTATCCATCCCCCCAGACTCGATATGTGATACTCTTAGATGAAGAGACCGTACTGTACGGATATTGTCACCGGACAGGCTCAGTAGAGGTCAGGATGAGCTTGCTCGTCGGCTTTCCTTTCGCTCAATACCTGGGTAACCGTTACGTACAGCTAGTGCCGCTGACGTGCTTGTGGTTAAACCCACTGCCGGCGTATTGACGAGTCTTTAGAGTCCCACACAGAGGGTTTCCCTACTTCAGGCGAAACGATTTAGAGGCCGTATGGTTTTTACTGTTAGTTATGTATATGCCCTAGAGGCCATTGTTGTACATATGATGTATATTATAATGGATGCTTGGATATATACAGAGAGGACTATCTTGCTCGTCATGATAGTATGCTATTTGGTTTCACTTTATCTTAACATGTTAACTTGTATTGGTTTACTGTCTTTCTCTCACATGTTGATAAAGCCCTTAGGATCTGTACTCGACTACTGGGATTATGATGAGATCATAGTAGTGGGGCCATGGTAGTCGATGAGTACATCCTATAAATGGTCCTAGTCGAGGGTATATCGAGACAGGGCATCGATACACCAGAGTAGACTAGCGTATACGCATCTTGACCCATATGATGGGCGATGAATGATCCCATATCCATCGGTGTTTGACATCAAGGATGGCGTACGGGTGCTCAGTGGAGACTGGGTACACTAGACGGACTCGCCGAGAACTCCCAGATGGTGATATACTACACGTCAGATGGCAGTTCTCCGGTGACACTGGTACAGGGTAGTCTGTAGACCCGAGATCGTCATAGAGTCTTGTATGATTCCCACTGTGTTTTGATTTCCACCTTACCACGTCCAAGAGGGCGTGCAAAACGGTGGCTTTTGGGTACAATCCCGAATCACATGGAGGCAATGAGCGATAGGAGGGGATTCGTCTCTCCCGGTATAGGGAGTTGATGTTGTGCTGTGTTCGATTGGCTATAACTGGAAGTCCCTGGCCAGGGCTGATATAGAGATTTACTGGTAAGTGTTACCAGTAGTTTCTCGACCTGTTATGAGCCTCACATCGACACGACTTATCGGTTACTGGGGTCTGACGTGTACCACCCCTAGACTTGATATGCGACATATCAGACGAACAGACCGGACTGTACGGGAGTGTTACTGATTGGATTCACAGGAGAACGGACAGGCTAGCTTTTTGATCTTCTGATCGATCAATACCTGGGTGGCTGTTACGTTTAGCTGACCGCTTGCAGCTTGTGGGTGTTTGATATGATAATCACCTGCTACCGGCGTATTGACGATTTTTTAGAGTCCTACACAGAGGTTTATTGACTCAGGCAAAACAGAGTAGAGGCACATATGTGATATGTGCAGGACTGAAGATAATGCGATATGTGATACCGTACTATATTCTCGCGATATTTAGATATGAACCGGGTCATCGGATCAAGTGTTGATTCGATGAATCGGTACATGAGATATTAGTCGGTTATATTCGATATAGCCGGATCGTCGGATCAAGTGTTGATTTGATGATTTAATGTATAATGATATATATGATATATTGTATTACATTATCTAATATTGGCTCGCTTTATTATTTCATTTTCTCACCGGATTAATACATTGATATATATGCGATATATGTTAATTGTATTATTTTCTTTTGTTGCAAATATATAATATATATGTGATATATATTATTGTGACATGATATGATTTATTATGAAACATGTTTAGTGATGATAAAAAGAGATTAGGGTTTGATTAGGGTTAGCTCCTTCTTGCTCATTCTAGAAGGATTTCCTTTTGTCTTGGTTAAGATACTATGGTTGATACTTATCCATGACTCATTCTTAACCTAACCAAACCCTAGCTCTAGTTTATTCTCTACATAGGTTAAGCCTATCATCTTTGACCATGGTTCCATAATCAATCATATAGTCTTATCTACTATTCATCACAAAAGGATTAATCTCATTATTCTTCATCTTCTTCTCTCTTGAGTTTTAAAAAGAACTCACTAGTTATTTCTTTTGTGATGATTTCTTGTGAGAAAATGATATAAAAAGAAAGCATAAATACTACTCCATCATCCTTATCTAATCTAGCCCATTAGATTAGGGTGTTCACCTCATTAGAGTGAGAGAGCTTGAGCTATTGCAATTTCGACGTAGATCATCGGAGAAAAGGAATACGACAAGCTATCATGGATCGTTCGAGTCATGGAGCCTCTCTTGAGTCCGGGAGATCGTGGATCGCGGCGAAAGGACTTCTACTCGGAGCTTATGAAGCAAAGGAGCGGACTACAAAGGTTGTAATCCCTCACACTTAGTAGTAAAGATGTTTACTTGCATGTTAAACCCTAATAATCTAGCAAAGATCCCGGCTTTGGGTTGTTCGGCACATCTGAAATTTTATTCGGGCATGTTTGATGCCTTATGAACCTTCACAAGAGTGCCTAGGAACCCAACATTTACGGCAGGGTTCAATCATATACGTGCACTTGTGCACGTATCATGATTCAGACGGATAATACTAGTGGGCTTTGGTTTAAGCCGGATCCTAGTATTATATTGTTGAATTATGTTCGTCTTATTGTATTCATATTTTTCGGAATGCGGATGCGGGTATGTATATACGGATGAGGGGGATTCTTGTAATTTATTACAAGATTTTTTTCTAGAAGATTACACATCATTATGTTTATTAATCATTTAGGTTAAATGGTTAATTGAGGTAGAGGGATGAGTGTGTGCTTGGCATTTGTCATGCATGCCACAATTGGTGACTCATGTGGTGAGTCGTGGGATGACTCATGGTGTGACTCATGAAACACTATTGTGGCATGCTTGAGTTTTTTGTTTGTGGCGTGAGATATTTGTTGTAAGCTCTTGAGATATTTTCTAGAGTTGCATGCTTTTCTCACACTCTCACAACACTTAGCTATTTTCTTGAGTTTCTTTGCTTAAGCTTCACTCTCATCTCCCATGGCATCTTTTTCTTCCTTCACCCTAACCCTCTCATGTGTTGAGAAACCTAGGGTGTTTAGAGACAAATTAATCCTCCATTAGACTCTACATCTTCTAGGCTATCAAGTTTAGCAAACTAGATACCCTAGTTACTTCGGTTAAGAAGTATGAGCTCGATTCATAGACTCTCGGGTGGATCATCTTCGATGGAGGGAGACCGGCGACCAAATTTGATCGTGGTGGCCACTAGGAGCTTAGGAAGAGGTTAAAGACCGAAGGACACAGATCATTCGGTATAACATTCCAAACTCTTTAATTAGCTTGCTAGTTTTAGGGTTTATGCTCGATCCGTATTCGGGGTTGTGGTAACGCCGGTTTGATAAATTTTTGTTCAGCATTCGGCCACGGTTTGATGGTCAGGACGCTGTCATAACCCAACAGAGAGTACGGTGCAGGAGGACCTGAGGAAAACAACAAACATATCAGAAAACTGAAACCAAGGAAATAAAACTTGAGTGATTCCTTTAGAAAGAAACTACCGACCTGAGCCACATCCTGGGCAATCGCGACCACTTAGGCCTTCATGGTGCCCCGGGGAATCTTGGTCCCCCCCCCCCCCCGCCTTCTCCATATCGTTCCCGGGCAATCCACACTATGATTCTCAACACCAAACTGAGCATAAGAAAAACCAAGCAGGCCACTCTCGACCCGATCCCTGAATAGGTCGAAACGAGAGTGGGGGGTTAATGATATTGCTCACAAGTGGTGTCTCCTCAGAATACGACACGTGGCGATTGACACGTCCAGAAGGCTACGGAGGTGGAATAAATGAGATGCATTAGGGGCATTGCTCGGGGCCTCGTCTCCGAGGACGCATCCGACCTTTCAGAGACCTCCCTGAGTACTTTCCACATTCACCTAGCAAACAGCCAACAGCTCGCTTCCGAGCAGCCCAGCGAAGCTTCTTCGATCTCCTTGCTCGTCTCCGAGCCATCTTACAGGCCGAGCTTTCTCGGCCTCCCTGCTCGTCTCCGAGCATCCTGATAGGCCGAGATTCCTCGGCTTCCCCGATCAACCGAGAGCGCAGAACCCAAGCGCCCTCGCAACGGCTCCACGTATCTCGCCAGGGCGAGATATCCGCCTTCCCACGTTCCACGTCCCACGCCAACGCGTCCCCCCATTAATGGGCATATCCCGCCATTAATGCAAGGATAAAGCAAGGGCGTAACTGACGGCGGTGATCTCATACCTGCTCGCTTCACGCGACCACTATATAAACTCCTATCTAAGACGACTCAGATAACTCGAACTGATTCTAATACGCCGTTACTCTGCGCCTATGCTTCGGCACTAACTTGATCGTCGGAGAGTCCTACGGTGGTCACCTATCCCCGGACTTCTTTTGCAGATAGCTCGGCAACATAAACACATTGAGATCCACACGCGCAACAACTCCCAAACCAAATCTCAACCATTAAAGACCGCTATCACAGGATCGACGGAGGACAACATCTGAAGAAGATCATGACCACCGTCGGAATCCAAATTTCACAATCACTCATAGGTTGTTATTCTTGTTTCCTAATTCTCTGCAGGAGTAACATCCATTCACCATCTCAACTCACAAATCTTACTTACACAGACTGGTCATCTTGAATATCCAAAACCCATAGATTCAACCTAGCCTCTGCCATCGTGAAACCCTAAATTCCATTCCGTGATCTCTCGTCTCCTGATCTTAATTTCAATGACGGAACTCATTTCTTTTGACAATATTATTAATCAAAAGTTATGATGTGTGAAAGGAAATTGGATGAATTTGTATAAATTTAAAGAGATCTTCTTTTCTTGTATGTACATGCAATTTAAAGAAATAAATAAACCAACTTTAAAGAGCTCATCATTTTAGAAAGAGAAAGCTAATATAGCTTAAGAGACGAGAAGAATTAAGTATTAATCTTCTTGAAGAATGGCAGATGGATTTTTGGATTTGTGTAAAATGATATTAAGAAAAGATGAGAAAAGGCTAGAAATGTCATTTTCTAAATTTTGTCTAACTTAATTTATTTAGAATGCAAGCCAGTAGTAGAATTCTAAGAATTGGGGAATGTTAGAAATTCACCTTCAAACTGAGACTTCAATTTTATGCCATATTGATTTTGCACATGTGTCAATGCTAAGCAGTCATGATTAAAGAAAAGAAGAAAAAAAAAACTATCCCATATCTAAAATTTCTATGATAGAAACTCCCTTCACATTTTGTGATGACTGCCTTTATCTTTAAAACTAATCATATCATTCTAAAAATAAAAATCTCATGGTAAGTATTCATTTGTTAAAACATGCATTGCGCGTGCATAGTACTACTTTGCATATATTTTGTAATCACCGGTAGTTTCAAAAGAAATAATTAGTATAGTTCATGGTACTAACAGGTTGAAATTTAGCCTCCTCAAATTATGGTAAATGGTTTCCATAAAATAAATCCTCAGATTCTAATTACTGCACGCTCGATAAAGCAACTTCTTTCTTGTATTTTCTTTAGAAAAAGATGGAATTATTAGCCTCTCAAAATTTTTGAGTGCTTTTAGTATGTACTGGACGCACATCCTCCACACAAAAAGATGGAATTAATTGCCTCTCAAATTTTTTTTTCTATATTTTCTATTTTGTTAATTGTTACTCTCTCCGTTCTTTTTTACCTGTCATTTTAGAGAAATGCATACCGATTAAGAAAAGTATTATCATTTTCTTAATATCATTAATTAATCTACTACCACATCACCACTAAAAAAATCATATCATTTCCGTCTTCAACTATTAAGAAAAGTATTATCACTTTTTTAATATCAGAAATTAATTTTCTAGGTTGTTTTTGATATTGTATTGTTTATTGATATCTTTATCATTAATGATTTTCTCGTTATTCCAAAAACATCAAGTAAAATAAGACGTTTCTTTCTCTCCAAAATAACAAGTAAAAAAAGGCAGAGGAGTAATTAATGACATCATCCATGAGACTTCTAGCTGTAATAGTAAAGATATGAATTTTCAGATCTTCCAAATTAAAAAATTCCAGATGACATAGTTTGATACATATTATCCACAATAGTTAAAGATATAATGAGCATTACTTGAACTTTTCAAAAAAATGCAAAATAAAAATAGGAGAGTGATGGACTAAGAGATCTACTGGACCGAAGTACCACTGCGCAAGCATTTCTCTTTAGCTTAATTACTTTTTGAAAGTGTTCATGCCATTGGAGCCCCTCCCATCAAAAGAGACAAAAAAGGGAACAAGGGTTTTCTTGGAAGACTAGCATGTGACCTCCATATCACTTATTGCATTTGACCTCCCTCCTTCTCCAGACGACAGTTATCTTCACGGTATCATGAACTCTGCTCTTGCTATTTTTTATATTATACAATTCAACCCACTGCTTTTAAAATATATTTCAAAAGTGTGTATAACTTTTAAAATATATTTCAAAAGTGTTTATAACTTTTAGGGTAAATTGTCAAAAAAAAACCAATCACTTTTTTGCGTTGTCAAAAACCCTGGCCTCGAAACGGTAGTCAAAACCCCTCTGGAAATTTTTCCTGCAGTATCTGCATAGTAACTTATAAATCAATTTATACAAACTATTTAGATATCGCAGAAAACAGTTTAGATATCAAAGGCAACTAACTGTTTAGATATCGCTGGTTACTACTTAGATATCGCAGGAAATTACCAGATATCACAGGTAAGGGTTTTTGGACAACTAAAAACATTTTTAGGAGGATTTTGAATCCAGTTTCGAGTCCAGGATTTTTTGACAACAGATAATAATGCTGGGGGTTTTGACAATTTACCCTAACTTTAATATATATTTTATAGCATTATTGGCAGCCGATCTATAATATACAGATTTTCATTTTTTATAACTATATGTAACTATCTATATTGATACTTGCATCTGCCAACGACCACATAATACAAATATGGTAACATCCACATTCAGTCCGTTTCCGATCGATGAGATGAGAACGTATACAAACTAATAGCGCTGAAAGAGTTGATTGCACTTTTTCAAAAGACATCCGAGCCTCATATAATTCTCCATGCATGTATGTATGCAAAGTAATAGTGGACGGCCATATATGATAGATAAGAACGTATACAAATTAATAGAGAAAAGTGTTGATTGCACTTTTTCAAAAGACATCGGAGGCTCATTTAGTTTTCAATCTAATTTTCTATCCATGCAAGTATGCAAAGCAACTGTGATCGAGTGATTGCAATTTTCAAAAGATATAGAAGGCCTCATCTAATTTTACACCCACATATGTCCAGGAAGAAAAAACATTTCATAGATGTTACGTTATAATCTAGAGTGAGTGGCGATGACTCGTAAGAAAATAAATACATAATTCATCCGAAAATATATCGTGTGTACTGTTAGTGTATATGCCCTAGGGGCCATTATTGTATCATACTTGTATGTATATTACTTAATGGAAGCTTGGGATATTCACAGTTGTATATACAGTCTTGCTAAAAATGGTATTATGCTACTTGGTTTATGTCTACTTTAATATGTGCATATGTTTCTTGTAACGTATCACTTATACATATTACTAGAGCCCATAGGATCTTTGCTTGATTACCAGCGTTGTGATAGCAGTCACACTAGTGGGGGCTGGGTAGTCTATACGCAGCATCCTATACTTGTCCCTAGTCGTAGGATTATCGAGACAGGGCATCGATATTCCGGAGTAGACTAAGTGTGTACGCTTCTCATTCCAGTTGGGGAGATGGTCTGTCCCATAGCCGTCAGTACGTCGTACTGGAGATTGTATACAGGTGCTCGTTAGGTTACGGGTACACCGGACAGGACTCGCAGGGGAACTGATTGGTTGGTATTATACCCGTCGTCAGTTAACAGTTCCCAGGTAATATGAGTACAGCATAGTCCGCAGACTTGACACCGTTACTTCGCCTCGAGTGTGTTCCACTGTTCTTAGATTGCTACCCTACCACGGCTCAAAGGAGTCGTGCAAATAGGTAGCAGTTGGGTGCAGTCCCGAGCACTTGGAGGCAGTGGCGGTTAGATAGGATTCGTCTCTCCCGGTATTGGGAGTTGATATCGCGCTGTGTCAGAGTGCCATTATACAAAGTCCCTGGCCAGGGCAAGCGAGATTTACTGGTAGGTTCCAGTAGTTTCTCAGGGTGTAATGGGCTACGCTCCGACACGACTTATACAGCTATTAGGGGACTGACGCTTGCCGCCCCCTAGGCTTGATATGTGATAGTCTTAGACGAACTGACCGGACTGTACGGAGATTGTCACATCAGGCACAGTAGGAGTTCGGATGGTTTTCCTCATCGGATTTCTTATCGACATCTACCTGGGGACCGTTACGTACAGCTAGTGCCGCTTGCGGTCTGTGGTTAAACCCACTGCCAGCGTAATGTCGAGTCTTTAGAGTCCCACACAGAGAGTTTCCCTGCTCCAGGCGAAACGATATAGAGGTCGTATGGTTTTACGACAAGGGTTCGGACACATACTTGTGTTTACGCACGTACGACGCTCGGACAGTTTTTACTAGTCGGCTTTGGTTTAAGTCAGTTTCTAGTATCAGGTTATTGGATTTATACAGTCTAAAGTTTTTCTGTGTTTTCACGGATTGGAGGGGCGTTCTCGTGATTTTCCGGGAAGCTTCTAGAAGCATGGTGACTTAGGGGTTAAGGTGGTATAAGCATTTATTGCTTAATGACTCATTTGTATGATTCATCCATGGAGTTAATGCTTCATTTATGAAGCTAATGACTCATGAGATGAATCACACAAGGTGAATGCATCAACCATGATGATTAATCATATATATTATTTATTTGATAAATTGTTATGGTTGATATATTCTAATGAGTTCATTTTTCAATATCATTCTCATCACCACCTTCTCTTTCCTCAAGCTCTCTCATTCTTGAAACCCTAACCCTAACCTCTCATGTGTTGAGATCAAGGGTTAGCTAGACTAATACATCCATAACCTCACTCTATATCCCCTAGGTTGCTTAGATTAGCACTTTGAGCAACCTAATTATCTCAAGTTAGAGATCAAGCTTGTAGTAGGAGCTCTCGGGTGGATCATCTTTGATTCGAGGAGGCCGTTGAGGTGCCGATGTTCCAAGGAGCCTACGAAGAGTGGAGGACCGCGATGAAGACCCGAAGGACAAGTAACGTGAGGTATAACTTCGAATCCGAGTAGTTAAACCTTTCGTGGTTTGCTAGTAACGGTTTAGAAACGATTCATGCGCTCAAGTCCGTGTTACGAATCTTTGATAATCGTTTTTCATATATTCCGCCTCCCCGCAAGTTCGTGGGGTGCGTGACATGGACTTACAATGCTATCAGAGCCAACTAAACCATTACTAGCTTGTTAGCAACTAATTAGAAGTTCGATCGACGGAAAACACGAAAACAAAACCCTAAACCCGTAACAGTTTCTGTTAATTTTAAACATGTCTAAAAAAATATTTGATATGCCTTAAAATTCACAGCAGGGAAATATAAGAATACTGGGAAAATACGAGCCCCTAACTCGGCAAGACGGCCGCGGATCCGCGGCAAGAAGGTGCTTTTGGCCGCGGATCCGCCGCCGAGTCAACGCCGAGTTGACTCGGATTTGCTCTGTTATTCATATTTATTGGTGTTTTGGTTTTCTGTATATTCTGTTTCTACCCAGGTTACTTCAGTACTGGCTTGCTATTGGGGTAGACATGGAAAATGGTTGTCGATCGATGTTCTAAGATATTTGCTAATTGGGTTTTTATCTGTAATGTTTAATGTGTTCGTAAACCTCCCCTAACTGCTAGTATGTCGGTTGGCAGGGGGTTGCACATTTCTGTAATGTTTACTGTTTGTGTATATGGACTTGATTGGAATGTTGTGATGATTAGCCGGGATTTTGAGATGGGTTTAATATTCATTCATTCGATATAAATGTAATATGATGTAATATTCTTTTGCGGGGCACATCCAGGTTGCGGTTGTAGCCACCGTTGTATTATTTTTTTTTACTGTTTTTGCTCTTAGGATAGACCCAAGGCGGGGTACACAAACTACCGGGTACTTTGAAGTGTTTAGTGGCCTACTCACTTTGTTGAGGGAGACCGCTTCACTTCAGATACTTGGCGGGTAGTTTGCCGTACCCGTAGGGGTCTAGGGTGGGGTAATGGCTATTCATCACAACTGTGTAATCCGTCTTTCATTGCAGGCTCAAACTAAATGCGGATTACTAGTATATCCAATAAAGTTCATCTGTGATCTGGAATGCTTATTATTGCGTCTGACGAATGTACAATATCTATATATGATAGCTATTAGACGTCTATTATGTTTTACACCCGCGCTAGCCCAGCCCCCGCTCTGTCGTTAGTTAAGTAACCTAACGGGTGATGACGGGACCCCGTGGCAAATGCGGATGGCATAAGAGAACGTGGTATTTTCGTTGTTTTCTGCAATGATAAGATAACCGATGGGACGCATTATTATAATGCAAACAAAATAAACCATAGTTTAATCGTTGGAACAAATTTAAAAGAAACCACTCGGTTATTTTAAAAGATCAGATTTTTTAAATTGCGGAGCTTTAACCACTCCTCTTAAAAAGTATCAGGTTCCTTCGATTATATCAAGTTCACTACGTTCACGGTTTTGCCAAAACCATTCGTAGCCTTCCGTCATTTCTTATGAATGGTCAGTAGTATTCAAGCTATGTTTGTTGGCCCTTAGTCAAGACATAGTGTTTGGTAGCTGCTGGGGTATTCATTTGTTGCATAGATAGATGCATTGGTTTGGGACAGTCGTATTAATTTGTTGGCGCTTAGTCAAGAGTATGTACGGGTGGGTTCAAATTAACCAGGACAATGACGGGTAGAACTTGACATGTGACTTATGATTTGTTGGCCCTTAGTCAAGGTCATAAGAGCATGGGGCAAAAATCCACATCGGGAATTTCTAAAGAAACTGAAATTTGCAGAGAGATGCATACCATTTTGGAGTTTGATGAATGTTGGTAGGATTCCTTCAACATTATCATACGATGATATTTTGGATCCCGATCCTACTGTGAGTATATACTACTTATCAGGAGATTTGTCACTTAACGATCAATGCTATAAACCAAGTAGGTGCCTAGAAAGGTGTCAGCGGGGTTACGCCCCCAGAGAAAAGAGGTTATTTAATTAAGGAACTTCGTGAAAGAGTTGGAAAACCTCCCTCGAAGTATCGACACTGACCTGGCTGAACGGTTAAGCAAGAATTGTACGGTGAGAATAGTCCTGGCTAATTCTTCTTTTATGGTTTGAGGAGGGATTCGAGAAACAGTGGGAGCCATCCTGTTTAGATAAATTAAAAACCAATCTAAACTTGCAAGAGCATCATGCTAATAGTATTTTCTTCTCTCTCTTAAATTGCAGCGACCTTGTGACCACACATAGGTTATATCTAGATAACAAATTGACTGAATCTGACTTATATGACTGGCAAAGGTCTGTCCAGATGTCCATTGCCTATGATAAGCTGGACCACCCTATTACTACTCAAGATCCCGCCGTCCCAGGTCCAGTTTCCACCGTCACGGATATGGATATCCGCCAGACAAGGGAAAAGGATAAAGCGAAAGCCAAATGCCTCGTGTTAGCTTCAGTTGATGGTGTATACCAGAAGCAGTACGAGAAGATGGACTCAGTTTCCATCTTTCTCCATAAGAAAGATTTATATGGAGAGCAATCTCATATAGCAAGATATGAGACCTCGAACAAATTAATTCAAACGAGGTTGACTTTCGGGTCACCTGTAGGGGACAACGTCCTTATAATGACTAGCTGTATTGATGAGCTCCGGGACCTGGAGACCACGTTAGGAAACGAGTCAGATACTGACTTGATTCTACAGTCTCTGCCTTCTACCCTGAAGGAAACCAGGGAAGTAGAAGGAAAGAGAAAGGAAAAAGTTTCGGGACTGAATGTAGTAAAAGAGGGACGTTCCTATTGTTATGGGATTGGGCATTGGAAGAAAGATTGCAGGGCTTTAGAAACCAGTAGCCAGGATACGAAACATGTTGTGGCTTCAGCCTCAAGTGTATTTGTTATTGAGAACTGTTTGTCAATTAACTCTACTTCCTGGGTACTCGATACCGGAGCAGGATCTCATATCTGTAATTCATTACATGCTTTGAGAAACAGTAGAGTTATAAAGGTAGGTGATTGGTCTCTCAGAGTTGCAAACGGAATGAGCGTGGACGCTGAATCCGTGGGAGAATATCGCCTAGGTTTGATAAGTGGGCAAATATTGATTCTACGTAACTGTCTGTATGTACCAAGTATGACTTGTAATATCATATCAGTATCCTCACTTTCAAGAGAGGGATATAATTTTACATTCGTAAGCGATGTAGTTCACATCCACCTAAATCAAGTTATGATTGGGTCCGGTACATTAGATAACGGCATATACGTATTGAGTCAAGCTCGGGTTTTCAATGTCCAGAACACACTTAAAGGAAAGTCTCCGGAATTAAATCAGGCTTTCTTATGGTATTGTAGACTAGGTCACACCAATGAGAGGAGGTTGACTAAGTTACATAGAGAAGGATATTTGAATCCGTTCGAATATCAATCTTATGCTACTTGTGAATCTTGTCTCATAGGAAAGATGACAAAAACTCCGTTTACTGGACACGGAGTAAGCAAGCGAGCTCTTGGGACTCGTACACAGTGACGTGTGCGGTCCAATGTCTACACATGCGTGAGGAGGTTATTCCTACTTCATTACTTTTACGGATGATTTCTCTAGGTATGGATATGTCTTCTTAATGAAGCATTAATCCGAGGCCTTTGAGAAATTCCAAGAATACAAGAATGAAGTGGAAAACCAAACCGGAAAAAGTATCAAGACACTGAGATCTGATCGAGGTGGTGAATACTTAAGTGCCGAGTTCCTGGGTTACTTAAAAGAGAAAGGAATTCTTTCTCAGCTTACTCCTCCATACACACCACAACACAACGGTGTATCAGAAAGGAGGAATCGAACCCTATTGGATATGGTTCGTTCCATGATGAGTAAGGCTGAGTTACCGCGATCATTCTGGGGATATGCACTAGAATCAGCTGCATATCTTTTGAACCAGGTTCCTACCAAAACTATGCCTACCACACCATATCAGATGTAGAGTGGGAAGAAACCCTGTCTAAGATATTTTAAGACATGGGGATGTCCAGCTTTTGTAAAAAGGCAGCATGCGGACAAGCTCGAGACACGCTCAGTGCAGTGTAAGTTTGTGGGATATCCAAAGCACTCCAAGGGATATTATTTCTATTACGCAGAGGAACAAAAGGTTTTTGTTTCTCGTCATGCCCATTTCTTAGAAGCTGAATTTTTAGAAAATCAGAAGAATGGGAGCGCAGTAGAACTGGAAGAAATTCCTGAACCACAAGCTATTACTGAAAGTATGGTAAAACCAGAGATTTCAGAAGAAAGGGACATCCCGACGCCACTCCGCAGGAGTAGTAGGCAATCTCATCCGCCCGAGAGATACTACGGTTTTCTCATAGATGGGGATATAGAAGATTGCACTATTGACTATGATAAGCCTACTAGCTTCCAGCAAGCCATTCAGAGCGGTGACTCGGTAAAATGGCTGGATGCAATGCGGACCGAAATGGAGTCCATGTACACTAACAAAGTATGGACTTTGGACATTGCTCCAGATGGGGTAAAACCCGTAGGATGCAAATGGATTTTCAAAAAGAAGATTGGTGTAGATAGACAGGTTGAAACCTATAAGGCTAGACTTGTTGCAAAGAGTTTCCGTCAAAGACCTGGATTAGACTATGACGAAACATTTTCTCCAGTGGCTATGCTTAAATCTATTCGGGTCCTTCTTGCTATTGCTACCTTCCACGATTATGAAATCTGGCAGATGGACGTAAAGACGGCCTTTCTAAATGGTAATTTAGAAGAGAGCGTCTATATGGATCAGCCAGAGGGATTCATTCAGAGTAAGAGCAGCGGTAAAGTATGCAAGCTGCTTAAGTCCATTTATGGACTTAAGCAGGCATCGCGGAGTTGGAACATCTGTTTTGATGATGCTGTCAAAAAATTCGAATTTATCAAAAATCCAGATGAACCTTGCATATACAGTAAGATTGTAGGGAGAGCTGTAGTATTCCTCGTCTTGTACGTGGATGACATTCTCTTAATAGGAAATGATATTCCTATGTTACAGTCAGTCAAAAGATTCTTATCACATAAATTCTCCATGAAAGACCTGGGTGATACCACCTACATTCTGGGGATCCGGATCTATCGTGATAGATCAAGAAGGATGTTGGGACTTTCGCAGTCCAGGTACATAGACACCATAGTGAATAGATTCAAAATGGATGATTCTAAGCGCGGTAACCTACCGGTTTGTCACGGAATCACCCTCTCCCAAGAGATGTCTCCCAAGACTGATTTTGAAAGGGATCGCATATCGATTATACCCTACGCTTCTGCGGTAGGCTCTATAATGTATGCGATGTTATGTACCAGACCAGATGTAGCATACACATTGAGCATTGTAAGCCGGTATCAGGCAAACCCAGGGGAGAATCACTGGATAGCAGTAAAGAACATTCTCAAGTACCTGAGGAGGACTAAGGAGATGTTCTTGGTGTATGGCGGAAAAGACCTCCAGATGGAGGCCTTTGCCAACTCCGGCTTCCAGAGTGACAAGGATGACTCCAAATCCATGTCAGGTTATGTCTTTACCCTCAATGGAGGGGCGGTCTGTTGGAAGAGTCCCAAACAGGAGACCGTTGCTGACTCAACAATGGAAGCGGAGTATATAGCTGCTTGCGATGCCGCAAAAGAAGCTGTCTGGATGAAGAAGTTCCTCACAGAACTTCAGGTGGTTCCTACCAGTGTTGATCCAATACCTCTGTATTGTGACAACAATGGCGCTATAGCTTTAGCGAAGGAACCCAGGTCCCATCAGAAATCCAGACACATCTTAAGGCGGTACCACCTGATCAGGGAGATCGTAGATCGCCGGGAGATCGAGGTGAAAAGAGTTGAGACAGAGAATAACATTGCTGATCCATTCACAAAGGCCCTTCCTCAGACGCAGTTCGAGAGGCTATTCGAGATGATAGGTCTACGATATGCCAGCTCATGGCCCTAGTGCAAGTGGGAGATTGTTAGTGTATATGCCCTAGGGGCTATTATTGTATCATACTTGTATGTATATTACTTAATGGAAGCTTGGGATATTCACAGTTGTATATACAGTCTTGCTAAAAATGGTAGTATGCTACTTGGTTTATGTCTACTTTAATATGTGCATATGTTTCTTGTAACGTATCACTTATACATATTAGTAGAGCCCATAGGATCTTTGCTTGATTACCAGCGTTGTGATGGCAGTCACACTAGTGGAGGTTGGGTAGTCTATAAGCAACATCCTATACTTTTCCCTAGTCGTAGGATTATCGAGACAGGGTATCGATATTCCGGAGTAGACTAAGTGTGTACGCTTCTCATCCCAGTTGGGGAGATGGTATGTCCTACAACCGTCAGTACGTCATACTGGAGATAGTATACAGGTGCTCGTTAGGTTACGGGTACACCGGACAGGACTCGCAGGGGAACTGATTGGTTGGTATTATATCTGTCGTCAGTTAACAGTTCCCAGGTGACATGAGTACAGCATAGTCCGCAGACTTGACACTGCTACTTCTCCTCGAGTGTGTCCCACTGTTCTTAGATTGCTACCCTACCACGGCTCAAAGGAGTCGTGCAAACATGTAGCAGTTGGGTGCAGTCCCGAGCACTTGGAGGCAGTGGCAGTTAGATAGGATTCGTCTCTCCCGGTATTGGGAGTTGATATCGCGCTGTGTCAGAGAGCCATTACGCAAAGTCCCTGGCCAGGGCAAGCGAGATTTACTGGTAGGTTCCAGTAGTTTCTCAGGGTGTAATGGGATACGCTCCGACACGACTTATACAGCTATTAGGGGACTGACGCTTTCCGCCCCCTAGGCTCGATATGCGATAGTCTTAGACGAACAGACCGGACTGTACGGAGATTGTCACATCAGGCTCAGTAGGAGTTCGGATGGTTTTCCTCATCGGCCTTCTTATCGACATCTACCTGGGGACCGTTACGTACAGCTAGTGCCGCTTGCGGTCTGTGGTTAAACCCACTGCCAGCGTAGTGTCGAGTCTTTAGAGTCTCACACAGAGAGTTTCCCTGCTCCAGGAGAAACGATATAGAGGTCGTATGGTTTTACGACAAGGGTTCGGACGCATACGCGTATTTACGCACGTACGACGCTCGGACAGTTTTTACTAGTCGACTTTGGTTTAAGCCAGTTTCTAGTATCAGGTTATTGGATTTATACAGTCTAAAGTTTTTCCGTGTTTTCACGGATTGGAAGGGCGTTCTCGTTATTTTCCGGAAAGCTTCTAGAAGCATGGTGACTTGGGAGTTAAGGTGGCATAAGCATTTATTGCTTAATGACTCATTTGTATGATTCATCCATGGAGTTAATGCTTCATTTATGAAGCTAATGACTCATGAGATGAATCACACAAGGTGAATGCATCAACCATGATGATTAATCATATATATTATTTATTTGATAAATTGTTATGGTTGATATATTCTAATGAGTTCATTTTTCAATATCATTCTCATCACCACCTTCTCTCTCCTCAAGCTCTCTCATTCTTGAAACCCTAACCCTAACCTCTCATGTGTTGAGATCAAGGGTTAGCTAGACTAATACATCCATAACCTCACTCTATATCCCCTAGGTAGCTTAGATTAGCACTTTGAGCAACATAGTTATCTCAAGTTAGAGATCAAGCTTGTAGTAGGAGCTCTCGGGTGGATCATCTTTGATTCGAGGAGGCCGTTAAGGTGCCGATATTCCAAGGAGCCTACGAGGAGTGGAAGACCGCGATGAAGACCCGAAGGACAAGTAACGTGAGGTATAACTTCAAATCCGAGTAGTTAAACCTTTCGTAGTTTGCTAGTAATGGTTTAGAAACGATTCATGCGCTCACGTCCGTGTTACGAAGCTTTGATAATCGTTTTGCATATATTCCGCCTCCCCGCAAGTTCGTGGGGTGCGTGACATGGACTTACATGTACCTGATGAGAAACTTAGTGTCACGCCCCATCCCCAGTATAAAGAGTATTGTCCGCTCAGGCTGAAGCCGCACGGTTTTGTCCTTCGGGACGAACCTGACCCGACCAGGAGCCACTTCCCAGGAGTCCACCCATCCCAGAACTTTCCTGGCTCGAGCACGCTTAACTACGGAGTTCTCAAGCTCCTGTAGTGCCGGTTCACTTAAAAGGTGCCTCTGTATTGAGAAGTGATATCATTCCATTTATAGTACAGATCTGCCCTCTTTCGGAATATATTCCGAAGAGTCCCTATTGTTCTACAGTGGGTCCCACGGATTAAAGAGGGGGCCCCTACGGATTCAAGAGGTAGCCCCCGCCCACTTAACACGACACTTGGCGTGGCACTTTGTTCCGTGTGGCATTTTGTTCCGTGAGCAAGAACCGGGTCCCGACATTCTCCTCACCTTTGAACAATGGTACGTTCTCGAACCACAGACCTACTATTGAGAGACCAGCTCTGATACCATTCTGTAATGTAACACCCTAGTTCAGTTATAACATGCTCGTGTTAATTATTTTATCTTGTGACTATTTCTTGATTTTTATTGTTTTGGGTACGGATAGTGTTTTGATATCTATGCTTAGGATCCAACTCAACCCGCATGCTTGAAACCCGTCTTGGTTCTTCATTATGTTTTATCTCTGCTAGTGTGGAGGATCCGTGCTCGCATATGTTCTGTTTACCTGCATCGTATATCTGGCATATGCATTTTTTAATACAATTATAATCAAATAATATATTTTAAAAATATCTAGCATGGCTTGCATCATACCCCTGACCCTGTGGTGGTATCCATATATCGCGTTCTCGTTCCGTTTAGTGAAACGGACTCGTTTGGATCGCTGCGTGCACGCTGCGTGTATCCGTTCTTGGAGGTATGCATTTTCTTTAACCGGATATCATTTTATGGTTTTGGTTGATACGTATGGTATCCGTACTTTAAAACTAGAATTTTAGACCCAATTCGGACATATTTTAAAATAAGTTGTATTAACCAGAAAACTAAAATTTAACTAATATTATGTTCCTTTTGTATTATAATGATTTCGTTGCATCCTCACATCCCTCTCACATCGTCTCTCTCTTTTCCTTATTACTATAATATATTCTTTCATATTTTTATTAATAAACCCATGCCTTTCTTAAAAGCCCACTTCCCCATGTTGGAAACCACGTTCTCTTTGTTGCACAGAATATTTATATTTTTTTAAATAAATTTTCAAGAACCCCTGCCTCACCCCACGTCTCCCTTTTCTGCTTCTTCTTCTTCCTTCTTTTCTCGCCGTGAAAAAGCATTTCTGCAGGAAGCACGGCGAGAAGAAGTGGAAGTGTGAGAAGTGCGCGAAGAAGTACGCGGTGAAGTCCGATTGGAAGGCGCATTCCAAGACTTGGGGGACGAGGGAGTATCGCTGCGACTGCGCGGAACTATCTTCTCTAGGTTTGTATATATGAACTACCCACACCGTCTCTTGATTAATATCGTAAAACAATACAAGCTCATCCGATAAATTTACTTTACTTTCAGGAGAGACAGCTTCATCACCCACAGGGCATTCTGCGACGCCTTAGCCGAAGAGACTGCCAGGATTAATTCCGCGGCAGCGGCTTCCACGATCACCAATGTCCCGACATCATTCAGCAACAACAACAGTCTCAACTACCAATTCACTCAAGACCTCATGAACCCTAATATATTAATGCAACAACATTTTCCTAATTCTTCACCATTAACTTTGGGAAACCAATATTTTGCCCCTCTATCAAATGCCCAGCTCAATATGTTGTACGAAAACAGCTCCGAGAGTAGTGCACCTTCATTGTTCAGCAATCAAGGTCACTATCATCCGATATTGGTGGCGGTGGCCGACATGTCGGCAACTGCATTGCTGCAGAAATCTGCCCAAATGGGCGTGACTTCTTCTGTTAATCCTTTTTTTCCGCAGAGCTTCGAGATGAAAATCCACGGTATTTCTCAAAATGAAGAAGCTGCAAGCAATTTGAGATTTGAGCTCGTACGAGGAGAGACTAGCTAGGGATTTCTTGGGTATTGGTGCACAAACTTTGTGCACATCATCCATCAATGGATGGATATGAATAATTAAGTTTAGAAATTAATCTACTTGATTTGATTAACATGGCATGCATCTGTAATTTTTTTGTGAACTTTTTTGTGAGGGGAGAAAATTAAAGGTGGTTATAAGTTCAGTTGGAAAGAGATTCATGCATATTCTGATCATGGGCAAGCAACAAAAAAGGTCGCTGACTTTATTTGATTTGTAAAAGAAAAGTGAGAAAAGTTGATGGGGGTGGCAAAGAGTACTGCCTCTTTAGCTTTAGTGTTGCAAATTTACTTTTTAGCGCATATCATGCATATATGTGTTCGTGCTGTCAGTTTAGCTCGGCTGGTACTAATTTTCTTTTCAATATGATAGATCATAAGTTCGATTACCGAACAGGATTGACTAAAAAACAAAAGAAAGTTGTTTAAGCTTCAAGGGTAATCTGTTGTAATGTTTTTCTTAAATTCCATAAAAACAGGCGAGGTTTGAAGAAAAGGTATGAAATTGATTGATCTGATTAGAATTTGTAATTTGCTGCCACATGAAAAAACAAATGATGGAA
This sequence comes from Agapanthus africanus, assembly GCA_030015575.1. Classification (NCBI taxonomy): domain Eukaryota; kingdom Viridiplantae; phylum Streptophyta; class Magnoliopsida; order Asparagales; family Amaryllidaceae; genus Agapanthus; species Agapanthus africanus. The sequence goes on from CM057348.1 coordinate 108,695,225, forward strand.
ATTAACAGTGTTTTCTTCTAATTTATAACTAAACCATATTTAAATTAGAGATGTACAGAGCCTATGCCAATTTGCCAACTACTATGATTTGTTACTTTGGATAAATTACACTAAAATGCCATGAATTTTCACTGTGTTTTAGTTAAATATCATCCAAGTACTCTATAAATTACATTTGAATACCATGAACCATCCTCCTTGTTGCATGAAAATACCATGGATCTTTTATTCTATCAAAACCGTAATTGTGTAATTCAAATTATCGATATGCAACCAATATAGCATCGATTAATTTATCTCCGATCCTTCTTCAAGAACCAATTTCTCTCATTTCCTTCTTCTATTTATCTCATGTTGTGCCTGTTTCTGTTGGGGATCAACGGGGAGAGATCAAAACGCGGAACAATGCTCGCGACAACACCCAAATCACGCAAACACAATTACGCAATTAAACGACGAAAGAACAATATAAATATGCGAGAATAAAATAAGAAATTAAATACATGGAGAGACAAGAGATTTGTTAACGAATTTCACCCACTATATGGCTAGTCCCGACAGAGCGGAATCTGCAAAGTCTCAACTATGATTTTCGAATCAATTACACGAGCAAAACCCTAGGAATTTTCTCTCAAAATTCTCTAGCCTTAACCGTCACCCTTTCATATAATGATCTCTCACAAATTAGCTGTGTTGGCTGTATAAATAATACATATGAGAGGTTCTTTTAAATTGGCAAACCCTGATCCTAACAATTCTTGAAAATAAACAACCTTTCCAAAGTTAGTTATCATCAGAACTCGTCGCCGCAAGACGTCTATAGTTCACTTGGGCAGATGTTTGCCTCCATCTTGGATTGGGTTTCGTGGCTCCTGCAAACGTCTGTCCCGATGAACTGCAGACGTCTGCTTTTCGCTCTGTTATTCTTCGTGCAATTTCCAGACGTCTGAACTTGAGTTGGCAAGACATCTGAAGTGTATATGATTACACCTTCAGATGTCTGTCCTTGTTTATGCTTCAGACGTTTGACCTGAAGTATGTTTTGCCGTTTCTAACATTCTCTCATTTAGAAATTCTTCAGCCTTGATGTTAGACGCTATTGGACTTCACGCGACTTCGCTCAACACTCTCCTTATTAGATTTTCATGGAGATGTTCACCAACACACAATAGAGATTCAGCTTATTTCCATCTATGACCTTGGTTAACATATTCGTCGAATTCTTCTCTCCAGCGATTTTCTGCAATGTCAACTCCTCCTCTTCAATCGCTATACGAATGAAGTGGTACCGCATTTTGATATGCTTCATCCGAAAGTGATACGCCACATTTTTCGCCAAATGTATCGCACTTTGGCTATCACTCCACAAGATATTGAAGTTTTGTTTCTTGCCCAATTCTTCAAATAACCCTTACAGCCATTTCATCTCCTTGCCAGCTTCCATGATCGTCACGTATTCCGCCTCTGCAGTTGATAATGCTACCACCTTTTGTAATTGAGAGATCCAACTCACTGTTGTTCCTCCAACCGTGAATACGTACCCCGTTGTGCTCTTCCTACTATCTCGATCCCCCGAATAATCTGCATCAACGTACCTTTGTACCTCTAGAGAGTCACCCCCGAAGTATAAACAATGACTAAATGTACCCTCAAGATATCTTAGAATCCACTTCACCACATTCCAATAGTCATTCCTCAGATTTTGCATATACCGGCTAATAACTCCCACTGCATGTGCAATATCATGTCTCGTACTCACCATCACACGCATCAAATTCCCCACTGAAGAAGCATATGGTATTCTCACCATCTTGTCCTTCTGCTCTTGAGTTATCAGACAACTCTTTTATGAGTTTGAAATGCTTTGTTAAGGGCGTACTTATCGGTTTTGACTTGTTCATGTTGAACTGTTTCAAAACCTTCTCAATGTAGTCCCTTTGCGATAATCACAGCTTCCGCTGCTTCCTATCTCAAACGATCTTCATACCCAAGATTTGTTTTGCCGCTCCTAAATCTTTCATAGAAATTTTTTCGGCCATCACCTTCTTCAATTTTGAATCTTCTCAAAACTCGAACTCGCTACCAACATGTCATCCATATATAATAACAAATTATGTAGTCTCCGTTCTTGAAAGTTTGAATGTAAACGCAGTTATCTGATTCACTCCGTATGAATCATGCTTCTAGCATGAACTGATAGAACTTGAGATACCATTACCTAGGAGATTTCTTGAGGCCATACAAACTCTTTCACAGTTTACACACCATATTCTCCTTCCCCTTCACCTCGGATCCACTACTGGATACTATACATATTAGAGACCGTCTTAAACGGTCACTAATACTAAAGTTACGGTCTCTAAAGAGTATTAGGGACCGTTCTTATTTTAAACGGTTGCTAATACACGGTCGCAAAAAGAGTGGCCGCTGACACGTGTATTAGCGACCGTCTACGAACGGTCGCTAAAATGAACGGTCGCTAATAACTTATTAGCGACCGTTCATCACGGTCGCCAATGCTATGCCGCGTAGACAAACCAACAACTGTTAACTGTTTTCTGTATCCGTAAACGGTTGCTAATATAGGTATTAGAGACCGTTCGTGTAGCTTGAACGATTTCTAATACTCATGTATTTTTGAATTTTTTTTTACAGAAAATACCTGTTCTCATACAATAATACATTTAATCACAATATAATACGCAAATATAGTGTTTCGATCACAAATAAATATATAAACATGATATATCATAAACCAATAGCATTTCCATCACAAACCATTATAAATCCAACAATTTCAACAACTCAAACAATATGAAAAATACGAAACTCTCTCCAAATTAACACAGACAATATGTTTTGATACATTACTTACTAAATGTCCAACAATATGAAAAACTCTCAAAATCGCGCGTGCAATCCTAGCTCACTCAACCCTACGAACCCTGCAAATCCAGAACAAGTTTAATAAATACATGAACTCAAATCATAATTTTCGAAATTAAACAACGCGCTAGCTATATTAATTAACACATGTAAATGCGTATCTCGCTAACTTCCACCGTTGTCATCGCCACCAGAAACTCGCTTTGAAAAGTATCAATCCGCGATGTCCAACAATACAAAAAAAATCTCTCCAAATCACGTGCAATCCCAGCTTACTCAACCCTGTGAATTCTGCAAATCCAAATAAATAAATAAATATATGAACTCAAATCATAATCTTCGAACCGACGTTAGCTACACTAACACATATACATACATACCTCACTAACTCCTGCTACTGTCATCGCCATCAGAAGCTCTCTTTAATAGTATCGAGCGGTATCTTGAAAGTCTTCCTCCCTAATTAGATACCTAGCTTATACGGTAGATTGTAACCTATAAATATCAATCGCATGCACGCGCACACTCACACACTCACATGTCAACAATATATTTGTGAAATCCTATAGGCTTAAGCTTGAACTTAGTTTTAAAGAGTAGAGCGTGATCCATTTTCTCCTACCACATACTAATTTAAATATTTTTCGGTTTTGCTTACATGCACATATTTAAAAGATAAAATGAAAATTATTAACTAATACAATAACTGTAAGAGTGTTTACATGCACTTATTTTTCGATTTTGCTTATGGCGTCTAGGACAATGGATAGGTGCTCCACCTCTAGGTATCTGGGAAATCTGGTGCTTCTGCTTCTCGCTGCAATGATGGGCCGACAAAAGATCGAGTAAAACATAGATATCAATGAGTCTAACTTATAAGATGGTTTATATCAAATAAACATTACCTTCAAACACAAGTTCCTTTTTCTCTCGTAATTTCAGTATCTTTCCTCAATTGTGTCCTCATTTACAAATCTCACGATTCTAGTAAATATGGATAAAGAGTGAGATATAAGGCACAACACCCGTCGATACTCGATGACATACTTTCATCTCAATTCCAATTTGGGAATTTCCTGCCGATGTTGCACTGGCCGGTAACGAGACAAGAACTGCAGCGACTGGGAGTGAAGTGTGACTTCATTCCTATTCGAGACGGTAACCCTTCGCTTCCAGTCGCGATGTTTCTTGTCTCATTATCGGCCAACGTTACATCTGCAGGCAATTCCCAAATTGGAATTAAGATGAAGGTATGTCATCGAGCGTCGACGAGTGGTGTGCCTTGTGTTTTCCTATTTATCCATGTTTACTAGAATCGTGAGATTTATGATTCAGGAAACAATTGAAGGAAGGATACTGAAATTACAAGAGAAAAAGAAACTTGTGTTTGAAGGATAATGTTTGTTTGATGTAAACCATCTTATAAGTTAGACTCTAAAGATACCAATAGAGACGGAGCGGGTACATCGAGTATAACTGCAATTTATACAAACCCATAGATATTTAATGAATTTTTACACTAAACCATCTTAAAAATTATACTGACATACACAAGCATATACGTATACACGAACAGAAGTAATATACGTACCAGATGTGCGGCACGGATGTTTCACATGATCGTTTAGAGTATTACGTTCCCTAATGTACCGTCCCTAATGTATACAGTTTCTACTAGTGCAAATTACAGCCCAAAATACCCTCAACCCTCAGGACATATTAGAATATAAAAATGTGTTTGCTCAACTTTCCTGGAAGATCAAATTTCATTGTAGGCCAGTGGCGCTCTCAAGGCATGCGTCATGACAATATCTTTTTTCTTTTTGGCTATGCAACATGACAATAAGAGTGCTTACATGCACGTATTTTGATTGCCATCACACACATTCATACATGTTCAACCAAAAAAATATAGACTAAACTTTTGAAACCATATCTCAATATTTCGACATAAAATGAAGTCCATAAGTTATCCATTTTGTTCTGTCATATGAAATATTTGATCTGGCCCCATTGCCAACCTTTTATTTGTTGGAAGCCTCATCCACACATGCAATCTTTGCTCTTTGAATGAATCTTGTGAACTTGATGCATTGCTGCATTAATAGTTAATTTGGAAGCTAGCTGACAAGGATTTGTTTGGAGACAACAAAAAGACCATGTATCATAATCATAGATAAAAAGGACACATGGTTCCCGTATAGTTGCATTAATAAGATCAATTTTCATATTTAATCGTTTTTTAATTAGGGTCTTGGTTCACTAGTATCTAGTTTTTATTAAGATTTCTTAATTAGTGTAATTAATATTATAGCTTAATTAGTGTTAATTTGTCTTAATGGGTTTGATTTTATTTTTGATTTATGCATCCAGTATAGTTTAATTAGTATTAAAGGATTTGATATAAATTTTCATTTCGTTTATAGATAAAGCTACAATTTAAAAATCTAAACAGTAAATCATAGACAACAAGATTTCGAATCATTAAATTTACAAAGTACAAGTCAGATGTTAGGATGAATATGTGTGAAATATTTTATATGCGGGAAATATACACACACATATACACACTCACACATACACTCGCTCACACACTCACACACATACGTATGCGCACACACTCTCACACATAAGCACAAACACACATGTGAGCGCACGCGCACTCGCTTACACACTCACACATACTCTCAATTACCTAAAATTTATCTTACCCTAAATTCATCTAATAATTTCTTATAATGCATTTTATCCTAAATTAATTTAACATTCATCACAAATGTCACAAAAATCATGTAGTAAGGTATAATTTGTAATTAGAGTTTATAATTTGTTATTAAGGTTTATAAGTTGTTATTATGGTTTCTTTAGGGTTTATAGATTTTTCAATTTGTACAACCCATCATCACAAATTTCATAACCTAACATCCACATGTAATTGAAAAACCCTAACATTCACATTTAATTTCAAAAATTCATAACCTAACATACACATCACAATTTCACAACCTAACATCAAAATTACATCACAATTCATAATCTAAACTCATAATTCATAACCTAACATCCATATTTAATTGAAAAAATATTAATTGGAGGATAAAAACCCTAACCTTTGATCGAGTTTTGAACACCAGTAGCAGCAATAACAACAGCAATACCTAAAAAAAAATTAGATAAGAAAAGGGGAATATTTTGGAAAAATTGGGGATAGATGAAGAAGGAAATCGTCTCTTGCGGTCAAATTCGTGGACTGTGAAAATTTTGGGGAAGAATGGGAAAGAGAAAGTCATCTCGTGGGCTAAAAGATCAAAGAACATTAGCGACCGTTTACAGTCGCTAATGTACAATGAACGGTCGCTTATACATTAGCGACCGTTCATTTGCGACCGTATATTATATACGGTTGCAAATAATTTATTGGAGACCGTTTAAAAATAAACGGTCGCTAATAGACCGTCTCTAATATGCACCGTACACACTCATACATATGCACAAACATACACATGCACGTGTGCGCATGCGCGTGTATACATGCACACTCATACACAAACACGTGCTCACACATATAAGCGCGCGCTCACACACACACATACGCACACTCACACTCACACATATGATATTTCCTTACGCTAATATTCACACATACACACACTCACACTCACACGTATGGATGTCATCAAACTAATGATCAATTTTAACACAAGTTTGCTCCATAAATTAATTTTAAGCCAAAAACAAAAATTAAATATCAAGACATGAAAAACCCTAACCATCGACCGGAATGGCGAGTAGGATTGGCGTCAGGCGGCAGTCGGCGCTGTGGCAACAGTCGGCAGCGGCAGGGGCGGACTCGGTGATCGGGTCGGAGGCAGGGGGATGGTCGACGCTCACGTCAGGGGCGGGGTCGGCGCTCGGTGGCCGGGTTGGAGGCAGGGGCAAGGTCGTCGCTAGTGGCAGGGGCGGGCTCGGCGATCGCGGCAGGAGAAAGGTCGACGCTTGCGTCGGGGGCGGGCTCGGCGCTCGGTGGCCGAGTTGGAGGTAGAGGCAAGGTCAACGCTCGGCAGCAGGGGCGGGGTCGCTCTCGGTGGAAAGGGAGGGGTTGCACTCTGAGGCGGCTGCAGGGACGGAGTGGGAGATGAATTTGGGGCTGGGGCAATGAATTTGGGGGAAGATTTAAGAGAATTCGCGGGGAAAATTTAGGAAGAATGGGGAGAGATATGTGCCATCGCGGGTAAATATTACAGAGGATATTAGCGACCTTCATATACGGTCGCTAATACTCTTTAAATAGTCGTCAATGTTTTGGCGACCGTTTATTAGAGACTGTATAATATATACGGTCCTTAATACTTTATTAGAGACCGTATATATTTTAACGGTCTCTACTACACCGTCCCTAATAAGCACATTGTTCACTGCCGAAAACAGTGACGAACTAAGATAGATCGGCTTGCCTGAATTTGGGGACAAATACTATTTGGATTTATCCGTCCACCTCTCCGATGATACCAAGTTGATTTATGACACCATATATCGTAGGTTTGGACAGATGCGACCGTTATAGCAGACTTCATTAGATCCTCCCTTATTTTATGAGGGGTTTTTGATTATGGGGACGCTCTTCCCTGCAGGCGCAAACCCCTGCAGTTAATTATGTTATCGCGTTGCGATAACCACTTTGTCCTTCTCCAGCAGTTCACCTCGTATCATGTGTTATTTCGTTTTTTAAGGTTGCCAGTGGATCGTACACGGAGACTAGTTTATGTTGTTGCCCGTAGGGCGTGGATTAGTCCAAATCCGTATATTTTAGATTTGGGATTTTGAGTCAAGGATTTGCTTGACGGGGTCCACGTTGGTAGCTTGGTTTGCCAACGGGAATGAACTTAGGGCGCATTTATCACATTTGCGAGGTCTATCCGTTCATAGGATATTTGAGTTTGATCTAAGAATCGTTAGTCATATTTGAGACTAAGATCAACTTAGAAATAAATGAGTATATATGCTCAATTATTTTAGTTTAAGGACATCATGGTCCATTATCGCTATGTTTTGGAGCGAATATTAGTTTAAGGACGTTTCGGTCCATTATCTCCTTGTTTAGGGCGACGCGTCGTATTTGAGGCGATGCACTAGTTTAGGGACGTTTCGGTCCATTATCGCCCTGTTTGGGACGACGCGTCGTATTTGAGGTGACGCACTAGTTTAGGGATGTTTCGGTCCAACATTCAAATTTTGGGGACGCAATTTAGTTTAAGAACATTTCGGTCCATTATTCATCTTGCGTGCATGTGTATTTGTTACGTGACGGAGTGAATAATGGTGATATGGAATATACCCAATTTGGGGTGCGGTCTGATTTAAAGTGTGCACGTCAATTTGGAAGTGCATTAATATGGGATGGAAGGAGTTGCCGGTTGTCGGGACCCGCCACCTCTCTGGAGACGTTGAGGAATTACAACGACATATATCAGAGGTGTGGAGAGATGTACCCTTAAACCAAATCCCGTATTTGAGGGAAAAATCATGGTGGATTATCTAAGAATCATTAGCCTTATTTGAGACTAAAATTACCTTAGGAGATATGAGATGAATATAATTTTGGATATCATTAATGAGAGATCATTAGTCCTGTTTGAGACTAGGATCAGTTTGGAAATCACGAGAATATAGGCTCGCTTGAAGAATCAAAAAGGTTTAACCTCAGGAAACTTAGCCAATTTAGGCTAAGACTGGGTTTCTGTACTACCCAGCAGTGCTAAGCACTCAGTTATACAGCACTCACGTGTGTTTCACGTGAGGTGCTGAAATAGTGCTAAGCACTAGTTTTTTGTGGCGCCCACGTGTGTTTCACGTAAGGCGCTGCACTAGTTCTAAGCACTAGCTTTTTGTGGTGCCTACATATGTTTCACGTGAGGTGCTGCACTAGTGCTAAGCACTAGCTTTTTCAGGCGCTCACGTGAGGAGCTATGTAACTTGGCCTTGAGCGCTCACGTGCTTTTCACGTGAGGCATTGAGTTCTTTTGGAGATTTAATTTCTGTCGATATTTTTAGAGAACTTAAATCTCTATTAATGGTATTTTGACCATTAACGATCACCAAGATCATTATTTTAAGGATATGGGATCATGTTCTTTAAGAACTAAGTTCTTGATTTGAAAGAACTAAGTTCCTAGAGTATTATGAACTCCATGTTTTCCATGTTCATGTTTTCAGAGAGGTTAAACCTCTTTTAATGGTATTTTGACCATTAAGAATTACCAAGATCACTATTTTGAGGATCTTAAATCGGGTTCTTTAAAGAACTAAGTTCTTGATTTGAAGGAACTAAGTTCCTGAAGTATTATGAACTCCATCTTCTTTCTTTTCAATTTTGTTCTTTTCTGAATTTTTTATTCTCAAGAACAAGATCTTCCCGAAGAGAATTAAATTCTCAACTTGTGGGAGATTTGTCTTGCGGATTTCAGATGCATAGAAAGAACTAAGTTCTTTGAGAAAGATTAAACCCTTAAATATAATATGATACGTAAAAGAGATGTTTTGATCTCGATATTTTATTTACCTAGGGTTTTGAGGAAGAAGATCTTGTTTGAGAATTAAATTTTCTATTGTTTTGTGGGAGCTTTTGGGAGCCTTCTGTATAATTTTTTTTACAGAAGCTTATGGGGTGTCTCCTCCTTTTTAGATTTAATCTCCTTACTCCTATTTATAGGAGAAGAGAAAACATTAATTTGTTGAGAAAATATCTCATTGAGAGATCATGATTGATTTCATATTCAATCAAAATGATCTTTTAGATCAATCGGTGAATTTTATTCACCGTTGGATTTTTAATCCAAAGGCTATTTGTTTAACAGAGAAGATTTCCTTTTTGTTTAACAAGATTATGAAATATTTTTCTAAGATAGAATTTTATTCTATCATATGAATATCTTGTTAGTTTAACAAGATTAAAATTTTATTCTATCATATGAATGTCTTGTTAGTTTAACAAGATCAGGAAGATATTTTCCTAACATAGAATTTTATTCTATCACAAGATTAGAAAGATATTTTCCTAATATAGAATTTTATTCTAACTAATAGAGAAGATCATTCTTGTTTGTTTATCAAGATTAGGAAATATTTTCCTAAGATAGAACTTTATTCTATCATATGAATATCTTGTTAGTTTAACAAGATTAGGAAATATTTTCCTAACCATAGAATTTAATGCTGTTTAACAGAGAAGATCTCTATAATTTTAGAAAGATCGGGAAAATATTTTCCACATAAAATTTAATTCTATCATTAGATTTTTGATCCAACAGAGAATATCTTATTTATAAAGATCAGAGTAATATTTTCCCCTAATAGAATTTAATTCTATCATTTGATAATTTATTGTCACCATTGGATATTTGATCCAACGGCTTTGTTTACTAAAGAATATCCCAGATTTTAGGGAAATATCCCCCATGTAGAATTTAATTCTACCTTCTTTAATTTAGGCACTGACGCTCACATGCTATGCACGTGGGCGCCGCCTAAGAATTTAATTCTTTTATAAATAGTCACTCTCGTGCTTTGCACGCCGGCGCTTACGTGTGTTCCACGTGAGGCGCCACTATAGGATTTAATCCTAACAGAAGCTGGTACCGGCGCTCACGTGGGAAACACGTGATGCGCTCAAGAATTTAGTCCTATCTGAGATGGTACCTACATGCTTTGCATGTGGGTGCACATGTTTAACACGTGAAGATTTTCCTTTATTTTTATAAGGGAATAGTAAGTTTTGAGCCAAAATTTTTGGCGGGAACAAATGCCTCCCACTACTTTACCCATGTAAGTATGTACATGGGTGAAGTAGTGCAATGTTATGCGTGACCATAGAATTGATGGCTTAGGAGACAAGTTTAGGATTCTTGTAGCCTAAGACTTTTTCATCTTCATGAGCCGTAAGGGTCTTAAGAAGGTTTTTCTCCTTATGAGTCATGAGGATCTCATAGGTGCATATTCTTCCTAGAAATCGTGAGGATTCCTAAGTGTTCGTCACTTTCATGAGTCGTAAGGATCTTACTCGGGTATTTTTTTCTTACAAGTCATGAGGATCCGTAAGTAGCCTTTTCATTTCAGTGGCATGTAACTTTGGCGAATATGGCCCGTGGATAGTATACAAGAGTCAGTTTGGACCTACTTGTAGGGCAACGATGGCTTAGGCAACAGGTTTAGATCTGTCGCCTAAGGCTTTTCAACTTTATGAGCCGTGAGGGTCTCATAAATACTTTTCTCCCTACGAGTCGAGAGGATCTCGTAGGTGTCTTTTCTCCTTAGAAGTCATGAGGATTCCTAAGTGTATTTTCTCTTGAGAGTCGTAAGGATATCACAAGAGAATTTTCCCCAAACGAGTCGAGAGGACTCGTAAATGGTTTCTCCTCCTCTTCGGTATGAGAATTTGGTGAATGTAGCCCGTGGATAGTATGCAAGAGTTAATTTGGACCTACTTGTAGGGCCACAGTGCTTAAGAAACAGCTTGATATCCCCGTCGCCTAAGGCTTTTCACCCTCATGAGCCGTGATGGTCTCATAAAGATGTTTTCTCCTACGAGTCGAGACGAGTCGGGAGGATCTCGCAGGTGTATCTTAACGTGAAATATAGATTAACCCCTTTTTTGATAAGGGTTTGTTAGGTTGGTGGTACTAGGGTTTTAATCCGTGGTACCGTCGCGTTGGCTGATGTATTCCTCGATATGCAGTCTTTAAGCCGCTGTTCGAGTAACCCCGTGACTGTCGTGTCTCTGATCCCTTCTGAGGCTAGACAAGACGTCTTCAAGTAATTTTCTTAGGTTATATTACCGATGGAAGAACATGTGTTAGGTACTTTCCATGACTCTTTTTACTTGAGGTTAGGCTTAATTTAGAGGCCCGATAAGTCATAACCACACCCTTCTAGGGTGGGAAGATCTCCAACGGTCTTTAGGCTTTGTATATATTGCCGACAAGACCCGAAGTTAGAAATATGTCGTCACTTCGTTTTTGCTTTGACGATGTCACGCCGATTCTTTGCTGAAATAGGGTAGACATCTGTATGACCTCTATGTTGTATGTATTGCCATCGAGATATGGAGCTTGGGATATGCCGTCACTCATCTTTTGTTCCACCCTTGGGTCTTTTTTGACGTCGCGCCTGCACCCTGCTGGCATGAGAAGCACGTCGAATCGCTCTCTAGAATGTAGATGTCGCCATCAAGATCTGGAGCTAGGAATATGCTATCGCTCCACTTTGATTTGACCCTTGGGTCCTTATTGACGTTGCGTCTGCATCCTGCTAGCATGAGAAGCGCGTCGAGCTGGAGTTAGGATTTTTCCGTCACTCCTTTTTGATTTGGCTCCTTAGAGCCTTTGTTGATGTCGCATCTGCACTGAGAAGAAACGTCGAGCTGGAGCTGGGATTTTCCATTACTCCTTTTTTGTTTGACCGTTGGGTTTTTGATGACGCTGCGTCTACTTCCTGCTGGCATGAGAAGTATATTGAGCTGGAGTTAGGATTTTGCCGTCACTCCTTTTTGATTTAGCTCCTTAGAGCCTTTGTTGACGTCGCGTCTGCACCGAGAAGGAACGTCGAGCTAGAGCTGGGATTTTCCCATTACTCATTTTTTGTTTGACCCTTGGGTCTTTGATGATGTTGCGTCTACATTCTGTTTGGCATGAGAAGCATGTTGAGCCGGAGTTAGGATGTTGACATCACTCCTTTTTTATTTGACCCTTGGGTCTTTGTTGACGTCGTGTCTAAACCCTGCTGGCAAGAGAAGCACATCGAGTCGATCTCTAGGCTGTAGATGTCACCGTCAAGATCTGGAACTAGGAATATACCATCGCTCTACTTTGATTTGGCCCTTAGATCCTTGTTGACGATGCGTCTGCATCATGTTGGCATGAGAAGCACGTCGAGTTGGAGTTAGGATTTTGCCGTCACTCTTTTTTGATTTGTCTCCTTGGACCCTTTGTTGACGTCGCATCTGCACCGAGAAAGAACGTCTAGCTAGAGCTGGGATTTTGCCATTACTCGTTTTTTGTTTGACCCTTGGGTCTTTGATGACGTTGCGTCTACATCCTGCTGGCATGAGAAGCACGTCGAGCTGGAGTTAGGATTTTACCGTCACTCCTTTTTGATTTGGCTCCGTAGAGCCTTTGTTGATGTCACGTCTGCACCGAGAAAGAACATCGAGATAAAGCTGAGATTTTACCATTACTCCTTTTTTGTTTGACCTTGGGTCTTTGATGACATGAGGGAAGGGGTTAATCCCCGGCACGAGCGGAACGGCGCATTCGAGAGTGCTTATAATGCGAGGGCTTTTGAGTATTGTGTCTACATCTTGCTTGGAATGAGAAGCACGTCAAGCTAGAGTTAGGATTTTGACATCACTCCTTTTTTATTCGACCCTTGGGTCTTGTTGACGCCGTGTCTGCACCCTGCTGGCATGAGAAGCACGTCGACTCGATCTCTAGGCTGTAGATGTCTCCGTCAAGATCTGGAGCTAGGAATATGCTATCGCTCCACTTTGATTTGGCCTTTGGGTCCTTGTTGATGTTGCGTCTGCATCTTGCTGGCATAAGAAGCACGTCGAGCTAGAGTTAGGATTTTGCCGTCACTCCTTTTTGATTTGTCTCCTTGGAGCCCTTGTTGACGTCGCGTCTGCACCGAGAAGGAACGTCGAGCTGGAGCTAGGATTTTGCCATTACTCCTTTTTGTTCGACCCTTGGGTCTTTGATGACGTTGCGTCTACATCCTGCTGGCATGAAAAACATGTCGAGCTGGAGTTAGAATTTTGTCGTCACTCCTTTTTGATTTGGCTTCTTGGAGTCTTTGTTGACGTCGCGTCTGCACCGAGAAGGAACGTTGAGCTGGAGCTGGGATTTTTCCATTACTCCTTTTTTTACCCTTGGGTCTTTGATGACGTTGCGTCTACATCCTGCTTGGCATGAGAAGCACGTCGAGCTGGAGTCAGGATTTTGACATCACTCCTTTTTTATTCGACCCTTGGAGAGCTGAGGCGCTTCTTATGAAATAGCGCAAACGTGAGGAGCACGTGGTGCGCTTGGCGTTGAGCGCCAGACTTGGAGCGCGAAAACGCTTCTTATGAAATAGCGCACACGTGAGGAGCACGTGGCGTGCTTGGCGCTGAGCGCCAGACTTGGAGCGCTAAGGCGCTTCTTATGAAATAATGCACACGTGAGGAGCATGTGGCGCGCTTGGCGATGAGCGCTAGCCAATGAGTGCAGAGCGTTCTTGATCAATTCTATGCTCTGAGAATTAAGTTCTCGTTTATAAGAGACTTTGTCTCGTGGATCTAAGAACTAAGTTCTCATTTTAATAGAAGATGATGCAATCTCTTCTGTTTTTGTGAAAGACTTTGTCTTTGTCTTTTAGATCTGTGATGTAAAGAGAACTAAGTTCTTCTCCCTCCTTTTTTATGATAAGATACTCCAATCTCTTCTACTTTTATGAAAGACTTCTGTCTTTATAGATCTATGATCTAGAAAAAAATCTATGTTCTTCTTTTTTGATGAGATACTTTGATCTCTCTGTTTTATTTACCTTGAAGAAATTCTTCTTTTCAGAGCTTGCTCTTCTCTTTTTCTTTTTTGAGAACTTGAAGTTTTTAGGGGTTTTTTTCTCTGTATGACTTGAAGTTTTGGGTCCTTTATATAGGGGAGGCTGATTTGTTGAATCAGTTAAGGAAATCTTTCTTTGATTGATTTGGGGATGTCTCCCCGCCATTGGATCTTTGATCCTAGAGCTTCTGTTTTACAGAAGACATCTTTCTTGTTATTAACAAGATTGAGAAATTATTTTCCCATACAGAGATTACTCTATATCTTGATAATTTTTAACCACCATTGGATCTTTTGATCCAACGGTGCTCTGATTTTCAGAGCACGATCTTTTTCGTTTGGAAGGATTTGAGGAGTATTTCCTCAACAGAATTAAATTCTGTAATTTGATGCATCTCGGTTGGATCTTTGATCCAATGGTGGAGAACATTTAGTTCTAGTGCTTGGCGCTTTCGTGCTTTGCACGTGGAGCGCTGTCTCAGAATCTTTAATTCTTAGCACTAGCGCTGCTAGCGCCCTCGTGCTTTGCACGTGAGGTGCTGCCTTAGAGTCTTTGACTCTTAGCGTTGGCGCTGCTAGCACTCTCTTGTTTTGCACGTGAGCGCTGCCTCAGAGTCTTTGACTCTTAGTGCTAGCTGATTCGTATGTCAAAAAAATATTTCTAAACCGCAATCAAGAACGGCGTCGCTTGGTAGCAAGCCGGTGAGTACGGGTCGGTCCACAGGGATTTTGTGTTTTCCTAATCGCTCTAACGAGTTAATTCCGATGGGTGTCGGATTGATTATTTCTAAAACCTAAATTGATTTATACTAAGATTATCTAGATCTAAGTCTTGCTAGGGTTTGGTTTAGGATAAGTTGGGAGATTGAAGGTTTCCTCACCGCTTTCAATGCCCTATTTTAGATCTATTAGGTGTTATGATAATTATCAGTAAAAGGGATTAGTACCATCGGGAAGAAACGGTGTTTCTTCATCTAGGTTCTTGTCCTTCCTTTATCGATCCTTACCCTAACCTCCATGGAAAACATACACAACCGGTCCTTTATACTACGGTATCACCGTTATCTCGAGGGGTAAGGTGCCGCAGGGAGCGGTGTGTGAGTGTATGCATGGAGTTCTAATTATTATGTGTGATGGGGCAAGAAAGGGGTGAGAGATCTCATCTCTCAAACATTTCCCTAAAACTAACCCTAACAAGCGAGGAGACTACTCGCTCATTAGGGAATTTAAGAACATTCTAAATTAAAAGTAAATTAAGGCAATGAAAATAAAAGAACTTACTAATTTTTATTGATGGCTCTCTCCAAATTTCAACACAGTACAGATATGAATTTATGAAATGAAAAGAGGCATCGATGCTCATACAAGATTTAGAGTTCCTATTTATAGAGGATGGGAACCCTAGGGTTACAATTGACTCGCATATCTGCTTTTACAAAAATACCCCCTAAGAAAAAGACTTAGTCAAGGCCCGCGCACCGCCACGAAATTTTACGCCGACACGGGCCATACCCGGCCGCGGTTCCGCGGCCAATAGCATGTCTTGGCCGCAGTTCCGCGGCCAAGTGGGGAGATCAACGCTTCATTTTTTCTGCAATGCTTCTAGGTGTTTTTGTCTCTCTATTTCTTTGGTTCTTTTCTAAGGTTGGCTTCTAGGTTTCTTCCAGATCTCCACAGTGAATAATTATAGTGGACTTTTACCGTTGCTTTGTGACGAAGTCTTGAACCTTACGCTTCCTTTGTTCTTTGTGAACTTGTTAATTGATCTTTAATGTTCCTCTAGATGTGGGCACGATCAAGATTCTTCCAATTATTTGTCGTATTCTCACTTTTGTATGATCTTATGTCTTTTTCACTGTTTTTGTCCCGAGAATCTATAACCTGCAACTATGTAGCAGACATGAGTCAAAAGCACCTGTTTATTTATAAAATGCATAAGAATGGGGAATGTAATAATGCAATATTATGATATGAATAAATACCCCCAAACTTATCTTTTGCTCGTCCTCGAGCAAGCCTAGTTTTATTCTCAACAAAAATCTAAGCTCACTTTCGCAGGGAAACGCGATTGCACTGAGCACGTGCAATAAGCCTTTAAACCTCTAGGTATCCCTAGTAGGAGGAGTGTTGTCTCCTGAGGGTTTTCAACGGATACTACCCACAAAATCCTATCAATTTAGCTCATTAACTTTTATTCTCCAATTAGGTTTTCCAACAAGGAATTCTATTATCTTCGACTCATAAATTATCCACCCATATTCTTCACGCTTTCTTATCATTCAACTTAAGATTATATATATTCTTATGAATTTACTTAGCTTTTGGCATCTCTTAAGTTTTCCTTCTAGGGTTCTATCTTAACTTAGGAATTTTTATCATCTCTATTAAAGATATAGGTCCTATTCTTCATTCCTATCTCTTATCTAAACCCCAATCACATACCCTTACGTGTGTGTATAAATCACCCCTACACTTGGAAATTCAAATCAAGCAATCATACTCTTGTCCGTTGTCCAAAACACAACTTAATTGGTGAATTTTTAGATGAATTTTTGCTCACACATCCTTCATGTGACCGTTAATACTTCTTGAGGTACCAACAACCGATTACAAGATGTGTTTGCACATTAAAACGTAATTCCTAGTCTTGCAACACCTAAGGCTTTAGCAGTGACTCCCAAATCTGTTGGTCTAAGGCACTAGGTGATGAAGCACCCTCGCTAAATATTTTTCTATCAATGCAGCCTTAAGTAATCACAAAAACCATTGTTCATTTTTTTATTATCTCTTTATTCACACTTGAATTTTTATTTTCTTCGTACTAAGGACTTTAGACAAGAGCATTTCAAGATCTCTTCTACTATTCCAAGTTTCAAGGTTCGTATTTGTGCAATTTGTAGGGTATATATTTTCAGAATCTAGACTTAAACTTAGGAATTATTTTTCAAACTTACACTTTAATAAAAACATCAATATCCTTCCCTTGTTTTAACTTAGCCCAAGAAGTGAACTCAAAATTTGCCTATTTCTAAATAAACTACAAATACATATACTTTCTACCGTTAAACTTTAAGAAATGTTATTTTTAGGGTTTTTAATTTACTGAGTCTAAATCTAGTTGTTCCAAGCTAGTTAACCTATTTGTCAAACTTAAGTCAAATACGGCCAAAATTGAATACATTAATTTTTATAATTTTTTTTTGAAATTTTCAATTTTTTATGGGTTTTAAAATAAGTATGCAAATGCAAAAAAATGTACATATGAATGCGAAGGTAGAAGGCTTACCGAGCATACCCCCAAACTTAAATTTGGCAGTGTCCTCACTGTCATGCTACACCAAGAGAGTCAAAATATCGGCACTCCCCTGTTTATTTATTTATAATTTTTTTAATTATTTTTTTTATTTTTAAAAGAAAAACAAAAATATATATACAGAAAGGCCCCCCAAACTTCATTGAAACAATGTTAAACGTCATTGCCAAACTTTGCAAAGGCCAAACGTTAACACCAACCAGTCGAAAAATTTATCTGTAAAGAGTATCGGCTGGTGGAAGAACATGTTGTACCGATCCAAAAAGAATTGGGGAAGATAGAAGTGGTAGTATGGAAAGTGAGGAAGTGAATGGATAGGAGGTGATGATGAATCAAAACGAGAATGGAAATGATCAGCAATTAGTGAAATATTGGCATTCTCGTAGCTTATTAAAAAAAATGGGGGTGGTTCAACTTCTAAAGGAGGAGGTTGACTATCCACACCATCCCCAAGATATTTCTGTGGATCCTTTATCGACTTGGCATCATCCATCATATGCATATGATATTCAATTATGAGGGAACTAATCTCCTCGATGTCCGCCATAGTCCAGCCGAAATCTTGCCGCCTATCTTGTAAGACCATTAAAAGGACTCTCTCTTACTCGAGGGCTAGAGAGATCGATATGATAACGGGAAAGGTCTCATTCTCACCTAGGTAAGCATATTTAAGGTGAGACGGTAAGGGCTTTAGTTCGAGTTTCGGAGGCGAAACAATCAAAGGTAAAATTGGGGAATCTACCTCGAACTCAAATGACTCCAACACAGGTTTGAAATCACTGCAAACAACCGATTTGGATGGTTCATCTAACTCATCCAAAAATTCAAAAGACTCATATTCGGGTGGTGAGTCGTCAAAATCATCTGAAAAAGTGAAACATTCATAATCAATATCGGTTGTGTCAACTGTGGTAGATTCAAGGAGGGACGCACTAGTGGCGTCAAAACTGTTTTCATCAAACAGAAATCTTTCAAGCTCGCAGTCCTTCTGCGTGACTTCGTGAATAGAGCAAACTTCTCGTGTCCTAGTTTTGGGTATAGTCCCGAATCATATGGAGGCAATGAGCGATAGGAGGGGTTTCGTCTCTCCTGGTATAAGGGGTTGATGTTGCGCTGTGTTCGATTGGCTATAACTGGAAATCCCTGGCCAGGGTTGCTGAGATTTACTGATAAGTGTTATCAGTAGTTTCTCGAACTGTTATGGACCTCATATCGACACGACTTATCAAGCTACTGGGGTCTGACGTTTACCACCCCTAGGCGTGATATTTGACATATCAGACAAAGAGACCGGACTGTACGGGAGTGTTACTGGTTGGATTCACGGGAGAATGTACAGGCTTGCTTGTTGATCTTCTGATTGCTCAATACCTGGGTAGCTGTTACGTTTAGCTGACGGCTTGCAGCTTGTGGGTGTTTGATATGATCATCACCTACTGCCGGCGTATTGACGATTCTTTAGAGTCCTACACAGAGGTTTCCTGGCTCAAGCAAAATGTCGTAGGAGCACATATGCGATATTTGCGGGACCGAGAATAATACGTTTATGCGATACCGTATTAGATTCTCGCGATATGAGATATCGGCCGGGTATATATGATATAGCCGGGTCATCGGATCAAGTGTTGATTCGATGAACTGATACAGATTATATTAGTCGGTTATATGCGATATAGCCGGATTATCGGATCAAGTGTTGATTCGATAATTTAATGTATAATTATATATTTGATATATTAAATTACATTAACTAATATAAGCTCACTTAAAGTTTTTTTTTCTCACTCGGGTAATACATTGATATATGTTAATTGTATTATTTTATTTTGTTACAATAAATATTGTATATGTGATATATAATATTGTAACAAGTTAGGGTTATAAATGCAACATCTTTTGTGGAGTTTAAATATGGTTAGGGTTTGGATTATGGTTAAACTTGCATGAAGCTTTCAAGAAGCTTCTTGAAGCTTTGACTTTGACTTGTGATATTTTGCATAGATATTTCTTTAGCCTAACCCAACCCTTTACCATAGTTATTTCTCTATATGGGTTAAGTCTTCATTCTTAACCTATGGTTGCATTTCTAACCACACTATGATTTCATTGTTCATCACAAATAGATTCTTCTTCTTCTTGCTCTTGAAAAAGCTTTCTAGCTTTTTGCAAAGTGATGATAATGAGTGAGAAATTGAAAACAAAAGAGTGCTAAATTCCTGCTTCATCATCCTCATCTATTCTAGCCGCTTAGATTAGGGTGTTTGCTTTGCTAATACTTGATTAGCAAAGCAAGAGCTTGGGTTTGAGTTTCTTCAAGGTAGATCATCTTAGTTATTGAAGATCGGAAGCAAGTTTGCGTCTTTCTCTTCATGGAGCCTCTCTTGAGTCCGGGTACTCGATGATCGCTGCGAAGGGACCTCAACACGGAGCTTTAGAAGTGAAGGAACGGACTATAAAGGTTGTAATCCCTAACTCTTAGAAGTAAAGTTGTTTACTTGCTCTTTGTTTCGCCTAATCTCTAGTCTAAGATCTTGGTTAGGGTTATTCGGCAAATGAAAAATTTGATTTTGGCATGGTTAATGCCTTGTAGAACCTTGTTCTAGTGCCTAGTAACCCTACAGTGGTATCAGAGCCAAGTTAGAGGTTTAGGCGAAGTCTAGACGAAGTTTAAAGTCCGATCGAACCCCGAACCATCACATTTGGACCCCTCTCTGGAAATTTTTTAAAATGTTGATTTTTTCTGTATTAAAAATACTCAGAAAATTAAGCAAGTAATTTTATGGATATCTGTGAAAAACGAACCCCTGAACCCATCAAAGCGCCGCGGAACCGTTGCCAAACCAAGGTATTGGCGGCGGTTCCGCGGCAAGTCTTGAGGATTGAGGGATCGTATTTTCAACAGTTGATCCGTAGGTGTTACCAAGTGCTTCTGGGAATTTTTAATATTACTCAAGTGTTGAGTGTTCTGGAGATCCTTTAGAATTCGTTGATTCGATCGGAAAGTTTAACTTCGTTTAACGTTTTCCGGGTAATTTAGAACGTGTTAAAAAGTTCGAACGGATATCAATAACTCACTTTTTCCCCTACCGGAAAATTTCCAAGTGTTGGATTTTTCCTTAGTTAAAGAACATTCACAGTCGTGCAAGTAACGCGGTGGACCCTCTAGAAGAACACAAACCTTAACTCGATTATGTGACCGTCTGAACCGCTTCTAAAGCTTAGGGTTTGGGGCAGTACGTCATTGCCATATGTGAGGCGTTGGTTTGACCCTTCTACGGCTGGACCATTGGTACTGTGGCATGTGATGGATGCTTTTAAACTAATTTCAAGTGTTGAGAACTATTTGGAAAATCTTGGGTGTTTGTTTATTCGATCGGAAAGTTTAACATTGTCTATTTATCTGGAAAGTGATACAATATTTAGAATCCAAAAGTAGTTATGAGATAACTAATTTGAATGTTGTAAATTTAGCAGTTTAGTCTCATTTGATCGGTTGCCACGGGATTTTGATGTGATCAAAAATTCGTCGCAATCACGTAGTGTACGCGGGTATTCGCCGGGTAAACTTAATAGATAGCTACGCCCCATAGCCCCGACCAAGTGACTGTAGGAGAACCCCGTCGCCAAAAGCATCCGTTCGGATGCTCACGGCAGCGGTGTTCCACCTTAGTGCACCTCGTCGACGGCATCGGGGGTGCGGCCGTCTACTAAAGTTTCCGACGAGCATTCGATTAGGATGTCGGGAATCTTGTTGAATTGTTCGACTTGATATTGAAAAGAGTTTTCGATATTGAGACTAAAATGCGGGGTTTATAATTGTTAGGCATGCGATGTCTAAGGAATTCATTTGGTTAGGCATGAGATGTCTAAGGTGGTTGCGGATTCCAACTGTTGTAGTTTTACACTTTCTTTTTTGCGACCGTAAGTGTAATATGTGGTGTATCGCCGGTTTCGTTGCCATACATCAACGACAATTGGGATACGCATATTTACTTACGTTGATGATATGTGATATTATGTGTTGCTGTGATATGTTATATTAGATCATCGTGTTTTGAATAGCCGGGGGTTTTATGTGAGATGAGGGTTTTTATTTTCATTCATGTAAATTCATTGTATGTAATATTCTTGGGGCACTTCCGGGCTGAGAATGATGTCACCATTGTATATTATTTACTTTTCCGCATTAGGTAGACCCAAGGCGGGGAGCACAAGTAACCGGGTTCTAGGGTCCAGTGGGAGACCATCTCGAGGAGTCGAGACCGGGTCTCCTAACCCTAGAATTGGCAGTGTTGCTTGCCGCTCTCGTAGGGGTCTAGGGATGTGGGTTTGGCTATTCATCGCGACCGTAGAATCCGTGTTTTATACAGGCTGGTATAAAACACGGAAATCCTAGTATATCCAATATTTCATATGTTATCTTCTGCTGCAATGTTCTGTGATGAGATCATATTACTGCCTGAGATGAATGTTTATATTATATATATGAGATATATGTTATATTGCTGATTTCGTTTCAAACGTGATGCTTGTGAAGCATAATAAAATAGGACTTCATTAATGAGATTAATGAAACTAAAAGAAACCTAAAGATGTTGTAGAAATTTGTCTAAAAAACAGGTAGCTCTAGTTCCTGCTTCGCATAGCGGTGTTCCTTGTAGAACATCTAGCACCTTATTCGATAAGGAAAGAGCCGAGATCCCTTCACCGGGAGTGACCTCTTTAGCGAAACTAGCAGATGCTACAAACTCGGTTTGTGTTTTGATTGTTTTTATAGTTTTTGCTTTGCATAGTGATATTTGTGAAATATCCTGCACCTTATTCGATGAGGAAAGAGCCGAGATCCCTTCACCGGGAGTGACCTCTTTAGCAAAACTAGAAAAGGCCTAAAAAACATTCTATTTAAAATCACTCGATTCTACAACGATATCAAGTTCATTACGCAAAGGGTTTTCTTAAAGACCTATCGTAGCCCTCCGGCATTTCAGATAAGTAATAGTTAGTATTCGTGTTGTGTTTGTTGACCTCTGTCAAGGCGTAGTGTGCGGTAGCTGATTAGTGCTTATCTGTATAAGCATATGATGTGATTGATTTAGGGTAGTCGTGCGACCTTTTTGACCTCTGTCAAGGGTCGTGCGGGTGGATTTACTTCAATCAGGAAATGACGGGTTGAACTTGACTAGCAGCCTATGGTTTGTTGATCTCTGTCAAGGTCATAGGATGCTAGGGGTAAAATATTATTGGGAATTTCAAGTGTTGAAATTTGCAATGAGATTGCATACCTTCTATGAGATAGTTGGATCCCGATACCCGCTGTGAGTAAGAGTTACTCCTGGGAGAATTTTGCACATTACAATTAGCCAATCAAGTAGGTGTCTAGAAAGGTGTCAACGGGGTTACACCCCTGGGAAAACGAGGTTTATTTTAATTAGGTTCGTGCGAAAGCGCGGGGAACCTCCCTCAAAGTACCGGCACTGGCCTGGCTGAAAGATTGGCGAACTTGTAAAGTGTAATTAATCCCGGCTAGTCTTTCCTTTTAGGGTTTGAAGGAAGATTTGACTAAAACAGTGGGAGACATCCTGATTAGATATATTAATAACCAATCTAATCTTGCAAGAGCATACGCCGAGTGTTTTCTTCTATCTCTCTCCAGGTAGCGACCATGTCACGCCTTAATCAAGATAATAATACGGATGTATTGACCAAACCCGTTTATTATACTGCGCTAGAGAACGTTGATCCCGCTCCAACTTATAATTGTTATAAGACAGAGCAGAAAATAGGGGATTACCAGAATTCCCGTGCCACCCAAACGAAGAAAGTGTATGCTGATGCATCTTCTTCGGGCGTGTTCATTACCGAGAACTGTTTCTCAGTATCCTTTATGTCCTGGGTATGAGGTACCGGATCATGATCCCGCAAATGTAATCTATTACATGGGCTACAGAAAGGTAGAGAACTGAGAACGGGTGATAAGTTTCAAGAGTTGGAAATGATGCAAGTGTTGCAGCCAAGTCTGTTGGCAATTATCACCCTGTATTACCAGAATATATTGATTCTGAATGAATGTTATTAGATACTGAACCTGATATACAACATCATATCAGTCTCTTTATTAGTAAAGAAGGATATAATTTTGTATTGTTGGATAATGTTTTGAACATTTCCTATATCAAGAGTTGATCGGTTCAGGCACGCTATCTAAAAGGATAGACGTTCTAAATCAAACCACAGTTCTTAACATACAGAACACACACAAGAGGAAGAGTTCAGAAATGAACGAATCCTTCTTGAGGAATTGTAGACTAGGTCATATCAATGCGATCCGACTAGTTGAAGTTACATAAAAATGCATATTTAAATTAGTTTGGATTTACATCTTGTAAAACTTGCCAGTCATGTCACAAAGATAAGATGACCACAGCTCCGTTTATTGGAAACAGAGAAAGAGTTAGTGAACTCTTGGGATTGATACATGATGATGCATGATAGTCCCATGTCTACATATGCCAGGACAGGTTCTTTTTACTTCGTTATATTCACTGATGATCTCTCGAGATTCAGACATATGTTCTTGTTGAAACACAAGTCCGAAACTTTTGAGATAATCACAGAATATAAGTTAGAAGTAGAGAACCAAAAACCGGGTATAAGTATTATGTCCTTTGATGTGATCAAGGAGGAGAATACTTGAGCACGGAATTCTTGGACTATTCTAAAGGAGAATGAGATTCTTTCTCAGCATTACCCCTCGTATACACCACAGCACGTCGGTGTATCGGGGCGGAGCAATCACACCCTATGTGATATGGTGTGCTCTATGATGAGTATTACTGAGTAGCCTATTTTCTTTTGGGGTTATACACTTGAGAAGTTGCATACCTATTGAATAGGGTTCCAACCAAATCAGACGCCTATCACTCCATATGTGATATGGTATGGGAAGAGCCCATCTCTTAAGGAAGTTAAGATTTGGGGTTGTCCGGCCTATGTCAAAAGCAAAATCCGGACAAGCTTGAGGCAAAGTCAGTTCTGTGGAAGTTTGTTGGATATCCCAAGCATTCGTATGGGAATATCTTCTACCACACCGAGGAACAAAAGATGTTTTATTTCTCGGCATACCACTTTTTAAGAAAAAGGGAATTTCTTGTGAAGAAATTAGTGGTCATGAGGTAGAACTGGAAGGAGTTTCAGCTATACAAACTGCAGCTGATGATTTGGTAAACCCGGAGGATTCAATAGTTACCAACGAACCTCAGCCTCTCCGCCGATCTGGTAGGGTTCCTCATCCACCTGAAAGATACTTCGGTTTCTCTATAACAGAGGGAGAAAGGAATGCATCATGAGATGATGACCCAACTAGTTTAGAGCAGGCCATCAGGAGTGGGGACTTTGTGAGAATGGCTGGATGCTTAGCGATCTGAGATGGAATCCTTATACACCAACAAAGTATGGACTTTGGTTGCTTTATCTGAAGGGTTAAATCCCCATCAGGAGCAAATATATCTTGAGAAGATTACTTGGTGTACATGGAAAAGTTGAGACTTTCAAAGCTATGCTTAAGTCCATCCAGATCCTACTTGCCACGGCTACATACCATGACTACGATATCTGGCGGTTGGGTGTCATGACTGCTTTTCTAAATGATGATTTGGAAGAGAGCGTCTATAAGTACACAGCCAGAGGGCTTCGTAGACAGTGGGAGCAGCAGAAACGTGTGCAAGATATTTTATGTGATAAATCAGGTATCGCGGAGTAGGAACGTCTGTTTTGATGTAGTAGTCAAAGAGTTTGACTTCATCAAAATGGTAGATGAACCAAGTATGTACAAAAAGGTAGTAGGGAGTATGGTGGTGATCCTCGCATAGTACATGGATGACATACTCATGATAGGGAAGGAGTTTCCTATAATACGCTCGGTCAATCTCCTCTTATCACAATGATTCTCCATATAGGATCTAGATGATACCTCCTAAATCCTGAATTTTGAATCTATGAGATAGATCTAATTGATGTTAGGATTCTCACTAGTTG